>CM065478.1:45542618-46742618 GCA_032873175.1 Leptopilina drosophilae
TCTTATCTTTACTGATCGGATACTCTTCACTTCTTACCTTTATTGGTCGGAAAAAGGATATTTTAACAGTATGATTTACTTCACATCATAATATCTTTTCTTTCCTGACTAGAAGCATCGAATATCTTATCATCAACAGTCAGGTAAATTAACATCTTATCTTTAGTGATCGGATAAACTTACATCTCACCTTCATTAGTTGGCTAGCACACATTTGACATGTCTTGTCTTTACTGGTCGGATACAGTTCACTTCTTACCTTCATTGGTTGTAAAGCACATATTTACCATGTCTTATCTTTACTGATCGGATACTCTTCACTTCTTACCTTTATTGGTCGGAAAAAGGATATTTTAACAGTATGATTTACTTCACATCATAATATCTTTTCTTTCCTGACTAGAAGCATCGAATATCTTATCATCAACAGTCAGGTAAATTAACATCTTATCTTTAGTGATCGGATAAACTTACATCTCACCTTCATTAGTTGGCTAGCACACATTTGACATGTCTTGTCTTTACTGGTCGGATACAGTTCACTTCTTACCTTCATTGGTTGTAAAGCACATATTTACCATGTCTTATCTTTACTGATCGGATACTCTTCACTTCTTACCTTTATTGGTCGGAAAAAGGATATTTTAACAGTATGATTTACTTCACATCATAATATCTTTTCTTTGCTGACTAGAAGCATCGAATATCTTATCATCAACAGTCAGGTAAATTAACATCTTATCTTTAGTGATCGGATAAACTTACATCTCACCTTCATTAGTTGGCTAGCACACATTTGACATGTCTTGTCTTTACTGGTCGGATACAGTTCACTTCTTACCTTCATTGGTTGTAAAGCACATATTTACCATGTCTTATCTTTACTGATCGGATACTCTTCACTTCTTACCTTTATTGGTCGGAAAAAGGATATTTTAACAGTATGATTTACTTCACATCATAATATCTTTTCTTTGCTGACTAGAAGCATCGAATATCTTATCATCAACAGTCAGGTAAATTAACATCTTATCTTTAGTGATCGGATAAACTTACATCTCACCTTCATTAGTTGGCTAGCACACATTTGACATGTCTTGTCTTTACTTGTCGGATACAGTTCACTTCTTACCTTCATTGGTTGTAAAGCACATATTTACCATGTCTTATCTTTACTGATCGGATACTCTTCACTTCTTACCTTTATTGGTCGGAAAAAGGATATTTTAACAGTATGATTTACTTCACATCATAATATCTTTTCTTTCCTGACTAGAAGCATCGAATATCTTATCATCAACAGTCAGGTAAATTAACATCTTATCTTTAGTGATCGGATAAACTTACATCTCACCTTCATTAGTTGGCTAGCACACATTTGACATGTCTTGTCTTTACTTGTCGGATACAGTTCACTTCTTACCTTCATTGGTTGTAAAGCACATATTTACCATGTCTTATCTTTACTGATCGGATACTCTTCACTTCTTACCTTTATTGGTCGGAAAAAGGATATTTTAACAGTATGATTTACTTCACATCATAATATCTTTTCTTTGCTGACTAGAAGCATCGAATATCTTATCATCAACAGTCAGGTAAATTAACATCTTATCTTTAGTGATCGGATAAACTTACATCTCACCTTCATTAGTTGGCTAGCACACATTTGACATGTCTTGTCTTTACTGGTCGGATACAGTTCACTTCTTACCTTCATTGGTTGTAAAGCACATATTTACCATGTCTTATCTTTACTGATCGGATACTCTTCACTTCTTACCTTTATTGGTCGGAAAAAGGATATTTTAACAGTATGATTTACTTCACATCATAATATCTTTTCTTTCCTGACTAGAAGCATCGAATATCTTATCATCAACAGTCAGGTAAATTAACATCTTATCTTTAGTGATCGGATAAACTTACATCTCACCTTCATTAGTTGGCTAGCACACATTTGACATGTCTTGTCTTTACTGGTCGGATACAGTTCACTTCTTACCTTCATTGGTTGTAAAGCACATATTTACCATGTCTTATCTTTACTGATCGGATACTCTTCACTTCTTACCTTTATTGGTCGGAAAAAGGATATTTTAACAGTATGATTTACTTCACATCATAATATCTTTTCTTTCCTGACTAGAAGCATCGAATATCTTATCATCAACAGTCAGGTAAATTAACATCTTATCTTTAGTGATCGGATAAACTTACATCTCACCTTCATTAGTTGGCTAGCACACATTTGACATGTCTTGTCTTTACTGGTCGGATACAGTTCACTTCTTACCTTCATTGGTTGTAAAGCACATATTTACCATGTCTTATCTTTACTGATCGGATACTCTTCACTTCTTACCTTTATTGGTCGGAAAAAGGATATTTTAACAGTATGATTTACTTCACATCATAATATCTTTTCTTTGCTGACTAGAAGCATCGAATATCTTATCATCAACAGTCAGGTAAATTAACATCTTATCTTTAGTGATCGGATAAACTTACATCTCACCTTCATTAGTTGGCTAGCACACATTTGACATGTCTTGTCTTTACTGGTCGGATACAGTTCACTTCTTACCTTCATTGGTTGTAAAGCACATATTTACCATGTCTTATCTTTACTGATCGGATACTCTTCACTTCTTACCTTTATTGGTCGGAAAAAGGATATTTTAACAGTATGATTTACTTCACATCATAATATCTTTTCTTTGCTGACTAGAAGCATCGAATATCTTATCATCAACAGTCAGGTAAATTAACATCTTATCTTTAGTGATCGGATAAACTTACATCTCACCTTCATTAGTTGGCTAGCACACATTTGACATGTCTTGTCTTTACTGGTCGGATACAGTTCACTTCTTACCTTCATTGGTTGTAAAGCACATATTTACCATGTCTTATCTTTACTGATCGGATACTCTTCACTTCTTACCTTTATTGGTCGGAAAAAGGATATTTTAACAGTATGATTTACTTCACATCATAATATCTTTTCTTTGCTGACTAGAAGCATCGAATATCTTATCATCAACAGTCAGGTAAATTAACATCTTATCTTTAGTGATCGGATAAACTTACATCTCACCTTCATTAGTTGGCTAGCACACATTTGACATGTCTTGTCTTTACTGGTCGGATACAGTTCACTTCTTACCTTCATTGGTTGTAAAGCACATATTTACCATGTCTTATCTTTACTGATCGGATACTCTTCACTTCTTACCTTTATTGGTCGGAAAAAGGATATTTTAACAGTATGATTTACTTCACATCATAATATCTTTTCTTTCCTGACTAGAAGCATCGAATATCTTATCATCAACAGTCAGGTAAATTAACATCTTATCTTTAGTGATCGGATAAACTTACATCTCACCTTCATTAGTTGGCTAGCACACATTTGACATGTCTTGTCTTTACTTGTCGGATACAGTTCACTTCTTACCTTCATTGGTTGTAAAGCACATATTTACCATGTCTTATCTTTACTGATCGGATACTCTTCACTTCTTACCTTTATTGGTCGGAAAAAGGATATTTTAACAGTATGATTTACTTCACATCATAATATCTTTTCTTTCCTGACTAGAAGCATCGAATATCTTATCATCATCAACAGTCAGGTAAATTAACATCTTATCTTTAGTGATCGGATAAACTTACATCTCACCTTCATTAGTTGGCTAGCACACATTTGACATGTCTTGTCTTTACTGGTCGGATACAGTTCACTTCTTACCTTCATTGGTTGTAAAGCACATATTTACCATGTCTTATCTTTACTGATCGGATACTCTTCACTTCTTACCTTTATTGGTCGGAAAAAGGATATTTTAACAGTATGATTTACTTCACATCATAATATCTTTTCTTTGCTGACTAGAAGCATCGAATATCTTATCATCAACAGTCAGGTAAATTAACATCTTATCTTTAGTGATCGGATAAACTTACATCTCACCTTCATTAGTTGGCTAGCACACATTTGACATGTCTTGTCTTTACTGGTCGGATACAGTTCACTTCTTACCTTCATTGGTTGTAAAGCACATATTTACCATGTCTTATCTTTACTGATCGGATACTCTTCACTTCTTACCTTTATTGGTCGGAAAAAGGATATTTTAACAGTATGATTTACTTCACATCATAATATCTTTTCTTTCCTGACTAGAAGCATCGAATATCTTATCATCAACAGTCAGGTAAATTAACATCTTATCTTTAGTGATCGGATAAACTTACATCTCACCTTCATTAGTTGGCTAGCACACATTTGACATGTCTTGTCTTTACTTGTCGGATACAGTTCACTTCTTACCTTCATTGGTTGTAAAGCACATATTTACCATGTCTTATCTTTACTGATCGGATACTCTTCACTTCTTACCTTTATTGGTCGGAAAAAGGATATTTTAACAGTATGATTTACTTCACATCATAATATCTTTTCTTTCCTGACTAGAAGCATCGAATATCTTATCATCAACAGTCAGGTAAATTAACATCTTATCTTTAGTGATCGGATAAACTTACATCTCACCTTCATTAGTTGGCTAGCACACATTTGACATGTCTTGTCTTTACTGGTCGGATACAGTTCACTTCTTACCTTCATTGGTTGTAAAGCACATATTTACCATGTCTTATCTTTACTGATCGGATACTCTTCACTTCTTACCTTTATTGGTCGGAAAAAGGATATTTTAACAGTATGATTTACTTCACATCATAATATCTTTTCTTTGCTGACTAGAAGCATCGAATATCTTATCATCAACAGTCAGGTAAATTAACATCTTATCTTTAGTGATCGGATAAACTTACATCTCACCTTCATTAGTTGGCTAGCACACATTTGACATGTCTTGTCTTTACTGGTCGGATACAGTTCACTTCTTACCTTCATTGGTTGTAAAGCACATATTTACCATGTCTTATCTTTACTGATCGGATACTCTTCACTTCTTACCTTTATTGGTCGGAAAAAGGATATTTTAACAGTATGATTTACTTCACATCATAATATCTTTTCTTTGCTGACTAGAAGCATCGAATATCTTATCATCAACAGTCAGGTAAATTAACATCTTATCTTTAGTGATCGGATAAACTTACATCTCACCTTCATTAGTTGGCTAGCACACATTTGACATGTCTTGTCTTTACTGGTCGGATACAGTTCACTTCTTACCTTCATTGGTTGTAAAGCACATATTTACCATGTCTTATCTTTACTGATCGGATACTCTTCACTTCTTACCTTTATTGGTCGGAAAAAGGATATTTTAACAGTATGATTTACTTCACATCATAATATCTTTTCTTTGCTGACTAGAAGCATCGAATATCTTATCATCAACAGTCAGGTAAATTAACATCTTATCTTTAGTGATCGGATAAACTTACATCTCACCTTCATTAGTTGGCTAGCACACATTTGACATGTCTTATCTTTACTGGTCGGATACAGTTCACTTCTTACCTTCATTGGTTGTAAAGCACATATTTACCATGTCTTATCTTTACTGATCGGATACTCTTCACTTCTTACCTTTATTGGTCGGAAAAAGGATATTTTAACAGTATGATTTACTTCACATCATAATATCTTTTCTTTGCTGACTAGAAGCATCGAATATCTTATCATCAACAGTCAGGTAAATTAACATCTTATCTTTAGTGATCGGATAAACTTACATCTCACCTTCATTAGTTGGCTAGCACACATTTGACATGTCTTATCTTTACTGGTCGGATACAGTTCACTTCTTACCTTCATTGGTTGTAAAGCACATATTTACCATGTCTTATCTTTACTGATCGGATACTCTTCACTTCTTACCTTTATTGGTCGGAAAAAGGATATTTTAACAGTATGATTTACTTCACATCATAATATCTTTTCTTTCCTGACTAGAAGCATCGAATATCTTATCATCAACAGTCAGGTAAATTAACATCTTATCTTTAGTGATCGGATAAACTTACATCTCACCTTCATTAGTTGGCTAGCACACATTTGACATGTCTTGTCTTTACTGGTCGGATACAGTTCACTTCTTACCTTCATTGGTTGTAAAGCACATATTTACCATGTCTGATCTTTACTGATCGGATACTCTTCACTTCTTACCTTTATTGGTCGGAAAAAGGATATTTTAACAGCATGATTTACATCACATCATAATATCTTTTCTTTACTGACTAGAAGCATCGAATATCTTATCATCAACAGTCAGGTAAATTAACATCTTATCTTTAGTGATCGGATAAACTTACATCTCACCTTCATTAGTTGGCTAGCACACATTTGACATGTCTTATCTTTACTGGTCGGATACAGTTCACTTCTTACCTTCATTGGTTGTAAAGCACATATTTACCATGTCTTATCTTTACTGATCGGATACTCTTCACTTCTTACCTTTATTGGTCGGAAAAAGGATATTTTAACAGTATGATTTACTTCACATCATAATATCTTTTCTTTGCTGACTAGAAGCATCGAATATCTTATCATCAACAGTCAGGTAAATTAACATCTTATCTTTAGTGATCGGATAAACTTACATCTCACCTTCATTAGTTGGCTAGCACACATTTGACATGTCTTATCTTTACTGGTCGGATACAGTTCACTTCTTACCTTCATTGGTTGTAAAGCACATATTTACCATGTCTTATCTTTACTGATCGGATACTCTTCACTTCTTACCTTTATTGGTCGGAAAAAGGATATTTTAACAGTATGATTTACTTCACATCATAATATCTTTTCTTTGCTGACTAGAAGCATCGAATATCTTATCATCAACAGTCAGGTAAATTAACATCTTATCTTTAGTGATCGGATAAACTTACATCTCACCTTCATTAGTTGGCTAGCACACATTTGACATGTCTTATCTTTACTGGTCGGATACAGTTCACTTCTTACCTTCATTGGTTGTAAAGCACATATTTACCATGTCTTATCTTTACTGATCGGATACTCTTCACTTCTTACCTTTATTGGTCGGAAAAAGGATATTTTAACAGTATGATTTACTTCACATCATAATATCTTTTCTTTGCTGACTAGAAGCATCGAATATCTTATCATCAACAGTCAGGTAAATTAACATCTTATCTTTAGTGATCGGATAAACTTACATCTCACCTTCATTAGTTGGCTAGCACACATTTGACATGTCTTATCTTTACTGGTCGGATACAGTTCACTTCTTACCTTCATTGGTTGTAAAGCACATATTTACCATGTCTTATCTTTACTGATCGGATACTCTTCACTTCTTACCTTTATTGGTCGGAAAAAGGATATTTTAACAGTATGATTTACTTCACATCATAATATCTTTTCTTTGCTGACTAGAAGCATCGAATATCTTATCATCAACAGTCAGGTAAATTAACATCTTATCTTTAGTGATCGGATAAACTTACATCTCACCTTCATTAGTTGGCTAGCACACATTTGACATGTCTTATCTTTACTGGTCGGATACAGTTCACTTCTTACCTTCATTGGTTGGAAAGCACATATTTACCATGTCTTATCTTTACTGATCGGATACTCTTCACTTCTTACCTTTATTGGTCGGAAAAAGGATATTTTAACAGTATGATTTACTTCACATCATAATATCTTTTCTTTGCTGACTAGAAGCATCGAATATCTTATCATCAACAGTCAGGTAAATTAA
Source organism: Leptopilina drosophilae (assembly GCA_032873175.1). Classification (NCBI taxonomy): domain Eukaryota; kingdom Metazoa; phylum Arthropoda; class Insecta; order Hymenoptera; family Figitidae; genus Leptopilina; species Leptopilina drosophilae. The sequence continues at coordinate 45,550,340 of CM065478.1, forward strand.
CATCTTATCTTTAGTGATCGGATAAACTTACATCTCACCTTCATTAGTTGGCTAGCACACATTTGACATGTCTTATCTTTACTGGTCGGATACAGTTCACTTCTTACCTTCATTGGTTGTAAAGCACATATTTACCATGTCTTATCTTTACTGATCGGATACTCTTCACTTCTTACCTTTATTGGTCGGAAAAAGGATATTTTAACAGTATGATTTACTTCACATCATAATATCTTTTCTTTGCTGACTAGAAGCATCGAATATCTTATCATCAACAGTCAGGTAAATTAACATCTTATCTTTAGTGATCGGATAAACTTACATCTCACCTTCATTAGTTGGCTAGCACACATTTGACATGTCTTATCTTTACTGGTCGGATACAGTTCACTTCTTACCTTCATTGGTTGTAAAGCACATATTTACCATGTCTTATCTTTACTGATCGGATACTCTTCACTTCTTACCTTTATTGGTCGGAAAAAGGATATTTTAACAGTATGATTTACTTCACATCATAATATCTTTTCTTTGCTGACTAGAAGCATCGAATATCTTATCATCAACAGTCAGGTAAATTAACATCTTATCTTTAGTGATCGGATAAACTTACATCTCACCTTCATTAGTTGGCTAGCACACATTTGACATGTCTTATCTTTACTGGTCGGATACAGTTCACTTCTTACCTTCATTGGTTGTAAAGCACATATTTACCATGTCTTATCTTTACTGATCGGATACTCTTCACTTCTTACCTTTATTGGTCGGAAAAAGGATATTTTAACAGTATGATTTACTTCACATCATAATATCTTTTCTTTGCTGACTAGAAGCATCGAATATCTTATCATCAACAGTCAGGTAAATTAACATCTTATCTTTAGTGATCGGATAAACTTACATCTCACCTTCATTAGTTGGCTAGCACACATTTGACATGTCTTATCTTTACTGGTCGGATACAGTTCACTTCTTACCTTCATTGGTTGTAAAGCACATATTTACCATGTCTTATCTTTACTGATCGGATACTCTTCACTTCTTACCTTTATTGGTCGGAAAAAGGATATTTTAACAGTATGATTTACTTCACATCATAATATCTTTTCTTTGCTGACTAGAAGCATCGAATATCTTATCATCAACAGTCAGGTAAATTAACATCTTATCTTTAGTGATCGGATAAACTTACATCTCACCTTCATTAGTTGGCTAGCACACATTTGACATGTCTTATCTTTACTGGTCGGATACAGTTCACTTCTTACCTTCATTGGTTGTAAAGCACATATTTACCATGTCTTATCTTTACTGATCGGATACTCTTCACTTCTTACCTTTATTGGTCGGAAAAAGGATATTTTAACAGTATGATTTACTTCACATCATAATATCTTTTCTTTGCTGACTAGAAGCATCGAATATCTTATCATCAACAGTCAGGTAAATTAACATCTTATCTTTAGTGATCGGATAAACTTACATCTCACCTTCATTAGTTGGCTAGCACACATTTGACATGTCTTATCTTTACTGGTCGGATACAGTTCACTTCTTACCTTCATTGGTTGTAAAGCACATATTTACCATGTCTTATCTTTACTGATCGGATACTCTTCACTTCTTACCTTTATTGGTCGGAAAAAGGATATTTTAACAGTATGATTTACTTCACATCATAATATCTTTTCTTTGCTGACTAGAAGCATCGAATATCTTATCATCAACAGTCAGGTAAATTAACATCTTATCTTTAGTGATCGGATAAACTTACATCTCACCTTCATTAGTTGGCTAGCACACATTTGACATGTCTTATCTTTACTGGTCGGATACAGTTCACTTCTTACCTTCATTGGTTGTAAAGCACATATTTACCATGTCTTATCTTTACTGATCGGATACTCTTCACTTCTTACCTTTATTGGTCGGAAAAAGGATATTTTAACAGTATGATTTACTTCACATCATAATATCTTTTCTTTGCTGACTAGAAGCATCGAATATCTTATCATCAACAGTCAGGTAAATTAACATCTTATCTTTAGTGATCGGATAAACTTACATCTCACCTTCATTAGTTGGCTAGCACACATTTGACATGTCTTATCTTATCTTTACTGGTCGGATACAGTTCACTTCTTACCTTCATTGGTTGTAAAGCACATATTTACCATGTCTTATCTTTACTGATCGGATACTCTTCACTTCTTACCTTTATTGGTCGGAAAAAGGATATTTTAACAGTATGATTTACTTCACATCATAATATCTTTTCTTTGCTGACTAGAAGCATCGAATATCTTATCATCAACAGTCAGGTAAATTAACATCTTATCTTTAGTGATCGGATAAACTTACATCTCACCTTCATTAGTTGGCTAGCACACATTTGACATGTCTTATCTTTACTGGTCGGATACAGTTCACTTCTTACCTTCATTGGTTGTAAAGCACATATTTACCATGTCTTATCTTTACTGATCGGATACTCTTCACTTCTTACCTTTATTGGTCGGAAAAAGGATATTTTAACAGTATGATTTACTTCACATCATAATATCTTTTCTTTGCTGACTAGAAGCATCGAATATCTTATCATCAACAGTCAGGTAAATTAACATCTTATCTTTAGTGATCGGATAAACTTACATCTCACCTTCATTAGTTGGCTAGCACACATTTGACATGTCTTATCTTTACTGGTCGGATACAGTTCACTTCTTACCTTCATTGGTTGTAAAGCACATATTTACCATGTCTTATCTTTACTGATCGGATACTCTTCACTTCTTACCTTTATTGGTCGGAAAAAGGATATTTTAACAGTATGATTTACTTCACATCATAATATCTTTTCTTTGCTGACTAGAAGCATCGAATATCTTATCATCAACAGTCAGGTAAATTAACATCTTATCTTTAGTGATCGGATAAACTTACATCTCACCTTCATTAGTTGGCTAGCACACATTTGACATGTCTTATCTTTACTGGTCGGATACAGTTCACTTCTTACCTTCATTGGTTGTAAAGCACATATTTACCATGTCTTATCTTTACTGATCGGATACTCTTCACTTCTTACCTTTATTGGTCGGAAAAAGGATATTTTAACAGTATGATTTACTTCACATCATAATATCTTTTCTTTGCTGACTAGAAGCATCGAATATCTTATCATCAACAGTCAGGTAAATTAACATCTTATCTTTAGTGATCGGATAATCTTACATCTCACCTTCATTAGTTGGCTAGCACACATTTGACATGTCTTATATTTACTGGTCGGATACACTTAACTTCTTACCTTCATTGGTTGTAAAGCACATATTTACCATGTCTTATCTTTACTGATCGGATACTCTTCACATCTTACCTTTATTGGTCGGAAAAAGGATATTTTAACAGTATGATTTACTTCACATCATAATATCTTTTCTTTGCTGACTAGAAGCATCGAATATCTTATCATCAACAGTCAGGTAAATTAACATCTTATCTTTAGTGATCGGATAAACTTACATCTCACCTTCATTAGTTGGCTAGCACACATTTGACATGTCTTATCTTTACTGGTCGGATACAGTTCACTTCTTACCTTCATTGGTTGTAAAGCACATATTTACCATGTCTTATCTTTACTGATCGGATACTCTTCACTTCTTACCTTTATTGGTCGGAAAAAGGATATTTTAACAGTATGATTTACTTCACATCATAATATCTTTTCTTTGCTGACTAGAAGCATCGAATATCTTATCATCAACAGTCAGGTAAATTAACATCTTATCTTTAGTGATCGGATAAACTTACATCTCACCTTCATTAGTTGGCTAGCACACATTTGACATGTCTTATCTTTACTGGTCGGATACAGTTCACTTCTTACCTTCATTGGTTGTAAAGCACATATTTACCATGTCTTATCTTTACTGATCGGATACTCTTCACTTCTTACCTTTATTGGTCGGAAAAAGGATATTTTAACAGTATGATTTACTTCACATCATAATATCTTTTCTTTGCTGACTAGAAGCATCGAATATCTTATCATCAACAGTCAGGTAAATTAACATCTTATCTTTAGTGATCGGATAAACTTACATCTCACCTTCATTAGTTGGCTAGCACACATTTGACATGTCTTATCTTTACTGGTCGGATACAGTTCACTTCTTACCTTCATTGGTTGTAAAGCACATATTTACCATGTCTTATCTTTACTGATCGGATACTCTTCACTTCTTACCTTTATTGGTCGGAAAAAGGATATTTTAACAGTATGATTTACTTCACATCATAATATCTTTTCTTTGCTGACTAGAAGCATCGAATATCTTATCATCAACAGTCAGGTAAATTAACATCTTATCTTTAGTGATCGGATAAACTTACATCTCACCTTCATTAGTTGGCTAGCACACATTTGACATGTCTTATCTTTACTGGTCGGATACAGTTCACTTCTTACCTTCATTGGTTGTAAAGCACATATTTACCATGTCTTATCTTTACTGATCGGATACTCTTCACTTCTTACCTTTATTGGTCGGAAAAAGGATATTTTAACAGTATGATTTACTTCACATCATAATATCTTTTCTTTGCTGACTAGAAGCATCGAATATCTTATCATCAACAGTCAGGTAAATTAACATCTTATCTTTAGTGATCGGATAAACTTACATCTCACCTTCATTAGTTGGCTAGCACACATTTGACATGTCTTATCTTTACTGGTCGGATACACTTCACTTCTTACCTTCATTGGTTGGAAAGCACATATTTACCATGTCTTATCTTTACTGATCGGATACTCTTCACTTCTTACCTTTATTGGTCGGAAAAAGGATATTTTAACAGTATGATTTACTTCACATCATAATATCTTTTCTTTGCTGACTAGAAGCATCGAATATCTTATCATCAACAGTCAGGTAAATTAACATCTTATCTTTAGTGATCGGATAAACTTACATCTCACCTTCATTAGTTGGCTAGCACACATTTGACATGTCTTATCTTTACTGGTCGGATACAGTTCACTTCTTACCTTCATTGGTTGTAAAGCACATATTTACCATGTCTTATCTTTACTGATCGGATACTCTTCACTTCTTACCTTTATTGGTCGGAAAAAGGATATTTTAACAGTATGATTTACTTCACATCATAATATCTTTTCTTTGCTGACTAGAAGCATCGAATATCTTATCATCAACAGTCAGGTAAATTAACATCTTATCTTTAGTGATCGGATAAACTTACATCTCACCTTCATTAGTTGGCTAGCACACATTTGACATGTCTTATCTTTACTGGTCGGATACAGTTCACTTCTTACCTTCATTGGTTGTAAAGCACATATTTACCATGTCTTATCTTTACTGATCGGATACTCTTCACTTCTTACCTTTATTGGTCGGAAAAAGGATATTTTAACAGTATGATTTACTTCACATCATAATATCTTTTCTTTGCTGACTAGAAGCATCGAATATCTTATCATCAACAGTCAGGTAAATTAACATCTTATCTTTAGTGATCGGATAAACTTACATCTCACCTTCATTAGTTGGCTAGCACACATTTGACATGTCTTATCTTTACTGGTCGGATACACTTCACTTCTTACCTTCATTGGTTGGAAAGCACATATTTACCATGTCTTATCTTTACTGATCGGATACTCTTCACTTCTTACCTTTATTGGTCGGAAAAAGGATATTTTAACAGTATGATTTACTTCACATCATAATATCTTTTCTTTGCTGACTAGAAGCATCGAATATCTTATCATCAACAGTCAGGTAAATTAACATCTTATCTTTAGTGATCGGATAAACTTACATCTCACCTTCATTAGTTGGCTAGCACACATTTGACATGTCTTATCTTTACTGGTCGGATACAGTTCACTTCTTACCTTCATTGGTTGTAAAGCACATATTTACCATGTCTTATCTTTACTGATCGGATACTCTTCACTTCTTACCTTTATTGGTCGGAAAAAGGATATTTTAACAGTATGATTTACTTCACATCATAATATCTTTTCTTTGCTGACTAGAAGCATCGAATATCTTATCATCAACAGTCAGGTAAATTAACATCTTATCTTTAGTGATCGGATAAACTTACATCTCACCTTCATTAGTTGGCTAGCACACATTTGACATGTCTTATCTTTACTGGTCGGATACAGTTCACTTCTTACCTTCATTGGTTGGAAAGCACATATTTACCATGTCTTATCTTTACTGATCGGATACTCTTCACTTCTTACCTTTATTGGTCGGAAAAAGGATATTTTAACAGTATGATTTACTTCACATCATAATATCTTTTCTTTGCTGACTAGAAGCATCGAATATCTTATCATCAACAGTCAGGTAAATTAACATCTTATCTTTAGTGATCGGATAAACTTACATCTCACCTTCATTAGTTGGCTAGCACACATTTGACATGTCTTATCTTTACTGGTCGGATACAGTTCACTTCTTACCTTCATTGGTTGTAAAGCACATATTTACCATGTCTTATCTTTACTGATCGGATACTCTTCACTTCTTACCTTTATTGGTCGGAAAAAGGATATTTTAACAGTATGATTTACTTCACATCATAATATCTTTTCTTTGCTGACTAGAAGCATCGAATATCTTATCATCAACAGTCAGGTAAATTAACATCTTATCTTTAGTGATCGGATAAACTTACATCTCACCTTCATTAGTTGGCTAGCACACATTTGACATGTCTTATCTTTACTGGTCGGATACACTTCACTTCTTACCTTCATTGGTTGGAAAGCACATATTTACCATGTCTTATCTTTACTGATCGGATACTCTTCACTTCTTACCTTTATTGGTCGGAAAAAGGATATTTTAACAGTATGATTTACTTCACATCATAATATCTTTTCTTTGCTGACTAGAAGCATCGAATATCTTATCATCAACAGTCAGGTAAATTAACATCTTATCTTTAGTGATCGGATAAACTTACATCTCACCTTCATTAGTTGGCTAGCACACATTTGACATGTCTTATCTTTACTGGTCGGATACAGTTCACTTCTTACCTTCATTGGTTGGAAAGCACATATTTACCATGTCTTATCTTTACTGATCGGATACTCTTCACTTCTTACCTTTATTGGTCGGAAAAAGGATATTTTAACAGTATGATTTACTTCACATCATAATATCTTTTCTTTCCTGACTAGAAGCATCGAATATCTTATCATCAACAGTCAGGTAAATTAACATCTTATCTTTAGTGATCGGATAAACTTACATCTCACCTTCATTAGTTGGCTAGCACACATTTGACATGTCTTATCTTTACTGGTCGGATACACTTCACTTCTTACCTTCATTGGTTGGAAAGCACATATTTACCATGTCTTATCTTTACTGATCGGATACTCTTCACTTCTTACCTTTATTGGTCGGAAAAAGGATATTTTAACAGTATGATTTACTTCACATCATAATATCTTTTCTTTGCTGACTAGAAGCATCGAATATCTTATCATCAACAGTCAGGTAAATTAACATCTTATCTTTAGTGATCGGATAAACTTACATCTCACCTTCATTAGTTGGCTAGCACACATTTGACATGTCTTATCTTTACTGGTCGGATACACTTCACTTCTTACCTTCATTGGTTGGAAAGCACATATTTACCATGTCTTATCTTTACTGATCGGATACTCTTCACTTCTTACCTTTATTGGTCGGAAAAAGGATATTTTAACAGTATGATTTACTTCACATCATAATATCTTTTCTTTGCTGACTAGAAGCATCGAATATCTTATCATCAACAGTCAGGTAAATTAACATCTTATCTTTAGTGATCGGATAAACTTACATCTCACCTTCATTAGTTGGCTAGCACACATTTGACATGTCTTATCTTTACTGGTCGGATACAGTTCACTTCTTACCTTCATTGGTTGTAAAGCACATATTTACCATGTCTTATCTTTACTGATCGGATACTCTTCACTTCTTACCTTTATTGGTCGGAAAAAGGATATTTTAACAGTATGATTTACTTCACATCATAATATCTTTTCTTTGCTGACTAGAAGCATCGAATATCTTATCATCAACAGTCAGGTAAATTAACATCTTATCTTTAGTGATCGGATAAACTTACATCTCACCTTCATTAGTTGGCTAGCACACATTTGACATGTCTTATCTTTACTGGTCGGATACAGTTCACTTCTTACCTTCATTGGTTGTAAAGCACATATTTACCATGTCTTATCTTTACTGATCGGATACTCTTCACTTCTTACCTTTATTGGTCGGAAAAAGGATATTTTAACAGTATGATTTACTTCACATCATAATATCTTTTCTTTGCTGACTAGAAGCATCGAATATCTTATCATCAACAGTCAGGTAAATTAACATCTTATCTTTAGTGATCGGATAAACTTACATCTCACCTTCATTAGTTGGCTAGCACACATTTGACATGTCTTATCTTTACTGGTCGGATACAGTTCACTTCTTACCTTCATTGGTTGGAAAGCACATATTTACCATGTCTTATCTTTACTGATCGGATACTCTTCACTTCTTACCTTTATTGGTCGGAAAAAGGATATTTTAACAGTATGATTTACTTCACATCATAATATCTTTTCTTTGCTGACTAGAAGCATCGAATATCTTATCATCAACAGTCAGGTAAATTAACATCTTATCTTTAGTGATCGGATAAACTTACATCTCACCTTCATTAGTTGGCTAGCACACATTTGACATGTCTTATCTTTACTGGTCGGATACAGTTCACTTCTTACCTTCATTGGTTGGAAAGCACATATTTACCATGTCTTATCTTTACTGATCGGATACTCTTCACTTCTTACCTTTATTGGTCGGAAAAAGGATATTTTAACAGTATGATTTACTTCACATCATAATATCTTTTCTTTGCTGACTAGAAGCATCGAATATCTTATCATCAACAGTCAGGTAAATTAACATCTTATCTTTAGTGATCGGATAAACTTACATCTCACCTTCATTAGTTGGCTAGCACACATTTGACATGTCTTATCTTTACTGGTCGGATACAGTTCACTTCTTACCTTCATTGGTTGTAAAGCACATATTTACCATGTCTTATCTTTACTGATCGGATACTCTTCACTTCTTACCTTTATTGGTCGGAAAAAGGATATTTTAACAGTATGATTTACTTCACATCATAATATCTTTTCTTTGCTGACTAGAAGCATCGAATATCTTATCATCAACAGTCAGGTAAATTAACATCTTATCTTTAGTGATCGGATAAACTTACATCTCACCTTCATTAGTTGGCTAGCACACATTTGACATGTCTTATCTTTACTGGTCGGATACAGTTCACTTCTTACCTTCATTGGTTGGAAAGCACATATTTACCATGTCTTATCTTTACTGATCGGATACTCTTCACTTCTTACCTTTATTGGTCGGAAAAAGGATATTTTAACAGTATGATTTACTTCACATCATAATATCTTTTCTTTCCTGACTAGAAGCATCGAATATCTTATCATCAACAGTCAGGTAAATTAACATCTTATCTTTAGTGATCGGATAAACTTACATCTCACCTTCATTAGTTGGCTAGCACACATTTGACATGTCTTATCTTTACTGGTCGGATACACTTCACTTCTTACCTTCATTGGTTGGAAAGCACATATTTACCATGTCTTATCTTTACTGATCGGATACTCTTCACTTCTTACCTTTATTGGTCGGAAAAAGGATATTTTAACAGTATGATTTACTTCACATCATAATATCTTTTCTTTGCTGACTAGAAGCATCGAATATCTTATCATCAACAGTCAGGTAAATTAACATCTTATCTTTAGTGATCGGATAAACTTACATCTCACCTTCATTAGTTGGCTAGCACACATTTGACATGTCTTATCTTTACTGGTCGGATACAGTTCACTTCTTACCTTCATTGGTTGGAAAGCACATATTTACCATGTCTTATCTTTACTGATCGGATACTCTTCACTTCTTACCTTTATTGGTCGGAAAAAGGATATTTTAACAGTATGATTTACTTCACATCATAATATCTTTTCTTTGCTGACTAGAAGCATCGAATATCTTATCATCAACAGTCAGGTAAATTAACATCTTATCTTTAGTGATCGGATAAACTTACATCTCACCTTCATTAGTTGGCTAGCACACATTTGACATGTCTTATCTTTACTGGTCGGATACAGTTCACTTCTTACCTTCATTGGTTGGAAAGCACATATTTACCATGTCTTATCTTTACTGATCGGATACTCTTCACTTCTTACCTTTATTGGTCGGAAAAAGGATATTTTAACAGTATGATTTACTTCACATCATAATATCTTTTCTTTGCTGACTAGAAGCATCGAATATCTTATCATCAACAGTCAGGTAAATTAACATCTTATCTTTAGTGATCGGATAAACTTACATCTCACCTTCATTAGTTGGCTAGCACACATTTGACATGTCTTATCTTTACTGGTCGGATACACTTCACTTCTTACCTTCATTGGTTGGAAAGCACATATTTACCATGTCTTATCTTTACTGATCGGATACTCTTCACTTCTTACCTTTATTGGTCGGAAAAAGGATATTTTAACAGTATGATTTACTTCACATCATAATATCTTTTCTTTGCTGACTAGAAGCATCGAATATCTTATCATCAACAGTCAGGTAAATTAACATCTTATCTTTAGTGATCGGATAAACTTACATCTCACCTTCATTAGTTGGCTAGCACACATTTGACATGTCTTATCTTTACTGGTCGGATACAGTTCACTTCTTACCTTCATTGGTTGGAAAGCACATATTTACCATGTCTTATCTTTACTGATCGGATACTCTTCACTTCTTACCTTTATTGGTCGGAAAAAGGATATTTTAACAGTATGATTTACTTCACATCATAATATCTTTTCTTTGCTGACTAGAAGCATCGAATATCTTATCATCAACAGTCAGGTAAATTAACATCTTATCTTTAGTGATCGGATAAACTTACATCTCACCTTCATTAGTTGGCTAGCACACATTTGACATGTCTTATCTTTACTGGTCGGATACAGTTCACTTCTTACCTTCATTGGTTGTAAAGCACATATTTACCATGTCTTATCTTTACTGATCGGATACTCTTCACTTCTTACCTTTATTGGTCGGAAAAAGGATATTTTAACAGTATGATTTACTTCACATCATAATATCTTTTCTTTGCTGACTAGAAGCATCGAATATCTTATCATCAACAGTCAGGTAAATTAACATCTTATCTTTAGTGATCGGATAAACTTACATCTCACCTTCATTAGTTGGCTAGCACACATTTGACATGTCTTATCTTTACTGGTCGGATACACTTCACTTCTTACCTTCATTGGTTGGAAAGCACATATTTACCATGTCTTATCTTTACTGATCGGATACTCTTCACTTCTTACCTTTATTGGTCGGAAAAAGGATATTTTAACAGTATGATTTACTTCACATCATAATATCTTTTCTTTGCTGACTAGAAGCATCGAATATCTTATCATCAACAGTCAGGTAAATTAACATCTTATCTTTAGTGATCGGATAAACTTACATCTCACCTTCATTAGTTGGCTAGCACACATTTGACATGTCTTATCTTTACTGGTCGGATACAGTTCACTTCTTACCTTCATTGGTTGGAAAGCACATATTTACCATGTCTTATCTTTACTGATCGGATACTCTTCACTTCTTACCTTTATTGGTCGGAAAAAGGATATTTTAACAGTATGATTTACTTCACATCATAATATCTTTTCTTTCCTGACTAGAAGCATCGAATATCTTATCATCAACAGTCAGGTAAATTAACATCTTATCTTTAGTGATCGGATAAACTTACATCTCACCTTCATTAGTTGGCTAGCACACATTTGACATGTCTTATCTTTACTGGTCGGATACAGTTCACTTCTTACCTTCATTGGTTGGAAAGCACATATTTACCATGTCTTATCTTTACTGATCGGATACTCTTCACTTCTTACCTTTATTGGTCGGAAAAAGGATATTTTAACAGTATGATTTACTTCACATCATAATATCTTTTCTTTGCTGACTAGAAGCATCGAATATCTTATCATCAACAGTCAGGTAAATTAACATCTTATCTTTAGTGATCGGATAAACTTACATCTCACCTTCATTAGTTGGCTAGCACACATTTGACATGTCTTATCTTTACTGGTCGGATACAGTTCACTTCTTACCTTCATTGGTTGGAAAGCACATATTTACCATGTCTTATCTTTACTGATCGGATACTCTTCACTTCTTACCTTTATTGGTCGGAAAAAGGATATTTTAACAGTATGATTTACTTCACATCATAATATCTTTTCTTTGCTGACTAGAAGCATCGAATATCTTATCATCAACAGTCAGGTAAATTAACATCTTATCTTTAGTGATCGGATAAACTTACATCTCACCTTCATTAGTTGGCTAGCACACATTTGACATGTCTTATCTTTACTGGTCGGATACAGTTCACTTCTTACCTTCATTGGTTGGAAAGCACATATTTACCATGTCTTATCTTTACTGATCGGATACTCTTCACTTCTTACCTTTATTGGTCGGAAAAAGGATATTTTAACAGTATGATTTACTTCACATCATAATATCTTTTCTTTCCTGACTAGAAGCATCGAATATCTTATCATCAACAGTCAGGTAAATTAACATCTTATCTTTAGTGATCGGATAAACTTACATCTCACCTTCATTAGTTGGCTAGCACACATTTGACATGTCTTATCTTTACTGGTCGGATACAGTTCACTTCTTACCTTCATTGGTTGTAAAGCACATATTTACCATGTCTTATCTTTACTGATCGGATACTCTTCACTTCTTACCTTTATTGGTCGGAAAAAGGATATTTTAACAGTATGATTTACTTCACATCATAATATCTTTTCTTTGCTGACTAGAAGCATCGAATATCTTATCATCAACAGTCAGGTAAATTAACATCTTATCTTTAGTGATCGGATAAACTTACATCTCACCTTCATTAGTTGGCTAGCACACATTTGACATGTCTTATCTTTACTGGTCGGATACACTTCACTTCTTACCTTCATTGGTTGGAAAGCACATATTTACCATGTCTTATCTTTACTGATCGGATACTCTTCACTTCTTACCTTTATTGGTCGGAAAAAGGATATTTTAACAGTATGATTTACTTCACATCATAATATCTTTTCTTTGCTGACTAGAAGCATCGAATATCTTATCATCAACAGTCAGGTAAATTAACATCTTATCTTTAGTGATCGGATAAACTTACATCTCACCTTCATTAGTTGGCTAGCACACATTTGACATGTCTTATCTTTACTGGTCGGATACACTTCACTTCTTACCTTCATTGGTTGGAAAGCACATATTTACCATGTCTTATCTTTACTGATCGGATACTCTTCACTTCTTACCTTTATTGGTCGGAAAAAGGATATTTTAACAGTATGATTTACTTCACATCATAATATCTTTTCTTTCCTGACTAGAAGCATCGAATATCTTATCATCAACAGTCAGGTAAATTAACATCTTATCTTTAGTGATCGGATAAACTTACATCTCACCTTCATTAGTTGGCTAGCACACATTTGACATGTCTTGTCTTTACTGGTCGGATACAGTTCACTTCTTACCTTCATTGGTTGGAAAGCACATATTTACCATGTCTTATCTTTACTGATCGGATACTCTTCACTTCTTACCTTTATTGGTCGGAAAAAGGATATTTTAACAGTATGATTTACTTCACATCATAATATCTTTTCTTTGCTGACTAGAAGCATCGAATATCTTATCATCAACAGTCAGGTAAATTAACATCTTATCTTTAGTGATCGGATAAACTTACATCTCACCTTCATTAGTTGGCTAGCACACATTTGACATGTCTTATCTTTACTGGTCGGATACACTTCACTTCTTACCTTCATTGGTTGGAAAGCACATATTTACCATGTCTTATCTTTACTGATCGGATACTCTTCACTTCTTACCTTTATTGGTCGGAAAAAGGATATTTTAACAGTATGATTTACTTCACATCATAATATCTTTTCTTTCCTGACTAGAAGCATCGAATATCTTATCATCAACAGTCAGGTAAATTAACATCTTATCTTTAGTGATCGGATAAACTTACATCTCACCTTCATTAGTTGGCTAGCACACATTTGACATGTCTTATCTTTACTGGTCGGATACAGTTCACTTCTTACCTTCATTGGTTGTAAAGCACATATTTACCATGTCTTATCTTTACTGATCGGATACTCTTCACTTCTTACCTTTATTGGTCGGAAAAAGGATATTTTAACAGTATGATTTACATCACATCATAATATCTTTTCTTTGCTGACTAGAAGCATCGAATATCTTATCATCAACAGTCAGGTAAATTAACATCTTATCTTTAGTGATCGGATAAACTTACATCTCACCTTCATTAGTTGGCTAGCACACATTTGACATGTCTTATCTTTACTGGTCGGATACAGTTCACTTCTTACCTTCATTGGTTGGAAAGCACATATTTACCATGTCTTATCTTTACTGATCGGATACTCTTCACTTCTTACCTTTATTGGTCGGAAAAAGGATATTTTAACAGTATGATTTACTTCACATCATAATATCTTTTCTTTGCTGACTAGAAGCATCGAATATCTTATCATCAACAGTCAGGTAAATTAACATCTTATCTTTAGTGATCGGATAAACTTACATCTCACCTTCATTAGTTGGCTAGCACACATTTGACATGTCTTATCTTTACTGGTCGGATACACTTCACTTCTTACCTTCATTGGTTGGAAAGCACATATTTACCATGTCTTATCTTTACTGATCGGATACTCTTCACTTCTTACCTTTATTGGTCGGAAAAAGGATATTTTAACAGTATGATTTACTTCACATCATAATATCTTTTCTTTGCTGACTAGAAGCATCGAATATCTTATCATCAACAGTCAGGTAAATTAACATCTTATCTTTAGTGATCGGATAAACTTACATCTCACCTTCATTAGTTGGCTAGCACACATTTGACATGTCTTATCTTTACTGGTCGGATACACTTCACTTCTTACCTTCATTGGTTGGAAAGCACATATTTACCATGTCTTATCTTTACTGATCGGATACTCTTCACTTCTTACCTTTATTGGTCGGAAAAAGGATATTTTAACAGTATGATTTACTTCACATCATAATATCTTTTCTTTGCTGACTAGAAGCATCGAATATCTTATCATCAACAGTCAGGTAAATTAACATCTTATCTTTAGTGATCGGATAAACTTACATCTCACCTTCATTAGTTGGCTAGCACACATTTGACATGTCTTATCTTTACTGGTCGGATACAGTTCACTTCTTACCTTCATTGGTTGTAAAGCACATATTTACCATGTCTTATCTTTACTGATCGGATACTCTTCACTTCTTACCTTTATTGGTCGGAAAAAGGATATTTTAACAGTATGATTTACTTCACATCATAATATCTTTTCTTTGCTGACTAGAAGCATCGAATATCTTATCATCAACAGTCAGGTAAATTAACATCTTATCTTTAGTGATCGGATAAACTTACATCTCACCTTCATTAGTTGGCTAGCACACATTTGACATGTCTTATCTTTACTGGTCGGATACACTTCACTTCTTACCTTCATTGGTTGGAAAGCACATATTTACCATGTCTTATCTTTACTGATCGGATACTCTTCACTTCTTACCTTTATTGGTCGGAAAAAGGATATTTTAACAGTATGATTTACTTCACATCATAATATCTTTTCTTTGCTGACTAGAAGCATCGAATATCTTATCATCAACAGTCAGGTAAATTAACATCTTATCTTTAGTGATCGGATAAACTTACATCTCACCTTCATTAGTTGGCTAGCACACATTTGACATGTCTTATCTTTACTGGTCGGATACAGTTCACTTCTTACCTTCATTGGTTGTAAAGCACATATTTACCATGTCTTATCTTTACTGATCGGATACTCTTCACTTCTTACCTTTATTGGTCGGAAAAAGGATATTTTAACAGTATGATTTACATCACATCATAATATCTTTTCTTTACTGACTAGAAGCATCGAATATCTTATCATCAACAGTCAGGTAAATTAACATCTTATCTTTAGTGATCGGATAAACTTACATCTCACCTTCATTAGTTGGCTAGCACACATTTGACATGTCTTATCTTTACTGGTCGGATACAGTTCACTTCTTACCTTCATTGGTTGGAAAGCACATATTTACCATGTCTTATCTTTACTGATCGGATACTCTTCACTTCTTACCTTTATTGGTCGGAAAAAGGATATTTTAACAGTATGATTTACTTCACATCATAATATCTTTTCTTTCCTGACTAGAAGCATCGAATATCTTATCATCAACAGTCAGGTAAATTAACATCTTATCTTTAGTGATCGGATAAACTTACATCTCACCTTCATTAGTTGGCTAGCACACATTTGACATGTCTTATCTTTACTGGTCGGATACAGTTCACTTCTTACCTTCATTGGTTGGAAAGCACATATTTACCATGTCTTATCTTTACTGATCGGATACTCTTCACTTCTTACCTTTATTGGTCGGAAAAAGGATATTTTAACAGTATGATTTACTTCACATCATAATATCTTTTCTTTGCTGACTAGAAGCATCGAATATCTTATCATCAACAGTCAGGTAAATTAACATCTTATCTTTAGTGATCGGATAAACTTACATCTCACCTTCATTAGTTGGCTAGCACACATTTGACATGTCTTATCTTTACTGGTCGGATACACTTCACTTCTTACCTTCATTGGTTGGAAAGCACATATTTACCATGTCTTATCTTTACTGATCGGATACTCTTCACTTCTTACCTTTATTGGTCGGAAAAAGGATATTTTAACAGTATGATTTACTTCACATCATAATATCTTTTCTTTCCTGACTAGAAGCATCGAATATCTTATCATCAACAGTCAGGTAAATTAACATCTTATCTTTAGTGATCGGATAAACTTACATCTCACCTTCATTAGTTGGCTAGCACACATTTGACATGTCTTATCTTTACTGGTCGGATACAGTTCACTTCTTACCTTCATTGGTTGGAAAGCACATATTTACCATGTCTTATCTTTACTGATCGGATACTCTTCACTTCTTACCTTTATTGGTCGGAAAAAGGATATTTTAACAGTATGATTTACTTCACATCATAATATCTTTTCTTTCCTGACTAGAAGCATCGAATATCTTATCATCAACAGTCAGGTAAATTAACATCTTATCTTTAGTGATCGGATAAACTTACATCTCACCTTCATTAGTTGGCTAGCACACATTTGACATGTCTTATCTTTACTGGTCGGATACACTTCACTTCTTACCTTCATTGGTTGGAAAGCACATATTTACCATGTCTTATCTTTACTGATCGGATACTCTTCACTTCTTACCTTTATTGGTCGGAAAAAGGATATTTTAACAGTATGATTTACTTCACATCATAATATCTTTTCTTTGCTGACTAGAAGCATCGAATATCTTATCATCAACAGTCAGGTAAATTAACATCTTATCTTTAGTGATCGGATAAACTTACATCTCACCTTCATTAGTTGGCTAGCACACATTTGACATGTCTTATCTTTACTGGTCGGATACAGTTCACTTCTTACCTTCATTGGTTGGAAAGCACATATTTACCATGTCTTATCTTTACTGATCGGATACTCTTCACTTCTTACCTTTATTGGTCGGAAAAAGGATATTTTAACAGTATGATTTACTTCACATCATAATATCTTTTCTTTGCTGACTAGAAGCATCGAATATCTTATCATCAACAGTCAGGTAAATTAACATCTTATCTTTAGTGATCGGATAAACTTACATCTCACCTTCATTAGTTGGCTAGCACACATTTGACATGTCTTATCTTTACTGGTCGGATACACTTCACTTCTTACCTTCATTGGTTGGAAAGCACATATTTACCATGTCTTATCTTTACTGATCGGATACTCTTCACTTCTTACCTTTATTGGTCGGAAAAAGGATATTTTAACAGTATGATTTACTTCACATCATAATATCTTTTCTTTGCTGACTAGAAGCATCGAATATCTTATCATCAACAGTCAGGTAAATTAACATCTTATCTTTAGTGATCGGATAAACTTACATCTCACCTTCATTAGTTGGCTAGCACACATTTGACATGTCTTATCTTTACTGGTCGGATACAGTTCACTTCTTACCTTCATTGGTTGGAAAGCACATATTTACCATGTCTTATCTTTACTGATCGGATACTCTTCACTTCTTACCTTTATTGGTCGGAAAAAGGATATTTTAACAGTATGATTTACTTCACATCATAATATCTTTTCTTTGCTGACTAGAAGCATCGAATATCTTATCATCAACAGTCAGGTAAATTAACATCTTATCTTTAGTGATCGGATAAACTTACATCTCACCTTCATTAGTTGGCTAGCACACATTTGACATGTCTTATCTTTACTGGTCGGATACACTTCACTTCTTACCTTCATTGGTTGGAAAGCACATATTTACCATGTCTTATCTTTACTGATCGGATACTCTTCACTTCTTACCTTTATTGGTCGGAAAAAGGATATTTTAACAGTATGATTTACTTCACATCATAATATCTTTTCTTTCCTGACTAGAAGCATCGAATATCTTATCATCAACAGTCAGGTAAATTAACATCTTATCTTTAGTGATCGGATAAACTTACATCTCACCTTCATTAGTTGGCTAGCACACATTTGACATGTCTTATCTTTACTGGTCGGATACAGTTCACTTCTTACCTTCATTGGTTGGAAAGCACATATTTACCATGTCTTATCTTTACTGATCGGATACTCTTCACTTCTTACCTTTATTGGTCGGAAAAAGGATATTTTAACAGTATGATTTACTTCACATCATAATATCTTTTCTTTCCTGACTAGAAGCATCGAATATCTTATCATCAACAGTCAGGTAAATTAACATCTTATCTTTAGTGATCGGATAAACTTACATCTCACCTTCATTAGTTGGCTAGCACACATTTGACATGTCTTATCTTTACTGGTCGGATACACTTCACTTCTTACCTTCATTGGTTGGAAAGCACATATTTACCATGTCTTATCTTTACTGATCGGATACTCTTCACTTCTTACCTTTATTGGTCGGAAAAAGGATATTTTAACAGTATGATTTACTTCACATCATAATATCTTTTCTTTGCTGACTAGAAGCATCGAATATCTTATCATCAACAGTCAGGTAAATTAACATCTTATCTTTAGTGATCGGATAAACTTACATCTCACCTTCATTAGTTGGCTAGCACACATTTGACATGTCTTATCTTTACTGGTCGGATACAGTTCACTTCTTACCTTCATTGGTTGGAAAGCACATATTTACCATGTCTTATCTTTACTGATCGGATACTCTTCACTTCTTACCTTTATTGGTCGGAAAAAGGATATTTTAACAGTATGATTTACTTCACATCATAATATCTTTTCTTTGCTGACTAGAAGCATCGAATATCTTATCATCAACAGTCAGGTAAATTAACATCTTATCTTTAGTGATCGGATAAACTTACATCTCACCTTCATTAGTTGGCTAGCACACATTTGACATGTCTTATCTTTACTGGTCGGATACAGTTCACTTCTTACCTTCATTGGTTGGAAAGCACATATTTACCATGTCTTATCTTTACTGATCGGATACTCTTCACTTCTTACCTTTATTGGTCGGAAAAAGGATATTTTAACAGTATGATTTACTTCACATCATAATATCTTTTCTTTGCTGACTAGAAGCATCGAATATCTTATCATCAACAGTCAGGTAAATTAACATCTTATCTTTAGTGATCGGATAAACTTACATCTCACCTTCATTAGTTGGCTAGCACACATTTGACATGTCTTATCTTTACTGGTCGGATACACTTCACTTCTTACCTTCATTGGTTGGAAAGCACATATTTACCATGTCTTATCTTTACTGATCGGATACTCTTCACTTCTTACCTTTATTGGTCGGAAAAAGGACATTTGAACAGTATGATTTACTTCACATCATAATATCTTTTCTTTGCTGACTAGAAGCATCGAATATCTTATCATCAACAGTCAGGTAAATTAACATCTTATCTTTAGTGATCGGATAAACTTACATCTCACCTTCATTGGTTGGAAAGCACACATTTGACATGTCTTATCTTTACTGGTCGGATACAGTTCACTTCTTACCTTCATTGGTTGTAAAGCACATATTTACCATGTCTGATCTTTACTGATCGGATACTCTTCACTTCTTACCTTTATTGGTCGGAAAAAGGATATTTTAACAGTATGATTTACATCACATCATAATATCTTTTCTTTGCTGACTAGAAGCATCGAATATCTTATCATCAACAGTCAGGTAAATTAACATCTTATCTTTAGTGATCGGATAAACTTACATCTCACCTTCATTAGTTGGCTAGCACACATTTGACATGTCTTATCTTTACTGGTCGGATACACTTCACTTCTTACCTTCATTGGTTGGAAAGCACATTTTTACCATGTCTTATCTTTACTGATCGGATACTCTTCACTTCTTACCTTTATTGGTCGGAAAAAGGATATTTTAACAGTATGATTTACTTCACATCATAATATCTTTTCTTTGCTGACTAGAAGCATCGAATATCTTATCATCAACAGTCAGGTAAATTAACATCTTATCTTTAGTGATCGGATAAACTTACATCTCACCTTCATTAGTTGGCTAGCACACATTTGACATGTCTTATCTTTACTGGTCGGATACAGTTCACTTCTTACCTTCATTGGTTGGAAAGCACATATTTACCATGTCTTATCTTTACTGATCGGATACTCTTCACTTCTTACCTTTATTGGTCGGAAAAAGGATATTTTAACAGTATGATTTACTTCACATCATAATATCTTTTCTTTGCTGACTAGAAGCATCGAATATCTTATCATCAACAGTCAGGTAAATTAACATCTTATCTTTAGTGATCGGATAAACTTACATCTCACCTTCATTAGTTGGCTAGCACACATTTGACATGTCTTATCTTTACTGGTCGGATACACTTCACTTCTTACCTTCATTGGTTGGAAAGCACATATTTACCATGTCTTATCTTTACTGATCGGATACTCTTCACTTCTTACCTTTATTGGTCGGAAAAAGGATATTTTAACAGTATGATTTACTTCACATCATAATATCTTTTCTTTGCTGACTAGAAGCATCGAATATCTTATCATCAACAGTCAGGTAAATTAACATCTTATCTTTAGTGATCGGATAAACTTACATCTCACCTTCATTAGTTGGCTAGCACACATTTGACATGTCTTATCTTTACTGGTCGGATACAGTTCACTTCTTACCTTCATTGGTTGGAAAGCACATATTTACCATGTCTTATCTTTACTGATCGGATACTCTTCACTTCTTACCTTTATTGGTCGGAAAAAGGATATTTTAACAGTATGATTTACTTCACATCATAATATCTTTTCTTTGCTGACTAGAAGCATCGAATATCTTATCATCAACAGTCAGGTAAATTAACATCTTATCTTTAGTGATCGGATAAACTTACATCTCACCTTCATTAGTTGGCTAGCACACATTTGACATGTCTTATCTTTACTGGTCGGATACACTTCACTTCTTACCTTCATTGGTTGGAAAGCACATATTTACCATGTCTTATCTTTACTGATCGGATACTCTTCACTTCTTACCTTTATTGGTCGGAAAAAGGATATTTTAACAGTATGATTTACTTCACATCATAATATCTTTTCTTTGCTGACTAGAAGCATCGAATATCTTATCATCAACAGTCAGGTAAATTAACATCTTATCTTTAGTGATCGGATAAACTTACATCTCACCTTCATTAGTTGGCTAGCACACATTTGACATGTCTTATCTTTACTGGTCGGATACAGTTCACTTCTTACCTTCATTGGTTGGAAAGCACATATTTACCATGTCTTATCTTTACTGATCGGATACTCTTCACTTCTTACCTTTATTGGTCGGAAAAAGGATATTTTAACAGTATGATTTACTTCACATCATAATATCTTTTCTTTGCTGACTAGAAGCATCGAATATCTTATCATCAACAGTCAGGTAAATTAACATCTTATCTTTAGTGATCGGATAAACTTACATCTCACCTTCATTAGTTGGCTAGCACACATTTGACATGTCTTATCTTTACTGGTCGGATACACTTCACTTCTTACCTTCATTGGTTGGAAAGCACATATTTACCATGTCTTATCTTTACTGATCGGATACTCTTCACTTCTTACCTTTATTGGTCGGAAAAAGGATATTTTAACAGTATGATTTACTTCACATCATAATATCTTTTCTTTCCTGACTAGAAGCATCGAATATCTTATCATCAACAGTCAGGTAAATTAACATCTTATCTTTAGTGATCGGATAAACTTACATCTCACCTTCATTAGTTGGCTAGCACACATTTGACATGTCTTATCTTTACTGGTCGGATACAGTTCACTTCTTACCTTCATTGGTTGGAAAGCACATATTTACCATGTCTTATCTTTACTGATCGGATACTCTTCACTTCTTACCTTTATTGGTCGGAAAAAGGATATTTTAACAGTATGATTTACTTCACATCATAATATCTTTTCTTTGCTGACTAGAAGCATCGAATATCTTATCATCAACAGTCAGGTAAATTAACATCTTATCTTTAGTGATCGGATAAACTTACATCTCACCTTCATTAGTTGGCTAGCACACATTTGACATGTCTTATCTTTACTGGTCGGATACAGTTCACTTCTTACTTTCATTGGTTGGAAAGCACATATTTACCATGTCTTATCTTTACTGATCGGATACTCTTCACTTCTTACCTTTATTGGTCGGAAAAAGGATATTTTAACAGTATGATTTACTTCACATCATAATATCTTTTCTTTGCTGACTAGAAGCATCGAATATCTTATCATCAACAGTCAGGTAAATTAACATCTTATCTTTAGTGATCGGATAAACTTACATCTCACCTTCATTAGTTGGCTAGCACACATTTGACATGTCTTATCTTTACTGGTCGGATACAGTTCACTTCTTACCTTCATTGGTTGGAAAGCACATATTTACCATGTCTTATCTTTACTGATCGGATACTCTTCACTTCTTACCTTTATTGGTCGGAAAAAGGATATTTTAACAGTATGATTTACTTCACATCATAATATCTTTTCTTTCCTGACTAGAAGCATCGAATATCTTATCATCAACAGTCAGGTAAATTAACATCTTATCTTTAGTGATCGGATAAACTTACATCTCACCTTCATTAGTTGGCTAGCACACATTTGACATGTCTTATCTTTACTGGTCGGATACAGTTCACTTCTTACCTTCATTGGTTGGAAAGCACATATTTACCATGTCTTATCTTTACTGATCGGATACTCTTCACTTCTTACCTTTATTGGTCGGAAAAAGGATATTTTAACAGTATGATTTACTTCACATCATAATATCTTTTCTTTGCTGACTAGAAGCATCGAATATCTTATCATCAACAGTCAGGTAAATTAACATCTTATCTTTAGTGATCGGATAAACTTACATCTCACCTTCATTAGTTGGCTAGCACACATTTGACATGTCTTATCTTTACTGGTCGGATACACTTCACTTCTTACCTTCATTGGTTGGAAAGCACATATTTACCATGTCTTATCTTTACTGATCGGATACTCTTCACTTCTTACCTTTATTGGTCGGAAAAAGGATATTTTAACAGTATGATTTACTTCACATCATAATATCTTTTCTTTGCTGACTAGAAGCATCGAATATCTTATCATCAACAGTCAGGTAAATTAACATCTTATCTTTAGTGATCGGATAAACTTACATCTCACCTTCATTAGTTGGCTAGCACACATTTGACATGTCTTATCTTTACTGGTCGGATACAGTTCACTTCTTACCTTCATTGGTTGGAAAGCACATATTTACCATGTCTTATCTTTACTGATCGGATACTCTTCACTTCTTACCTTTATTGGTCGGAAAAAGGATATTTTAACAGTATGATTTACTTCACATCATAATATCTTTTCTTTGCTGACTAGAAGCATCGAATATCTTATCATCAACAGTCAGGTAAATTAACATCTTATCTTTAGTGATCGGATAAACTTACATCTCACCTTCATTAGTTGGCTAGCACACATTTGACATGTCTTATCTTTACTGGTCGGATACAGTTCACTTCTTACCTTCATTGGTTGGAAAGCACATATTTACCATGTCTTATCTTTACTGATCGGATACTCTTCACTTCTTACCTTTATTGGTCGGAAAAAGGATATTTTAACAGTATGATTTACTTCACATCATAATATCTTTTCTTTGCTGACTAGAAGCATCGAATATCTTATCATCAACAGTCAGGTAAATTAACATCTTATCTTTAGTGATCGGATAAACTTACATCTCACCTTCATTAGTTGGCTAGCACACATTTGACATGTCTTATCTTTACTGGTCGGATACAGTTCACTTCTTACCTTCATTGGTTGGAAAGCACATATTTACCATGTCTTATCTTTACTGATCGGATACTCTTCACTTCTTACCTTTATTGGTCGGAAAAAGGATATTTTAACAGTATGATTTACTTCACATCATAATATCTTTTCTTTGCTGACTAGAAGCATCGAATATCTTATCATCAACAGTCAGGTAAATTAACATCTTATCTTTAGTGATCGGATAAACTTACATCTCACCTTCATTAGTTGGCTAGCACACATTTGACATGTCTTATCTTTACTGGTC
The DNA here is from genome assembly GCA_032873175.1 of Leptopilina drosophilae. Taxonomy (NCBI): domain Eukaryota; kingdom Metazoa; phylum Arthropoda; class Insecta; order Hymenoptera; family Figitidae; genus Leptopilina; species Leptopilina drosophilae. The sequence goes on from CM065478.1 coordinate 45,575,458, forward strand.
GGATACAGTTCACTTCTTACCTTCATTGGTTGGAAAGCACATATTTACCATGTCTTATCTTTACTGATCGGATACTCTTCACTTCTTACCTTTATTGGTCGGAAAAAGGATATTTTAACAGTATGATTTACTTCACATCATAATATCTTTTCTTTGCTGACTAGAAGCATCGAATATCTTATCATCAACAGTCAGGTAAATTAACATCTTATCTTTAGTGATCGGATAAACTTACATCTCACCTTCATTAGTTGGCTAGCACACATTTGACATGTCTTATCTTTACTGGTCGGATACACTTCACTTCTTACCTTCATTGGTTGGAAAGCACATATTTACCATGTCTTATCTTTACTGATCGGATACTCTTCACTTCTTACCTTTATTGGTCGGAAAAAGGATATTTTAACAGTATGATTTACTTCACATCATAATATCTTTTCTTTGCTGACTAGAAGCATCGAATATCTTATCATCAACAGTCAGGTAAATTAACATCTTATCTTTAGTGATCGGATAAACTTACATCTCACCTTCATTAGTTGGCTAGCACACATTTGACATGTCTTATCTTTACTGGTCGGATACAGTTCACTTCTTACCTTCATTGGTTGGAAAGCACATATTTACCATGTCTTATCTTTACTGATCGGATACTCTTCACTTCTTACCTTTATTGGTCGGAAAAAGGATATTTTAACAGTATGATTTACTTCACATCATAATATCTTTTCTTTGCTGACTAGAAGCATCGAATATCTTATCATCAACAGTCAGGTAAATTAACATCTTATCTTTAGTGATCGGATAAACTTACATCTCACCTTCATTAGTTGGCTAGCACACATTTGACATGTCTTATCTTTACTGGTCGGATACAGTTCACTTCTTACCTTCATTGGTTGTAAAGCACATATTTACCATGTCTTATCTTTACTGATCGGATACTCTTCACTTCTTACCTTTATTGGTCGGAAAAAGGATATTTTAACAGTATGATTTACTTCACATCATAATATCTTTTCTTTCCTGACTAGAAGCATCGAATATCTTATCATCAACAGTCAGGTAAATTAACATCTTATCTTTAGTGATCGGATAAACTTACATCTCACCTTCATTAGTTGGCTAGCACACATTTGACATGTCTTATCTTTACTGGTCGGATACAGTTCACTTCTTACCTTCATTGGTTGGAAAGCACATATTTACCATGTCTTATCTTTACTGATCGGATACTCTTCACTTCTTACCTTTATTGGTCGGAAAAAGGATATTTTAACAGTATGATTTACTTCACATCATAATATCTTTTCTTTGCTGACTAGAAGCATCGAATATCTTATCATCAACAGTCAGGTAAATTAACATCTTATCTTTAGTGATCGGATAAACTTACATCTCACCTTCATTAGTTGGCTAGCACACATTTGACATGTCTTATCTTTACTGGTCGGATACAGTTCACTTCTTACTTTCATTGGTTGGAAAGCACATATTTACCATGTCTTATCTTTACTGATCGGATACTCTTCACTTCTTACCTTTATTGGTCGGAAAAAGGATATTTTAACAGTATGATTTACTTCACATCATAATATCTTTTCTTTGCTGACTAGAAGCATCGAATATCTTATCATCAACAGTCAGGTAAATTAACATCTTATCTTTAGTGATCGGATAAACTTACATCTCACCTTCATTAGTTGGCTAGCACACATTTGACATGTCTTATCTTTACTGGTCGGATACAGTTCACTTCTTACTTTCATTGGTTGGAAAGCACATATTTACCATGTCTTATCTTTACTGATCGGATACTCTTCACTTCTTACCTTTATTGGTCGGAAAAAGGATATTTTAACAGTATGATTTACTTCACATCATAATATCTTTTCTTTGCTGACTAGAAGCATCGAATATCTTATCATCAACAGTCAGGTAAATTAACATCTTATCTTTAGTGATCGGATAAACTTACATCTCACCTTCATTAGTTGGCTAGCACACATTTGACATGTCTTATCTTTACTGGTCGGATACAGTTCACTTCTTACCTTCATTGGTTGGAAAGCACATATTTACCATGTCTTATCTTTACTGATCGGATACTCTTCACTTCTTACCTTTATTGGTCGGAAAAAGGATATTTTAACAGTATGATTTACTTCACATCATAATATCTTTTCTTTGCTGACTAGAAGCATCGAATATCTTATCATCAACAGTCAGGTAAATTAACATCTTATCTTTAGTGATCGGATAAACTTACATCTCACCTTCATTAGTTGGCTAGCACACATTTGACATGTCTTATCTTTACTGGTCGGATACACTTCACTTCTTACCTTCATTGGTTGGAAAGCACATATTTACCATGTCTTATCTTTACTGATCGGATACTCTTCACTTCTTACCTTTATTGGTCGGAAAAAGGATATTTTAACAGTATGATTTACTTCACATCATAATATCTTTTCTTTGCTGACTAGAAGCATCGAATATCTTATCATCAACAGTCAGGTAAATTAACATCTTATCTTTAGTGATCGGATAAACTTACATCTCACCTTCATTAGTTGGCTAGCACACATTTGACATGTCTTATCTTTACTGGTCGGATACAGTTCACTTCTTACCTTCATTGGTTGGAAAGCACATATTTACCATGTCTTATCTTTACTGATCGGATACTCTTCACTTCTTACCTTTATTGGTCGGAAAAAGGATATTTTAACAGTATGATTTACTTCACATCATAATATCTTTTCTTTCCTGACTAGAAGCATCGAATATCTTATCATCAACAGTCAGGTAAATTAACATCTTATCTTTAGTGATCGGATAAACTTACATCTCACCTTCATTAGTTGGCTAGCACACATTTGACATGTCTTATCTTTACTGGTCGGATACAGTTCACTTCTTACCTTCATTGGTTGGAAAGCACATATTTACCATGTCTTATCTTTACTGATCGGATACTCTTCACTTCTTACCTTTATTGGTCGGAAAAAGGATATTTTAACAGTATGATTTACTTCACATCATAATATCTTTTCTTTGCTGACTAGAAGCATCGAATATCTTATCATCAACAGTCAGGTAAATTAACATCTTATCTTTAGTGATCGGATAAACTTACATCTCACCTTCATTAGTTGGCTAGCACACATTTGACATGTCTTATCTTTACTGGTCGGATACAGTTCACTTCTTACCTTCATTGGTTGGAAAGCACATATTTACCATGTCTTATCTTTACTGATCGGATACTCTTCACTTCTTACCTTTATTGGTCGGAAAAAGGATATTTTAACAGTATGATTTACTTCACATCATAATATCTTTTCTTTGCTGACTAGAAGCATCGAATATCTTATCATCAACAGTCAGGTAAATTAACATCTTATCTTTAGTGATCGGATAAACTTACATCTCACCTTCATTAGTTGGCTAGCACACATTTGACATGTCTTATCTTTACTGGTCGGATACAGTTCACTTCTTACCTTCATTGGTTGGAAAGCACATATTTACCATGTCTTATCTTTACTGATCGGATACTCTTCACTTCTTACCTTTATTGGTCGGAAAAAGGATATTTTAACAGTATGATTTACTTCACATCATAATATCTTTTCTTTGCTGACTAGAAGCATCGAATATCTTATCATCAACAGTCAGGTAAATTAACATCTTATCTTTAGTGATCGGATAAACTTACATCTCACCTTCATTAGTTGGCTAGCACACATTTGACATGTCTTATCTTTACTGGTCGGATACAGTTCACTTCTTACCTTCATTGGTTGGAAAGCACATATTTACCATGTCTTATCTTTACTGATCGGATACTCTTCACTTCTTACCTTTATTGGTCGGAAAAAGGATATTTTAACAGTATGATTTACTTCACATCATAATATCTTTTCTTTGCTGACTAGAAGCATCGAATATCTTATCATCAACAGTCAGGTAAATTAACATCTTATCTTTAGTGATCGGATAAACTTACATCTCACCTTCATTAGTTGGCTAGCACACATTTGACATGTCTTATCTTTACTGGTCGGATACACTTCACTTCTTACCTTCATTGGTTGGAAAGCACATATTTACCATGTCTTATCTTTACTGATCGGATACTCTTCACTTCTTACCTTTATTGGTCGGAAAAAGGATATTTTAACAGTATGATTTACTTCACATCATAATATCTTTTCTTTGCTGACTAGAAGCATCGAATATCTTATCATCAACAGTCAGGTAAATTAACATCTTATCTTTAGTGATCGGATAAACTTACATCTCACCTTCATTAGTTGGCTAGCACACATTTGACATGTCTTATCTTTACTGGTCGGATACAGTTCACTTCTTACCTTCATTGGTTGGAAAGCACATATTTACCATGTCTTATCTTTACTGATCGGATACTCTTCACTTCTTACCTTTATTGGTCGGAAAAAGGATATTTTAACAGTATGATTTACTTCACATCATAATATCTTTTCTTTCCTGACTAGAAGCATCGAATATCTTATCATCAACAGTCAGGTAAATTAACATCTTATCTTTAGTGATCGGATAAACTTACATCTCACCTTCATTAGTTGGCTAGCACACATTTGACATGTCTTATCTTTACTGGTCGGATACAGTTCACTTCTTACCTTCATTGGTTGGAAAGCACATATTTACCATGTCTTATCTTTACTGATCGGATACTCTTCACTTCTTACCTTTATTGGTCGGAAAAAGGATATTTTAACAGTATGATTTACTTCACATCATAATATCTTTTCTTTGCTGACTAGAAGCATCGAATATCTTATCATCAACAGTCAGGTAAATTAACATCTTATCTTTAGTGATCGGATAAACTTACATCTCACCTTCATTAGTTGGCTAGCACACATTTGACATGTCTTATCTTTACTGGTCGGATACACTTCACTTCTTACCTTCATTGGTTGGAAAGCACATATTTACCATGTCTTATCTTTACTGATCGGATACTCTTCACTTCTTACCTTTATTGGTCGGAAAAAGGATATTTTAACAGTATGATTTACTTCACATCATAATATCTTTTCTTTGCTGACTAGAAGCATCGAATATCTTATCATCAACAGTCAGGTAAATTAACATCTTATCTTTAGTGATCGGATAAACTTACATCTCACCTTCATTAGTTGGCTAGCACACATTTGACATGTCTTATCTTTACTGGTCGGATACAGTTCACTTCTTACCTTCATTGGTTGGAAAGCACATATTTACCATGTCTTATCTTTACTGATCGGATACTCTTCACTTCTTACCTTTATTGGTCGGAAAAAGGATATTTTAACAGTATGATTTACTTCACATCATAATATCTTTTCTTTGCTGACTAGAAGCATCGAATATCTTATCATCAACAGTCAGGTAAATTAACATCTTATCTTTAGTGATCGGATAAACTTACATCTCACCTTCATTAGTTGGCTAGCACACATTTGACATGTCTTATCTTTACTGGTCGGATACAGTTCACTTCTTACCTTCATTGGTTGGAAAGCACATATTTACCATGTCTTATCTTTACTGATCGGATACTCTTCACTTCTTACCTTTATTGGTCGGAAAAAGGATATTTTAACAGTATGATTTACTTCACATCATAATATCTTTTCTTTGCTGACTAGAAGCATCGAATATCTTATCATCAACAGTCAGGTAAATTAACATCTTATCTTTAGTGATCGGATAAACTTACATCTCACCTTCATTAGTTGGCTAGCACACATTTGACATGTCTTATCTTTACTGGTCGGATACACTTCACTTCTTACCTTCATTGGTTGGAAAGCACATATTTACCATGTCTTATCTTTACTGATCGGATACTCTTCACTTCTTACCTTTATTGGTCGGAAAAAGGATATTTTAACAGTATGATTTACTTCACATCATAATATCTTTTCTTTGCTGACTAGAAGCATCGAATATCTTATCATCAACAGTCAGGTAAATTAACATCTTATCTTTAGTGATCGGATAAACTTACATCTCACCTTCATTAGTTGGCTAGCACACATTTGACATGTCTTATCTTTACTGGTCGGATACAGTTCACTTCTTACCTTCATTGGTTGGAAAGCACATATTTACCATGTCTTATCTTTACTGATCGGATACTCTTCACTTCTTACCTTTATTGGTCGGAAAAAGGATATTTTAACAGTATGATTTACTTCACATCATAATATCTTTTCTTTCCTGACTAGAAGCATCGAATATCTTATCATCAACAGTCAGGTAAATTAACATCTTATCTTTAGTGATCGGATAAACTTACATCTCACCTTCATTAGTTGGCTAGCACACATTTGACATGTCTTATCTTTACTGGTCGGATACAGTTCACTTCTTACCTTCATTGGTTGGAAAGCACATATTTACCATGTCTTATCTTTACTGATCGGATACTCTTCACTTCTTACCTTTATTGGTCGGAAAAAGGATATTTTAACAGTATGATTTACTTCACATCATAATATCTTTTCTTTGCTGACTAGAAGCATCGAATATCTTATCATCAACAGTCAGGTAAATTAACATCTTATCTTTAGTGATCGGATAAACTTACATCTCACCTTCATTAGTTGGCTAGCACACATTTGACATGTCTTATCTTTACTGGTCGGATACACTTCACTTCTTACCTTCATTGGTTGGAAAGCACATATTTACCATGTCTTATCTTTACTGATCGGATACTCTTCACTTCTTACCTTTATTGGTCGGAAAAAGGATATTTTAACAGTATGATTTACTTCACATCATAATATCTTTTCTTTGCTGACTAGAAGCATCGAATATCTTATCATCAACAGTCAGGTAAATTAACATCTTATCTTTAGTGATCGGATAAACTTACATCTCACCTTCATTAGTTGGCTAGCACACATTTGACATGTCTTATCTTTACTGGTCGGATACAGTTCACTTCTTACCTTCATTGGTTGGAAAGCACATATTTACCATGTCTTATCTTTACTGATCGGATACTCTTCACTTCTTACCTTTATTGGTCGGAAAAAGGATATTTTAACAGTATGATTTACTTCACATCATAATATCTTTTCTTTCCTGACTAGAAGCATCGAATATCTTATCATCAACAGTCAGGTAAATTAACATCTTATCTTTAGTGATCGGATAAACTTACATCTCACCTTCATTAGTTGGCTAGCACACATTTGACATGTCTTATCTTTACTGGTCGGATACACTTCACTTCTTACCTTCATTGGTTGGAAAGCACATATTTACCATGTCTTATCTTTACTGATCGGATACTCTTCACTTCTTACCTTTATTGGTCGGAAAAAGGATATTTTAACAGTATGATTTACTTCACATCATAATATCTTTTCTTTGCTGACTAGAAGCATCGAATATCTTATCATCAACAGTCAGGTAAATTAACATCTTATCTTTAGTGATCGGATAAACTTACATCTCACCTTCATTAGTTGGCTAGCACACATTTGACATGTCTTATCTTTACTGGTCGGATACAGTTCACTTCTTACCTTCATTGGTTGGAAAGCACATATTTACCATGTCTTATCTTTACTGATCGGATACTCTTCACTTCTTACCTTTATTGGTCGGAAAAAGGATATTTTAACAGTATGATTTACTTCACATCATAATATCTTTTCTTTGCTGACTAGAAGCATCGAATATCTTATCATCAACAGTCAGGTAAATTAACATCTTATCTTTAGTGATCGGATAAACTTACATCTCACCTTCATTAGTTGGCTAGCACACATTTGACATGTCTTATCTTTACTGGTCGGATACAGTTCACTTCTTACCTTCATTGGTTGGAAAGCACATATTTACCATGTCTTATCTTTACTGATCGGATACTCTTCACTTCTTACCTTTATTGGTCGGAAAAAGGATATTTTAACAGTATGATTTACTTCACATCATAATATCTTTTCTTTGCTGACTAGAAGCATCGAATATCTTATCATCAACAGTCAGGTAAATTAACATCTTATCTTTAGTGATCGGATAAACTTACATCTCACCTTCATTAGTTGGCTAGCACACATTTGACATGTCTTATCTTTACTGGTCGGATACACTTCACTTCTTACCTTCATTGGTTGGAAAGCACATATTTACCATGTCTTATCTTTACTGATCGGATACTCTTCACTTCTTACCTTTATTGGTCGGAAAAAGGATATTTTAACAGTATGATTTACTTCACATCATAATATCTTTTCTTTGCTGACTAGAAGCATCGAATATCTTATCATCAACAGTCAGGTAAATTAACATCTTATCTTTAGTGATCGGATAAACTTACATCTCACCTTCATTAGTTGGCTAGCACACATTTGACATGTCTTATCTTTACTGGTCGGATACAGTTCACTTCTTACCTTCATTGGTTGTAAAGCACATATTTACCATGTCTTATCTTTACTGATCGGATACTCTTCACTTCTTACCTTTATTGGTCGGAAAAAGGATATTTTAACAGTATGATTTACTTCACATCATAATATCTTTTCTTTGCTGACTAGAAGCATCGAATATCTTATCATCAACAGTCAGGTAAATTAACATCTTATCTTTAGTGATCGGATAAACTTACATCTCACCTTCATTAGTTGGCTAGCACACATTTGACATGTCTTATCTTTACTGGTCGGATACAGTTCACTTCTTACCTTCATTGGTTGGAAAGCACATATTTACCATGTCTTATCTTTACTGATCGGATACTCTTCACTTCTTACCTTTATTGGTCGGAAAAAGGATATTTTAACAGTATGATTTACTTCACATCATAATATCTTTTCTTTGCTGACTAGAAGCATCGAATATCTTATCATCAACAGTCAGGTAAATTAACATCTTATCTTTAGTGATCGGATAAACTTACATCTCACCTTCATTAGTTGGCTAGCACACATTTGACATGTCTTATCTTTACTGGTCGGATACACTTCACTTCTTACCTTCATTGGTTGGAAAGCACATATTTACCATGTCTTATCTTTACTGATCGGATACTCTTCACTTCTTACCTTTATTGGTCGGAAAAAGGATATTTTAACAGTATGATTTACTTCACATCATAATATCTTTTCTTTCCTGACTAGAAGCATCGAATATCTTATCATCAACAGTCAGGTAAATTAACATCTTATCTTTAGTGATCGGATAAACTTACATCTCACCTTCATTAGTTGGCTAGCACACATTTGACATGTCTTATCTTTACTGGTCGGATACAGTTCACTTCTTACCTTCATTGGTTGTAAAGCACATATTTACCATGTCTTATCTTTACTGATCGGATACTCTTCACTTCTTACCTTTATTGGTCGGAAAAAGGATATTTTAACAGTATGATTTACTTCACATCATAATATCTTTTCTTTGCTGACTAGAAGCATCGAATATCTTATCATCAACAGTCAGGTAAATTAACATCTTATCTTTAGTGATCGGATAAACTTACATCTCACCTTCATTAGTTGGCTAGCACACATTTGACATGTCTTATCTTTACTGGTCGGATACACTTCACTTCTTACCTTCATTGGTTGGAAAGCACATATTTACCATGTCTTATCTTTACTGATCGGATACTCTTCACTTCTTACCTTTATTGGTCGGAAAAAGGATATTTTAACAGTATGATTTACTTCACATCATAATATCTTTTCTTTGCTGACTAGAAGCATCGAATATCTTATCATCAACAGTCAGGTAAATTAACATCTTATCTTTAGTGATCGGATAAACTTACATCTCACCTTCATTAGTTGGCTAGCACACATTTGACATGTCTTATCTTTACTGGTCGGATACACTTCACTTCTTACCTTCATTGGTTGGAAAGCACATATTTACCATGTCTTATCTTTACTGATCGGATACTCTTCACTTCTTACCTTTATTGGTCGGAAAAAGGATATTTTAACAGTATGATTTACTTCACATCATAATATCTTTTCTTTCCTGACTAGAAGCATCGAATATCTTATCATCAACAGTCAGGTAAATTAACATCTTATCTTTAGTGATCGGATAAACTTACATCTCACCTTCATTAGTTGGCTAGCACACATTTGACATGTCTTATCTTTACTGGTCGGATACAGTTCACTTCTTACCTTCATTGGTTGGAAAGCACATATTTACCATGTCTTATCTTTACTGATCGGATACTCTTCACTTCTTACCTTTATTGGTCGGAAAAAGGATATTTTAACAGTATGATTTACTTCACATCATAATATCTTTTCTTTGCTGACTAGAAGCATCGAATATCTTATCATCAACAGTCAGGTAAATTAACATCTTATCTTTAGTGATCGGATAAACTTACATCTCACCTTCATTAGTTGGCTAGCACACATTTGACATGTCTTATCTTTACTGGTCGGATACAGTTCACTTCTTACCTTCATTGGTTGGAAAGCACATATTTACCATGTCTTATCTTTACTGATCGGATACTCTTCACTTCTTACCTTTATTGGTCGGAAAAAGGATATTTTAACAGTATGATTTACTTCACATCATAATATCTTTTCTTTCCTGACTAGAAGCATCGAATATCTTATCATCAACAGTCAGGTAAATTAACATCTTATCTTTAGTGATCGGATAAACTTACATCTCACCTTCATTAGTTGGCTAGCACACATTTGACATGTCTTATCTTTACTGGTCGGATACAGTTCACTTCTTACCTTCATTGGTTGGAAAGCACATATTTACCATGTCTTATCTTTACTGATCGGATACTCTTCACTTCTTACCTTTATTGGTCGGAAAAAGGATATTTTAACAGTATGATTTACTTCACATCATAATATCTTTTCTTTGCTGACTAGAAGCATCGAATATCTTATCATCAACAGTCAGGTAAATTAACATCTTATCTTTAGTGATCGGATAAACTTACATCTCACCTTCATTAGTTGGCTAGCACACATTTGACATGTCTTATCTTTACTGGTCGGATACAGTTCACTTCTTACCTTCATTGGTTGTAAAGCACATATTTACCATGTCTTATCTTTACTGATCGGATACTCTTCACTTCTTACCTTTATTGGTCGGAAAAAGGATATTTTAACAGTATGATTTACTTCACATCATAATATCTTTTCTTTGCTGACTAGAAGCATCGAATATCTTATCATCAACAGTCAGGTAAATTAACATCTTATCTTTAGTGATCGGATAAACTTACATCTCACCTTCATTAGTTGGCTAGCACACATTTGACATGTCTTATCTTTACTGGTCGGATACAGTTCACTTCTTACCTTCATTGGTTGGAAAGCACATATTTACCATGTCTTATCTTTACTGATCGGATACTCTTCACTTCTTACCTTTATTGGTCGGAAAAAGGATATTTTAACAGTATGATTTACTTCACATCATAATATCTTTTCTTTCCTGACTAGAAGCATCGAATATCTTATCATCAACAGTCAGGTAAATTAACATCTTATCTTTAGTGATCGGATAAACTTACATCTCACCTTCATTAGTTGGCTAGCACACATTTGACATGTCTTATCTTTACTGGTCGGATACAGTTCACTTCTTACCTTCATTGGTTGGAAAGCACATATTTACCATGTCTTATCTTTACTGATCGGATACTCTTCACTTCTTACCTTTATTGGTCGGAAAAAGGATATTTTAACAGTATGATTTACTTCACATCATAATATCTTTTCTTTCCTGACTAGAAGCATCGAATATCTTATCATCAACAGTCAGGTAAATTAACATCTTATCTTTAGTGATCGGATAAACTTACATCTCACCTTCATTAGTTGGCTAGCACACATTTGACATGTCTTATCTTTACTGGTCGGATACAGTTCACTTCTTACCTTCATTGGTTGTAAAGCACATATTTACCATGTCTTATCTTTACTGATCGGATACTCTTCACTTCTTACCTTTATTGGTCGGAAAAAGGATATTTTAACAGTATGATTTACTTCACATCATAATATCTTTTCTTTCCTGACTAGAAGCATCGAATATCTTATCATCAACAGTCAGGTAAATTAACATCTTATCTTTAGTGATCGGATAAACTTACATCTCACCTTCATTAGTTGGCTAGCACACATTTGACATGTCTTATCTTTACTGGTCGGATACAGTTCACTTCTTACCTTCATTGGTTGGAAAGCACATATTTACCATGTCTTATCTTTACTGATCGGATACTCTTCACTTCTTACCTTTATTGGTCGGAAAAAGGATATTTTAACAGTATGATTTACTTCACATCATAATATCTTTTCTTTGCTGACTAGAAGCATCGAATATCTTATCATCAACAGTCAGGTAAATTAACATCTTATCTTTAGTGATCGGATAAACTTACATCTCACCTTCATTAGTTGGCTAGCACACATTTGACATGTCTTATCTTTACTGGTCGGATACACTTCACTTCTTACCTTCATTGGTTGGAAAGCACATATTTACCATGTCTTATCTTTACTGATCGGATACTCTTCACTTCTTACCTTTATTGGTCGGAAAAAGGATATTTTAACAGTATGATTTACTTCACATCATAATATCTTTTCTTTGCTGACTAGAAGCATCGAATATCTTATCATCAACAGTCAGGTAAATTAACATCTTATCTTTAGTGATCGGATAAACTTACATCTCACCTTCATTAGTTGGCTAGCACACATTTGACATGTCTTATCTTTACTGGTCGGATACACTTCACTTCTTACCTTCATTGGTTGGAAAGCACATATTTACCATGTCTTATCTTTACTGATCGGATACTCTTCACTTCTTACCTTTATTGGTCGGAAAAAGGATATTTTAACAGTATGATTTACTTCACATCATAATATCTTTTCTTTGCTGACTAGAAGCATCGAATATCTTATCATCAACAGTCAGGTAAATTAACATCTTATCTTTAGTGATCGGATAAACTTACATCTCACCTTCATTAGTTGGCTAGCACACATTTGACATGTCTTATCTTTACTGGTCGGATACAGTTCACTTCTTACCTTCATTGGTTGGAAAGCACATATTTACCATGTCTTATCTTTACTGATCGGATACTCTTCACTTCTTACCTTTATTGGTCGGAAAAAGGATATTTTAACAGTATGATTTACTTCACATCATAATATCTTTTCTTTCCTGACTAGAAGCATCGAATATCTTATCATCAACAGTCAGGTAAATTAACATCTTATCTTTAGTGATCGGATAAACTTACATCTCACCTTCATTAGTTGGCTAGCACACATTTGACATGTCTTATCTTTACTGGTCGGATACAGTTCACTTCTTACCTTCATTGGTTGGAAAGCACATATTTACCATGTCTTATCTTTACTGATCGGATACTCTTCACTTCTTACCTTTATTGGTCGGAAAAAGGATATTTTAACAGTATGATTTACTTCACATCATAATATCTTTTCTTTCCTGACTAGAAGCATCGAATATCTTATCATCAACAGTCAGGTAAATTAACATCTTATCTTTAGTGATCGGATAAACTTACATCTCACCTTCATTAGTTGGCTAGCACACATTTGACATGTCTTATCTTTACTGGTCGGATACAGTTCACTTCTTACCTTCATTGGTTGGAAAGCACATATTTACCATGTCTTATCTTTACTGATCGGATACTCTTCACTTCTTACCTTTATTGGTCGGAAAAAGGATATTTTAACAGTATGATTTACTTCACATCATAATATCTTTTCTTTCCTGACTAGAAGCATCGAATATCTTATCATCAACAGTCAGGTAAATTAACATCTTATCTTTAGTGATCGGATAAACTTACATCTCACCTTCATTAGTTGGCTAGCACACATTTGACATGTCTTATCTTTACTGGTCGGATACAGTTCACTTCTTACCTTCATTGGTTGGAAAGCACATATTTACCATGTCTTATCTTTACTGATCGGATACTCTTCACTTCTTACCTTTATTGGTCGGAAAAAGGATATTTTAACAGTATGATTTACTTCACATCATAATATCTTTTCTTTGCTGACTAGAAGCATCGAATATCTTATCATCAACAGTCAGGTAAATTAACATCTTATCTTTAGTGATCGGATAAACTTACATCTCACCTTCATTAGTTGGCTAGCACACATTTGACATGTCTTATCTTTACTGGTCGGATACACTTCACTTCTTACCTTCATTGGTTGGAAAGCACATATTTACCATGTCTTATCTTTACTGATCGGATACTCTTCACTTCTTACCTTTATTGGTCGGAAAAAGGATATTTTAACAGTATGATTTACTTCACATCATAATATCTTTTCTTTGCTGACTAGAAGCATCGAATATCTTATCATCAACAGTCAGGTAAATTAACATCTTATCTTTAGTGATCGGATAAACTTACATCTCACCTTCATTAGTTGGCTAGCACACATTTGACATGTCTTATCTTTACTGGTCGGATACACTTCACTTCTTACCTTCATTGGTTGGAAAGCACATATTTACCATGTCTTATCTTTACTGATCGGATACTCTTCACTTCTTACCTTTATTGGTCGGAAAAAGGATATTTTAACAGTATGATTTACTTCACATCACATCATAATATCTTTTCTTTACTGACTAGAAGCATCGAATATCTTATCATCAACAGTCAGGTAAATTAACATCTTATCTTTAGTGATCGGATAAACTTACATCTCACCTTCATTAGTTGGCTAGCACACATTTGACATGTCTTATCTTTACTGGTCGGATACAGTTCACTTCTTACCTTCATTGGTTGGAAAGCACATATTTACCATGTCTTATCTTTACTGATCGGATACTCTTCACTTCTTACCTTTATTGGTCGGAAAAAGGATATTTTAACAGTATGATTTACTTCACATCATAATATCTTTTCTTTGCTGACTAGAAGCATCGAATATCTTATCATCAACAGTCAGGTAAATTAACATCTTATCTTTAGTGATCGGATAAACTTACATCTCACCTTCATTAGTTGGCTAGCACACATTTGACATGTCTTATCTTTACTGGTCGGATACACTTCACTTCTTACCTTCATTGGTTGGAAAGCACATATTTACCATGTCTTATCTTTACTGATCGGATACTCTTCACTTCTTACCTTTATTGGTCGGAAAAAGGATATTTTAACAGTATGATTTACTTCACATCATAATATCTTTTCTTTCCTGACTAGAAGCATCGAATATCTTATCATCAACAGTCAGGTAAATTAACATCTTATCTTTAGTGATCGGATAAACTTACATCTCACCTTCATTAGTTGGCTAGCACACATTTGACATGTCTTATCTTTACTGGTCGGATACACTTCACTTCTTACCTTCATTGGTTGGAAAGCACATATTTACCATGTCTTATCTTTACTGATCGGATACTCTTCACTTCTTACCTTTATTGGTCGGAAAAAGGATATTTTAACAGTATGATTTACTTCACATCATAATATCTTTTCTTTGCTGACTAGAAGCATCGAATATCTTATCATCAACAGTCAGGTAAATTAACATCTTATCTTTAGTGATCGGATAAACTTACATCTCACCTTCATTAGTTGGCTAGCACACATTTGACATGTCTTATCTTTACTGGTCGGATACAGTTCACTTCTTACCTTCATTGGTTGGAAAGCACATATTTACCATGTCTTATCTTTACTGATCGGATACTCTTCACTTCTTACCTTTATTGGTCGGAAAAAGGATATTTTAACAGTATGATTTACTTCACATCATAATATCTTTTCTTTCCTGACTAGAAGCATCGAATATCTTATCATCAACAGTCAGGTAAATTAACATCTTATCTTTAGTGATCGGATAAACTTACATCTCACCTTCATTAGTTGGCTAGCACACATTTGACATGTCTTATCTTTACTGGTCGGATACAGTTCACTTCTTACCTTCATTGGTTGGAAAGCACATATTTACCATGTCTTATCTTTACTGATCGGATACTCTTCACTTCTTACCTTTATTGGTCGGAAAAAGGATATTTTAACAGTATGATTTACTTCACATCATAATATCTTTTCTTTGCTGACTAGAAGCATCGAATATCTTATCATCAACAGTCAGGTAAATTAACATCTTATCTTTAGTGATCGGATAAACTTACATCTCACCTTCATTAGTTGGCTAGCACACATTTGACATGTCTTATCTTTACTGGTCGGATACACTTCACTTCTTACCTTCATTGGTTGGAAAGCACATATTTACCATGTCTTATCTTTACTGATCGGATACTCTTCACTTCTTACCTTTATTGGTCGGAAAAAGGATATTTTAACAGTATGATTTACTTCACATCATAATATCTTTTCTTTGCTGACTAGAAGCATCGAATATCTTATCATCAACAGTCAGGTAAATTAACATCTTATCTTTAGTGATCGGATAAACTTACATCTCACCTTCATTAGTTGGCTAGCACACATTTGACATGTCTTATCTTTACTGGTCGGATACAGTTCACTTCTTACCTTCATTGGTTGGAAAGCACATATTTACCATGTCTTATCTTTACTGATCGGATACTCTTCACTTCTTACCTTTATTGGTCGGAAAAAGGATATTTTAACAGTATGATTTACTTCACATCATAATATCTTTTCTTTCCTGACTAGAAGCATCGAATATCTTATCATCAACAGTCAGGTAAATTAACATCTTATCTTTAGTGATCGGATAAACTTACATCTCACCTTCATTAGTTGGCTAGCACACATTTGACATGTCTTATCTTTACTGGTCGGATACAGTTCACTTCTTACCTTCATTGGTTGGAAAGCACATATTTACCATGTCTTATCTTTACTGATCGGATACTCTTCACTTCTTACCTTTATTGGTCGGAAAAAGGATATTTTAACAGTATGATTTACTTCACATCATAATATCTTTTCTTTGCTGACTAGAAGCATCGAATATCTTATCATCAACAGTCAGGTAAATTAACATCTTATCTTTAGTGATCGGATAAACTTACATCTCACCTTCATTAGTTGGCTAGCACACATTTGACATGTCTTATCTTTACTGGTCGGATACAGTTCACTTCTTACCTTCATTGGTTGGATAGCACATATTTACCATGTCTTATCTTTACTGATCGGATACTCTTCACTTCTTACCTTTATTGGTCGGAAAAAGGATATTTTAACAGTATGATTTACTTCACATCATAATATCTTTTCTTTCCTGACTAGAAGCATCGAATATCTTATCATCAACAGTCAGGTAAATTAACATCTTATCTTTAGTGATCGGATAAACTTACATCTCACCTTCATTAGTTGGCTAGCACACATTTGACATGTCTTATCTTTACTGGTCGGATACACTTCACTTCTTACCTTCATTGGTTGGAAAGCACATATTTACCATGTCTTATCTTTACTGATCGGATACTCTTCACTTCTTACCTTTATTGGTCGGAAAAAGGATATTTTAACAGTATGATTTACTTCACATCATAATATCTTTTCTTTGCTGACTAGAAGCATCGAATATCTTATCATCAACAGTCAGGTAAATTAACATCTTATCTTTAGTGATCGGATAAACTTACATCTCACCTTCATTAGTTGGCTAGCACACATTTGACATGTCTTATCTTTACTGGTCGGATACAGTTCACTTCTTACCTTCATTGGTTGGAAAGCACATATTTACCATGTCTTATCTTTACTGATCGGATACTCTTCACTTCTTACCTTTATTGGTCGGAAAAAGGATATTTTAACAGTATGATTTACTTCACATCATAATATCTTTTCTTTCCTGACTAGAAGCATCGAATATCTTATCATCAACAGTCAGGTAAATTAACATCTTATCTTTAGTGATCGGATAAACTTACATCTCACCTTCATTAGTTGGCTAGCACACATTTGACATGTCTTATCTTTACTGGTCGGATACAGTTCACTTCTTACCTTCATTGGTTGGAAAGCACATATTTACCATGTCTTATCTTTACTGATCGGATACTCTTCACTTCTTACCTTTATTGGTCGGAAAAAGGATATTTTAACAGTATGATTTACTTCACATCATAATATCTTTTCTTTCCTGACTAGAAGCATCGAATATCTTATCATCAACAGTCAGGTAAATTAACATCTTATCTTTAGTGATCGGATAAACTTACATCTCACCTTCATTAGTTGGCTAGCACACATTTGACATGTCTTATCTTTACTGGTCGGATACAGTTCACTTCTTACCTTCATTGGTTGGAAAGCACATATTTACCATGTCTTATCTTTACTGATCGGATACTCTTCACTTCTTACCTTTATTGGTCGGAAAAAGGATATTTTAACAGTATGATTTACTTCACATCATAATATCTTTTCTTTCCTGACTAGAAGCATCGAATATCTTATCATCAACAGTCAGGTAAATTAACATCTTATCTTTAGTGATCGGATAAACTTACATCTCACCTTCATTAGTTGGCTAGCACACATTTGACATGTCTTATCTTTACTGGTCGGATACACTTCACTTCTTACCTTCATTGGTTGGAAAGCACATATTTACCATGTCTTATCTTTACTGATCGGATACTCTTCACTTCTTACCTTTATTGGTCGGAAAAAGGATATTTTAACAGTATGATTTACTTCACATCATAATATCTTTTCTTTCCTGACTAGAAGCATCGAATATCTTATCATCAACAGTCAGGTAAATTAACATCTTATCTTTAGTGATCGGATAAACTTACATCTCACCTTCATTAGTTGGCTAGCACACATTTGACATGTCTTATCTTTACTGGTCGGATACACTTCACTTCTTACCTTCATTGGTTGGAAAGCACATATTTACCATGTCTTATCTTTACTGATCGGATACTCTTCACTTCTTACCTTTATTGGTCGGAAAAAGGATATTTTAACAGTATGATTTACTTCACATCATAATATCTTTTCTTTGCTGACTAGAAGCATCGAATATCTTATCATCAACAGTCAGGTAAATTAACATCTTATCTTTAGTGATCGGATAAACTTACATCTCACCTTCATTAGTTGGCTAGCACACATTTGACATGTCTTATCTTTACTGGTCGGATACACTTCACTTCTTACCTTCATTGGTTGGAAAGCACATATTTACCATGTCTTATCTTTACTGATCGGATACTCTTCACTTCTTACCTTTATTGGTCGGAAAAAGGATATTTTAACAGTATGATTTACTTCACATCATAATATCTTTTCTTTGCTGACTAGAAGCATCGAATATCTTATCATCAACAGTCAGGTAAATTAACATCTTATCTTTAGTGATCGGATAAACTTACATCTCACCTTCATTAGTTGGCTAGCACACATTTGACATGTCTTATCTTTACTGGTCGGATACACTTCACTTCTTACCTTCATTGGTTGGAAAGCACATATTTACCATGTCTTATCTTTACTGATCGGATACTCTTCACTTCTTACCTTTATTGGTCGGAAAAAGGATATTTTAACAGTATGATTTACTTCACATCATAATATCTTTTCTTTGCTGACTAGAAGCATCGAATATCTTATCATCAACAGTCAGGTAAATTAACATCTTATCTTTAGTGATCGGATAAACTTACATCTCACCTTCATTAGTTGGCTAGCACACATTTGACATGTCTTATCTTTACTGGTCGGATACAGTTCACTTCTTACCTTCATTGGTTGGAAAGCACATATTTACCATGTCTTATCTTTACTGATCGGATACTCTTCACTTCTTACCTTTATTGGTCGGAAAAAGGATATTTTAACAGTATGATTTACTTCACATCATAATATCTTTTCTTTCCTGACTAGAAGCATCGAATATCTTATCATCAACAGTCAGGTAAATTAACATCTTATCTTTAGTGATCGGATAAACTTACATCTCACCTTCATTAGTTGGCTAGCACACATTTGACATGTCTTATCTTTACTGGTCGGATACAGTTCACTTCTTACCTTCATTGGTTGGAAAGCACATATTTACCATGTCTTATCTTTACTGATCGGATACTCTTCACTTCTTACCTTTATTGGTCGGAAAAAGGATATTTTAACAGTATGATTTACTTCACATCATAATATCTTTTCTTTCCTGACTAGAAGCATCGAATATCTTATCATCAACAGTCAGGTAAATTAACATCTTATCTTTAGTGATCGGATAAACTTACATCTCACCTTCATTAGTTGGCTAGCACACATTTGACATGTCTTATCTTTACTGGTCGGATACAGTTCACTTCTTACCTTCATTGGTTGGAAAGCACATATTTACCATGTCTTATCTTTACTGATCGGATACTCTTCACTTCTTACCTTTATTGGTCGGAAAAAGGATATTTTAACAGTATGATTTACTTCACATCATAATATCTTTTCTTTCCTGACTAGAAGCATCGAATATCTTATCATCAACAGTCAGGTAAATTAACATCTTATCTTTAGTGATCGGATAAACTTACATCTCACCTTCATTAGTTGGCTAGCACACATTTGACATGTCTTATCTTTACTGGTCGGATACACTTCACTTCTTACCTTCATTGGTTGGAAAGCACATATTTACCATGTCTTATCTTTACTGATCGGATACTCTTCACTTCTTACCTTTATTGGTCGGAAAAAGGATATTTTAACAGTATGATTTACTTCACATCATAATATCTTTTCTTTGCTGACTAGAAGCATCGAATATCTTATCATCAACAGTCAGGTAAATTAACATCTTATCTTTAGTGATCGGATAAACTTACATCTCACCTTCATTAGTTGGCTAGCACACATTTGACATGTCTTATCTTTACTGGTCGGATACAGTTCACTTCTTACCTTCATTGGTTGGAAAGCACATATTTACCATGTCTTATCTTTACTGATCGGATACTCTTCACTTCTTACCTTTATTGGTCGGAAAAAGGATATTTTAACAGTATGATTTACTTCACATCATAATATCTTTTCTTTCCTGACTAGAAGCATCGAATATCTTATCATCAACAGTCAGGTAAATTAACATCTTATCTTTAGTGATCGGATAAACTTACATCTCACCTTCATTAGTTGGCTAGCACACATTTGACATGTCTTATCTTTACTGGTCGGATACAGTTCACTTCTTACCTTCATTGGTTGGAAAGCACATATTTACCATGTCTTATCTTTACTGATCGGATACTCTTCACTTCTTACCTTTATTGGTCGGAAAAAGGATATTTTAACAGTATGATTTACTTCACATCATAATATCTTTTCTTTCCTGACTAGAAGCATCGAATATCTTATCATCAACAGTCAGGTAAATTAACATCTTATCTTTAGTGATCGGATAAACTTACATCTCACCTTCATTAGTTGGCTAGCACACATTTGACATGTCTTATCTTTACTGGTCGGATACACTTCACTTCTTACCTTCATTGGTTGGAAAGCACATATTTACCATGTCTTATCTTTACTGATCGGATACTCTTCACTTCTTACCTTTATTGGTCGGAAAAAGGATATTTTAACAGTATGATTTACTTCACATCATAATATCTTTTCTTTCCTGACTAGAAGCATCGAATATCTTATCATCAACAGTCAGGTAAATTAACATCTTATCTTTAGTGATCGGATAAACTTACATCTCACCTTCATTAGTTGGCTAGCACACATTTGACATGTCTTATCTTTACTGGTCGGATACAGTTCACTTCTTACCTTCATTGGTTGGAAAGCACATATTTACCATGTCTTATCTTTACTGATCGGATACTCTTCACTTCTTACCTTTATTGGTCGGAAAAAGGATATTTTAACAGTATGATTTACTTCACATCATAATATCTTTTCTTTCCTGACTAGAAGCATCGAATATCTTATCATCAACAGTCAGGTAAATTAACATCTTATCTTTAGTGATCGGATAAACTTACATCTCACCTTCATTAGTTGGCTAGCACACATTTGACATGTCTTATCTTTACTGGTCGGATACAGTTCACTTCTTACCTTCATTGGTTGGAAAGCACATATTTACCATGTCTTATCTTTACTGATCGGATACTCTTCACTTCTTACCTTTATTGGTCGGAAAAAGGATATTTTAACAGTATGATTTACTTCACATCATAATATCTTTTCTTTGCTGACTAGAAGCATCGAATATCTTATCATCAACAGTCAGGTAAATTAACATCTTATCTTTAGTGATCGGATAAACTTACATCTCACCTTCATTAGTTGGCTAGCACACATTTGACATGTCTTATCTTTACTGGTCGGATACACTTCACTTCTTACCTTCATTGGTTGGAAAGCACATATTTACCATGTCTTATCTTTACTGATCGGATACTCTTCACTTCTTACCTTTATTGGTCGGAAAAAGGATATTTTAACAGTATGATTTACTTCACATCATAATATCTTTTCTTTGCTGACTAGAAGCATCGAATATCTTATCATCAACAGTCAGGTAAATTAACATCTTATCTTTAGTGATCGGATAAACTTACATCTCACCTTCATTAGTTGGCTAGCACACATTTGACATGTCTTATCTTTACTGGTCGGATACAGTTCACTTCTTACCTTCATTGGTTGGAAAGCACATATTTACCATGTCTTATCTTTACTGATCGGATACTCTTCACTTCTTACCTTTATTGGTCGGAAAAAGGATATTTTAACAGTATGATTTACTTCACATCATAATATCTTTTCTTTCCTGACTAGAAGCATCGAATATCTTATCATCAACAGTCAGGTAAATTAACATCTTATCTTTAGTGATCGGATAAACTTACATCTCACCTTCATTAGTTGGCTAGCACACATTTGACATGTCTTATCTTTACTGGTCGGATACAGTTCACTTCTTACCTTCATTGGTTGGAAAGCACATATTTACCATGTCTTATCTTTACTGATCGGATACTCTTCACTTCTTACCTTTATTGGTCGGAAAAAGGATATTTTAACAGTATGATTTACTTCACATCATAATATCTTTTCTTTCCTGACTAGAAGCATCGAATATCTTATCATCAACAGTCAGGTAAATTAACATCTTATCTTTAGTGATCGGATAAACTTACATCTCACCTTCATTAGTTGGCTAGCACACATTTGACATGTCTTATCTTTACTGGTCGGATACACTTCACTTCTTACCTTCATTGGTTGGAAAGCACATATTTACCATGTCTTATCTTTACTGATCGGATACTCTTCACTTCTTACCTTTATTGGTCGGAAAAAGGATATTTTAACAGTATGATTTACTTCACATCATAATATCTTTTCTTTCCTGACTAGAAGCATCGAATATCTTATCATCAACAGTCAGGTAAATTAACATCTTATCTTTAGTGATCGGATAAACTTACATCTCACCTTCATTAGTTGGCTAGCACACATTTGACATGTCTTATCTTTACTGGTCGGATACAGTTCACTTCTTACCTTCATTGGTTGGAAAGCACATATTTACCATGTCTTATCTTTACTGATCGGATACTCTTCACTTCTTACCTTTATTGGTCGGAAAAAGGATATTTTAACAGTATGATTTACTTCACATCATAATATCTTTTCTTTCCTGACTAGAAGCATCGAATATCTTATCATCAACAGTCAGGTAAATTAACATCTTATCTTTAGTGATCGGATAAACTTACATCTCACCTTCATTAGTTGGCTAGCACACATTTGACATGTCTTATCTTTACTGGTCGGATACACTTCACTTCTTACCTTCATTGGTTGGAAAGCACATATTTACCATGTCTTATCTTTACTGATCGGATACTCTTCACTTCTTACCTTTATTGGTCGGAAAAAGGATATTTTAACAGTATGATTTACTTCACATCATAATATCTTTTCTTTGCTGACTAGAAGCATCGAATATCTTATCATCAACAGTCAGGTAAATTAACATCTTATCTTTAGTGATCGGATAAACTTACATCTCACCTTCATTAGTTGGCTAGCACACATTTGACATGTCTTATCTTTACTGGTCGGATACACTTCACTTCTTACCTTCATTGGTTGGAAAGCACATATTTACCATGTCTTATCTTTACTGATCGGATACTCTTCACTTCTTACCTTTATTGGTCGGAAAAAGGATATTTTAACAGTATGATTTACTTCACATCATAATATCTTTTCTTTGCTGACTAGAAGCATCGAATATCTTATCATCAACAGTCAGGTAAATTAACATCTTATCTTTAGTGATCGGATAAACTTACATCTCACCTTCATTAGTTGGCTAGCACACATTTGACATGTCTTATCTTTACTGGTCGGATACAGTTCACTTCTTACCTTCATTGGTTGGAAAGCACATATTTACCATGTCTTATCTTTACTGATCGGATACTCTTCACTTCTTACCTTTATTGGTCGGAAAAAGGATATTTTAACAGTATGATTTACTTCACATCATAATATCTTTTCTTTCCTGACTAGAAGCATCGAATATCTTATCATCAACAGTCAGGTAAATTAACATCTTATCTTTAGTGATCGGATAAACTTACATCTCACCTTCATTAGTTGGCTAGCACACATTTGACATGTCTTATCTTTACTGGTCGGATACAGTTCACTTCTTACCTTCATTGGTTGGAAAGCACATATTTACCATGTCTTATCTTTACTGATCGGATACTCTTCACTTCTTACCTTTATTGGTCGGAAAAAGGATATTTTAACAGTATGATTTACTTCACATCATAATATCTTTTCTTTGCTGACTAGAAGCATCGAATATCTTATCATCAACAGTCAGGTAAATTAACATCTTATCTTTAGTGATCGGATAAACTTACATCTCACCTTCATTAGTTGGCTAGCACACATTTGACATGTCTTATCTTTACTGGTCGGATACAGTTCACTTCTTACCTTCATTGGTTGGAAAGCACATATTTACCATGTCTTATCTTTACTGATCGGATACTCTTCACTTCTTACCTTTATTGGTCGGAAAAAGGATATTTTAACAGTATGATTTACTTCACATCATAATATCTTTTCTTTGCTGACTAGAAGCATCGAATATCTTATCATCAACAGTCAGGTAAATTAACATCTTATCTTTAGTGATCGGATAAACTTACATCTCACCTTCATTAGTTGGCTAGCACACATTTGACATGTCTTATCTTTACTGGTCGGATACAGTTCACTTCTTACCTTCATTGGTTGTAAAGCACATATTTACCATGTCTTATCTTTACTGATCGGATACTCTTCACTTCTTACCTTTATTGGTCGGAAAAAGGATATTTTAACAGTATGATTTACTTCACATCATAATATCTTTTCTTTCCTGACTAGAAGCATCGAATATCTTATCATCAACAGTCAGGTAAATTAACATCTTATCTTTAGTGATCGGATAAACTTACATCTCACCTTCATTAGTTGGCTAGCACACATTTGACATGTCTTATCTTTACTGGTCGGATACAGTTCACTTCTTACCTTCATTGGTTGGAAAGCACATATTTACCATGTCTTATCTTTACTGATCGGATACTCTTCACTTCTTACCTTTATTGGTCGGAAAAAGGATATTTTAACAGTATGATTTACTTCACATCATAATATCTTTTCTTTCCTGACTAGAAGCATCGAATATCTTATCATCAACAGTCAGGTAAATTAACATCTTATCTTTAGTGATCGGATAAACTTACATCTCACCTTCATTAGTTGGCTAGCACACATTTGACATGTCTTGTCTTTACTTGTCGGATACAGTTCACTTCTTACCTTCATTGGTTGGAAATCACATATTTACCATGTCTTATCTTTACTGATCGGATACTCTTCACTTCTTACCTTTATTGGTCGGAAAAAGGATATTTTAACAGTATGATTTACTTCACATCATAATATCTTTTCTTTCCTGACTAGAAGCATCGAATATCTTATCATCAACAGTCAGGTAAATTAACATCTTATCTTTAGTGATCGGATAAACTTACATCTCACCTTCATTAGTTGGCTAGCACACATTTGACATGTCTTATCTTTACTGGTCGGATACACTTCACTTCTTACCTTCATTGGTTGGAAAGCACATATTTACCATGTCTTATCTTTACTGATCGGATACTCTTCACTTCTTACCTTTATTGGTCGGAAAAAGGATATTTTAACAGTATGATTTACTTCACATCATAATATCTTTTCTTTCCTGACTAGAAGCATCGAATATCTTATCATCAACAGTCAGGTAAATTAACATCTTATCTTTAGTGATCGGATAAACTTACATCTCACCTTCATTAGTTGGCTAGCACACATTTGACATGTCTTATCTTTACTGGTCGGATACACTTCACTTCTTACCTTCATTGGTTGGAAAGCACATATTTACCATGTCTTATCTTTACTGATCGGATACTCTTCACTTCTTACCTTTATTGGTCGGAAAAAGGATATTTTAACAGTATGATTTACTTCACATCATAATATCTTTTCTTTCCTGACTAGAAGCATCGAATATCTTATCATCAACAGTCAGGTAAATTAACATCTTATCTTTAGTGATCGGATAAACTTACATCTCACCTTCATTAGTTGGCTAGCACACATTTGACATGTCTTATCTTTACTGGTCGGATACACTTCACTTCTTACCTTCATTGGTTGGAAAGCACATATTTACCATGTCTTATCTTTACTGATCGGATACTCTTCACTTCTTACCTTTATTGGTCGGAAAAAGGATATTTTAACAGTATGATTTACTTCACATCATAATATCTTTTCTTTCCTGACTAGAAGCATCGAATATCTTATCATCAACAGTCAGGTAAATTAACATCTTATCTTTAGTGATCGGATAAACTTACATCTCACCTTCATTAGTTGGCTAGCACACATTTGACATGTCTTATCTTTACTGGTCGGATACACTTCACTTCTTACCTTCATTGGTTGGAAAGCACATATTTACCATGTCTTATCTTTACTGATCGGATACTCTTCACTTCTTACCTTTATTGGTCGGAAAAAGGATATTTTAACAGTATGATTTACTTCACATCATAATATCTTTTCTTTCCTGACTAGAAGCATCGAATATCTTATCATCAACAGTCAGGTAAATTAACATCTTATCTTTAGTGATCGGATAAACTTACATCTCACCTTCATTAGTTGGCTAGCACACATTTGACATGTCTTATCTTTACTGGTCGGATACACTTCACTTCTTACCTTCATTGGTTGGAAAGCACATATTTACCATGTCTTATCTTTACTGATCGGATACTCTTCACTTCTTACCTTTATTGGTCGGAAAAAGGATATTTTAACAGTATGATTTACTTCACATCATAATATCTTTTCTTTCCTGACTAGAAGCATCGAATATCTTATCATCAACAGTCAGGTAAATTAACATCTTATCTTTAGTGATCGGATAAACTTACATCTCACCTTCATTAGTTGGCTAGCACACATTTGACATGTCTTATCTTTACTGGTCGGATACACTTCACTTCTTACCTTCATTGGTTGGAAAGCACATATTTACCATGTCTTATCTTTACTGATCGGATACTCTTCACTTCTTACCTTTATTGGTCGGAAAAAGGATATTTTAACAGTATGATTTACTTCACATCATAATATCTTTTCTTTCCTGACTAGAAGCATCGAATATCTTATCATCAACAGTCAGGTAAATTAACATCTTATCTTTAGTGATCGGATAAACTTACATCTCACCTTCATTAGTTGGCTAGCACACATTTGACATGTCTTATCTTTACTGGTCGGATACAGTTCACTTCTTACCTTCATTGGTTGGAAAGCACATATTTACCATGTCTTATCTTTACTGATCGGATACTCTTCACTTCTTACCTTTATTGGTCGGAAAAAGGATATTTTAACAGTATGATTTACTTCACATCATAATATCTTTTCTTTCCTGACTAGAAGCATCGAATATCTTATCATCAACAGTCAGGTAAATTAACATCTTATCTTTAGTGATCGGATAAACTTACATCTCACCTTCATTAGTTGGCTAGCACACATTTGACATGTCTTATCTTTACTGGTCGGATACAGTTCACTTCTTACCTTCATTGGTTGGAAAGCACATATTTACCATGTCTTATCTTTACTGATCGGATACTCTTCACTTCTTACCTTTATTGGTCGGAAAAAGGATATTTTAACAGTATGATTTACTTCACATCATAATATCTTTTCTTTCCTGACTAGAAGCATCGAATATCTTATCATCAACAGTCAGGTAAATTAACATCTTATCTTTAGTGATCGGATAAACTTACATCTCACCTTCATTAGTTGGCTAGCACACATTTGACATGTCTTGTCTTTACTGGTCGGATACAGTTCACTTCTTACCTTCATTGGTTGGAAAGCACATATTTACCATGTCTTATCTTTACTGATCGGATACTCTTCACTTCTTACCTTTATTGGTCGGAAAAAGGATATTTTAACAGTATGATTTACTTCACATCATAATATCTTTTCTTTCCTGACTAGAAGCATCGAATATCTTATCATCAACAGTCAGGTAAATTAACATCTTATCTTTAGTGATCGGATAAACTTACATCTCACCTTCATTAGTTGGCTAGCACACATTTGACATGTCTTATATTTACTGGTCGGATACACTTCACTTCTTACCTTCATTGGTTGGAAAGCACATTTTTACCATGTCTTATCTTTACTGATCGGATACTCTTCACTTCTTACCTTTATTGGTCGGAAAAAGGATATTTTAACAGTATGATTTACTTCACATCATAATATCTTTTCTTTGCTGACTAGAAGCATCGAATATCTTATCATCAACAGTCAGGTAAATTAACATCTTATCTTTAGTGATCGGATAAACTTACATCTCACCTTCATTAGTTGGCTAGCACACATTTGACATGTCTTATCTTTACTGGTCGGATACACTTCACTTCTTACCTTCATTGGTTGGAAAGCACATATTTACCATGTCTTATCTTTACTGATCGGATACTCTTCACTTCTTACCTTTATTGGTCGGAAAAAGGATATTTTAACAGTATGATTTACTTCACATCATAATATCTTTTCTTTCCTGACTAGAAGCATCGAATATCTTATCATCAACAGTCAGGTAAATTAACATCTTATCTTTAGTGATCGGATAAACTTACATCTCACCTTCATTAGTTGGCTAGCACACATTTGACATGTCTTGTCTTTACTGGTCGGATACAGTTCACTTCTTACCTTCATTGGTTGGAAAGCACATATTTACCATGTCTTATCTTTACTGATCGGATACTCTTCACTTCTTACCTTTATTGGTCGGAAAAAGGATATTTTAACAGTATGATTTACTTCACATCATAATATCTTTTCTTTCCTGACTAGAAGCATCGAATATCTTATCATCAACAGTCAGGTAAATTAACATCTTATCTTTAGTGATCGGATAAACTTACATCTCACCTTCATTAGTTGGCTAGCACACATTTGACATGTCTTATCTTTACTGGTCGGATACACTTCACTTCTTACCTTCATTGGTTGGAAAGCACATATTTACCATGTCTTATCTTTACTGATCGGATACTCTTCACTTCTTACCTTTATTGGTCGGAAAAAGGATATTTTAACAGTATGATTTACTTCACATCATAATATCTTTTCTTTCCTGACTAGAAGCATCGAATATCTTATCATCAACAGTCAGGTAAATTAACATCTTATCTTTAGTGATCGGATAAACTTACATCTCACCTTCATTAGTTGGCTAGCACACATTTGACATGTCTTATCTTTACTGGTCGGATACACTTCACTTCTTACCTTCATTGGTTGGAAAGCACATATTTACCATGTCTTATCTTTACTGATCGGATACTCTTCACTTCTTACCTTTATTGGTCGGAAAAAGGATATTTTAACAGTATGATTTACTTCACATCATAATATCTTTTCTTTCCTGACTAGAAGCATCGAATATCTTATCATCAACAGTCAGGTAAATTAACATCTTATCTTTAGTGATCGGATAAACTTACATCTCACCTTCATTAGTTGGCTAGCACACATTTGACATGTCTTATCTTTACTGGTCGGATACACTTCACTTCTTACCTTCATTGGTTGGAAAGCACATATTTACCATGTCTTATCTTTACTGATCGGATACTCTTCACTTCTTACCTTTATTGGTCGGAAAAAGGATATTTTAACAGTATGATTTACTTCACATCATAATATCTTTTCTTTCCTGACTAGAAGCATCGAATATCTTATCATCAACAGTCAGGTAAATTAACATCTTATCTTTAGTGATCGGATAAACTTACATCTCACCTTCATTAGTTGGCTAGCACACATTTGACATGTCTTATCTTTACTGGTCGGATACACTTCACTTCTTACCTTCATTGGTTGGAAAGCACATATTTACCATGTCTTATCTTTACTGATCGGATACTCTTCACTTCTTACCTTTATTGGTCGGAAAAAGGATATTTTAACAGTATGATTTACTTCACATCATAATATCTTTTCTTTGCTGACTAGAAGCATCGAATATCTTATCATCAACAGTCAGGTAAATTAACATCTTATCTTTAGTGATCGGATAAACTTACATCTCACCTTCATTAGTTGGCTAGCACACATTTGACATGTCTTATCTTTACTGGTCGGATACACTTCACTTCTTACCTTCATTGGTTGGAAAGCACATATTTACCATGTCTTATCTTTACTGATCGGATACTCTTCACTTCTTACCTTTATTGGTCGGAAAAAGGATATTTTAACAGTATGATTTACTTCACATCATAATATCTTTTCTTTGCTGACTAGAAGCATCGAATATCTTATCATCAACAGTCAGGTAAATTAACATCTTATCTTTAGTGATCGGATAAACTTACATCTCACCTTCATTAGTTGGCTAGCACACATTTGACATGTCTTATCTTTACTGGTCGGATACACTTCACTTCTTACCTTCATTGGTTGGAAAGCACATATTTACCATGTCTTATCTTTACTGATCGGATACTCTTCACTTCTTACCTTTATTGGTCGGAAAAAGGATATTTTAACAGTATGATTTACTTCACATCATAATATCTTTTCTTTGCTGACTAGAAGCATCGAATATCTTATCATCAACAGTCAGGTAAATTAACATCTTATCTTTAGTGATCGGATAAACTTACATCTCACCTTCATTAGTTGGCTAGCACACATTTGACATGTCTTATCTTTACTGGTCGGATACACTTCACTTCTTACCTTCATTGGTTGGAAAGCACATATTTACCATGTCTTATCTTTACTGATCGGATACTCTTCACTTCTTACCTTTATTGGTCGGAAAAAGGATATTTTAACAGTATGATTTACTTCACATCATAATATCTTTTCTTTGCTGACTAGAAGCATCGAATATCTTATCATCAACAGTCAGGTAAATTAACATCTTATCTTTAGTGATCGGATAAACTTACATCTCACCTTCATTAGTTGGCTAGCACACATTTGACATGTCTTATCTTTACTGGTCGGATACACTTCACTTCTTACCTTCATTGGTTGGAAAGCACATATTTACCATGTCTTATCTTTACTGATCGGATACTCTTCACTTCTTACCTTTATTGGTCGGAAAAAGGATATTTTAACAGTATGATTTACTTCACATCATAATATCTTTTCTTTGCTGACTAGAAGCATCGAATATCTTATCATCAACAGTCAGGTAAATTAACATCTTATCTTTAGTGATCGGATAAACTTACATCTCACCTTCATTAGTTGGCTAGCACACATTTGACATGTCTTATCTTTACTGGTCGGATACACTTCACTTCTTACCTTCATTGGTTGGAAAGCACATATTTACCATGTCTTATCTTTACTGATCGGATACTCTTCACTTCTTACCTTTATTGGTCGGAAAAAGGATATTTTAACAGTATGATTTACTTCACATCATAATATCTTTTCTTTGCTGACTAGAAGCATCGAATATCTTATCATCAACAGTCAGGTAAATTAACATCTTATCTTTAGTGATCGGATAAACTTACATCTCACCTTCATTAGTTGGCTAGCACACATTTGACATGTCTTATCTTTACTGGTCGGATACACTTCACTTCTTACCTTCATTGGTTGGAAAGCACATATTTACCATGTCTTATCTTTACTGATCGGATACTCTTCACTTCTTACCTTTATTGGTCGGAAAAAGGATATTTTAACAGTATGATTTACTTCACATCATAATATCTTTTCTTTCCTGACTAGAAGCATCGAATATCTTATCATCAACAGTCAGGTAAATTAACATCTTATCTTTAGTGATCGGATAAACTTACATCTCACCTTCATTAGTTGGCTAGCACACATTTGACATGTCTTATCTTTACTGGTCGGATACACTTCACTTCTTACCTTCATTGGTTGGAAAGCACATATTTACCATGTCTTATCTTTACTGATCGGATACTCTTCACTTCTTACCTTTATTGGTCGGAAAAAGGATATTTTAACAGTATGATTTACTTCACATCATAATATCTTTTCTTTGCTGACTAGAAGCATCGAATATCTTATCATCAACAGTCAGGTAAATTAACATCTTATCTTTAGTGATCGGATAAACTTACATCTCACCTTCATTAGTTGGCTAGCACACATTTGACATGTCTTATCTTTACTGGTCGGATACACTTCACTTCTTACCTTCATTGGTTGGAAAGCACATATTTACCATGTCTTATCTTTACTGATCGGATACTCTTCACTTCTTACCTTTATTGGTCGGAAAAAGGATATTTTAACAGTATGATTTACTTCACATCATAATATCTTTTCTTTCCTGACTAGAAGCATCGAATATCTTATCATCAACAGTCAGGTAAATTAACATCTTATCTTTAGTGATCGGATAAACTTACATCTCACCTTCATTAGTTGGCTAGCACACATTTGACATGTCTTATCTTTACTGGTCGGATACACTTCACTTCTTACCTTCATTGGTTGGAAAGCACATATTTACCATGTCTTATCTTTACTGATCGGATACTCTTCACTTCTTACCTTTATTGGTCGGAAAAAGGATATTTTAACAGTATGATTTACTTCACATCATAATATCTTTTCTTTCCTGACTAGAAGCATCGAATATCTTATCATCAACAGTCAGGTAAATTAACATCTTATCTTTAGTGATCGGATAAACTTACATCTCACCTTCATTAGTTGGCTAGCACACATTTGACATGTCTTATCTTTACTGGTCGGATACACTTCACTTCTTACCTTCATTGGTTGGAAAGCACATATTTACCATGTCTTATCTTTACTGATCGGATACTCTTCACTTCTTACCTTTATTGGTCGGAAAAAGGATATTTTAACAGTATGATTTACTTCACATCATAATATCTTTTCTTTCCTGACTAGAAGCATCGAATATCTTATCATCAACAGTCAGGTAAATTAACATCTTATCTTTAGTGATCGGATAAACTTACATCTCACCTTCATTAGTTGGCTAGCACACATTTGACATGTCTTATCTTTACTGGTCGGATACACTTCACTTCTTACCTTCATTGGTTGGAAAGCACATATTTACCATGTCTTATCTTTACTGATCGGATACTCTTCACTTCTTACCTTTATTGGTCGGAAAAAGGATATTTTAACAGTATGATTTACTTCACATCATAATATCTTTTCTTTGCTGACTAGAAGCATCGAATATCTTATCATCAACAGTCAGGTAAATTAACATCTTATCTTTAGTGATCGGATAAACTTACATCTCACCTTCATTAGTTGGCTAGCACACATTTGACATGTCTTATCTTTACTGGTCGGATACACTTCACTTCTTACCTTCATTGGTTGGAAAGCACATATTTACCATGTCTTATCTTTACTGATCGGATACTCTTCACTTCTTACCTTTATTGGTCGGAAAAAGGATATTTTAACAGTATGATTTACTTCACATCATAATATCTTTTCTTTGCTGACTAGAAGCATCGAATATCTTATCATCAACAGTCAGGTAAATTAACATCTTATCTTTAGTGATCGGATAAACTTACATCTCACCTTCATTAGTTGGCTAGCACACATTTGACATGTCTTATCTTTACTGGTCGGATACACTTCACTTCTTACCTTCATTGGTTGGAAAGCACATATTTACCATGTCTTATCTTTACTGATCGGATACTCTTCACTTCTTACCTTTATTGGTCGGAAAAAGGATATTTTAACAGTATGATTTACTTCACATCATAATATCTTTTCTTTGCTGACTAGAAGCATCGAATATCTTATCATCAACAGTCAGGTAAATTAACATCTTATCTTTAGTGATCGGATAAACTTACATCTCACCTTCATTAGTTGGCTAGCACACATTTGACATGTCTTATCTTTACTGGTCGGATACACTTCACTTCTTACCTTCATTGGTTGGAAAGCACATATTTACCATGTCTTATCTTTACTGATCGGATACTCTTCACTTCTTACCTTTATTGGTCGGAAAAAGGATATTTTAACAGTATGATTTACTTCACATCATAATATCTTTTCTTTCCTGACTAGAAGCATCGAATATCTTATCATCAACAGTCAGGTAAATTAACATCTTATCTTTAGTGATCGGATAAACTTACATCTCACCTTCATTAGTTGGCTAGCACACATTTGACATGTCTTATCTTTACTGGTCGGATACACTTCACTTCTTACCTTCATTGGTTGGAAAGCACATATTTACCATGTCTTATCTTTACTGATCGGATACTCTTCACTTCTTACCTTTATTGGTCGGAAAAAGGATATTTTAACAGTATGATTTACTTCACATCATAATATCTTTTCTTTGCTGACTAGAAGCATCGAATATCTTATCATCAACAGTCAGGTAAATTAACATCTTATCTTTAGTGATCGGATAAACTTACATCTCACCTTCATTAGTTGGCTAGCACACATTTGACATGTCTTATCTTTACTGGTCGGATACACTTCACTTCTTACCTTCATTGGTTGGAAAGCACATATTTACCATGTCTTATCTTTACTGATCGGATACTCTTCACTTCTTACCTTTATTGGTCGGAAAAAGGATATTTTAACAGTATGATTTACTTCACATCATAATATCTTTTCTTTCCTGACTAGAAGCATCGAATATCTTATCATCAACAGTCAGGTAAATTAACATCTTATCTTTAGTGATCGGATAAACTTACATCTCACCTTCATTAGTTGGCTAGCACACATTTGACATGTCTTATCTTTACTGGTCGGATACACTTCACTTCTTACCTTCATTGGTTGGAAAGCACATATTTACCATGTCTTATCTTTACTGATCGGATACTCTTCACTTCTTACCTTTATTGGTCGGAAAAAGGATATTTTAACAGTATGATTTACTTCACATCATAATATCTTTTCTTTCCTGACTTGAAGAATCGAATATCTTATCATCAACAGTCAGGTAAATTAACATCTTATCTTTAGTGATCGGATAAACTTACATCTCACCTTCATTAGTTGGCTAGCACACATTTGACATGTCTTATCTTTACTGGTCGGATACACTTCACTTCTTACCTTCATTGGTTGGAAAGCACATATTTACCATGTCTTATCTTTACTCATCGGATACTCTTCACTTCTTACCTTTATTGGTCGGAAAAAGGATATTTTAACAGGATTATTTACTTCACATCATAATATCTTTTCTTTGCTGACTAGAAGCATCGAATATCTTATCATCAACAGTCAGGTAAATTAACATCTTATCTTTAGTGATCGGATAAACTTACATCTCACCTTCATTAGTTGGCTAGCACACATTTGACATGTCTTATCTTTACTGGTCGGATACACTTCACTTCTTACCTTCATTGGTTGGAAAGCACATATTTACCATGTCTTATCTTTACTGATCGGATACTCTTCACTTCTTACCTTTATTGGTCGGAAAAAGGATATTTTAACAGGATGATTTACTTCACATCATAATATCTTTTCTTTGCTGACTAGAAGCATCGAATATCTTATCATCAACAGTCAGGTAAATTAACATCTTATCTTTAGTGATCGGATAAACTTACATCTCACCTTCATTAGTTGGCTAGCACACATTTGACATGTCTTATCTTTACTGGTCGGATATACTTCACTTCTTACCTTCATTGGTTGGAAGCACATATTTACCATGACTTATCTTTATTGATAGGATACTCTTCACTTCTTACCTTTATTGGTCGGAAAAAGGATATTTTAACAGTATGATTTACTTCATATCATAATATCTTTTCTTTCCTGACTAGAAGCATCGAATATCTTATCATCAACAGTCAGGTAAATTAACATCTTATCTTTAGTGATCGGATAAACTTACATCTCACCTTCATTAGTTGGCTAGCACACATTTGACATGTCTTATCATTACTGGTCGGATACACTTCACTTCTTACCTTCATTGGTTGGAAAGCACATATTTACCATGTCTTATCTTTACTCATCGGATACTCTTCACTTCTTACCTTTATTGGTCGGAAAAAGGATATTTTAACAGTATGATTTACTTCACATCATAATATC
Organism: Leptopilina drosophilae; assembly: GCA_032873175.1. Classification (NCBI taxonomy): domain Eukaryota; kingdom Metazoa; phylum Arthropoda; class Insecta; order Hymenoptera; family Figitidae; genus Leptopilina; species Leptopilina drosophilae. Next base: position 45,612,275 of record CM065478.1, read on the forward strand.
TTTTCTTTGCTGACTAGAAGCATCGAATATCTTATCATCAACAGTCAGGTAAATTAACATCTTATCTTTAGTGATCGGATAAACTTACATCTTACCTTCATTGGTTGGCAAGCACACATTTGACATGTCTTATCTTTACTGGTCGGATACACTTCACTTCTTACTTTCATTGGTTGGAAAGCACATATTTACCATGACTTATCTTTATTGATAGGATACTCTTCACTTCTTACCTTTATTGGTCGGAAAAAGGATATTTTAACAGTATGATTTACTTCATATCATAATATCTTTTCTTTCCTGACTAGAAGCATCGAATATCTTATCATCAACAGTCAGGTAAATTAACATCTTATCTTTAGTGATCGGATAAACTTACATCTCACCTTCATTAGTTGGCTAGCACACATTTGACATGTCTTATCATTACTGGTCGGATACACTTCACTTCTTACCTTCATTGGTTGGAAAGCACATATTTACCATGTCTTATCTTTACTCATCGGATACTCTTTACTTCTTACCTTTATTGGTCGGAAAAAGGATATTTTAACAGGATGATTTACTTCACATCATAATATCTTTTCTTTGCTGACTAGAAGCATCGAATATCTTATCATCAACAGTCAGGTAAATTAACATCTTATCTTTAGTGATCGGATAAACTTACATCTCACCTTCATTAGTTGGCTAGCACACATTTGACATGTCTTATCTTTACTGGTCGGATATACTTCACTTCTTACCTTCATTGGTTGGAAGCACATATTTACCATGTCTTATCTTTACTCATCGGATACTCTTCACTTCTTACCTTTATTGGTCGGAAAAAGGATATTTTAACAGTATGATTTACTTCATATCATAATATCTTTTCTTTCCTGACTAGAAGCATCGAATATCTTATCATCAACAGTCAGGTAAATTAACATCTTATCTTTAGTGATCGGATAAACTTACATCTTACCTTCATTGGTTGGCAAGCACACATTTGACATGTCTTATCTTTACTGGTCGGATACACTTCACTTCTTACTTTCATTGGTTGGAAAGCACATATTTACCATGTCTTATCTTTATTGATAGGATACTCTTCACTTCTTACCTTTATTGGTCGGAAAAAGGATATTTTAACAGTATGATTTACTTCATATCATAATATCTTTTCTTTCCTGACTAGAAGCATCGAATATCTTATCATCAACAGTCAGGTAAATTAACATCTTATCTTTAGTGATCGGATAAACTTACATCTCACCTTCATTAGTTGGCTAGCACACATTTGACATGTCTTATCTTTACTGGTCGGATACACTTCACTTCTTACCTTCATTGGTTGGAAAGCACATATTTACCATGTCTTATCTTTACTCATCGGATACTCTTCACTTCTTACCTTTATTGTTCGGAAAAAGGATATTTTACTTATTTGCTTCACATCGTAATATCTTTTCTTTGCTGACTAGAAGAATCGAATATCTTATCATCAACAGTCAAGTAAATTAACATCTTAACTTTAGTGATCGGATAAACTTACATCTCACCTTCATTGGTTGGCAAGCACACATTTGACATGTCTTATCTTTACTGGTCGGATACACTTCACTTCTTACTTTCATTGGTTGGAAAGCACATATTTACCATGTCTTATCTTTATTGATAGGATACTCTTCACTTCTTACCTTTATTGGTCGGAAAAAGGATATTTTAACAGTATGATTTACTTCACATCATAATATCTTTTCTTTCCTGACTAGAAGCATCGAATATCTTATCATCAACAGTCAGGTAAATTAACATCTTATCTTTAGTGATCGGATAAACTTACATCTCACCTTCATTAGTTGGCTAGCACACATTTGACATGTCTTATCTTTACTGGTCGGATACACTTCACTTCTTACCTTCATTGGTTGGAAAGCACATATTTACCATGTCTTATCTTTACTGATCGGATACTCTTCACTTCTTACCTTTATTGGTCGGAAAAAGGATATTTTAACAGCATGATTTACATCACATCATAATATCTTTTCTTTACTGACTAGAAGCATCGAATATCTTATCATCAACAGTCAGGTAAATTAACATCTTATCTTTAGTGATCGGATAAACTTACATCTCACCTTCATTAGTTGGCTAGCACACATTTGACATGTCTTATCTTTACTGGTCGGATATACTTCACTTCTTACCTTCATTGGTTGGAAAGCACATTTTTACCATGTCTTATCTTTACTGATCGGATACTCTTCACTTCTTACCTTTATTGGTCGGAAAAAGGACATTTGAACAGTATTATTTACTTCACATCATAACATCTTTTCTTTTCTGACTAGAAGCATCGAATATCTTATCATCAACAGTCAGGTAAATTAACATCTTATCTTTAGTGATCGGATAAACTTACATCTCACCTTCATTAGTTGGCTAGCACACATTTGACATGTCTTATCATTACTAGTCGGATACACTTCACTTCTTACCTTCATTGGTTGGAAAGCACATATTTACCATGTCTTATCTTTACTCATCGGATACTCTTCACTTCTTACCTTTATTGGTCGGAAAAAGGATATTTTAACAGGATGATTTACTTCACAAAATAATATCTTTTCTTTCCTGACGTGAAGAATCGAATATCTTATCATCAACAGTCAGGTAAATTAACATCTTATCTTTAGTGATCGGATAAACTTACATCTTACCTTCATTAGTTGGCAAGCACACATTTGACATGTCTTATCTTTACTGGTCGGATACACTTCACTTCTTACTTTCATTGGTTGGAAAGCACATATTTACCATGTCTTATCTTTACTCATCGGATACTCTTCACTTCTTACCTTTATTGGTCGGAAAAAGGATATTTTAACAGGATGATTTACTTTACAACATAATATCTTTTCTTTGCTGACTAGAAGCATCGAATATCTTATCATCAACAGTCAGGTAAATTAACATCTTATCTTTAGTGATCGGATAAACTTACATCTTACCTTCATTGGTTGGCAAGCACACATTTGACATGTCTTATCTTTACTGGTCGGATATACTTCACTTCTTACTTTCATTGGTTGGAAACCACATATTTACCATGACTTATCTTTATTAATAGGATACTCTTCACATCTTACCTTTATTGGTCGGAAAAAGGATATTTTAACAGTATGATTTACTTCATATCATAATATCTTTTCTTTCCTGACTAGAAGCATCGAATATCTTATCATCAACAGTCAGGTAAATTAACATCATATCTTTAGTGATCGGATAAACTTACATTTCACCTTCATTAGTTGGCTAGCACACATTTGACATGTCTTATCTTTACTGGTCGGATATACTTCACTTCTTACTTTCATTGGTTGGAAAGCACATATTTACCATGTCTTATCTTTATTGATCGGATACTCTTCACTTCTTACCTTTATTGGTCGGAAAAAGGATATTTTAACAGTATGATTTACTTCTTATCATAATATCTTTTCTTTCCTGACTTGAAGAATCGAATATCTTATCATCAACAGTCAGGTAAATTAACATCTTATATTTAGTGATCGGATAAACTTACATCTCACCTTCATTAGTTGGCTAGCACACATTTGACATGTCTTATCTTTACTGGTGGGATATACTTCACTTCTTACCTTAATTGGTTGGAAGCACATATTTACCATGTCTTACTCATCGGATACTCTTTACTTCTTACATTTATTGGTCGGAAAAAGGATATTTTAACAGGATGATTTACTTCATATCATAATATCTTTTCTTTCCTGACGTGAAGAATCGAATATCTTATCATCAACAGTCAGGTAAATTAACATCTTATCTTTAGTGATCCGATAAACATACATCTTACCTTTATTGGTTGGCAAGCACACATTTGACATGTCTTATCTTTACTGGTCGGATATACTTCACTTCTTACTTTCATTGGTTGGAAAGCACATATTTACCATGACTTATCTTTATTGATAGGATACTCTTCACTTCTTACCTTTATTGGTCGGAAAAAGGATATTTTAACAGGATAATTTACTTCACATCATAATATCTTTTCTTTGCTGACTAGAAGCATCGAATATCTTATCATCAACAGTCAGGTAAATTAACATCTTATCTTTAGTGATCGGATAAACTTACATCTCACCTTCATTAGTTGGCTAGCACACATTTGACATGTCTTATCATTACTAGTCGGATACACTTCACTTCTTACCTTCATTGGTTGGAAAGCACATATTTACCATGTCTTATCTTTACTCATCGGATACTCTTCACTTCTTACCTTTATTGGTCGGAAAAAGGATATTTTAACAGGATGATTTACTTCACAAAATAATATCTTTTCTTTCCTGACGTGAAGAATCAAATATCTTATCATCAACAGTCAGGTAAATTAACATCGTATCTTTAGTGATCGGATAAACTTACATCTTACCTTCATTGGTTGGCAAGCACACATTTGACATGTCTTATCTTTACTGGTCGGATACACTTCACTTCTTACTTTCATTGGCTGGAAAGCACATATTTACCATGTCTTATCTTTACTCATCGGATACTCTTCACTTCTTACCTTTATTGGTCGGAAAAAGGATATTTTAACAGGATAATTTACTTCACATCATAATATCTTTTCTTTGCTGACTAGAAGCATCGAATATCTTATTATCAACAGTCAGGTAAATTAACATCTTATCTTTAGTGATCGGATAAACTTACATCTCACCTTCATTAGTTGGCTAGCACACATTTGACATGTCTTATCATTACTGGTCGGATACACTTCACTTCTTACCTTCATTGGTTGGAAAGCACATATTTACCATGTCTTATCTTTACTCATCGGATACTCTTCACTTCTTACCTTTATTGGTCGGAAAAAGGATATTTTAACAGGATGATTTACTTCACATCATAATATCTTTTCTTTCCTGACTTGAAGAATCGAATATCTTATCATCAACAGTCAGGTAAATTAACATCTTATCTTTAGTGATCGGATAAACTTACATCTTACCTTCATTGGTTGGCAAGCACACATTTGACATGTCTTATCTTTACTGGTCGGATATACTTCACTTCTTACTTTCATTGGTTGGAAACCACATATTAACCATGACTTATCTTTATTAATAGGATACTCTTCACATCTTACCTTTATTGGTCGGAAAAAGGATATTTTAACAGTATGATTTACTTCATATCATAATATCTTTTCTTTCCTGACTAGAAGCATCGAATATCTTATCATCAACAGTCAGGTAAATTAACATCATATCTTTAGTGATCGGATAAACTTACATTTCACCTTCATTGGTTGGCAAGCACACATTTGACATGTCTTATCATTACTGGTCGGATACACTTCACTTCTTACCTTCATTGGTTGGAAAGCACATATTTACCATGTCTTATCTTTACTCATCGGATACTCTTCACTTCTTACCTTTATTGGTCGGAAAAAGGATATTTTAACAGGATGATTTACTTTACAACATAATATCTTTTCTTTGCTGACTAGAAGCATCGAATATCTTATCATCAACAGTCAGGTAAATTAACATCTTATCTTTAGTGATCGGATAAACTTACATCTTACCTTCATTGGTTGGCAAGCACACATTTGACATGTCTTATCTTTACTGGTCGGATATACTTCACTTCTTACTTTCATTGGTTGGAAACCACATATTAACCATGACTTATCTTTATTAATAGGATACTCTTCACATCTTACCTTTATTGGTCGGAAAAAGGATATTTTAACAGTATGATTTACTTCATATCATAATATCTTTTCTTTCCTGACTAGAAGCATCGAATATCTTATCATCAACAGTCAGGTAAATTAACATCATATCTTTAGTGATCGGATAAACTTACATTTCACCTTCATTAGTTGGCTAGCACACATTTGACATGTCTTATCTTTACTGGTCGGATATACTTCACTTCTTACTTTCATTGGTTGGAAAGCACATATTTACCATGTCTTATCTTTATTGATCGGATACTCTTCACTTCTTACCTTTATTGGTCGGAAAAAGGATATTTTAACAGTATGATTTACTTCTTATCATAATATCTTTTCTTTCCTGACTTGAAGAATCGAATATCTTATCATCAACAGTCAGGTAAATTAACATCTTATATTTAGTGATCGGATAAACTTACATCTCACCTTCATTAGTTGGCTAGCACACATTTGACATGTCTTATCTTTACTGGTGGGATATACTTCACTTCTTACCTTAATTGGTTGGAAGCACATATTTACCATGTCTTACTCATCGGATACTCTTTACTTCTTACATTTATTGGTCGGAAAAAGGATATTTTAACAGGATGATTTACTTCATATCATAATATCTTTTCTTTCCTGACGTGAAGCATCGAATATCTTATCATCAACAGTCAGGTAAATTAACATCATATCTTTAGTGATCGGATAAACTTACATTTCACCTTCATTAGTTGGCTAGCACACATTTGACATGTCTTATCTTTACTGGTCGGATATACTTCACTTCTTACTTTCATTGGTTGGAAAGCACATATTTACCATGACTTATCTTTATTGATAGGATACTCTTCACTTCTTACCTTTATTGGTCGGAAAAAGGATATTTTAACAGGATAATTTACTTCACATCATAATATCTTTTCTTTGCTGACTAGAAGCATCGAATATCTTATCATCAACAGTCAGGTAAATTAACATCTTATCTTTAGTGATCGGATAAACTTACATCTCACCTTCATTAGTTGGCTAGCACACATTTGACATGTCTTATCATTACTAGTCGGATACACTTCACTTCTTACCTTCATTGGTTGGAAAGCACATATTTACCATGTCTTATCTTTACTCATCGGATACTCTTCACTTCTTACCTTTATTGGTCGGAAAAAGGATATTTTAACAGGATGATTTACTTCACAAAATAATATCTTTTCTTTCCTGACGTGAAGAATCAAATATCTTATCATCAACAGTCAGGTAAATTAACATCGTATCTTTAGTGATCGGATAAACTTACATCTTACCTTCATTGGTTGGCAAGCACACATTTGACATGTCTTATCTTTACTGGTCGGATACACTTCACTTCTTACTTTCATTGGTTGGAAAGCACATATTTACCATGTCTTATCTTTACTCATCGGATACTCTTCACTTCTTACCTTTATTGGTCGGAAAAAGGATATTTTAACAGGATGATTTACTTTACAACATAATATCTTTTCTTTGCTGACTAGAAGCATCGAATATCTTATCATCAACAGTCAGGTAAATTAACATCTTATCTTTAGTGATCGGATAAACTTACATCTTACCTTCATTGGTTGGCAAGCACACATTTGACATGTCTTATCTTTACTGGTCGGATATACTTCACTTCTTACTTTCATTGGTTGGAAACCACATATTTACCATGACTTATCTTTATTAATAGGATACTCTTCACATCTTACCTTTATTGGTCGGAAAAAGGATATTTTAACAGTATGATTTACTTCATATCATAATATCTTTTCTTTCCTGACTAGAAGCATCGAATATCTTATCATCAACAGTCAGGTAAATTAACATCTTATCTTTAGTGATCGGATAAACTTACATTTCACCTTCATTAGTTGGCTAGCACACATTTGACATGTCTTATCTTTACTGGTCGGATATACTTCACTTCTTACTTTCATTGGTTGGAAAGCACATATTTACCATGTCTTATCTTTATTGATCGGATACTCTTCACTTCTTACCTTTATTGGTCGGAAAAAGGATATTTTAACAGTATGATTTACTTCTTATCATAATATCTTTTCTTTCCTGACTTGAAGAATCGAATATCTTATCATCAACAGTCAGGTAAATTAACATCTTATATTTAGTGATCGGATAAACTTACATCTCACCTTCATTAGTTGGCTAGCACACATTTGACATGTCTTATCTTTACTGGTGGGATATACTTCACTTCTTACCTTAATTGGTTGGAAGCACATATTTACCATGTCTTACTCATCGGATACTCTTTACTTCTTACATTTATTGGTCGGAAAAAGGATATTTTAACAGGATGATTTACTTCATATCATAATATCTTTTCTTTCCTGACGTGAAGAATCGAATATCTTATCATCAACAGTCAGGTAAATTAACATCTTATCTTTAGTGATCCGATAAACATACATCTTACCTTTATTGGTTGGCAAGCACACATTTGACATGTCTTATCTTTACTGGTCGGATATACTTCACTTCTTACTTTCATTGGTTGGAAAGCACATATTTACCATGACTTATCTTTATTGATAGGATACTCTTCACTTCCTACCTTTATTGGTCGGAAAAAGGATATTTTAACAGGATAATTTACTTCACATCATAATATCTTTTCTTTGCTGACTAGAAGCATCGAATATCTTATCATCAACAGTCAGGTAAATTAACATCTTATCTTTAGTGATCGGATAAACTTACATCTCACCTTCATTAGTTTGCTAGCACACATTTGACATGTCTTATCATTACTAGTCGGATACACTTCACTTCCAACCTTCATTGGTTGGAAAGCACATATTTACCATGTCTTATCTTTACTGATCGGATACTCTTCACTTCTTACCTTTATTGGTCGGAAAAAGGATATTTTAACAGTATGATTTACTTCACATCATAATATCTTTTCTTTCCTGACTTGAAGAATCGAATATCTTATCATCAACAGTCAGGTAAATTAACATCTTATCTTTAGTGATCGGATAAACTTACATCTTACCTTCATTGGTTGGCAAGCACACATTTGACATGTCTTATCTTTACTGGTCGGATATACTTCACTTCTTACTTTCATTGGTTGGAAACCACATATTAACCATGACTTATCTTTATTAATAGGATACTCTTCACATCTTACCTTTATTGGTCGGAAAAAGGATATTTTAACAGTATGATTTACTTCATATCATAATATCTTTTCTTTCCTGACTAGAAGCATCGAATATCTTATCATCAACAGTCAGGTAAATTAACATCATATCTTTAGTGATCGGATAAACTTACATTTCACCTTCATTAGTTGGCTAGCACACATTTGACATGTCTTATCTTTACTGGTCGGATATACTTCACTTCTTACTTTCATTGGTTGGAAAGCACATATTTACCATGTCTTATCTTTATTGATCGGATACTCTTCACTTCTTACCTTTATTGGTCGGAAAAAGGATATTTTAACAGTATGATTTACTTCTTATCATAATATCTTTTCTTTCCTGACTTGAAGAATCGAATATCTTATCATCAACAGTCAGGTAAATTAACATCTTATATTTAGTGATCGGATAAACTTACATCTCACCTTCATTAGTTGGCTAGCACACATTTGACATGTCTTATCTTTACTGGTGGGATATACTTCACTTCTTACCTTAATTGGTTGGAAGCACATATTTACCATGTCTTACTCATCGGATACTCTTTACTTCTTACATTTATTGGTCGGAAAAAGGATATTTTAACAGGATGATTTACTTCATATCATAATATCTTTTCTTTCCTGACGTGAAGAATCGAATATCTTATCATCAACAGTCAGGTAAATTAACATCTTATCTTTAGTGATCCGATAAACATACATCTTACCTTTATTGGTTGGCAAGCACACATTTGACATGTCTTATCTTTACTGGTCGGATATACTTCACTTCTTACTTTCATTGGTTGGAAAGCACATATTTACCATGACTTATCTTTATTGATAGGATACTCTTCATTTCTTACCTTTATTGGTCGGAAAAAGGATATTTTAACAGGATAATTTACTTCACATCATAATATCTTTTCTTTGCTGACTAGAAGCATCGAATATCTTATCATCAACAGTCAGGTAAATTAACATCTTATCTTTAGTGATCGGATAAACTTACATCTCACCTTCATTAGTTGGCTAGCACACATTTGACATGTCTTATCATTACTAGTCGGATACACTTCACTTCTTACCTTCATTGGTTGGAAAGCACATATTTACCATGTCTTATCTTTACTCATCGGATACTCTTCACTTCTTACCTTTATTGGTCGGAAAAAGGATATTTTAACAGGATGATTTACTTCACAAAATAATATCTTTTCTTTCCTGACGTGAAGAATCAAATATCTTATCATCAACAGTCAGGTAAATTAACATCTTATCTTTAGTGATCGGATAAACTTACATCTCACCTTCATTAGTTGGCTAGCACACATTTGACATGTCTTATCTTTACTGGTCGGATATACTTCACTTCTTACCTTCATTGGTTGGAAGCACATATTTACCATGTCTTATCTTTACTGATCGGATACACTTCTCTTCTAACCTTTATTGGTTGGAAAAAGGATATTTTAACAGTATGATTTACTTCATATCATAATATCTTTTCTTTGCTGACTAGAAGCATCGAATATCTTATCATCAACAGTCAGGTAAATTAACATCTTATCTTTAGTGATCGGATAAACTTACATCTCACCTTCATTAGTTGGCTAGCACACATTTGACATGTCTTATCATTACTGGTCGGATACACTTCACTTCTTACCTTCATTGGTTGGAAAGCACATATTTACCATGTCTTATCTTTACTCATCGGATACTCTTCACTTCTTACCTTTATTGGTCGGAAAAAGGATATTTTAACAGGATGATTTACTTTACAACATAATATCTTTTCTTTGCTGACTAGAAGCATCGAATATCTTATCATCAACAGTCAGGTAAATTAACATCTTATCTTTAGTGATCGGATAAACTTACATCTTACCTTCATTGGTTGGCAAGCACACATTTGACATGTCTTATCTTTACTGGTCGGATATACTTCACTTCTTACTTTCATTGGTTGGAAACCACATATTTACCATGACTTATCTTTATTAATAGGATACTCTTCACATCTTACCTTTATTGGTCGGAAAAAGGATATTTTAACAGTATGATTTACTTCATATCATAATATCTTTTCTTTCCTGACTAGAAGCATCGAATATCTTATCATCAACAGTCAGGTAAATTAACATCATATCTTTAGTGATCGGATAAACTTACATTTCACCTTCATTAGTTGGCTAGCACACATTTGACATGTCTTATCTTTACTGGTCGGATATACTTCACTTCTTACTTTCATTGGTTGGAAAGCACATATTTACCATGTCTTATCTTTATTGATCGGATACTCTTCACTTCTTACCTTTATTGGTCGGAAAAAGGATATTTTAACAGTATGATTTACTTCTTATCATAATATCTTTTCTTTCCTGACTTGAAGAATCGAATATCTTATCATCAACAGTCAGGTAAATTAACATCTTATATTTAGTGATCGGATAAACTTACATCTCACCTTCATTAGTTGGCTAGCACACATTTGACATGTCTTATCTTTACTGGTGGGATATACTTCACTTCTTACCTTAATTGGTTGGAAGCACATATTTACCATGTCTTACTCATCGGATACTCTTTACTTCTTACATTTATTGGTCGGAAAAAGGATATTTTAACAGGATGATTTACTTCATATCATAATATCTTTTCTTTCCTGACGTGAAGAATCGAATATCTTATCATCAACAGTCAGGTAAATTAACATCTTATCTTTAGTGATCCGATAAACATACATCTTACCTTTATTGGTTGGCAAGCACACATTTGACATGTCTTATCTTTACTGGTCGGATATACTTCACTTCTTACTTTCATTGGTTGGAAAGCACATATTTACCATGACTTATCTTTATTGATAGGATACTCTTCACTTCCTACCTTTATTGGTCGGAAAAAGGATATTTTAACAGGATAATTTACTTCACATCATAATATCTTTTCTTTGCTGACTAGAAGCATCGAATATCTTATCATCAACAGTCAGGTAAATTAACATCTTATCTTTAGTGATCGGATAAACTTACATCTCACCTTCATTAGTTTGCTAGCACACATTTGACATGTCTTATCATTACTAGTCGGATACACTTCACTTCCAACCTTCATTGGTTGGAAAGCACATATTTACCATGTCTTATCTTTACTCATCGGATACTCTTCACTTCTTACCTTTATTGGTCGGAAAAAGGATATTTTAACAGTATGATTTACTTCACATCATAATATCTTTTCTTTCCTGACTTGAAGAATCGAATATCTTATCATCAACAGTCAGGTAAATTAACATCGTATCTTTAGTGATCGGATAAACTTACATCTTACCTTCATTGGTTGGCAAGCACACATTTGACATGTCTTATCTTTACTGGTCGGATACACTTCACTTCTTACTTTCATTGGCTGGAAAGCACATATTTACCATGTCTTATCTTTACTCATCGGATACTCTTCACTTCTTACCTTTATTGGTCGGAAAAAGGATATTTTAACAGGATAATTTACTTCACATCATAATATCTTTTCTTTGCTGACTAGAAGCATCGAATATCTTATTATCAACAGTCAGGTAAATTAACATCTTATCTTTAGTGATCGGATAAACTTACATCTCACCTTCATTAGTTGGCTAGCACACATTTGACATGTCTTATCATTACTGGTCGGATACACTTCACTTCTTACCTTCATTGGTTGGAAAGCACATATTTACCATGTCTTATCTTTACTCATCGGATACTCTTCACTTCTTACCTTTATTGGTCGGAAAAAGGATATTTTAACAGGATGATTTACTTCACATCATAATATCTTTTCTTTCCTGACGTGAAGAATCAAATATCCTATCATCAACAGTCAGGTAAATTAACATCTTATCTTTAGTGATCGGATAAACTTACATCTTACCTTCATTGGTTGGCAAGCACACATTTGACATGTCTTATCTTTACTGGTCGGTAACACTTCACTTCTTACTTTCATTGGTTGGAAAGCACATATTTACCATGTCTTATCTTTATTGATCGGATACTCTTCACTTCTTATCTTTATTGGTCGGAAAAAGGATATTTTAACAGTATGATTTACTTCACATCATAATATCTTTTCTTTCCTGACTAGAGGCATCAAATATCTTATCATCAACAGTCAGGTAAATTAACATCTTATCTTTAGTAATCGGATAAACTTACATCTCACCTTCATTAGTTGGCTAGCACACATTTGACATTTCTTATCATTACTGGTCGGATACACTTCACTTCTTACCTTCATTGGTTGGAAAGCACATATTTACCATTTACCACGAATAAACACTCGTGATTTCGGGATTTCAAGTTTTACTTTTTATTAGCGCCGACCGTTCAAAAACAAATAAGAAAATGAAATTGTCTCTTTCGTGATTTCGTGATTTCAGGAGCAAATATTGTCTAATTTCGACCGTGATAAATTTTTGGGTACGTAAATGTTTACTCGTGATTTCGGGATTTCATGTTTTACTTTTTATTAGCGTTGGCCGTACAAAAACAAATAAGAAAATAAAATTGTCTCTTTCGTGATTTCGTGATTTCAGGAGCAAATATTGTCTAATTTCGATCGTGATAAATTTTTAGGTACGTAAATGTTTACTCGTGATTTCGGGATTTCAGGTTTCACTTTTTATTGGCGCCAACCGAACAAAAACAAATAAGAAAATGAAATTGTCTCTTTCGTGATTTCGTGATTTCAGGAGCGAATATTGTCTAATTTCGTTCGTGATAAATTTTTAGGTACGTAAATGTTGACACGTGATTTCGGGATTTCATGCTTTACTTTTTATTAGCGCCGACCATACAAAAATAAATAAGAAAATGAAATTGTCTCTTTCATGATTTCGTGATTTGAGGAGCGAATATTGTCTAATTTCGATAGTAATAAAATTTTAGGTACGTAAATATTTACTCGTGATTTCGGGATGTCAAGTATTACTTTTTATTAGCGCCGATCAAACAAAAACAAATAAGAAAATGAAATTGTCTCTTTCGTGATTTCGTGATTTCAGGAGCGAATATTGTCTTTTTTCGATCGTGATAAATTTTTAGGTACGTAAATGTTTACTCGTGATGTCGGGATTTCATGTTTTACTTTTTGTTAGCGCCGACCGAACAAAAACAAAGAAGAAAATGAAATTGTCTCTTTCCTGATTTCGTGATTTCTGGAGCGAATATTGTCTAATTTCGATCGTGATAAATTTTTAGGTACGTAAATGTTGACATGTAATTTCGGTAATTTAGGTTTCACTTTTTATTGGCACTGACAGAAAAAATCAACTATGACAATGAAATTGTCTCTTTCGTGGTTTCGTGATTTCAGGAGCGAATATTGTCTAATTTCGATCGTGATAAATTTTTAGGTACGTAAATGTTGACACGTGATTTCGGGATTTCATGTTTTACTTTTTATTAGCGCCGACCGTACAAAAACAAATAAGAAAATGAAATTGTCTCTTTCGTGATTTCGTGATTTCAGGAGCAAATATTGTCTAATTTCGATCGTGATAAATTTTTAGGTATGTAAATGTATACTCGTGATTTCGGGATTTTAAGTTTTACTTTTTATTAGCGCCGACCGAACAAAAACAAATAAGAAAATGAAATGGTCTCTTTCGTGGTTTCGTGATTTCAGGAGCGAATATTGTCTTTTTTCGATCGTGATAAATTTTTAGGTACGTAAATGTTTACTCGTGATTTCGGGCTTTTAGGTTTTACATTTTATTAGCATCGACCGAACAAAAACAAATAAGAAAATGAAATTGTCTCTTTCGTGATTTCGTGATTTCAGGGGCAAATATTGTCTAATTTCGATCGTGATAAATTTTTAGGTACGTAAATGTTGACACGTGATTTCGGGATTTCATGTTTTACTTTTTATTAGCGCCGACCGTACAAAAACAAATAAGAAAATGAAATTGTCTCTTTCCTGATTTCGTGATTTCTGGAGCGAATATTGTCTAATTTCGATCGTGATAAATTTTTAGGTACGTAAATGTTGACATGTAATTTCGGTAATTTAGGTTTCACTTTTTATTGGCACTGACAGAAAAAATCAACTATGACAATGAAATTGTCTCTTTCGTGGTTTCGTGATTTCAGGAGCGAATATTGTCTAATTTCGATCGTGATAAATTTTTAGGTACGTAAATGTTGACACGTGATTTCGGGATTTCATGTTTTACTTTTTATTAGCGCCGACCGTACAAAAACAAATAAGAAAATGAAATTGTCTCTTTCGTGATTTCGTGATTTCAGGAGCAAATATTGTCTAATTTCGATCGTGATAAATTTTTAGGTATGTAAATGTATACTCGTGATTTCGGGATTTTAAGTTTTACTTTTTATTAGCGCCGACCGAACAAAAACAAATAAGAAAATGAAATGGTCTCTTTCGTGGTTTCGTGATTTCAGGAGCGAATATTGTCTTTTTTCGATCGTGATAAATTTTTAGGTACGTAAATGTTTACTCGTGATTTCGGGCTTTTAGGTTTTACATTTTATTAGCATCGACCGAACAAAAACAAATAAGAAAATGAAATTGTCTCTTTCGTGATTTCGTGATTTCAGGAGCAAATATTGTCTAATTTCGATCGTGATAAATTTTTAGGTACGTAAATGTTTACTTGTGATTTCGGAATTTAAGGTTTCACTTTTTATTGACGCCGACCGAACAAAAACAAATAAGAAAATGAAATTGTCTCTTTCCTGATTTCGTGATTTCTGGAGCGAATATTGTCTAATTTTGATCGTGATAAATTCTTAGGTACGTAAATGTTGACACGTAATTTCGGTAATTTAGGTTTCACTTTTTATTGGCACTGACCGAAAAAATCAACTATGACAATGAAATTGTCTCTTTCGTGGTTTCGTGATTTCAGGAGCGAATATTGTCTAATTTCGATCGTGATAAATTTTTAGGTACGTAAATGTTTACTCGTGATTTCGGGATTTCAAGTTTTACTTTTTATTAGCGCCGACCGAAAAAAAACAAATAAGAAAATGAAATTGTCTCTTTCGTGATTTCGTGATTTCAGAAGCGAATATTGTCTAATTTCGATCGTGATAAATTGTTAGGAACGTAAATGTTTACTCGTGATTTCAGGCTTTCAGGTTTTACATTTTATTAGCATCGACCGAACAAAAACAAATAAGAAAATGAAATTGTCTCTTTCGTGATTTCGTGATTTCAGGAGCAAATATTGTCTAATTTCGATCGTGATAAATTTTTAGGAACGTAAATGTTTACTCGTGATTTCGGGCTTTCAGGTTTTACATTTTATTAGCATCGACCGAACAAAAACAAATAAGAAAATGAAATTGTCTCTTTCGTGATTTCGTGATTTCAGGAGCAAATATTGTCTAATTTCGATCGTGATAAATTTTTAGGTACGTAAATGTTTACTTGTGATTTCGGAATTTAAGGTTTCATTTTTTATTGACGCCGACCGAACAAAAACAAATAAGAAAATGAAATGGTCTCTTTCGTGGTTTTGTTATTTCAAGAGCGAATATTGTCTAATTTCGATCGTGATAAATTTTTAGGTACGTAAATGTTTACTCGTGATTTCGGGATTTCATGTTTTACTTTTTATTAGCGCCGACCGTACAAAAACACATAAGAAAATGAAATTGTCTCTTTCGTGATTTTGTGATTTCAGGAGCAAATATTGTCTAATTTCGATCGTGATAAATTTTTAGGTACGTAAATGTTTACTCGTGATTTCGGGATTTCATGTTTTACTTTTTATTAGCGCCGACCGTACAAAAACAAATAAGAAAATGAAATTGTTTCTTTCGTGATTTCGTGATTTCAGGAGCAAATATTGTCTATTTTCGATCGTGATAAATTTTTAGGTACGTAAATGTTTACTCGTGATTTCGGGATTTCAAGTTTTACTTTTTATTAGCGCCGACCGAACAAAAACAAATAAGAAAATGAAATGGTCTCTTTCGTGCTTCGTGATTTCAGGAGCGAATATTGTCTTTTTTCGATCGTGATAAATTTTTAGGTACGTAAATGTTTACTCGTGATGTCGGGATTTCATGTTTTACTTTTTGTTAGCGCCGACTGAACAAAAACAAAGAAGAAAATGAAATTGTCTCTTTCCTGATTTCGTGATTTCTGGAGCGAATATTGTCTAATTTCGATCGGGATAAATTTTTAGGTACGTAAATGTTGACACGTAATTTCGGGATTTCAGGTTTCACTTTTTATTGGCGCCGACCGAACAAAAACAAATAAGAAAATGAAATTGTCTCTTTCGTGATTTCGTGATTTCAGGAGCGAATATTGTCTAATTTCGTTCGTGATAAATTTTTAGGTACGTAAATGTTTACTCGTGATTTCGGGATTTCAAGTATTAGCGCCGATCAAACAAAAACTAATTAGAATATGAAATTGTCTCTTTCGTGATTTCGTGATTTCAGGAGCGAATATTGTCTAATTTCGATCGTGATAAATTGTTAGGTACGTAAATGTTTATTCGTGATGTCGGGATTTCATGTTTTACTTTTTGTTAGCGCCGACCGAACAAAAACAAAGAAGAAAATGAAATTGTCTCTTTCCTGATTTCGTGATTTCTGGAGCGAATATTGTCTAATTTCGATCGTGATAAATTTTTAGGTACGTAAATGTTGACACGTAATTTCGGGATTTCAGGTTTCACTTTTTATTGGCGCCGACCGAAAAAAAACAAATAAGAAAATGAAATTGTCTCTTTCGTGATTTCGTGATTTCAGGAGCAAATATTGTCTAATTTCGATCGTGATAAATTTTTAGGAACGTAAATATTTACTTGTGATTTCGGAATTTAAGGTTTCACTTTTTATTGGCGCCGACCGTACAAAAACAAATAAGAAAATGAAATTGTCTCTTTCGTGATTTCGTGATTTCAGGAGCAAATATTGTCTAATTTCGATCGTGATAAATTTTTAGGTACGTAAATGTTTACTCGTGATTTCGGGATTTTATGTTTTACTTTTTATTAGCGCCGACCGTACAAAAACAAATAAGAAAATGAAATGGTTTCTTTCGTGATTTCAGGAGCAAATATTGTCTATTTTCGATCGTGATAAATTTTTAGGTACGTAAATGTTTACTCGTGATTTTGGGATTTCAAGTTTTACTTTTTATTAGCGCCGACCGAACAAAAACAAATAAGAAAATGAAATTGTCTCTTTCGTGGTTTTGTTATTTCAGGAGCGCATATTGTCTAATTTCGATCGTGATAAATTTTTAGGTACGTAAATGTTTACTCGCGATTTCGGGATTTCATGTTTTACTTTTTATTAGCGCCGACCGTACAAAAACACATAAGAAAATGAAATTGTCTCTTTCGTGATTTCGTGATTTCAGGAGCAAATATTTTCTAATTTCGATCGTGATAAATTTTTAGGTACGTAAATGTTTACTCGTGATGTCGGGATTTCATATTTTACTTTTTGTAAGCGCCGACTGAACAAAAACAAAGAAGAAAATGAAATTGTCTCTTTCCTGATTTCGTGATTTCTGGAGCGAATATTGTCTAATTTCGATCGTGATAAATTTTTAGGTACGTAAATGTTGACACGTAATTTCGGTAATTTAGCTTTCACTTTTTATTGGCACTGACCGAAAAAATCAACTATGACAATGAAATTGTCTCTTTCGTAGTTTCGTGATTTCAGGAGCGAATATTGTCTAATTTCGATCGTGAAAATTTTTTGGTAAGTAAATGTTTACTCGTGATTTCGGGATTTCAAGTTTTCCTTTTTTTAGCGCCGACCGAACAAAAACAAATAAGAAAATGAAATTGTCTCTTTCGTGGTTTTGTTATTTCAGGAGCGAATATTGTCTAATTTCGATCGTGATAAATTTTTAGGTACGTAAATGTTTACTCGTGATTTCGGGATTTCATGTTTTACTTTTTATTAGCGCCGACCGTACAAAAACACATAAGAAAATGAAATTGTCTCTTTCGTGATTTCGTGATTTCAGGAGCAAATATTGTCTAATTTCGATCGTGATAAATTTTTAGGTACGTAAATGTTTACTCGTGATTTCGGGTTTTTATGTTTTACTTTTTATTAGCACCGACCGTACAAAAACAAATAAGAAAATGAAATTGTTTCTTTCGTGATTTCGTCATTTCAGGAGCGAATATTGTCTATTTTCGTTCGTGATAAATTTTTAGGTACGTAAATGTTTACTCGTGATTTCGGGATTTCAAGTTTTACTTTTTATTAGCGCCGACCGAACAAAAACAAATAAGAAAATGAAATGGTCTCTTTCGTGCTTCGTGATTTCAGGAGCGAATATTGTCTTTTTTCGATCGTGATAAATTTTTAGGTACGTAAATGTTTACTCGTGATTTCGGGATTTCAGGTTTCACTTTTTATTGGCGCCAACCGAACAAAAACAAATAAGAAAATGAAATTGTCTCTTTCGTGATTTCGTGATTTCAGGAGCGAATATTGTCTAATTTCGTTCGTGATAAATTTTTAGGTACGTAAATGTTGACACGTGATTTCGGGATTTCATGCTTTACTTTTTATTAGCGCCGACCGTACAAAAACAAATAAGAAAATGAAATTGTCTCTTTCATGATTTCGTGATTTGAGGAGCGAATATTGTCTAATTTCGATAGTAATAAAATTTTAGGTACGTAAATATTTACTCGTGATTTCGGGATGTCAAGTATTACTTTTTATTAGCGCCGATCAAACAAAAACAAATAAGAAAATGAAATTGTCTCTTTCGTGATTTCGTGATTTCAGGAGCGAATATTGTCTTTTTTCGATCGTGATAAATTTTTAGGTACGTAAATGTTTACTCGTGATGTCGGGATTTCATGTTTTACTTTTTGTTAGCGCCGACCGAACAAAAACAAAGAAGAAAATGAAATTGTCTCTTTCCTGATTTCGTGATTTCTGGAGCGAATATTGTCTAATTTCGATCGTGATAAATTTTTAGGTACGTAAATGTTGACATGTAATTTCGGTAATTTAGGTTTCACTTTTTATTGGCACTGACAGAAAAAATCAACTATGACAATGAAATTGTCTCTTTCGTGGTTTCGTGATTTCAGGAGCGAATATTGTCTAATTTCGATCGTGATAAATTTTTAGGTACGTAAATGTTGACACGTGATTTCGGGATTTCATGTTTTACTTTTTATTAGCGCCGACCGTACAAAAACAAATAAGAAAATGAAATTGTCTCTTTCGTGATTTCGTGATTTCAGGAGCAAATATTGTCTAATTTCGATCGTGATAAATTTTTAGGTATGTAAATGTATACTCGTGATTTCGGGATTTTAAGTTTTACTTTTTATTAGCGCCGACCGAACAAAAACAAATAAGAAAATGAAATGGTCTCTTTCGTGGTTTCGTGATTTCAGGAGCGAATATTGTCTTTTTTCGATCGTGATAAATTTTTAGGTACGTAAATGTTTACTCGTGATTTCGGGCTTTTAGGTTTTACATTTTATTAGCATCGACCGAACAAAAACAAATAAGAAAATGAAATTGTCTCTTTCGTGATTTCGTGATTTCAGGGGCAAATATTGTCTAATTTCGATCGTGATAAATTTTTAGGTACGTAAATGTTGACACGTGATTTCGGGATTTCATGTTTTACTTTTTATTAGCGCCGACCGTACAAAAACAAATAAGAAAATGAAATTGTCTCTTTCCTGATTTCGTGATTTCTGGAGCGAATATTGTCTAATTTCGATCGTGATAAATTTTTAGGTACGTAAATGTTGACATGTAATTTCGGTAATTTAGGTTTCACTTTTTATTGGCACTGACAGAAAAAATCAACTATGACAATGAAATTGTCTCTTTCGTGGTTTCGTGATTTCAGGAGCGAATATTGTCTAATTTCGATCGTGATAAATTTTTAGGTACGTAAATGTTGACACGTGATTTCGGGATTTCATGTTTTACTTTTTATTAGCGCCGACCGTACAAAAACAAATAAGAAAATGAAATTGTCTCTTTCGTGATTTCGTGATTTCAGGAGCAAATATTGTCTAATTTCGATCGTGATAAATTTTTAGGTATGTAAATGTATACTCGTGATTTCGGGATTTTAAGTTTTACTTTTTATTAGCGCCGACCGAACAAAAACAAATAAGAAAATGAAATGGTCTCTTTCGTGGTTTCGTGATTTCAGGAGCGAATATTGTCTTTTTTCGATCGTGATAAATTTTTAGGTACGTAAATGTTTACTCGTGATTTCGGGCTTTTAGGTTTTACATTTTATTAGCATCGACCGAACAAAAACAAATAAGAAAATGAAATTGTCTCTTTCGTGATTTCGTGATTTCAGGAGCAAATATTGTCTAATTTCGATCGTGATAAATTTTTAGGTACGTAAATGTTTACTTGTGATTTCGGAATTTAAGGTTTCACTTTTTATTGACGCCGACCGAACAAAAACAAATAAGAAAATGAAATTGTCTCTTTCCTGATTTCGTGATTTCTGGAGCGAATATTGTCTAATTTTGATCGTGATAAATTCTTAGGTACGTAAATGTTGACACGTAATTTCGGTAATTTAGGTTTCACTTTTTATTGGCACTGACCGAAAAAATCAACTATGACAATGAAATTGTCTCTTTCGTGGTTTCGTGATTTCAGGAGCGAATATTGTCTAATTTCGATCGTGATAAATTTTTAGGTACGTAAATGTTTACTCGTGATTTCGGGATTTCAAGTTTTACTTTTTATTAGCGCCGACCGAAAAAAAACAAATAAGAAAATGAAATTGTCTCTTTCGTGATTTCGTGATTTCAGAAGCGAATATTGTCTAATTTCGATCGTGATAAATTGTTAGGAACGTAAATGTTTACTCGTGATTTCAGGCTTTCAGGTTTTACATTTTATTAGCATCGACCGAACAAAAACAAATAAGAAAATGAAATTGTCTCTTTCGTGATTTCGTGATTTCAGGAGCAAATATTGTCTAATTTTGATCGTGATAAATTTTTAGGAACGTAAATGTTTACTCGTGATTTCGGGCTTTCAGGTTTTACATTTTATTAGCATCGACCGAACAAAAACAAATAAGAAAATGAAATTGTCTCTTTCGTGATTTCGTGATTTCAGGAGCAAATATTGTCTAATTTCGATCGTGATAAATTTTTAGGTACGTAAATGTTTACTTGTGATTTCGGAATTTAAGGTTTCATTTTTTATTGACGCCGACCGAACAAAAACAAATAAGAAAATGAAATGGTCTCTTTCGTGGTTTTGTTATTTCAAGAGCGAATATTGTCTAATTTCGATCGTGATAAATTTTTAGGTACGTAAATGTTTACTCGTGATTTCGGGATTTCATGTTTTACTTTTTATTAGCGCCGACCGTACAAAAAACACATAAGAAAATGAAATTGTCTCTTTCGTGATTTTGTGATTTCAGGAGCAAATATTGTCTAATTTCGATCGTGATAAATTTTTAGGTACGTAAATGTTTACTCGTGATTTCGGGATTTCATGTTTTACTTTTTATTAGCGCCGACCGTACAAAAACAAATAAGAAAATGAAATTGTTTCTTTCGTGATTTCGTGATTTCAGGAGCAAATATTGTCTATTTTCGATCGTGATAAATTTTTAGGTACGTAAATGTTTACTCGTGATTTCGGGATTTCAAGTTTTACTTTTTATTAGCGCCGACCGAACAAAAACAAATAAGAAAATGAAATGGTCTCTTTCGTGCTTCGTGATTTCAGGAGCGAATATTGTCTTTTTTCGATCGTGATAAATTTTTAGGTACGTAAATGTTTACTCGTGATGTCGGGATTTCATGTTTTACTTTTTGTTAGCGCCGACTGAACAAAAACAAAGAAGAAAATGAAATTGTCTCTTTCCTGATTTCGTGATTTCTGGAGCGAATATTGTCTAATTTCGATCGGGATAAATTTTTAGGTACGTAAATGTTGACACGTAATTTCGGGATTTCAGGTTTCACTTTTTATTGGCGCCGACCGAACAAAAACAAATAAGAAAATGAAATTGTCTCTTTCGTGATTTCGTGATTTCAGGAGCGAATATTGTCTAATTTCGTTCGTGATAAATTTTTAGGTACGTAAATGTTTACTCGTGATTTCGGGATTTCAAGTATTAGCGCCGATCAAACAAAAACTAATTAGAATATGAAATTGTCTCTTTCGTGATTTCGTGATTTCAGGAGCGAATATTGTCTAATTTCGATCGTGATAAATTGTTAGGTACGTAAATGTTTATTCGTGATGTCGGGATTTCATGTTTTACTTTTTGTTAGCGCCGACCGAACAAAAACAAAGAAGAAAATGAAATTGTCTCTTTCCTGATTTCGTGATTTCTGGAGCGAATATTGTCTAATTTCGATCGTGATAAATTTTTAGGTACGTAAATGTTGACACGTAATTTCGGGATTTCAGGTTTCACTTTTTATTGGCGCCGACCGAACAAAAACAAATAAGAAAATGAAATTGTCTCTTTCGTGGTTTCGTGATTTCAGGAGCAAATATTGTCTAATTTCGATCGTGATAAATTTTTAGGAACGTAAATATTTACTTGTGATTTCGGAATTTAAGGTTTCACTTTTTATTGGCGCCGACCGTACAAAAACAAATAAGAAAATGAAATTGTCTCTTTCGTGATTTCGTGATTTCAGGAGCAAATATTGTCTAATTTCGATCGTGATAAATTTTTAGGTACGTAAATGTTTACTCGTGATTTCGGGATTTTATGTTTTACTTTTTATTAGCGCCGACCGTACAAAAACAAATAAGAAAATGAAATGGTTTCTTTCGTGATTTCAGGAGCAAATATTGTCTATTTTCGATCGTGATAAATTTTTAGGTACGTAAATGTTTACTCGTGATTTTGGGATTTCAAGTTTTACTTTTTATTAGCGCCGACCGAACAAAAACAAATAAGAAAATGAAATTGTCTCTTTCGTGGTTTTGTTATTTCAGGAGCGCATATTGTCTAATTTCGATCGTGATAAATTTTTAGGTACGTAAATGTTTACTCGCGATTTCGGGATTTCATGTTTTACTTTTTATTAGCGCCGACCGTACAAAAACACATAAGAAAATGAAATTGTCTCTTTCGTGATTTCGTGATTTCAGGAGCAAATATTTTCTAATTTCGATCGTGATAAATTTTTAGGTACGTAAATGTTTACTCGTGATGTCGGGATTTCATATTTTACTTTTTGTAAGCGCCGACTGAACAAAAACAAAGAAGAAAATGAAATTGTCTCTTTCCTGATTTCGTGATTTCTGGAGCGAATATTGTCTAATTTCGATCGTGATAAATTTTTAGGTACGTAAATGTTGACACGTAATTTCGGTAATTTAGCTTTCACTTTTTATTGGCACTGACCGAAAAAATCAACTATGACAATGAAATTGTCTCTTTCGTAGTTTCGTGATTTCAGGAGCGAATATTGTCTAATTTCGATCGTGAAAATTTTTTGGTAAGTAAATGTTTACTCGTGATTTCGGGATTTCAAGTTTTCCTTTTTTTAGCGCCGACCGAACAAAAACAAATAAGAAAATGAAATTGTCTCTTTCGTGGTTTTGTTATTTCAGGAGCGAATATTGTCTAATTTCGATCGTGATAAATTTTTAGGTACGTAAATGTTTACTCGTGATTTCGGGATTTCATGTTTTACTTTTTATTAGCGCCGACCGTACAAAAACACATAAGAAAATGAAATTGTCTCTTTCGTGATTTCGTGATTTCAGGAGCAAATATTGTCTAATTTCGATCGTGATAAATTTTTAGGTACGTAAATGTTTACTCGTGATTTCGGGTTTTTATGTTTTACTTTTTATTAGCACCGACCGTACAAAAACAAATAAGAAAATGAAATTGTTTCTTTCGTGATTTCGTCATTTCAGGAGCGAATATTGTCTATTTTCGTTCGTGATAAATTTTTAGGTACGTAAATGTTTACTCGTGATTTCGGGATTTCAAGTTTTACTTTTTATTAGCGCCGACCGAACAAAAACAAATAAGAAA
This sequence comes from Leptopilina drosophilae, assembly GCA_032873175.1. Lineage (NCBI taxonomy): Eukaryota > Metazoa > Arthropoda > Insecta > Hymenoptera > Figitidae > Leptopilina > Leptopilina drosophilae. Next base: position 45,637,255 of record CM065478.1, read on the forward strand.
ATGAAATGGTCTCTTTCGTGCTTCGTGATTTCAGGAGCGAATATTGTCTTTTTTCGATCGTGATAAATTTTTAGGTACGTAAATGTTTACTCGTGATGTCGGGATTTCATGTTTTACTTTTTGTAAGCGCCGACTGAACAAAAACAAAGAATAAAATGAAATTGTCTCTTTCCTGATTTCGTGATTTCTGGAGCGAATATTGTCTAATTTCGATCGTGATAAATTTTTAGGTACGTAAATGTTGACACGTAATTTCGGGATTTCAGGTTTCACTTTTTATTGGCGCCGACCGAACAAAAACAAATAAGAAAATGAAATTGTCTCTTTCGTGATTTCGTGATTTCAGAAGCGAATATTGTCTAATTTCGTTCGTGATAAATTTTTAGGTACGTAAATGTTTACTCGTGATTTTGGGATTTCAAGTATTACTTTTTATTAGCGCCGATCAAACAAAAACTAATTAGAAAATGAAATTGTCTCTTTCGTGATTTCAGGAGCGAATATTGTCTAATTTCGATCTTGATAAATTTTTAAGTACGTAAATGTTTACTTGTGATTTCGCAATTTAAGGTTTCACTTTTTATTGGCGCCGACCGAAAAAAACAACTATGATAATGAAATTGTCTCTTTCGTAATTTCGTGATTTAAGGAGCGAATATTGTCTAATTTCGATCGTGATAAATTTTTAGGTACGTAAATAATTACTCGTGATTTGGGGATTTCAAGTATTACTTTTTATTTGCGTCGATCAAACAAAAACAATTAAGAAAATGAAATTGTCTCTTTCATGATTTCGTGATTTCAGGAGCGAATATTGTCTAATTTCGATAGTAATAAAATTTTAGGTACGTAAATGTTGACACGTGATTTCGGGATTTCAGGTTTCACTTTTTATTGGCGCCGACCGAACAAAAACAAATAAGAAAATGAAATTGACTCTTTCGTGGTTTCGTGATTTCAGAAGCGAATATTGTCTTTTTTCGATCGTGATAAATTTTTAGGTTCGTAAATGTTGACACGTGATTTCGGGATTTCATGTTTTACTTTTTATTAGCGCCGACCATACAAAAATAAATAAGAAAATGAAATTGTCTCTTTCATGATTTGGTGATTTCAGGAGCGAATATTGTCTAATTTCGATAGTAATAAAATTTTAGGTACGTAAATGTTGACACGTGATTTCGGGATTTCAGGTTTCACTTTTTATTGGCGCCGACCGAACAAAAACAAAAGAGAAAATGAAATTGTCTCTTTCGCGCCTTCGTGATTTCAGGAGCGAATATTGTCTAATTTCGATCGTGATAAATTGTTAGGTACGTAAATGTTTACTCGTGATTTCGGGATTTCAGGTTTCACTTTTTATTGGCGCCAACCGAACAAAAACAAATAAGAAAATGAAATTGTCTCTTTCGTCATTTCAGGAGCGAATATTGTCTAATTTCGTTCGTGATAAATTTTTAGGTACGTAAATGTTTACTCGTGATTTCGGGATTTCAAGTATTACTTTTTATTGGCGCCAACCGAACAAAAACAAATAAGAAAATGAAATGGTCTCTTTCGTGGTTTCGTGATTTCAGGAGCGAATATTGTCTTTTTTCGATCGTGATAAATTTTTAGGTACGTAAATGTTTACTCGTGATGTCGGGATTTTATGTTTTACTTTTTGTTAGCGCCGACCGAACAAAAACAAAGAAGAAAATGAAATTGTCTCTTTCCTGATTTCGTGATTTCTGGAGCAAATATTGTCTAATTTCGATCGTGATAAATTTTTAGGTACGTAAATGTTGACACGTAATTTCGGTAATTTAGGTTTCACTTTTGATTGGCACTGACCGAACTAAAACAAATAAGAAAATGGAATTGTCTCTTTCGTGATTTCGTGATTTCAGGAGCAAATATTGTCTAATTTCGATCGTGATAAATTTTTAGGTACGTAAATGTTTACTTCTGATTTCGGAATTTAAGGTTTCACTTTTTATTGGCACTGACTGAAAAAATCAACTATGACAATGAAATTGTCTTGAAACATACGTGTATTGATTAACAGACCGAGGGAAGTATATATCTAAATATTTTCCTTTATTTTGATTTAAAAGCCCACTGTATGGTAAACTTCTGAAAACCCACGTGTTTCTAACATGAAAAATATCTTATACATGTGTATTAAATATTTCTCATTCTTATATAATCTGAATAGAAAGAATGTCTTTGTATAAATTTAAAGGGACATTATTTCCTAAATTTAAAGATCCACTAACAATGAGGCACACGCCAAACTATATCAACGGATAAGATCTGTTTTGACAACATATAGTAATATATTATATGAATGAAATTATGTAATTCAAATTTCTCTTTAATATTATATTTTATTATTGAGAAAATTTGTCGCTTTATAACCAAATTAAAGGAATCTGCTCCAATAATTATTCGGTAATTCAGCTTTTATTCTTTCTAAATTATCCACTACTAAATAAGATAATTTTGTTATCTTTCTTTCGTAGGATAAAATTATAAAATATAAATTAATAAATTAAAAATTAAATTAACACAATTTTTTAACTATAAAGAAATCTTTTCTTATGATATAGTTCATTTAAATAAATAATTTTGTAAGTTCGGTTGCTATGGTCTATATGAATTGACTCAGTAATTAATAAAATAAAAATAAATAAAATTGTTCATTCACCTTCGTAAGTATTCTTCCTTCTTTCAACAATATCAATAATTACAATTCGTAAATTATGTTCCAATTTAGACAAATCTAGAAACAAAAATCAAATAAAATTTAATAATAAAATTTTATAAATCCTACCTACAAAAGGTCAAGTTTTCCCTATTCCCTATATTAACTATTCTATTAATAAATAAATATTCTTTAAAATTATAAATTTTCTAAATTTTGATTTATTTTAGATATGATAAAATTATAATATCATAAAATGATCAAAATTTGTTCAATTTACATAATAAAATCTATTTATTTCTCTGAAAAATTAACTAAAATAATTAATTCAAATGAATTAATTATTACCTATCATAAATAATAGTTTGGTGGTCTGGGGTCAATGTTTATTGAATCTTTCAAACTGCCACATCGATATAGCCTATTACTATATGAACGCAGCTCATAAGAATATTCAATAAACTTACGATTTGCTCTTGTTACCCCTTAAGGTTTTAGATTATGAGGTAGTAAACCAATTTCTTGGTAAATTCCCCAACACTTCCACCAGGGCTTGACTTTGTAGATAATTTTTATTTAATTACCAGGTAATAAATTGTAAAACAACAAATTCCTGAGTAATTTTTACGATTTGTAAATGTGAGTATAAATGTATGTTAAAAATTGTAAAGTTCAGGTCGTAAGTTGTAAAGCAACGAATTCCTGTGTTATACAATTTTTTTAAAATATCAGTGTAATGTAAAAAAAATATCAGGTAGTAAGTTGTAAAACAACGAATTCCTGAGTATTTTTTTATTGTAAATAATTATATTTATGAGTTATATATTGTAAAGTTCAGGTCGTAAGTTGTAAAACAACGAATTCCTGCGTTATACAATATTATAACAATGTGAGTGTTACTGTTTAAATAATGTGTATATTACAATTAATACTTACAACACCAGGTAGTAAGTTGTAAAACAACGAATTCCTGGGTGTCAAAAGTACAATTTTAGAGTTTATACTTACGTACCTTTGTGAACAGAGTAGTCGAAATAAGAGAACGAGAGCTTCGATCTCGCTGTTTATATACCAATTTGGAGACGCTATGGAAAATTCTAGAACTCTCTAGAATTGTCTAGAATTTTCTATAATAATAATATTCGCCCTTAATCTCTTCCGGTTAATACGAAAAATCCGCGCGACTTCCGTTTCGCGAGACTATCTCTCTTCCTATTCACGGAAATTCATAACGCGTCATACTCTTTCAACCAATAATATTTAAATTTTTCCCATAAGGACAGAGATATATTTTCTCTCTCTCTTGTCTCCAAATTGTCTACCGTTTACCCACAACAATACTATTGCGTAACTGTCATTTATTTCCATCTCTAATTTTATTTTATTTCTTATAATTTAAATAAATCTTTAAATTATATACTTTTATCAATTTAACTTTTTCTTATAATATTTATTATTTTTTTTACTATTTATTAATATAAATTTTATTATTGCTTTATTTATTGAAACCTAATTAAATAATTAATAACTCAATTATAATTACTAAAATCCATACTAATTTTATAAAACTAAATATGCAATTCTATATGAAAAAATATCCTTATATTTAACTCCATATAAATTGTACATAAAATTTACGTTATCTTGAAATGATTTTTAATTTCTTCAAATATGAAAATTTCTTATCTTTTTCTTAACCTTGGCCTTGAATCAGCTGTGCTGTTTCCATAGGTTTTCAAATATCACTTAGTACATTTGTACTCTATTGACCTTATTTTGAATTTCTCACACTTTAAATTCAACTGAAATATTATTTCTCATTCTATAAATTTTATTCTTATTTTTAATTTTTATTCAATATTTATCTATAAATTTACAATTTATTTTTATTAAAATAATTTTTAACAATTCAACTTTTGACTATTGAAATACCGTTTCAATGCCCCACAAAACCAATCATTCCTTTTAGAATAAAAAATGATTTGTTTAGAATAGAGAATAAAATTAAATTTTAATAGTCAAAATTTATGAAAAAAAAAAATTTCTTTTTAAGATTTAATAAAAAAAAGTATTATGGTTGTAGACCCAATGCCCCACTAAACCAATAAATTTCTTTTAAATTTATAAAATAAATTTATTTGTTTACAAATAACAATGCTTAACAAAAAAAAACCTTTCAAACTTTACATTCCTTGTAATACTTCAACCTCTCTTATAATCAAATATTCACCCACTACATCATTTTCTACCACATCTGATTCCTCTTCCATGTCTTCATCCGAATTTAACATTATTTCATCATAATTTAAGTACAATATTTTGTTATTTGGAGCTAATTTTGCTATGTTTTTTTCAATTAATAAATCATCTAAAGATATCATATTGTTTATTTTTCCCCATCCAATATGACAATCTCCTACAATTTCTCTGTTAAAAAATGTAAATACTCGATTTTTCATTATATCTTTAAAAACACTAATTTCATGTTCTCCCCATGTTCGATTTCTTATAGGTTTAATATCTGTCAATGCGATCACAATTAAACATTTTGGTCTAGTTAAAAATTCATAATTAATATAAAAAATATTATCTTTAACTACGTGATAATGTTTATGATCATCGACACTATATATTAAAACAACATTAATTATCCCAGTATTTATAAGCATTATATGCCCCCTCGCATAAATGTTCTCTTCTAGCTTAAAAACTATCGGTAACCCCGAAAGTTCCAAATTATCCATCTCAAATTTCACCCTTAATTCGTCTTCTCTATCAACATAAAATAATCTTAAATCATTAATTAATTTTTTATGTTCCTCAGACAAGCTAGGTGTTGACACCCTGATGAATGATGGATTGAACGGTTCCACAACCTTCACTTGATATTTTCCGTGCTCCAAAATTTTAGATGGAAATGATTCTCTTGTCATAACTAAATCACCCCGTCTTATTATTCTAGGTTGAAGCGACATTCTTAAAAAAAAAAAAAAACTTCTAAATTAAATAACTCAAATAAAATCAACGAAATCACCTTGAACATTTTAGTTTAACAACAACAACAAAAAATAAAAATTACTACAATATATATTTGGTGAAAACTTTTTATTTTTCAAAATTTTTTTCAATTTTTTTAAATAATTCTTGAATTTTTATATCATTTTTAATTTGCTCCGTTATAATAACTTTAGTTTTTAAATTTTCAATTTTTATAATTTTTGGTTTGTTATTTTTTTTAATTATTTTGTCTTTTATTTTAAGTTTGTTTTTCGGTGTTTGTGTTTGTGCATTTCTCGTTTGTTTTTTTTTAACATCTACTTCTCTCTCTGTTTCCACAATTGAATCAGAGATTGATGGTGGTCTTTTTGTGGAATATGTATCGCATAAACGATGTTTCATCGGCATTGTGCCTTGATCCGTCATTTTGACTTTCATTTTCTAAAATAAAAATAAAAAAAATTTTCCTTATATTCTCATTCTTTTTACTTAATTTTTATATATTCATATTTTATTTTAAACTTTTTGTTTTTTTTTAAGAAATTCTTTTTTATCCTAAATATTAGAAAATTAGCCAAAAAAAAAAAATATATAAATAAATAAATTATTTTATATTTATTTTATAAAAAACTGAATATAAATACCTCTTTTAAATATTCCAAAATTTATGCACAACACTACACTAGAAATTACCCACTTGACAGACAAAATCATACTAACTTTACTTTTAAAATTTTGACACTTTACCCTCTATATTCCAGAAAATTTTGAAAATTAAATAATTAAATATTTTCAAATTCAATATTTGTGAAAATCATATACAAAAATACCCTTGAAATAGACAGATGAAAAATAGACTGAAAAATTCAAACTTTTATCCATTCATACCTTATATACTAATTTCTTATTTACAATTTAAAAAAAAAAAATTTTTTATATATATTTACAATTGCATGCTTTAATTCTATTATCATTTTTATTCTATATCTATTAATCATATTTTTCTTTTCTTCTTACATGTTGATTTTTTTTTATAATAATAATTTTTTTTATACACTATATTTACACTATTTTAATTCATTTTTTTTTATTTATTTATTTTTTTTATTTATTTTTTTATGCATGCTAAATAACTTATATAGTATTTTAAATTTAACACGAACTAACACTTAGTGTCTCTATCACTTTCATTTGTGTTGTCCTCTTCTTCATAAGCTTGTATAAGTTGATATTGGTGAAACCAAAATATCAACTACTTATCACTATCACTTTTATTTACACTGCAATTATTTATATAAATTAATATTCTAGTCCAAAATTATTTAAAAATAATTTTAATATTAATCTTAAAATTGTTTATAATTTTGCACTTTATTTATTGTTTATTTACACTTTATTTATTATTTTTTAATTATCACTTAGTAATCATTTATTTTATTTTCACTATTTTTTATTAATTGTTTATTTAGTGTCACTTGTATTTTTTTTAATTATCACTATTTTCAATATTATTATTTCTTGAAATATATTTCTTCAAATCCTGACTGTGATACATTCCTTTTTCAATTTTTGTTTTCGAATCCCACAGAATGTATGTTCCTGTTTTAATGACTTTTTTAATTTCGTAAGGTCCTTCGTAAACTTGAAGAAATTTCGCAATAATCTTATTTTCTTTATCGGATTTATTAAGCAACTTAATTAGAACTAAATCTCCAACTTTAAATTCGTACAATTTATGCGAAATATTAAATTTATCAGCTCGTTTCTTTCCTTTTTTACAGATATTGTCGTAAGCTATTCTAATTTTCTTTCATAATCTAAATCTTTCGGAATTATCGGTAAATTTAACCATTTCTCCCACATACGTTTTGGTTTTTTCTTGAGATATAACTCCACTGGTGTAAACTCCGTAGTTTCATGGTGTGTTTCATTCATACAATCTTCGATGATTTTCACCCAATTCCACCAAGAATTGTGTCTACCATTAGTTAAAGTCCTGAAGAATCTTGATAACTCCCTGTGAATTCTCTCAACAATATTTCCCTGCGGATGTCTAATTGATGAAAACACTGGTTTTATCCCCTCTTCTTTTAACTTATTAGTCCATATCTCTGATGTAAATTGCGTACCGTGGTCCGAAATAATTTTTTCTGGTTTACCGAATTCTTTAACATGATGATTGAAAATTTTATTAATTAACGCTTTTGTTGTCATTTTTCTAATAGGGTATAATTTTACATATTTACTAAATGCATCTATAGTTGATAAGATGTATTTAAAACCCCCTTTAGAAGCTGGTAAAGGACCGTAAAAATCGATAGATAAAATTTCTCCCGGTTTTTTAGGTGCATAATTTCTCATTTCTGCGTAACTAGTTTGATTTGAAACTTTATTCTTTTGACATGAGTCACAGCTTGCTATTCTATGCCTAATAACCTTGGAAAAATGCGGATAATAAAAATATTCATTTAACATGCGAAAAACTCGTTGTGGTCCTACGTGTCCATACATTTCGTGAGTTTCGTCAATTAAGTCATTAACTAAACTTTTAGCTAAACATAATTTTTTATTATCTCCCGCAATAAAATATAATAAATCTTTATGCATCGAAAAACGTTTTGTTTTACCCGTTTTAACATTTGCAATTTTCTGTTTTAAAATTGAATCTGATTCTTGTATATTTTTAATATTTTTTAATTTATTTCGCAATTGAGAAGACGGCTTTTTAGCTAAATTATACAAAATTAATTTACCCTCGTGTGATTCTATATCCATTCCTGATTTTTCAAATACTGGTGCTCTACTTAATGCATCTGCAACAATATTATTTTTTCCTTCAATATATTCAATATCGAAATCGAAATCCTGAATTGCTAAAACCCATCTTGTAATTCTACCGCTTAGTAATTTACACGATTTTACAAAAGATAATGCCTTATGGTCCGTCCTGATAATTACGCGAGTTCCCAGAATATACGATCGAAATTTAAGTAAACTCCATACGATCGCAAGTAATTCTTTCTCCGTCGTAAAATACGTCAGCTCGGCTCCTTTCAACGTACGGCTCGCAAACGCTATAGGTAAATGTTGTCCGTCTTCGTCTAACTGGTATAACACGGATCCTATCGCTACGTCGCTTGCATCTGTTTGTAAATAAAATGGTTTAGATAAGTCAGGGTAACTAAGAATTGTATATTCACAAAATAGAAATTTCACACGATTAAATGCTTCTTCTTTAGAAAAATTCCATTCCCATTTATTTCCTGTTTTTAATAATTGGAGTAATGGAAAAATTTCTTCCGCATGATTTTTAGTAAATTTTGTATAAAAATTAATTAAACCTAAAAATCCTCTCAATTCTTTTAAATTTCGCGGTCTCGGATAATCGTGGATTGATTTTATTTTATCCGGATCTGGTTTTATCCCGTTTGCTGTTAAAATGTGTCCTAAAAATTTTACTTCCGGTCGAAAAAAATGAGATTTTTGAAAATTGATAGTCATATTATGTTCTTCTAAGCGATGGAATAATTTTTCTAAGTGATAAAGATGTTCATCGATACTTTGTGATGTACACAGCATGTCGTCGATGAAAGTGATTACAAAATCGCCTATACCGCATAATACCTGATCTAATGCTCTTACTAACGCGCTTGTACTAGTTTTTAAACCAAATGGTACAACATTGAAAACATAACATTTTCCTTCAAAAATAAATCCATTATATTTTTTAGAATTTTCCTCCAAAGGAATTTGCCAAAAACTACTGACTAAATCTAACGAAGACATTATTTTCACACCTGTACAACGTTGAAATAACAATTCTGTTGTTTCTGCGCGTTCATAACAATCAGTCAATACTTCATTCACTTTTCTCGCATCCAAACAAAATCTTATAGTGCCATCTTTTTTAATTGTTACACAAATTGGATTCACATACGAAGTATTCATTTTTTTAATAATATTCAATTTAATTAATTTATTTAATTCTTCAATTGCTCTTTCTCTGAGTTTCATTGGAATTGGATAGGTTTTTTTAAAAAATGGTTTCGTATCATCAACTTCTAATTTATGTTCGTATACAGAAATTCTACCCGGCTTTTTTGAAAATACATTTTTATAACGCGAAATAAGCTTGAAAAATCTTTCTTTTTCGTTTTGATTTAACAACGTGCATTCATGAATTTTTTCTTTTATTTCCTCTTTAGATAAATCGAATTCAAATTGTGTGTCATCATAGGTTTTTGTATTTATAATTTCATTAATTACCCCAGGACTATCTTCATGAAATTCTTTTCCATTTAATTGATTAATTATTACTTTATTGATATCATTTTTTTCATTATTATTTTCAATTGTAATTTCTTTTTCGAAATTTTTTTCAATTACTAAATTAGTTTCGAATTTAGTTTCAAATTCATTATTATTTTCTTTTATTATTTTAATTTTATTTATGCTTTCATTGAGCATTTTCATAGTTAAAATTTCTTCACCCCTCATTACTTGAATGATATCTTTCTTAAAATCAATTTTTGTTTTTAAAACTTTTAACATATCAGCCCCAATTATGCAATTACAATTTAATTTTGGTACAATTATAAATACATATTGACCTTCATAACCACACATTTTGAATTCTGCTAAAATTTGTAATTTTATTTTAATTGGACGTGCTCCGGTTGCACCTACAATACTCATACCTACAATTGGTAATTTTTCACATTTTTCAAATTTTTCTAAATTTTCCTCATAAAAATTTTCAGAAATGCATGTTATTTGACTTCCTGTATCAATTAATGCTTTTACTTTTTTATTTAAAATTTCAAATTCTATTACAGGACATTTTCCTAAATGATCATGAACATCTATTATTTGTTCTTCTAACAATTCTTCTCGCAAATCAGATGGAATAATTTCTTTGTTTTTATTAATTAATGTCATTGACCTCGGATTTGTATTAAGCGAACTTGTATTTACAAACCCGAGGTTTACTAGTTTTCCGAAGTCGTAGAAGGTTCACAATAATCTTCGTTATTACTAGATTTTACTTTTTTACATTTTTTTGTTACATTAATTCTGGCTTGTTGAGAACTTTCATTATTTGAATAATTTACATTTGATGGTTCTCCATCCTCTTTCTTTACATTATAAGAAACATATCTAGAATTTTCGACATAACCATTATTGTAATATTGGCGTTGATTTGAGTTATTCTGAGAATTATATTGACGCGGATTACTACTAGAATTACCCGAAAATCTATTTTTATCAAAATTGTTATCTCGGTAATTTTTATTTTGAAAATTTTCATTTTTGTTTTCTTGTTTATTATCATTATTATTATATCTACCTTGATTTTGAGTATTTCCTTGATAACGATTTTGATTTTTAAAATAATTTGAATTATTTTTATAACGACTTTGATTTTGTTGTTGTAAATTTTGCGTATTATTTTGATTTTGCGAATTTTGTGAATTCTGTTGACGATTATAATTCTCAAAACCACTCCTTAAATTGTTTTGAGAACTACCAGAATTTGAAAAATTTGTTTGAGAGTTAACCGGTCCTGCTCTATCGAATTTCTCCAACAAATCTAATAAATCATTTATTTTTTTAATTCCTCTAATTATAATAGCCGTTTGAATATCTTCACTAAAATGTCTGGCAATTTTCACAACAATTTCATTTTCTAAAGGTGATGGAATCAAGTCTTTAGCTTTATTTATTACTTTAATCGCGTACGCTGACCTTGATAATTTTCCATTAGGTCTGAAAGAACCGAATTCTAAATTTGTGCTTATTTTAAATCGTATATCTTCATTCCAAAATCGGTTAATAAATTTTTCTTTAAAATGACCAAAGTGATCATTTTCTTCTTTAACCAAATTCCACCATTCTTTAGCAATTCCATCTAAACATGCTTGAACAACGTATTTAATTTCTGAGTTTAAAATATCATTAAAATTGATATAATCTTCTATTTCACGTAAAAATACCATTGGACGTTCTTGAATACTTCCGGAATACTTCGGTAATGGATACTCTCTAATCCACGAATTTTTACTAGTATTATCACTTCTTTTTAATCTATTTATTCTTTGTTCAAATAACTCTTGATTTTCTTGTATTTGTTTAATTTTTAATTCGTTATCTATTACTACGATGGTATTTTCTTCCGTATTCAAATGTAAATTATTTAATTTACTGTCCATTTGACCTATTTTTCCCGTAACCTCATCCAATGTCACTTCTACGTTTAGTTTTAAATTTTCATACTGTCTCTTATTAATTTCAACACTCGTATCTATTTTTTCACCCAATTTAATTTTCAACTGTTCAATCTCTCTCTCATTTTGTTCAATTTTCTGTCTAATTTTCACTCTATCTGTTGTGCATTTATTAAAATTTTCTTTTTGTTGTAAAGCAACTTTACCTAAACCTTTTTTAACTTTTTTTACATGTAAACCCAAATCACGCATGAATTCGTCAAAATCTCGTTCAGTTTTATTCATTAATTCCCGTTCTTCTTCATTTAAATCTACTTCTTCATCACTATCATCAATTTCTTCAAAAATAGTTTCTTCTTCATCAAAAATATTCATAAATCCCCAATTTTTATGTTTTTTAGTTTTGTCTTGTTCTGATATTTTATTTGTATTCATTTCATTTTCATTTGTATTTTCCCCATCTGAACGAGGTTTTGAACTTTCCTGTGTATTTGTGTTTTTATTTTGCTTATCTTCCATTTTTATTGAAATATATTTATTATTTATTATTTATTTGTAAATAAATTTTTATTTCGCGAATTTATGTTTAGTTTAAAATTATTTGAATTTTTCGCGAATGTTCAAAATGTTTTCATTCTATAAATTGCATTAATTTCTTAATTTCCATTTTACTTGAGTCACTCCATATAGAAAGCAAACAAAACCAGGGGTACCAGTTAAAACATACGTGTATTGATTAACAGACCGAGGGAAGTATATATCTAAATATTTTCCTTTATTTTGATTTAAAAGCCCACTGTATGGTAAACTTCTGAAAACCCACGTGTTTCTAACATGAAAAATATCTTATACATGTGTATTAAATATTTCTCATTCTTATATAATCTGAATAGAAAGAATGTCTTTGTATAAATTTAAAGGGACATTATTTCCTAAATTTAAAGATCCACTAACAATGAGGCACACGCCAAACTATATCAACGGATAAGATCTGTTTTGACAACATATAGTAATATATTATATGAATGAAATTATGTAATTCAAATTTCTCTTTAATATTATATTTTATTATTGAGAAAATTTGTCGCTTTATAACCAAATTAAAGGAATCTGCTCCAATAATTATTCGGTAATTCAGCTTTTATTCTTTCTAAATTATCCACTACTAAATAAGATAATTTTGTTATCTTTCTTTTGTAGGATAAAATTATAAAATATAAATTAATAAATTAAAAATTAAATTAACACAATTTTTTAACTATAAAGAAATCTTTTCTTATGATATAGTTCATTTAAATAAATAATTTTGTAAGTTCGGTTGCTATGGTCTATATGAATTGACTCAGTAATTAATAAAATAAAAATAAATAAAATTGTTCATTCACCTTCGTAAGTATTCTTCCTTCTTTCAACAATATCAATAATTACAATTCGTAAATTATGTTCCAATTTAGACAAATCTAGAAACAAAAATCAAATAAAATTTAATAATAAAATTTTATAAATCCTACCTACAAAAGGTCAAGTTTTCCCTATTCCCTATATTAACTATTCTATTAATAAATAAATATTCTTTAAAATTATAAATTTTCTAAATTTTGATTTATTTTAGATATGATAAAATTATAATATCAAAAAATGATCAAAATTTGTTCAATTTAATAATAAAATCTATTTATTTCTCTGAAAAATTAACTAAAATAATTAATTCAAATGAATTAATTATTACCTATCATAAATAATAGTTTGGTGGTCTGGGGTCAATATTTATTGAATCTTTCAAACTGCCACATCGATATAGCCTATTACTATATGAACGCAGCTCATAAGAATATTCAATAAACTTACGATTTGCTCTTGTTACCCCTTAAGGTTTTAGATTATGAGGTAGTAAACCAATTTCTTGGTAAATTCCCCAACACTTCCACCAGGGCTTGACTTTGTAGATAATTTTTATTTAATTACCAGGTAATAAATTGTAAAACAACAAATTCCTGAGTAATTTTTACGATTTGTAAATGTGAGTATAAATGTATGTTAAAAATTGTAAAGTTCAGGTCGTAAGTTGTAAAGCAACGAATTCCTGTGTTATACAATTTTTTTAAAATATCAGTGTAATGTAAAAAAAATATCAGGTAGTAAGTTGTAAAACAACGAATTCCTGAGTATTTTTTTATTGTAAATAATTATATTTATGAGTTATATATTGTAAAGTTCAGGTCGTAAGTTGTAAAACAACGAATTCCTGCGTTATACAATATTATAACAATGTCAGTGTTACTGTTTAAATAATGTGTATATTACAATTAATACTTACAACACCAGGTAGTAAGTTGTAAAACAACGAATTCCTGGGTGTCAAAAGTACAATTTTAGAGTTTATACTTACGTACCTTTGTGAACAGAGTAGTCGAAATAAGAGAACGAGAGCTTCGATCTCGCTGTTTATATACCAATTTGGAGACGCTATGGAAAATTCTAGAACTCTCTAGAATTGTCTAGAATTTTCTATAATAATAATATTCGCCCTTAATCTCTTCCGGTTAATACGAAAAATCCGCGCGACTTCCGTTTCGCGAGACTATCTCTCTTCCTATTCACGGAAATTCATAACGCGTCATACTCTTTCAACCAATAATATTTAAATTTTCCCCATAAGGACAGAGATATATTTTCTCTCTCTCTTGTCTCCAAATTGTCTACCGTTTACCCACAACAATACTATTGCGTAACTGTCATTTATTTCCATCTCCAATTTTATTTTATTTCTTATGATTTAAAAAAATCTTTAAATTATATACTTTTATCAATTTAACTTTTTCTTATAATATTTATTATTTTTTTTACTATTTATTAATATAAATTTTATTATTGCTTTATTTATTGAAACCTAATTAAATAATTAATAACTCAATTATAATTACTAAAATCCATACTAATTTTATAAAACTAAATATGCAATTCTATATGAAAAAATATCCTTATATTTAACTCCATATAAATTGTACATAAAATTTACCTTATCTTGAAATGATTTTTAATTTCTTCAAATATGAAAATTTCTTATCTTTTTCTTAACCTTGGCCTTGAATCAGCTGTGCTGTTTCCATAGGTTTTCAAATATCACTTAGTACATTTGTACTCTATTGACCTTATTTTGAATTTCTCACACTTTAAATTCAACTGAAATATTATTTCTCATTCTATAAATTTTATTCTTATTTTTAATTTTTATTCAATATTTATCTATAAATTTACAATTTATTTTTATTAAAATAATTTTTAACAATTCAACTTTTGACTATTGAAATACCGTTTCAGTCTCTTTCGTGGTTTCGTGATTTTAGGAGCGAATATTTTTTAATTTCGATCGTGATAAATTTTTAGGTACGTAAATGTATACTCGTGATTTCGGGATTTCAGGTTTCACTTTTTATTGGCGCCGACCGAACAAAAACAAATAAGAAAATGAAATTGTCTCTTTCGTGATTTCGTGATTTCAGGAGCGAATATTGTCTAATTTCGTTCCTGATAAACTTTTAGGTACGTAAATGTTTACCCGTGATTTTGGGATTTCAAGTATTACTTTTTATTAGCGCCGATCAAACAAAAACAAATAAGCAAATGAAATTGTCTCTTTCGTAATTTCGTGATTTCAGGAGCGAATATTGTCTAATTTCGTTCCTGATAAACTTTTAGGTACGTAAATGTTTACCCGTGATTTTGGGATTTCAAGTATTACTTTTTATTAGCGCCGATCAAACAAAAACAAATAAGCAAATGAAATTGTCTCTTTCGTAATTTCGTGATTTCAGGAGCGAATATTGTCTAATTTCGATCGTGATAAATTCTTAGGTACGTAAATGTTGACAAGTGATTTAGGTATTTCAGGTTTCACTTTTTACTAGCGCTGACCGAAAAAATCAACTATGACAGAGAAATTGTCTCTTTCGTAATTTCGTGATTTCAAGAGCGAATATTGTCAAATTTCTATCGTGACAAATATTTAGGTACGTAAATGTTGACACGTGATTTCGGGATTTTAGGTTTCATTTTTTATTGGCACTGACCGAAAAAATCAACTATGACAATGAAATTGTCTCTTTCGTGATTTCGTGATTTCAGGAGCAAATTTTGTCTAATTTCGATCGTGATAAAATTTTAGGTACGTAAATATTTACTCGTGATTTCGGGATGTCAAGTATTACTTTTTATTAGCGCCGACCGTAAAAAAACAAATAAGAAAATGAAATTGTCTCTTTCGTGGTTTTGTGATTTCAGGAGCGAATATTGTCTAATTTCGATCGTGATAAATTTTTAGGTACGTAAATGTTTACTCGTGATTTTGGGAATTCAGGTTTCACTTTTTATTGGCGCCGACCGAAAAAAACAACTATGACAATGAAATTGTCTCTTTCGTGATTTCGTGATTTCAGGAGCAAATTTTGTCTTATTTCGATCGTGATAAAATTTTAGGTACGTAAATATTTACTCGTGATTTCGGGATGTCAAGTATTACTTTTTATTATCGCCGATCAAACAAAAACAAATAGAAAATGAAATTGTCTCTTTCGTGATTTCAGGAGCGAATATTGTCTTTTTTCGATCGTGATAAATTTTTAGGTACGTAAATGTTTACTCGTGATGTCGGGATTTCATGTTTTACTTTTTGTTAGCGCCGACCGAACAAAAACAAAGAAGAAAATGAAATTGTCTCTTTCCTGATTTCGTGATTTCTGGAGCGAATATTGTCTAATTTCGATCGTGGTAAATTTTTAAGTACGTAAATGTTTACTCGTGATTTCGGGATTTCACGTATTACTTTTTATTAGCGCCGATCAAACAAAAACTAATTAGAAAATTAAATTGTCTCTTTCGTGATTTCGTGATTTTAGGAGCGAATATTGTCTAATTTCGATCGTGATAAATTTTTAAGTACGTAAATGTTTACTTGTGATTTCGCAATTTAAGGTTTCACTTTTTATTGGCGCCGACCGAAAAAAACAACTATGATAATGAAATTGTCTCTTTCGTGATTTCGTGATTTAAGGAGCGAATATTGTCTAATTTCGATCGTGATAAATTTTTAGGTACGTAAATAATTACTCGTGATTTGGGGATTTCAAGTATTACTTTTATTAGCGTCGACCAAACAAAAACAAATAAGAAAATGAAATTGACTCTTTCGTGGTTTCGTGATTTCAGGAGCGAATATTGTCTTTTTTCGATCGTGATAAATTTTTAGGTTCGTAAATGTTGACACGTGATTTCGGGATTTCATGTTTTACTTTTTATTAGCGCCGACCATACAAAAATAAATAAGAAAATGAAATTGTCTCTTTCATGATTTCGTGATTTCAGGAGCGAATATTGTCTAATTTCGATAGTAATAAAATTTTAGGTACGTAAATGTTGACACGTGATTTCGGGATTTCAGGTTTCACTTTTTATTGGCGCCGACCGAACAAAAACAAATAAGAAAATGAAATTGTCTCTTTCGCGCCTTCGTGATTTCAGGAGCGAATATTGTCTAATTTCGATCGTGATAAATTGTTAGGTACGTAAATGTTTACTCGTGATTTCGGGATTTTAGGTTTCATTTTTTATTGGCGCCGACCGAAAAAAACAACTAAGACAATAAAATTGTCTCTTTCGTGATTTCGTGATTTAAGGAGCAAATATTGTCTAATTATGATCGTTATAAATTTTTAGGTACGTAAATGTTTACTCGTGATTTTGGGAATTCAGGTTTCACTTTTTATTGGCGCCGACCGAAAAAAACAACTATGACAATGAAATTGTCTCTTTCGTGATTTCGTGATTTCAGGAGCAAATTTTGTCTAATTTCGATCGTGATAAAATTTTTGGTACGTAAATATTTACTCGTGACTTCGGGATGTCAAGTATTACTTTTTATTAGCGCCGACCGTAAAAAAACAAATAAGAAAATGAAATTGTCTCTTTCGTGGTTTTGTGATTTCAGGAGCGAATATTGTCTAATTTCGATCGTGATAAATTTTTAGGTACGTAAATGTTTACTCGTGATTTCGGGATTTCAAGTTTTACTTTTTATTAGCGCCGACCGAACAAAAACAAATAAGAAAATGAAATTGTCTCTTTCGTGATTTCGTGATTTCAGGAGCGAATATTGTCTAATTTCGATCGTGAATAATTTGTTAGGAACGTAAATGTTTACTCGTGATTTCGGTCTTTCAGGTTTTACTTTTTATTAGCGCCGACAGTACAAAAACAAATAAGAAAATGAAATTGTCTCTTTCGTGGTTTCGTGATTTCAGGAGCGAATATTGTCTAATTTCGTTCCTGATAAACTTTTAGGTACGTAAATGTTTACCCGTGATTTTGGGATTTCAAGTATTACTTTTTATTAGCGCCGATCAAACAAAAACAAATAAGCAAATGAAATTGTCTCTTTCGTAATTTCGTGATTTCAGGAGCGAATATTGTCTAATTTCGATCGTGATAAATTCTTAGGTACGTAAATGTTGACAAGTGATTTAGGTATTTCAGGTTTCACTTTTTACTAGCGCTGACCGAAAAAATCAACTATGACAGAGAAATTGTCTCTTTCGTAATTTCGTGATTTCAAGAGCGAATATTGTCAAATTTCTATCGTGACAAATATTTAGGTACGTAAATGTTGACACGTGATTTCGGGATTTTAGGTTTCATTTTTTATTGGCACTGACCGAAAAAATCAACTATGACAATGAAATTGTCTCTTTCGTGATTTCGTGATTTCAGGAGCAAATTTTGTCTAATTTCGATCGTGATAAAATTTTAGGTACGTAAATATTTACTCGTGATTTCGGGATGTCAAGTATTACTTTTTATTAGCGCCGACCGTAAAAAAACAAATAAGAAAATGAAATTGTCTCTTTCGTGGTTTTGTGATTTCAGGAGCGAATATTGTCTAATTTCGATCGTGATAAATTTTTAGGTACGTAAATGTTTACTCGTGATTTTGGGAATTCAGGTTTCACTTTTTATTGGCGCCGACCGAAAAAAACAACTATGACAATGAAATTGTCTCTTTCGTGATTTCGTGATTTCAGGAGCAAATTTTGTCTTATTTCGATCGTGATAAAATTTTAGGTACGTAAATATTTACTCGTGATTTCGGGATGTCAAGTATTACTTTTTATTATCGCCGATCAAACAAAAACAAATAGAAAATGAAATTGTCTCTTTCGTGATTTCAGGAGCGAATATTGTCTTTTTTCGATCGTGATAAATTTTTAGGTACGTAAATGTTTACTCGTGATGTCGGGATTTCATGTTTTACTTTTTGTTAGCGCCGACCGAACAAAAACAAAGAAGAAAATGAAATTGTCTCTTTCCTGATTTCGTGATTTCTGGAGCGAATATTGTCTAATTTCGATCGTGATAAATTTTTAAGTACGTAAATGTTTACTCGTGATTTCGGGATTTCACGTATTACTTTTTATTAGCGCCGATCAAACAAAAACTAATTAGAAAATTAAATTGTCTCTTTCGTGATTTCGTGATTTTAGGAGCGAATATTGTCTAATTTCGATCGTGATAAATTTTTAAGTACGTAAATGTTTACTTGTGATTTCGCAATTTAAGGTTTCACTTTTTATTGGCGCCGACCGAAAAAAACAACTATGATAATGAAATTGTCTCTTTCGTGATTTCGTGATTTAAGGAGCGAATATTGTCTAATTTCGATCGTGATAAATTTTTAGGTACGTAAATAATTACTCGTGATTTGGGGATTTCAAGTATTACTTTTATTAGCGTCGACCAAACAAAAACAAATAAGAAAATGAAATTGACTCTTTCGTGGTTTCGTGATTTCAGGAGCGAATATTGTCTTTTTTCGATCGTGATAAATTTTTAGGTTCGTAAATGTTGACACGTGATTTCGGGATTTCATGTTTTACTTTTTATTAGCGCCGACCATACAAAAATAAATAAGAAAATGAAATTGTCTCTTTCATGATTTCGTGATTTCAGGAGCGAATATTGTCTAATTTCGATAGTAATAAAATTTTAGGTACGTAAATGTTGACACGTGATTTCGGGATTTCAGGTTTCACTTTTTATTGGCGCCGACCGAACAAAAACAAATAAGAAAATGAAATTGTCTCTTTCGCGCCTTCTTGATTTCAGGAGCGAATATTGTCTAATTTCGATCGTGATAAATTGTTAGGTACGTAAATGTTTACTCGTGATTTCGGGATTTTAGGTTTCACTTTTTATTGGCGCCGACCGAAAAAAACAACTAAGACAATAAAATTGTCTCTTTCGTGATTTCGTGATTTCAGGAGCGAATATTGTCTAATTTCGATCGTGAATAATTTGTTAGAAACGTAAATGTTTACTCGTGATTTCGGGCTTTCAGGTTTTACATTTTATTAGCATCGACCGAACAAAAACAAATAAGAAAATGAAATTGTCTCTTTCGTGATTTCGTGATTTCAGGAGCGAATATTGTCTAATTTCGATCGTGAATAATTTGTTAGGAACGTAAATGTTTACTCGTGATTTCGGTCTTTCAGGTTTTACTTTTTATTAGCGCCGACAGTACAAAAACAAATAAGAAAATGAAATTGTCTCTTTCGTGGTTTCGTGATTTCAGGAGCGAATATTGTCTAATTTCGATCGTGATAAATTTTTAGGTACGTAAATGTTTATTCGTGATTTCGGGATTTCAAGTTTTACTTTTTATTAGCGCCGACCGAACAAAAACAAATAAGAAAATCAAATTGTCTCTTTCGTGATTTCGTGATTTCAGGAGCGAATATTGTCTAATTTCGATCGTGAATAATTTGTTAGGAACGTAAATGTTTACTCGTGATTTCGGGCTTTCAGGTTTTACATTTTATTAGCATCGACCGAACAAAAACAAATAAGAAAATAAAATTGTCTCTTTCGTGATTTCGTGATTTCAGGAGCAAATATTGTCTAATTTCGATCGTGATAAATTTTTAGGTACGTAAATGTTTACTTGTGATTTCGGAATTTAAGGTCTCACTTTTTATTGGCACTGACCGAAAAAATCAACTATGACAATGAAATTGTCTCTATCGTGGTTTCGTGATTTCAGGAGCAAATATTGTCTATTTTCGATCGTGATAAATTTTTAGGTACGTAAATGTTTACTCGTGATGTCGGGATTTCATGTTTTACTTTTTGTTAGCGCCGACCGAACAAAAACAAAGAAGAAAATGAAATTGTCTCTTTCCTGATTTCGTGATTTCTGGAGCGAATATTGTCTAATTTCGATCGTGATAAATTTTTAGGTACGTAAATGTTTACTCGTGATTTCGGGATTTCAAGTATTACTTTTTATTAGCGCCGATCAAACAAAAACAAATAAGAAAATGAAATTGTCTCTTTCGTGATTTCTTGATATCAGGAGCGAATATTGTCTAATTTCGATCGTGATAAATTTTTAAGGACCGAAAAAACAACTATGATAATGAAATTGTCTCTTTCGTGATTTCGTGATTTAAGGAGCGAATATTGTCTAATTTCGATCGTGATAAATTTTTAGGTACGTAAATAATTACTCGTGATTTGGGGATTTCAAGTATTACTTTTTATTGTCGCCGACCGAAAAAAACAACTATGACAATGAAATTGTCTCTTTCGTGATTTCGTGATTTCAGGAGCGAATATTGTCTAACTTCGATCATGATAAAATTTTAGGTACGTAAATATTTACTTGTGATTTCGGGATTTCAAGTATTACGTTTTATTAGCGCCGATCAAACTAAAACAAATAAGAAAATGAAATTGTCTCTTTCGTGATTTCGTGCTTTCAGGATGCGAATATTGTCTAATTTCGATCGTGATAAAATTTTAGGTACGTAAATGTTTAATCGTGATTTCGGGATTTCAAGTATTACTTTTTATTATCGCCGATCAAACAAAAACATATAAGAAAATGAAATTGTCTCTTTCGTGATTTCGTGATTTTAGGAGCGAATATTATCTAATTTCGATCGTGACAAATATTTAGGTACGTAAATGTTGACACTTGATTTCAGTATTTCAGGTTTTACTTTTTATTGGCGCTGACCGAAAAAATCAACTATGACAATGAAATTGTCTCTTTCGTGATTTCGTCCTTAGTTTGGCGCTACTCTCCGATTCCGAATTTGAATCAGTATCTGATTCCTCAAAAAGAGTTCTCCTCACATCCTTTTTTTACCTTTTTTTCAAAGATAAACTTTTCTTTTTTTAATCTTTTTAAAGTGTAATTTTTTATAGTATTAACTATGTTAATTTATGTTAGTGTTAATTATGTCACAATAGTTTCATTTATGCTCTACCTTTAAAGCATTCCCTTTAATATTATGTAGCGCAACATGCTTTTTTACAGGAAAAATATTTGTAGTTTTTAGAACTATTTAAAGAGTATTTTGATAATTTCTTTTTTAGAGCATTAATAAAACGTAATTTTTTTAATTTCATTTTCAATTTTTCCAAAAAAATTGAGTTTTTATATTTTATTAGCTTCTTTTATTATTATAGTTTTAATCTACCTTCATAGCGCAACCCATTATGTTAATTTTGATGATTTCATAAATGCATTCAATAGGCTTAAAGTTTTTATGATAGTATTTGAATCTTTTTGGAATGTGTTATTTTTTCATTTAATTTGTAAGTGAGATTTTTTATGAATTGGTATGTTCAATTTAATTTGTTGAAAAACTTTTCTATTCTATATTTTTTGCATTTTTTAAAATACTGTTTTAGTTATTATTTTAGCTCATTTTTTCATTTTTGTTTTTTTGTGTAATAAATTGAAAAACTTTTTTTCTGGACGAAAATATCAAGTAATAATAGTATAACGTATTAAAATATAGAGTACAAAGTAGAATGGAAAAGGAATTATTAGCCCCACAAATTCGTCAGTTTATTATAATTAGTTTGAGATTTATATAGTAAATTAAATTAGAATGTTACCCCAAAAGATGTAAAATAAATATTTTATGCTTAAACTATTATGACTCCTCCCTACTTGATTTTGATTATGTCTAACCTATTCCTAACCTCTCCGAGTTAACTTTAGTGGTATAGCTAGGCCGGTTCTACGACGTGTCGATAATGTAGATTCCTACTTACCGACCTTTAGGGTAAGTTACCGGCCGTTGGTGGGGGTTTCTCAATTGCACAGTAGATTCCTACTTATCAACCCCTAGTGTAAGTTATCAGCCGTTGGTGGGGGTTATTTATTTGCATATATGCAAATTAGTTAACCCTTTTAATTTGCATATATGCAAATTAGTTAACTCTTTTAATTTGCATAACCCTAATTTGCATACGTTTTTTATTGTTAACCCTTTCATTTTATGCAAATACCACCCACATTTCTTCCTCTCTCTCTTTCAGTTTATGCAAATACCACCTACTTTTTTCCCTCTCTCTTTCAGTTTATGCAAATACCACCCACTTTTCTCCCTCTCTCTCTTTCAGTTTATGCAAATACCACCCACTTTTCTCCCTCTCTCTCTTTCAGTTTATGCAAATACCACCCACTTTTCATCCACCTTCTTTAAGTTTATGCAAAATCCACCCTTTTAGACGTGGAATATGCAAATACCACCCACTTTCACCCCCCCCTTTTACATTCCACCTAACCTGTATACATCTTGTTTTTTGCAACCACCCCCTCCCACCACCCACTCACCCATTACCTTTTTAAAATGCATTGCTTTAAGTTAACCACCCCCCACCCACTTACTTTTTCTATTTATACGTATATTTTTTCTATACTACCACCCACCACCACCCACTTTGCATAAACCAGAAATTTCAAAAATCCTATGGAGAATCGCGAGGGATCAAGCGTTCGCGAGATATTGCGCAGGCGTTGTGGGTAGTGGGAGTAGGTGGTAGTGGGTGGTGCGGTAAGGCCCAGTGCGCAGTAGAGGTGCGCGTACGGTTACCGCGTTGAGTGAGTGGATAGTTCCATACGTCAGACCTTGCTGTCTGACTCATGTAGGGTGCTTCACTGGCACTACAGTACTGCCGTACTAAGGAAAAACTTACATAACTAACTATTTTGTGAAATTTTAGTTTTTGGTATCAATCAACTCGGAAAGAAAAACCGCATTTAACTGTGTTAGTAAAAATTAAATATAATAATTAAAGACTGCAAAAAACAATAATTAAAAATCGAGGAATATGAGGAAAATTAAGAAATAGTTGATAAAAAGTGATACGAAGTACTTTGCGTGATCTGAAAATCGTACGAATCATCAAACTCGACTATCAAATACGAAGGAAAAACATACACAAAGTGATATATGTTCTTTTTCAATCGAACACATGGTCGAGCACGACGGTTGCGTACGAAATGAAAACCACGCATTTGCATTACCCGAAACATGTGTAAGTTCTTCTATCGTAAAGTTGGACGAGGCACCACGTAACTGCACTTCGGTTACATTCGCCATTATTTGTCGGGTATGTTTGGAGAGGTAAAATGGTGTTTACTAATACGATTTCAAATGCATTGAATGATTAATTTAAATTTACACAGTAGTTTTTATTGCATATATAACTAGGCAACAAATGAAAACCACTTAAATATAATACATTATTTTCAGTTTAAAAAATATTTCCTAAATAATAATATTTCCCTATGCAAATGAATATTACTGTAGGCCTATAATGTTAGCTACATTTTATTAATTTTATTTCCATCACCATGTACTGCTCCATACCAAGCGACATAGAAAATGTGTAAGTTTTTAATTCTGATCGTCGTGCCTAGCTCGAGTGCCCGTGCGAGAGAAACAACGCAAGTGACTAAGTGTAAGTTTTTCCTTCATATTTTCAAAAAGTAGACATCGTAAGTCACATTTTGCATAGAATTTGTTTAAATAATTAATTTTGTTTGCAAAATTAGAATCAGCGCATACACTTTCATTAGAGAAGTGTTAATTAATTATTAAATTATTATTTCTAAAACGGAGTTCTTGAAGCAAACAGTTTTTCTCTATTTTCTCAGTTTGACAGGGATTGCACTTATGTATGTTTTTCCTTAGTACGGCAGAGTACCGTAGGGATAAATGTATTGTCCAAAAATATGTAAGCAAGTTTCAACTTGCCTATTTTCAAAATAACAATAGTATTGTTTGAAATTCTTAATACAAGTTTTAACCTGCATCTTTAACAGAATACAGACATTGTCTAAAAAACCTTCAGACAGGTTTTAACATGCCTGTGGATAATAACAAAGACATTTTTTAAGAAATCTTTTTGAGACGTCGTTTTCACGAAAGTTTGTACACTTCCACTAAATAACTCTTCTTTTTTTAATTTAAAGTGGGGAGTGTAAATAAAGTTCGTCTAAAATGTAAAAATAAAAGAGTCAGAATTTCTCAAACAGATCACCTAAAACTAAAAAATTTTTTTTTTGAACTAAAATAATGTTTTTTGACTCTTAATATGGTTAAAAAATCCCTGAAAATATTAAGCCAAAAAAATTTTTTTTGTAAAAGTTATTAACAATTGAATTTTTTAGTAATGCTAAATTAACAAATTTTTTTTTCGAGTTCTAGTTGACGGATTTTAAAATTAAAAAATGGGTTTTTTTCGTTTTGAATTGCACTATTTGAATATATTTTTTGTTTCTAATAATAATAAACAAATATGTTCTTCACGTCCTAACAAAAAAATTAAAATTGCATTCTATTCCTTAAGTGTCTCCGAGTGTAAAACCGTTTCGAAAAAAATGAGCCTCAATTAAAAAAAAGTTATTGATTAAAAACTGCAGCTGTGTAGGGCCTTATATGACGTTAAACTCGCCACGCGCACATTGACATTTTTTACAATTTACTGTTCAAATTTGTCTGTAATCTACAAATTTTATCGGATTTTCATGGTCTTGGTCTTAAATTAAAGGCAATAAATTTTGTAAGAGATCCCACTAAACCAATTTTTAAATTTTAAATTGTTAATATATTTTTTTTAAACTCAAAGTTAACAATTTACAATATTTTTAGAAAAACTAATGTTTTTTTATATTTTTATTGCAGATGATTGAAATCAATTTAAATTAGTCCAGATGACCACCAGAGAAATAATAATGTATAATACAATTTATTTAAATTGTTGCAAATAATGTTAATTAACAAATAGATAACGTTGGTTTTTTTATGAACAGAATTTTTTTTGCAGACATATTTATATTTATTTAAGTAATCTATGTCGATTTTAATAAAAAATTATTTAATTTTAAAAAATAATATTGATATTAACAATCATCATTAACAATAATCTAGTTTTTATTAATGAAGTAGAGCTTTACATGACATTAAACTAGTTAAGATATTTAAAAAGATTTCTTTTTTGCAGAAATAAGCCATTTATTTGTTTAAAAAATAAATTATTTTATTTACAACAAATGTAATTGTTTGTGCTAACAAATTTTTTAAGTTTTTGAAAGAATGCAGATATTATAAAATATTTTATGTTTAAAAAATGACTAAAATGTTTACAAATGTTTAAGAAACCAGATTATTGTTCAAAATAATTGTTTATAACAATAATAATTTTTAAATGTAAAATCATTTTATTTTAAAATAGACATAGATTACTTAAATAAATATAAATTTTGTGCTGTTATATTGTTTGGATTTATAATTTTAGTGTGATATTATATTGTTTGATAATCTCATAAATTCCAAGGCAAAAAAAAACTTTAACTTTTAGTAAAGTTAACATTAACTTTTCCAATAGTTAACTTTAACTTTTTCAACAGGTAACATTAACTTTTTCAACAGTTAACGTTAACTTTTCTAATAGTTAACTTTAACATTTTTATTAATTAATCTTAACTTTTCAAAAAGATAACTTTATCTTTTCAAAATGTTAACTTCAGTTTGACTGGTATAATTGTTTTCTTAATATAAAGATTGTAGTAAAATGTACTATGTCTGTATTAAAAGGAAACAATGATACCAGACAAATTAACTTTAACTTTTCGAAAAGTTGACTTTAACTTCTCGAAAAGTTAACTTTAACTTTTCAAAAAGTTAACTTTAACCTTTCAAAAAGTTAACTTTAACTTTTCAAAAAGTTAAGTTTAACTTTTTCAACAGTTAACGTTAACTTTTCTAATAGTTAACTTTAAGTTGACTGGTATAATTGTTTTCTTAATCTGCAGGTATAGTTTAACACTTTTGAGTTTTACTGGAACGAACGCTTGAAGTTCATATTTTATGAAAATAGGGTTATTTTACAAAATAATTAAACAAGAAATATGAGATTCGATATTTTATAAATCATGGTGTCCGACTGTAGATGCAACCATTTTTGAGTTGCGCAATGAGTAGAACAAAGTTTTGTTGATAATTAGTAATAAATATTAAATTTATTGTAGTGGGTAACCACTATTAAGGTTATGGTGACCATCTGTAATGCTACATATTCGGACATCCTTGTACATTGTAGAATAACATATAGAAATTTCCTAACTTCGCCTTATTTAAAAAGGGGCGCTGTTGAGGAAGTAGTAAGGCCAACCGCACTAATAATTTCTAGACAGGTGATAATCGGATACTGACTAGAATGCCCTCTTCTTTAGGTAGGGAAATCTATCTGGATCTATTTGTCACTATTAAATTTTTTAAACTCGTCCCGACTAGAATACCTCTAGTTAAATTTTGATTTAATGATATTTTACTCAGGTACCTGACGAGAGAGAATCTATTCAGAGTCTTTTTAGATTTTGGACTGAATATAAAAGAATTTGAATGATTTGTATTATCGTAGGAAGAAATATTGAAGTTTAGTTCTCTATCCCAAAAAGTTTAGTAATGATTTTCGATTAAGTTCAATGCTAAATATCTTAATAAACGAAAATAGTCTTCTTTTAACAAGTGCAATCCGATTCCGTAATTAATTCAAAGGTGAAAAAATTAGGTACAATTATTATTATTTGCATTTAATTTAATTCAGCTACTGAATTGTTACAAACTATGTATTCACCTTCACTTAATCGGGGACTGTTAAGTACAAGAGACCTTAGATTCATTAAGATGGAGATATTTGTACTGTAAATAGTAATTAACATACAACTAATGTTGACAAACTTTCGTTTAGTTTCATGAAGTCGTCATAGAATCAGATGCGGACAATTGTTTTTAGATAAGTAAAAAAATAATCTTCTGATTCTTAAGTTTTTCTATTATTATTTTTGTTTGATTTAAAAAAGATTTATTTAAACTTATTCTGAAATGTGAGAAATACACTTGGGGTAAAATCGCTCACATGAAGTCGGGGTATAGCCCCTCACTTATTGAATTTGTTTAGGAATCCGAATCAATATTAACAGTATTTGCGTTTTTTTGCGATCTTAAAATTTTTAATATTCAAAAATATTTATTAAAAGATAAATAATATTCATTTCCTAAAAATATTATTGAATTATTGAGTATTTATTAGTTGAATATTTAACTGTTAACATTTTGAATGTCCCGCATTTCACGATTTGTGGCGATTTTTTTCAACAGGTGGAGCCGAATTATCAATATTTGTTGGCAACATTGAGCGAAATCATGTCTATATCAGTCATTATTAGGTTATAACGGTTATAACAAACAACGCAAACAAATAATTAAAATTTGTGGCTGTCTTTTTCGGCTAAAAAGACGTAATTCTAAGTTTGTTGTCTTCGTTCAGTTCATGTTTTATCATTGTTTATCTATAAATTTAAAATTTCGAATTCCATTTGTTATATTTTATCAATAATAAAATCTATAACTTATTACATTCAAGATTGTAACTACATTATAATTTTCTCTTAATAAAATATTATTTAAATTCACAGTTTCAAATCATGAAACATATACTTATTATTTAATAAACCAATATTTATTGTTTATAGAACTCATAATTTGTCATTAATAAATCATACTGAAGACAGAAATAAGGTGAACTTTAATATATACAAAATAAAACTGTTGGGATTACCTTAAATCCTTTAAAAAAATTAAGTGGTCGGGTTTACCCTGAAGGATGAGAGGATTTACCCTGAAAAATTGTGAATTTGAAATTTGGTATATGTGTATTAAAAATTTTCCCTAAGTAAAAGTAAGAAAGATAAATCAAAAATTATTTTTCATTTTGATATTAGAAATTATAATCTTTCAAATTACATAGGGGAGAGTAGGCTACATTGAACCAGCGTCAACAGTGAACCACTTTAATTTTCTAAGAAATGACTGAGTGGAATTTTTTCTTATTTAATATATAAATTAGTATTACCGAAAGCAACTACGTCCAAAATTTTGGAGCACGTAGGTTTATTATTTACAAAGAAAAACGAAAAAAACTGTTTTTCACGTACAAAACAAAAAATTTTGTGGAAATATAATGAATTTTTTTTATTCAAATAGGAAGTTTTAAAAATTAGTAAACTTGTGATTTATATCGCTTAGGGTGTCAACTTCAATTTTCCGATGTGATAAAGAATTTTAAGCCTTACATAAATTTATTATAAACAATTTTTGTTGTGAATGTCATGTGAATGCAGTGAGTGCGGCATCATTGAACCACCCGAAAAAGCAAAGAATTTTCAATTTTAAGAGTGGTAAAGTTGTCTGCTCTACTAATTAGTAAGAAAAATACTAGAAGACATGCTTTCATCACAATTGTGAACGAGATAAACTCAAACTGTCACTTTACCTACCTAACCTGACATCAAAATATATTAATCTCCTATATTAACAAATAATAACTCTTTAACAACAATTTTCTATTTTTTTTAAGTGAAAAATAATATTTTTTACAATGTGTAAGTGGAAATATTATTTTTGAAGTAAATTGTAGTGTTTTATTAAAGGTGGCTCAATGTAGACACAGATTCTTCAAAATAAGAAAAGTGTAACTTGTTAGAAAAAAATTAAATTTAATTATTTAATCATAATAATTTGTGTTTGTAACGTATATATTAACTAAACGAGTACTTCAGCTTAATGTTCATACAAAAACATGATCAAAATTTGTAAAATTTAATTAGTTCTTGGAGTTCTTGGAAAATACCCGGTTCAATGTAGCCTACCCTCCCCTAAATTATTTTGGATTTTGAGAATAATTTCCTAGGTTTTTACCGTTCTGAAAAAAGTGAGTGGGTTTACCCCAGTCTCCCCTACACGGAAGTCTAGTTGTATTTCGTAGTGTGCATCGGGCCCTATTATTTGTTTTATTAATAAAAATTTTAAATTTAATAGTGAGTGTAGTTTTGTGATAAAATTTTAGTGTTACAAATGAATTTAGGAGAATATCTAATTGAAATGTTTGATCTTATTTTGAGGTTAGGTGTGTGTTTATTTTGTTTTTTTTAAAAGAGATTCGACGTTTAAATATCTAAAAAATAATAAAAATCCTAGTGAGAAGTTTTATAAAATTTAAAGTATTCTAATATTTTCAGTTGTTTCATTTTTCGATTTTATATTTAGTTTCAAATTGAATATTACAAAAAAGTAAATATTTTGACAAATAAAAATAATAATGTAGGTCACTAGAAGATCTGCTTACATTATAGTCAGAATGGGACTCGGCACTGGACTTGTCTTGGACTCTGCCCAGAAGCGCCTGTCAATGCAAGTCTCCTTTGTTCCTCGTATAAGTGTGCATAAGAATGAAAGCATGTTAAGCCTACTGACGTGCTTTAGACCTTTTACCATTCATTTTCCTGTTTTTTGTCCTGGAGCCGCAAAGGTAGGTAAGTTTGTGAATGAAATTCCAAATAAGTCGGAGCCTTTTTTAAATTTTTTCTATAGTCGAACATGTGTTAGATATTTTGGACTTATAAAGTAAAAAGATAACTTTTTTATTACTTTTTGCTGGAGAATTAAATTAAGGCTTATTAGAAGTTAATAATATAATATATAAATTCTACACTATGAGAAATGTATAGTAAAAATTAAAAGTTTTAAAATGTCCGGTACTAGGGGACAATATAAAAATTGTAGTATTTATTTCACTAAAACAAAGTTGAACTTAAAAAATGTTTATGAAAATATTGTATTTTTGTTAATTGATTTTGGTAATATGTATTGTAGAGTTAATTAATTTATAAATGAAGCAATATTTTTCGAGTAGTTTTAATTTTATTTTATGAAACCCTTAGGTGTCCGGTACTAGAGAACTTTCCCCTACTTATGCCAACTCTCTGATTGCAGTCACTACTATCGCAAGTATTGTCGAAGTTTAACGTGAGCGCATGTCTTGACTATGACAACACGTTTCAATTCTATTGAAAAAATTAGTAAGTGTTTCCGAATTCATCTAAAATGATCAATTTTGTAAGAAAATATTTCAGTGTTGTGGAATATAGAATCTTTGATTCCAATTTTTGTCAGTTAGTAATGATTTTTGCTTAAGTTGATCAGACTTTTCAATTTATACATATCGTTGGCTTGGTGGAAAACTGTACCATTTCAGGAATTCGTTATAAACTGTACCATTTCGGTAAATGTTTTTAAAACATACCATTTCGAGAAAAAAAGTTTTTTGCTTTTTTTCCAACTTTGTCAACACTGATGCTAGACATAAAATAAGGTTATGCATTTTTAAAAAGCGGTATCTTAAATATACTCTTGTTCATCTTTTTAATGTATTATTTAAAAATTTCTAATAATTTAAATTAATTGCTTGTTAATCTTTAGAAATTCTTTAGTGCAACGCTTTTATAGATCTTCATCGAAATGGTATGTTTTATAACAAACTTTTGAAATGATATAGTTTATAACAAATTCTTGAAATGGTACAGTTTTCCACCAAGCCGACGATATTTATAACCAAAAAATATTAAAGGATTGAATTTGCTTTTAAAATGACAGGCTAATGCTTACACAAGCTACTTTCATTTCACAATAAATTTTTTAAAAGTGTTGGAAAGTCTGTAAAATTTGTAAGTAAAATAAGACGTCCGATTATCGCCCAATAGAACGTCACTGATTGGTTTAACCACTTGAGCGGCAAGGCGTCAGAATTGGCGTCAGCCTGCAAGTGACAGAAGTGGCAAAAATGCGAAAAAGGCGCCGAAATTTGACTACTATTTTCTCATTCTGTAAGGAGATTTATAATATCACGACAAAGTATTTTTGTTTTTTAAAGTGAAAGAACAGACCTTTAAACAAAAAAATGTTTTTTCAAATATTTAAACAATTTTTTAAGTTAATAATAATTAATAGATTTATATTAGTGGCGTTTCAGTTTCTACCACAAAAAGTCAGATTTTTCTTCATAAAATTGTTTAAATATTTGAAAAAACATTTTTTTGTTTACAGGTCTGTTCTTTCACTTTAAAAAACAAAAATACTTTGTCGTGATATTATAAATCTCCTTACAAAATAAGAAAATAGTCGTCAAATTTCGACGCCTTTTTCGCATTTTTGCCGCTTCTGTCACCTGCACGCTGACGCCAATTCTGACGCCCTGCCGCTCAAGTGGTTAAAAGACCTGAAATAGATAAACAAACATTTTTCAATAAATTTTTCTCTGAACACAGACACTTTATACAAAATCTGCATATATACACTAAATAAGCGTCTTCTAAATTATAATCACTAAAAGATTGTTTCAATCCATGCATAAACATTATTATAAAACAAAAAATTAGAAAGTAATGTAATTCAAAGAATATGACAGCTCAGCCATTGTGCTCGCTCTGCATACTTCTACCCTCTTCTGGCAATTAGCAACAATCTCTGATCGTATAAAATTTTTAATATCGAAGATTGTTACCTCAACAATCAAATTTCAACAATCTTCTAATAGTAAATCCCGTGTAGAAATTGAAAATGGGCGTTAATAAGACTCTGAATAGATTCCCTTTCGTCAGTAAGGTACAAATTAGAAAAATTCATCACGACCTTTCTAATTTTGTCACGCTTGAAATATCTGTTGATGATGTTGAAAAATAGAGGTTCTAAGTAGATCGAGTTGTTAGGTACCTGAGTAGAATCTAAGAATGTGTAAATTTAACTAGAGGCATTCTAGTTAAAATCAGTTTAAAAAATTTAATAGGAATATACATAGATCCATATAGATTTCCCTATCTAAAGATGAGGGCATTCTATTCAGTTTCCGATTATCATCTAACTAGAAATTATTAGTGTGGTTGGCCTTACTACTTCCTCATCAGCGGCCTTTTTTAAAAAAGGCAAAGTAGGGAAATTTCTATATGTTATTCTACAATGTACAAGGATGTCCGTTCTTGTAGCATTAAAGATGGTCACCTTAACCATAGTAATAATTACATACTACTATAAATTTCTCTCCATGTATAAGATTTAATATTTATTACTAATTATCAATAAAACTTTTTTATATCCATTGCGCTACTCAAAAATGGTTGCATCTATAGTCGAACACCATAATTTTTAAAATATTGAATATCATATTTCTTGTTTAATTATTTTGTAAAATAACACTATTTCCATAAAATATGAACTTCAAGTGTTCGTTCAGTAAAACTCAAACGTGTTCAACTATACCTGCAGTTAAAGGAAACAATGATACCAGTCAACTTGAAGTTAACATTTGGAAAAGCTAAAGTCAACTTTTTAAATAGTTGAAGTCAACTTTTTGAAAAGTGAATGTTAATTTGACTGGTATCATTGTTTCCTTTTAATACAAAGATAGTACATTTTACTACAATCTTTACATTAAGAAAATAATTATACTAGTCAAAGAGAAGTTAACTATTGGTAAAGTTAAAGTTAACTATTGGTAAAGTTAAAGTTAACTATTGGTAAAGTTAAAGTTAACTATTGGTAAAGTTAAAGTTAACTTTTTGAAAAGTTAAAGTTAACTATTGCCACAGTTAAAGTTAACTGTTGGAAAAGTTAAAGTTAACTATTGGAAAAGTTAAAGTTAACTTTTTGAAAAGTTAAAGTTAACTTTTTGAAAAGTTAAAGTTAACTGTTGGAAAAGTTAAAGTTAACTATTGGAAAAGTTAAAGTTAATTTGACTGGTATCATTGTGTCCTTATAATACAAAGATTGTATTTTTACAATACTTTTTGTATTAAGAAAAGAATGATACCAGTCAAATTAAAGTTAACTTTTTGAAAAGTTAAAGTTAACTATTGGAAAAGTTAAAGTTAACTATTGGAAATGTTAAAGTTAACTATTGGAAAAGTTAAAGTTAACTTTTTGCAAAGTTAAAGTTAACTTTTTGTAAAGTTAAAGTTAACTTTTTGAAAAGTTAAAGTTAACTATTGGAAAAGTTAAAGTTAATTTGACTGGTATCATTGTGTCCTTATAATACAAAGATTGTATTTTTTCAATACTTTTTGTATTAAGAAAAGAATGATACCAGTCAAATTGAAGTTAAGTTTTTGAAAAGTTAAAGTTAACTATTGGAAAAGTTAAAGTTAACTATTGGAAAAGTTAAAGTTAACTCTTGGAAAAGTTGAAGTTAACTTTTTGAAAAGTTAAAGTTAACTTTTTAAAAAGTTAAAGTTAACTTTTTGAAAAGTTAAAGTTAACTGTTGAAAAAGTTAAAGTTAACTGTTGAAAAAGTTAAAGTTAACTATTGGAAAAGTTAAAGTTAATTTGACTGGTATCATTGTGTCCTTATTATACAAAGAGTGTATTTTTACTATACTTTTTGTATTAAGAAAACAATGATACCAGTCAAATTGAAGTCAACTATTTGAAAAGTTAAAGTTAACTTATTAAAATGTTAAGGTTAACCATTGAAAATTTTAAAGTTAACTATTGGAAAAGTTAATGTTAACTATTGGAAAAGTTTAAGTTAACTTTTTGTAAAGTTACAGTTAACTTTTTGCAAAGTTAAAGTTAACTTTTTGAAAAGTTAAAGTTAACTGTTGGAAAAGTTAAAGTTAACTATTGGAAAAGTTTAAGTTAACTTTTTGTAAAGTTAAAGTTAACTTTTTGCAAAGTTAAAGTTAACTTTTTGAAAAGTTAAAGTTAACTGTTGGAAAAGTTAAAGTTAACTATTGGAAAAGTTAAAGTTAATTTGACTGGTATCATTGTGTCCTTATAATACAAAGATTGTATTTTATCAATACTTTTTGTATTAAGAAAAGAATGATACCAGTCAAATTGAAGTTAAGTTTTTGAAAAGTTAAAGTTAACTATTGGAAAAGTTAAAGTTAACTATTGGAAAAGTTGAAGTTAACTATTATAAAAAAGTTAAAGTTAACTATTGGAAAAGTTAAAGTTAACTCTTGGAAAAGTTGAAGTTAACTTTTTGAAAAGTTAAAGTTAACTTTTTAAAAAGTTAAAGTTAACTTTTTGAAAAGTTAAAGTTAACTGTTGAAAAAGTTAAAGTTAACTATTGGAAAAGTTAAAGTTAATTTGACTGGTATCATTGTGTCCTTATTATACAAAGAGAGTATTTTTACTATACTTTTTGTATTAAGAAAACAATGATACCAGTCAAATTGAAGTCAACTATTTGAAAAGTTAAAGTTAACTTATTAAAATGTTAAGGTTAACCATTGAAAATTTTAAAGTTATCTATTGAAAAAGTTAAATCACAATGTCAATGTAACTATGTTATCCATTCACTTACACTGCATAAACTGGTATCTCACTCGTGTTTGAAAATGGGTTGCTTTAAGTGTTTCAATCATTGAGATACAAAATCTATCTTATTTTGAGAAATTTAATTTCATCTTGTGTCTCATTTTAAGACATTTAAGGTGACTCAGTGCGTATAAGAAACATAAAACGTTTTCTTACCACGAGGCGGATAATTGTAACACATAACGTGTCTCAAAATGCAGTGCTAAATGTGTGAGACATTTGTAATGTCTTAAAATGAGACTCATATGTGACGCGATACGAGAAAAGGGACCTATCGCCTCAAAAGAGAATTTTACAGGGGGGGGCGTTTAAAGTGACGCCATGAGCAGAAAACCCGTGTATTTACGCGGACACGTTCAACTTTCGGGCTTTATATTAATTAAACTATTTCAGATTTTTAATTTCTGATTTTTTACATGAAAGAGCGACTCAAAATCTATGGAATACGACTAGAAACTCAAAAATGATTTTTTATCGATAGGTCCCTTTTCTCGTGTCGCGTCACATATCTGTTTCAAATATGTGGACACAAAACATCTACTTGTTTCAAATAGGGGGACAAAACGTCTGAAAATGAGACACTTGATTTTGCAGTGTAGTTAGAATGCTAGAGTGTTAGGACTGTAATCGTTTTTAATTACCTCAGTATAATCATGATAACCTCAAAATTACACTGAGAGACTTTTGGATCTGTAGCAGAACAACATATGTGACAGCGGCTCCTCTACAGTTTTGGTGCGTTGCGGTACAATTTTAGGTGTGTGACTGTCCAAAATTATGATGAGTAGCTTGTCAAGATAGTGGGGATACCGCTATTGGCTTGCAGCTTATCTACTTTAGGACTGTCACGCGCCTCAAATTGTACCGCAGTTTGCTGCTAACCTATAGCTCTCTCAGTGTAATATATATTTTACATGAATTCATATTTTTAAATATTCAAAAGAAATTCAATTTTTTCAGGTTAAATTTATTAACTTGTAATTTAAATTTTATATATATCGGTACGAGGTAAAGGAAACCTTACGTCAAAAAAAATTAAGTCTTAGTTATTAATACAATTCTATACAGTTTTTCAGTTGTTTTATCATATACAAAAGTCAGAAATTGTTTTTACTTATACATTTTTTTTATTTTTAACAATAAAACTTTTGTTTATTTGAAGTTTTTTACATGCAGATAGAAGACACAATTTAAAAAATCAGTCCCTCTGTACCTTCGTCTACTACCTAACATGTCATTCACATGCTTTGGTTTTGACTTTTACAGAGCCAAAATAGATAAATTTATCTTGAGCAATGCGTAGTCTTTGCAGAACTCTATAATATTAAAAGCATCGTCGATGTAGAGGTTATGTATTGCTTAAGCAAAAGTTATTAATTGGGGGCTCAACTTTACACTTTCTGTATAACTCACTTTTTGAATGAAAGAAAAAAATTATTCGTGATTACTGTGATAAATTTGGTTAATACAACCATATTGTATTGTTGGATTTGTTACTGTTATACGATATCACTATTTTAGCCATTCCATTTTGTTTATTTCATATACGTCTGCGCACAACGCTTTCAACAAACGCACCTAACATCCTGTTTCACACACGAAAGCTGGGTTTTTAATACTGACGGAATAGGCAAAACTGATATAAAAATTGTAGTAATACAAAGAGATAAATCACAGAGATACATTTTAATATGATTGATATTGTCATTCATAAATTTTTTGAACAGTTTTATAATTTATACATGTATTAATAACATTATCAACTTAACATAGATAAAATAAATGTTTTTTCTGAATAACTTTGTCAGCCAAGGTGGTACTTGTTTTTCAAAATTGTGTTTATTGTAATTATGATGCACTTCGCTAAAAGAAAATAACATTATTTTCAAGTTACTAAGAATTTCCTAACCAAACTTTTATTGTTGATAATGTGAAAGCATTTATTTCAGTGTAGTGTTTCCAACAAGCTGGTTTAAGTGTAGCACAAATCAATCTGTAATA
Source organism: Leptopilina drosophilae (assembly GCA_032873175.1). Taxonomy (NCBI): domain Eukaryota; kingdom Metazoa; phylum Arthropoda; class Insecta; order Hymenoptera; family Figitidae; genus Leptopilina; species Leptopilina drosophilae. The sequence continues at coordinate 45,674,733 of CM065478.1, forward strand.
GCCCCAAGAAATCCTATAGTTCATTCTGTTGCAGTTGGTGACACACACAGTTTGGTTTATGTATTCCCCAAACTCAGCCGTTTGTGGATACTACAACAGTGGCTCGTAGATGGAGCGGAAAATCCTGTACATTTCAAAATAAATTTTTTTCCGTGTATATATGTTGTTTACAAGGAATTCACTCTGCTCCTTCACACTGAGAAAGCCGGATAGCCGGTGTTAGGGGGTTATGTTTTGAGTGTTAGCCTAATTCTCTAGATAGTTAACTTTTCCCTCCGAGATAGTCAACTTTATCATCGGAGTATCTATTTATCCCTCCGAGATGGTTACAAAACATTTAACATCTAATATAGTCTGTTTGTCCCTCCAGATAGTTTGTTGAATACTCCATTTTTCTCTATGATAACTGTCACATTAGTAGACAGAGCATTACAGTTAACATTTGGAAAAATTGAATGTACTTTGTAGAAAATTCAAGTTATCTTTAGGAAACGTTATATATATAACTTTTTTACATAAATATTTTTACACTTAATAAGATATATTCTGATAGTGAATGTCTTCATGCTGATATACGCTGATCTTTAAGTAAATAATTACGTTGCCTGATAATGTTTAAGCAGGTTTAAACTCAATTTTAAAAGGAACCATGGAATCGATAGAAAAAATAAAGGTTATGTTATTCAGTGGTCACATGTCCCATATACTTTACTATGAAAATACGACACACTGATTAACATGACCTTAATGCTGGTTTCAATTTGATTTTTTAGAAGATAGATTGTCATTAAAGAATTCATTTCTCCTTGCGAGAATTAAGTGATTGATAATACTGATTTATTGTTAATTCAGTATTAAGGAAGGGGAACATCAGCAATGACGTCGCGAAAAGGGCATTTTTCAAGAATTTCTTTCCTAATAAACCATATGAAACTTTTTCAAATTGATTAACAGTCATTATAATATTATGAAGGGTATGATTTTTATAAAAAATCAGGCAGAGAAGCAGGAGCGGGACTCTGAGTTAGCGCCACTATAATAGCGCCACTATAATAGTATAATGGCGCTATGGCACTATTATAGTGGCGCTATGGCACTATTATAGTGAGCGCTATTATAGTGTGCGCTATTATAGTGGCGCTATTATAGTAGCGCTATTATAGTGCGCGCTAACTCAGAGTCCCGCTCCAGGCGCAATGCGCCTACATCATAGGGTTTCGTGGCCTAAAATGACAAAAATGATGATAATGATAATGAATGGATAAAAAAAAAATAATTTATTTAGAATTTTTTTTTTGAATTAATTGTTTAAAAATTTTAATGAAGTAATTGGTTCTTTTAGTATTTTCGAGTATTTTCATTTCGCATATGTTTTCAATGAAAATATGGAATAGCAGTGATTTAAAATATATTCTCAAAAAGTATAACTTTAACAAATTAAGAATTTAATAATTTATTTTTAGCAATATACATAAATTGTAGAACTATGTAAATTACCAATTACCATTACCATAACAACAGTTGTTATGACAACCGTTACCATAGTAACGGTTGACATGGCAACGATTGTTATGTCAAACATTAACATAGCAATGGTTGCCATGGCAACGGCTGTTATGACAACCATTATCATAGCAACGGTTGCCATGGCAACGGCTGTTATGACAACCATTACCATAGCAACGGTTGCCATGGCAACGGTTGTTATGACGTAAGACTTAGGACTTAAGACCTTCTTATGCCGAAGTTAAGTCTTAAGTCTTAGGACATAAGAACTTAAGAAAAACTTAAGACTTAAGACTGAATACTTAAGACTTAAGTCTTAAGACGTAAGAACTACGGACGGACACCGAAGTCTCGCTATAAGAGTTTTGGCCCTTGGCCACGAAACCCTAAAAAACTAAAGGTCAATTTAAAATTATAATGTCCGCAATATTGGGATCTTCTGCAATATTCTTTACTAAATGTCTGGTAACATTAAAGGGACTTATTTTTTTATCTCCCACTCCTTACCCCCCACTTTAACAACTGCGCACGCAACAACCCCCACTTTAAATTAAAAAAAGAAGAGTTATTTAGAGGAAATGTACAAACTTTCATGAAAATGACGTCACTAAAAGGTTTCTTAAAAAATGTCTTTGTCATTATCTACAGGCAGGTTAAAACCTGTCTAAAGATTTTTTAGACAATGTCTGTATTCTATTCAAGATGCAGGTTAAAACTTGTATTAAGATTATCAAACAATACTATTGTTATTTTGAAAATAGGCAAGTTGAAACTTGCTTACACATTTTTGGACAATACATTTATCCCTACGGTGCGGTAGTGCCAGTGAAGCACCCTGCATGAGTCAGACAGCAAGGTCTGACGCATGGAACTATCCACTCATTCAACGCGGTAACTGTACGCGCACCTCCGCTGCGCACTGGGCCTTACTGCACCACCCACTACCCACTACGTCTGCGCGGTATCTCGCGAACGCTTGGTCCCTCGCGGCTCTGTATACGATTTTTGAAATTTCTGGTTTATACAAAGTGGGTGGTGGTTGGTGGTAGTATAGAAAATATACGTATAAAGGGAAAAAGTGGATGGGTGGGGGGTGGTTAACTAAAAGCAACGTATTTTAAAAAGGTAACAGGTGAGTGGGTGGTGAATGTTTGCAAAGAAAAAGATGTATACAGGTTAGGTAGAATGTAAAAAAATGGGGGTGAAAGTGGGTGGTATTTGCATATTCCACGTCTAAAAGGGTGGATTTTGCATAAAACTTAAAGAAGGTGGGTGAAAAGTGGGTGGTATTTGCATATTCCACGTCTAAAAGAGTGAAATTCATCTAAAAGTTAAAAAGGGTGGGTGAAAAGTGGGTGGTATTTGCATAAAATTAAAGGGTTAACAATAAAAATCATATGCAAATTAAGGTTATGCAAATTAAAATTGTCTACTAATTTGCATATATGTAAATTAAAAGAGTTAACTAATTTGCATATATGCAAATGAGGAACCCCCACCAACGGCCGATTCTACGAGGTTTCGACCCCCCTCCAACGGCCGATTCTACGAGGTTTTGGTCGGTAAGTAGGAATCTGCATTACAGACAAAAACCTCGTAGAACCGGCCTAGCTACACTACTGATTTAATAAATATTGGTTCAGAATTCGTGAAATTTTTCCTAAAAATAAAAAGTATATTTTTTTAAATCGACATGCTGAAAAACATTTCATTTATTTAACTTTACGAATGTGTTTACCAAAAAACATAAATAAAAATATCTTTTTATAAAAGTTACGGCAAAATGAATTTTTTGTAAGTTTTTAAAATAAATTTTATTTATCCTAAATGAATAAATCGAATCAAATTAATCAAGCGGGCTTATAAAAGTGGTAAAATATACTTTCGTTTAGTTTTAGAGACTTCTTAAAGAGCTTATTTTTGAATAATTATTATTTAATAAATTTTTTAAAGGCGCAGAAAATTGAAAAAAATTTGTTCATAACAAATTTATTAAATAATTATTCAAAAATAAACTCTTTAAAAAGTCTTTAATTCTAAACGAAAGTGTGTCTTATCCCCTTAATATTCATGCTTGATTCATTTCAATCGGTTTATTCATTTGGGAAAAATAAAATTTTGTTTAAAAAGTTGCAAAAAAATTCACTTTGCAATAACTTTTATAAAAAAATAAAATAACATTTTCACTGAGAAAACTATATATTTAAATCAAACATATTTATCTTTGTCATACAGTCAACTAAAAATTATGTTTGATTTAAACATATTAATTTTGATTCAATGCATAGTCAAAACAATTGTTTGTTATTACATTCTATATGTGAGTATACATGTGTACGTATTGAGTGTATATGTGTGAGTATTCATGTGTACGTATAAGTGTATATGTGTAATAGGGTGACAGATATTTTGCAAAAGTTGGAATTTCATAGGTCGCCGGGCAGAATTAGATTCAGAATGTGAAAAAAATGAGCTATGCACAAAAAAACCTAAGCGATCAATATTAACCTGTGCCACCGAAGGGTTAAAGTTTAAATGGGGTTTAACATAGGATTAGTGCACTTTTTTACATTTTGTATGAGAACTTTATTTTTAATTAATCTTTTGTCTTGGCATCATTCATATTTATGGTTTTTGATGTGTTGAACACAAATCCGATCTCAAAAATAAGTTTTGACAGCTTATAGTTGTCAAAAAAGCTATCAATTTTTTTAAAACGACAGTTTTTGTGTTTAATTTAGTAAATCAAACCAAATTTTGCTGATATAAAAATATTTAAAAAACTACAAGGTCAAATTAATAGCAGTATATAATATTGACAGTTGACAGCTGTCAATTAAACTGTCAAACTTTTAAAAACGAGAGTTTTTGGCAGTTTTTACATTACATTACTCAGATAAAAATATTTTCAGGGTATTGAGGTAAACCTAAATAGAATTATGTAAATTTGACATTTGACAACTGTCGATTAAGATGTCAAAATTTGAAACCCTAGTACAAAAACTAATGTAAATTAACAAATTTATGGAAAAAGGTACTTACTTAAAAATTAAATTTTTATGGTTAAAAAGTAAAATTCTCATATTAATTTTTTGACAGCTGCCAATTGTGAAAAATACATGTCGCTAATATGATTAACCTCAGTGTGCTTAAAAACATTTGTATGCAAGTAATTTAAGTAATTTAAGTCTCCGTTTCAAAAGTTTGACATCTTAATTGACTGTTGTCAACCGTCAAATTTACATAATTCTATTCACGTTTACCTCAATAACCTGAAGATATTTTTATCTTTTTTATGAAAATTTATCTTTTTTAGATAATTTTTTTAGATAATTCTTTATCTTTTTATATCTTTTTTAGATAATTTATCTTTTATCTTTATTTAATGTAAAAACTGTCAAAAACTTGTTTTTAAAAGTTTGACAGTTGAATTGACAGCTGTCAACTGTCAATATTACTTTATTCTATTTAGTTTGACCTTGTTGTTCTTAAAATATTTTTATATGAGTAAAATTTGGTTTGATTTACTAAATTAAACACAAAAACTGTCTAAATTTCCACAAAAACTGTCGTTTTAAAAGTATTGACAGCTTTTTTGACAACTATAAGCTGTCAAAACTTATTTTTGACATCGGATTCGTGTTCAACACATCAAAAACCATAAATATGAATGTTGTTAAGGCAAAAGATTAATTAAAAAAAGTTCTCATACCAAATGTAAAGAAAGTGCACTAATCGTATGTTAAACCGCATTTAAACTTTAACCCTTCGGTGGCACGGGTTAATCTTGATCGATTGGGCTTCTCTTGTGCATAGCTCATTTTTTTAACATTCTGAAGGAAACTCTGCCCGGCGACCTATGAAATTCCAACTTCTGCAAAATAACTGTCATCGTAATGTATACATAAACTTTTACTTATAACTTTGTTTTTTTTACTTCTTACTTTTTTTTACTTTTTTTTGTTTTTAAATTTTTTTTTAGTGCTGGCTTTGTACAAAATTCTTACTTATGTAAATAAAAATTTATTATTGACTAGCTAAAATAACGCGCGCTAAAGCGCGCGTGAAGTTTCTTTTTCATTGACATTAAAAAAAAAAAAATTTCAATTATTCAGAAGAATTTTATTCAAAATCACTATTTTTCTAAATATATTCAGGAAAATCACGAAAAAGTCAGAAAATTTTGTCAAATGTACAGAAACAATATTCAATTTCGAAAATTCTTAAGAAAACTCTAAATGTTATATTCCTCATTATTGAAAAGATTTTCAATCAAACTTTACAGATTTTAAATACAATTCAGGTTTATGAAAAACTTTAATAATTCAAATTCTTATAAAATTTGTTATATTTTTACATTTCATTCATTATTAAAAATAATAATGGATTTATGGATGAATTTTACTTAAAACACTAAAAAAAATTGAATTTTGGAAAAATTATAAATGATTGCAAATACTCAATAATATATAATATTATTATTTATGTTCAATGATAAAAAAAAACATAATGATTAAATTTTGGTGAAATTCTTTATGAAAATTGAATTTTAATAAACATCCAATTAGTATTTAATAAATTGTTTATTTTTATAGTTGGATAGTTGATTTCTTGTAGAATTTTCTAATAAATTGAAAAATTAATTTCAGTTAAAATTTTGGATCAAAATTGAATATCATATTCAAAAATATTTATTTATTAGAGAATTCTGAGAGAATTTATTTGTTGGACCCTGGAAGTAGGTAAACATTTTCTTAAACAATTGAGCTTTATCAACAAATTTTTTTTTTAAATAATGAATGAATGCTTTTGAAAATTTAATGAATTTTTTTTATAATTGCATTTTAGAGAAATTTGATGAAAATGTACATATTAAAATAATTAAACTTTGGAAATGGATTTTGTTGGTTATAAAGATAATTTAAATTTTAAAGGGAATTTTTGGCAATTTAGGAATATAATTGGATTTTTGCAAAAAAAAAAAAAAAAATTTATATTACGTTTAAAAATAATTGAATTCATCAAAGTAATTCGTAAGGTGTCAATTCACGGAAAATTTTTTTTACGGAATTTTTTTTCACAGAAAAACAAAAAACGGTTGAATCTTAATTTGAGGGAAATAATGAAAAAACCTTAAATTCTATTCTTGTTAATTTATAATGGTTAATTATTTTTTAAATTATACATCTTTTTATTAATACGCGTTAAATTCTAATCAATAAAAATACAGAAAAATAAATGCGTAGGGGAGACCGAGGAGGAAAGTAACAAAATTCAGTTTTTTTATTATAGCGTTCAAACTATTTAACGAATAATTTTTGTTAATACGTTAATTGAAAGCTTGGACTTTCACCTCTTAAATAAAATTTGAATTAGACATTTAGATTAAATAACCAGTTCACAGCATGAATTTTTCACGACCTCTGTATTTGTTACTTTCCTCCTAACCCCCGAGGAGGAAAGTAACAGCAGCTAGGAGAAAAGTAACATTATAGAATATGGTTAATATTATATCATTTTAAGACTATTATTAATTTAAAATATTTTTATTATCAACTTAGAAAAATACAAAAATACTCAATGTACAAATTATTCATATTTGATACTTTATTTAATAGGGGAGAGTCACTACGGTCGGGACACTTTTGGACTTGTGCTCATAATTTCCGTTCTAGGCCGAATTTCACGTTTTCTGACAAATGGTTGAAAAGATCTTCTAAAGTGGAATGTTTCTTCTGTACATCAGAAAATGTTTGGACAAAAATTGGAAAAGTTATAAACATTTAAATAAAATGTCGTTACGGTCGGATCAGGTCTTTACGGTCGGTTCACCATAGAAAATCAATGTGATATGAAAGAATATTACTAAAATTAGCCCGTAAATTACACAAGAATGCTGAAATACACTTGAAAATGGAAAAAGGAAATATAAAATTCATATAAAAATTAACCTAAAACTCTCTAAATCTGAATCAGCGATAAGTATGCCACTATTTCAATTAGCGTATATGCACTGTGAATTAGCAAAATTTCACTGAATAATCAGTGAAATTTCACTGATTAATTAGCGCATATACGCTGATTGAAATTAGTGGCATACTTATCGCTGAGAATCAGTGAAATTTCGCTGATTCAGATTTAGAGAGAAACACGTTCTCAGTACACGAAACGTTTACAATACGTTATCGAAGGAGATGTAAAATGAGACTTTTTAAAATGTTTTACGAACGTTTTTCGAACATGAATATATTTTTTTCACTGTAAAATGACGTTCTTCACACATCTCTACCTTAAGCAAATGAATTTCCGATGTCAGAACGCACCATAATTGTAAAATAATGCGACCCAACAGGCACGATATAAAGTGACCCGACCGTAAGTTTCGCGTCGTTTTTATTTTTTTAGCACACAGACATAAACGCACGATATTTATTGTTTGCATCTTCCATTTTGTTTAATTAATCTTTTTCGACACTAAGTAAAAGTTTTGCTTAAAAAATTCACCACACATTTACGTTTTACGTTTGTACTGCTCGCGTACTTCATTGGAACTTAATGAAAGTGACATAAAAAGTTTTCTAACATTACTAACAAGTATTTACATGCAATGGTAAATGGCACCAGTTTGTTACAACTAAGAAACCTGAGGTGACCCAACCGTAAAGGTGTCCCGATCGTAGAGACTTTCCCCTACATATTCAACACATTTTGGTACATTAATGTCTCATCAATATTATCTTCTTATCTATATTGCAGATGTAGCATTTAATTTTAAAACTTATCGTATATGTAATATTAAATTAATAAAATGTGAAACAAAAGTACTGATTCTATATTTTAAGGTAAATTAATAATTAATAATAACGTAATAACTTTCTCCACTTAAGAAAAATTGCCAAATTTTTCAAATGCTTCATATTTTGGCATTTAAAAAATTAAAAATAAGACATTAATCTTTTAAAACATGAAAATAACTTTATCTAAAGTTTAAAAGCAAAAATGAACAATTATGGCAAACATGGAATAAAACAAAATAAGAACACAGAATTAAAACTTGCCTGGTTCAATAAACCATTTTTAGGTTATGTTAATATGTCAAAACGAAAGTCAATTTACTTATAATTTATTACATTTAACGAACAAAAGTTAACCTGTAACTATAAATATGATTTCCTTGACTCATTTCATAAAGTATCCACAATATATTGAAACGAGGAGGAAAGTTGTTACTTTCCTCCTAACTCTCCTTCTCAACAAAAAAGTTAAAATTACACAAAAGTATTACACGTATTTTAGAAATACACTATTGCAATTTAAAGATAGATAATTAAGCTACAAAACCCCGAAAAGAACATTTTATAAAACTGTGTAATTACTAAAATATGAGGTTTTGAAAGTTGAAACTAAAACTTACTTTTGACGAATTTTTGTAACGTCACGTCAGTAGCGGACTTCACCTAACCGGAAATGCTCTTGAACACTATGAAGAAGTTGTAGGGGGTACTACTGACTAAAAAAAAATTTAGACTCTGTATTTTCGCTAATTTGTTTAAAAGATATTAGCGTTGTTACTTTTCTCCTCTGTTACTTTCCTCCTCGGTCTCCCCTACAACAAATTTAAGGTTAGTTAAAATTTTATTTTCATTAAATATTTTTATTTTGAATAAAGTGCAGAATAATTTTCATTAATTATTGAAATAATTAAATTAATTAATTAAATTTAATAAATTAAATTAAAATGAAATGAAAAATAATAATTAAATAATAAATAAAATAAAATAATTACAATAATTATTTATTTAATATTCTTTTAAGATATTTTTTTAAATCACTCTCATACATTAAAGAAAATTTAATATTCTTCAAACAAAACATTTAACTCTTATTGTAATTTATTTATTTAAATTTAAAAAATTGTGCAAGTATTCAATTATTATTTGAATTGTTCCTTTTAAATTAATTATTTTTAAAGATTAAAAATACAACAAAAATTATCTTCTTTGAAATTACACAAAACTAAATTTTTTTTCAATGTCATTTTATTAAAAAATTTCGTTTGCCGTTTTCTAATTTGTAATTTTGTTTCCAAATAATTCGCAATTTTACGAATTTAATTTTTGCTTACAATCAAGAACAAATTTTTATAGACGTTCCTATAAAATATGGACCCATTTTGAAATTTTTTTTTATTATCTATATGGTTTCATACATTAAATTATGCAGTTCATTAATTTATCGGTAATTTAAGTGTTTAATTTAATTGCTTCTTAAGAAAAAACTAAAAAGGCCACTTTGTCGGTTCCTTGTAAACCCACAAAGCAGCGTAACTTTCCTAAAAAAGTATTTATAATTTCCTCGCAAACTTCGAAATATTTACTTGCAAAGTTTAGTAAAAATTTCGTAAAGATTTAAATGTCTCATTTCAATAAATGTTTAGCATGAAATTTTCAGGAAAGTTTTACCTTACTTTTTCGGTTATAAGAGAGATGTCGAAAAATTTATTTAAATGTTCAGGAGAGTTTTAAGCTATAAATTTTTAGGAAAAATATCAGGGATGTTACAATGTTTGGAAAACCTGGAAATGTCAGGGAATTTTATTTTGTATGGAAAAGTCAAGAAAAAATGAGAAAACACCTGGAAAATAATTGTTTTTTTAAATTATGTTAATTTTTGGCGAATTTTACAATGAAAAAGTAGCCTTTGGTACTTGTTCCGCTGCACTCTCTATAATTGAATCAGTAAAATTTAACTGATTTTCTTTAACTCTATTCTGGTGATTTAAATCAGTGAAATCTCACTGAGGACCAATTAAAAATGATTGAAATTTCAGTCATATTTTATGATCCCCAAATTTTGAACGTTCAAATGAACGAAATATTTTTTATTGCAGATATTTTTATAAATTACTAATCAGGAAAACATTAAAAATACTGAAGTTTTATGTTTAGAAACTCAGTAATTAATTTTTTTTGAATAGTGACGCAAAGTAATTGCAATAAAAATTTAATTTATAGAAGAAATAAATAAATTTCATTCATTTGAACGTTCAAAACTTTAGGATCTTCATATTTTCACCTAATTAAAAAAATGTTATTGTTATAATTTATTTTTAAAAAATCGCTTTTTATTTCAATTGTTATAAATATTTATACTGCTCTCTAAATTTTAATTAATTTAAAATAATTAAATTGATAATAAAAAATCAGTCACTAATGTAAATAATGTAAATAAATTTTAACAAATAGGATTTTCAAAGTATTTTAATTTAATAATTGATAAGTAATTGAATTTTTAAAAAAAGTCATATTCTAATGTATTCACGTTTTTTAGTTCGAAAATTAATAATTAAAATTTTTATTAGTTAATTTAAAATAAACATACGCTTAAATTTTTTTTAATAAAATTGAATTTTTGCAAAGTTTTTTTTAATGTTGAAAAATAAGGTTTTTGAAATGTTTTAATGTCTAATAAAACAATAGTTTCAAGATAATAGAATTAAAAAAAATTAATTGATAATTTTTGAATAAATTAAAATTTATTTACATTTCATATTATTTGAGACCTATAAAAGTCAGGGAATTTTATTCGAGAAAAATTATAGCAACTCTGAAATTTTACGATAAACATTTCTTATTGAAGTGAAACATTTATTTCTTTACTCAATTTTGACTAAACTTTGCAAAGAAGTTTTGAAGTTTGAAGCTTCAACCTTTTGTGACTGCTAATAAATGGAAACAACAAATTGTTGAAAAATAATTAAAATGAATTTGTAATCCTTTACATTTTTTGCATGGGACTAAAATAATTTGAGAATTTCAGATTTTTTATTAGAATATGTATTATTATTTTTAACGTATTTTTGAATTTTAAGTTTTATTAAGTAGTGCATAAACGACGCTTCGATATAAACAATAAGAATAAAAGAAAACATTCTTTTATTTATTTTATATTTTTATGTTTACTTTTGTGATGTATTGTTGGGTGAGATGGTTATTAATTAATTTTATTAAAAATTTTTCATGTTAATGTTAAAAAATTTAAGAAATATTTTTAAAAAATTAAAAATGTCTGAGAAGAAAGTAATAATTGATCTAATTGACATTAGAGATAGAGATCTATTTGTAGCTTGAGTCGAAAACCCTAGTTTGCTTTTGTCTAATACATTGTACTTATTTATAGGGGTAAAATACTTGTAATATTTGGAAAATTTTGAGAAGTATATTATTATTTTAATATTAAAAATAATAATCGTTAAAAGAAAAAATACTCTGTAAATCTGAAAAAGCGAAATTCCACTATTTCACAGCGATAAGTATACAGCTAATTTAAAAAACGTATACACGTTAATTAAACAGTAAAATTTCACTAACTGACAGCGTATACTCAGATAGCACAACATTTTGCAGAAAGTTTGCGTTGCAAACTTCGCAAATTTACATGCAAGTTTGCAGCAAATTGGCAAATGTTCGCATTGTGCAAAGTTTGCGGAGCAAACTTACAGAAAACTTGCGTGGCAAGGTTAATTAAAATGTCTGCGCAGTTGTTTTCTGTGACATATAGAGCTGCGCATTACCTTTTTTCATCTTTCCTGGGAGGGAGGGTAAAATTTGACTAAATATGTGCATTTTGAATACAACAAAATTTTTTTGGAAATTTTTTAAGTTTTCAGAAAGTTTGCTGCAAGCTTGTTACAACTTGTCTGCAAGTTTTCTGGGAATACTTTGAGCAAGTTTGCTCCGCAAACTTCACACAAGGCGGACATTTGCCAATTTGCCACAAATCTGGGTATACGCTAATTTGAATCAGTTGTATGATTTTTGCTATTCTTTAGATTTAGAGAGTATGAAATTTAGTAAATTTCTATTATTTATTTGATTTATACACCTGTCTGACTTACATACATGGCTATACAAGTGTTTTTACATTTCGTAATTTTCACTTTTAAGATGAAAAGTCAATTGATCTTAAATTTTTCTCCTGGAATTATTCCAAGTAGGAAGAAACGTTTAAAAATAACAGAAATTTACAACTTTCACAAAGAACTTACAAAATAGTCTCATATCAATAATTTCTCGTAGACTGAAAAAAATATTTTCAATAAAATAACATTGAAAAAAAATTTAGTTTTGAGTAATTTCAAAGAATATAATTTTTGTTGTACTTTTAATCTTTAAAAATAAAAAAAGTATTTTCAATAAAATGACATTGAAAAAAAATTTAGTTTTGAGTAATTTCAAAGAAGATAATTTTTGTTGTATTTTTAATCTTTAAAAATAATTAATTTAAAAGGAACAATTCAAATAATAATTGAATACTTGCACAATTTTTTCAATTTTAATAAATGAATTACAATAAGAGTTAAATGTTTTGCTTGAAGAATATTAAATTTTCTTTAATTTATGAGAGTGATTTAAAAAAATATCATAAAAGAATATTAAATAAATAATTATTGTAATTATTTTATTTTATTTATTATTTAATTATTATTTTTCATTTCATTTTAATTTAATTTATTAAATTTAATTAATTAATTTAATTATTTCAATAATTAATGAAAATTATTCTGCACTTTATTCAAAATAAAAATATTTAATGAAAATAAAATTTTAACTAACCTTGAATTTGTTGTACGCATTTATTTTTCTGTATTTTTATTGATTAGAATTTAACGCGTATTAATAAAAAGATGTATAATTTAAAAAATAATTAACCATTATAAATTAACAAGAATAGAATTTAAGGTTTTTTCACAATTTCCCTGAAATTAAGATTCAACCGTTTTTTGTTTTTCCGTGAAAAAAAATTCCGTAAAAAAAATTTTCCGTGAATTGACACCTTACAATTTTATTGAAATTTGTTTTAAAATAATTGAATTGTTTTGTGAAATTTTATTGAAGAAAATACGTATTCAATTTTTTTAATATTCTCGTCGAAATTTCAATTATTTTAAAAATTGTTAACAAAATTTTTGGCAAAATTCAATAATTAAAGAAAATTTTAATAAAGTTCTTTGCAAAAGTTCAATTATTAAAAAAAAAAAAAAAAAAATTTATTATTTGCAAATTATTATTATTATTATTATTTTAATATTATTATTATGTATTATTAATTACAAATTTTTTTTGTAAAATTTTTTTCTCTTAAAAATATTATTAAAAATCGTCAAACGAAATCAATTCTTTCGTATTATTAATGTGGTAATAAAAATGTTATTAAAAAAAAAAATATGGAAAATTTCCAATTTTTTTAAACTGAAAAAAAAAAAATTTGAGGAACTTTCAAATAAATAAATGCGTGACAACCCTGATCAAGTCTTTAATAAATTTCTCAAGCAAAACAAATAATAAAATAAAAATATTTCTGCCCAAAAGGCAGAATAAGAATAATCTTATGACATTTAAATTATTTGAAAGTAACTGAAAATATTATTAGAAATTGGGGTATCTAAAAAAATGGCTTATTAAAATAAAAAAAAAAAAAATTATTTTATTTATTTATTTTTTTTTTACTTAAAACTTGTACTTTGTTTATAAATTGTCACTGAGAAGCAGAAAATATGCAAAATATTTTGTTATTTTAATTTCCCAACTATTTTTTTTAATTTAAAAAAAAAAAAAAATGAAAAGAATAATATCCTAGTCTTAAAATATTTGTTACATAGTGCTAATTTTTCTGGGAAAAGAGAGAAATATGGAAAAATATAATAAATAATTTTTGTAAATTAATAAAAATAGTTCAGTATTATTTGAAAAATAAAAATAATATTTCTAATAAAATAAATAAAAACCTATTATTAAATTTAAAAAGTAAGAAAAAAAAAATTATTATATATATAAAGAAAAATAATATTATCTATCAAAAATTCAAAACATATAAAAAGAAAAACAAAAGCATAATCATGACTAACTTCAAGTGTGGACAGACTGGACAGAATGAATGAATACGACGATTATTATAGTTAATTGTATACTCGCCTTTCATTTTTTAAAATTTTAATTTACTTTCATGGTATCTTGTATTTTATTTATTTTTTCTTTTTATTATTTGACTCTAAAGTGACGTTACACTGCTTTACAGCTGATCTAATATCGAAACAATGTTTGTCATTCATAACTGGTTTATAACCCGTTGCTAACTGGATTTTTTTATACACCCTTGTTCTAAACTGGCGGAGTACTGGTTTATTAATAGTTTTTCTTATTTGTTCTGGCTCTATACTGTCAAAAAGCTAGTTCATTGATGGGTCAAGATAAAATTATTGACTCATATTTACTACTTCAAAACTGGTTTTCTATCTGTCCTGGTTCTAAACTAACTTGCAAAAAAATATTTTATTATTTGTTGTGTTTTGTCTTTTCAATTTATCCTGGTTTTAAACTTAATTACGATTTTCTCAGTTATAATCAAGAATTATTTTAATAATTGCTTGAAACTTGCTCAATGTAGTCTTACTTCTTAGTGTAACTTAACTTCTGTTTTTTGGAGAAATTTAAATTTATCTAGAAACTGTGACGTGTTGGGTCAAAAGTAGACACAGATTTGAATTCAGTGATTCAAAATACGTATAGAACACATGGTCCCGTCAATATGTATATTTTTCCAAAAAATTTTTTGTGGTCTTGTGTAATTATTCCTTCAGTACTAATTTGTCACTACAGAACATTTTTCTTTACACTACTATTATTCATCAGTAAAGATTGAAGGAATTTTTTCAGTAGAAGCACATATTTATATACATAAAAAGGGAATTAATTAAAACAAAACATCTTTTTTTTCTTAATTAGAAGAAAAACATTTATTTTTTACGCGACCAATTAGACTTCTTTTTCCATTCTCACGATAAATATCTCGCGCCTCTTTTATCGATTGTTATCGTTTAGAGTTATTTCCTGAATACCATCACACGTACACTCTAAATCTGAATCAGTGAAAATTTCACTGATTTCAAATCAGTGGCCCAATTTTCACTGATTCAGATTTAGAGTGCACTGAAAAAACCCCATTCACTTTTGTTGCAACTCATTTGGAAGTATGTCTTAAAATGAGTATTTGAAAACTTTAAATGACTTTAAATGAATAATTGGCAACTTTAAGAAATTAAAACTAAGGAAATGTCAGCTTCTAGATTTTTGCTATATGGTTGACATCCGCATCGGTAAATTCACTAGTGTCTAACCTAAAAATTTGTTTCTCATTTCTCACAAATGCAATAAATCTTCTCCAAGTATTAATGCTTTGACAAGTGCAACGTGTCTATTCAGTATAAACAATTATTTTAATTCATATTTTTATGAAATGAGTATGCTACTCATTTTGAGTTCGGTTTTGTTTTAGTGGATATACTTTGTCATTCCCAGCAAATACTGTTATATAATAGTTATGTAACAGTTATGTCACAGAATATCACACGTGATATAACATGTGACCTAGGTGAAAATTATTGTTATTGTTATTATTCATATTATTATTCATATTGTTATTATTCATATACATGTGAATATATTTAATGATAAAAAATTCCACTTGATATGTAGTAATATGTAGTGATATGAAGTAATTTTAGTAAAAAAAGACAATTTGAGTTAATGGGTACATTTTTTAAATTTATTTTTTAACAGACATTTAATATTATTTAATATTATTTAATACTATTTATTGTTTACCATTTTTGGTTTAATTTAATTTAATTTTAATAATTAATTTTGAAATCTTCAAAGTACATTACAAAATTTTTAATATATTTAAAAATATTAGTGATATTATATTAATTGAACCTCCCAATTCTATAACTCGATCTGCGCTCGAACGATAAGCGTAAAGGCAGTCAAATTAATTTTGTAAGAAATCCGTCAATATTTGTCCGAGTTATGACGATTTATGTTTTAAAATTTAATGAAATTGTGTTACAAAAAATTTCTAGTTTTTTGTCTCTACTGTCAACAATATTCACTTTACAAAAAAATTTTAAAGAGAAAAAAGTTGCGCATTTTCATTTTATAAAAGATAGTGTTTTTAAAAATATTTAATTTTAACTATGTGACATACTTTATTAATTATAACAAAATTATGTAACTATTATGTCACAGAATTTCGTAACAATTAAAGAACAATGTAACAAAACGAAAATAATAACTCTGTGATGTAATGAATATATCACACAGTTATATAATATAGTTACTTAAAAAAAATTATGTAACCATTATATCACCATCCAGTAACAGTGTCATATAACAGTCTTACTTTCTCATTATATGGTGGTTATATAACAATATTGTCACCGTGAGACATAACAATGTACTTTATTTGTTATGTAACAGTTACGTAACGTGTTTGCTAGGTTATCATCAAAACTCGACCTTTTAAATTCATATCAATTCAAAAAAGAAAAATTAAAATACTCCAAGAACGTTTTTAAATTTTTCTATTCTCTGTTAATAATTTACCATTTTCATTTTTACTATTGTTTCCCTTTTTTCAAAGGTTTTTTCCACAATTTTTTCAAATACATTGCAAACAAATTTTTTGTCGTGTAACTGGTTTTTAAAATGAGAGAAAAAATGCTTTACACCTTCACTGCAAGATATTTGGTTCCATGATAATTAGCTCTTTATGGCTAAGACGTTCACAAATAATTTCGAATATTTTGAAAATATTTTAAGTCAATAAACTCAAGCGCATTGAAAAAAGAAGCAGAAAAAATGAAAAAAAACCGGTTCCACAAACCAGTGTCACAAGGTGACATTGAAGAGGGTTAGATCATTTTAAAAAGTTTCATGCGTGCACGATCGATCATGTATACACGATGTTCACCAAGATACGCGAGACTAATTGCAGTTATTTATAACTAATATATATATATATTGGTGACTGTTATTTTGCAAATGTTAGAATTTTTTAGGTCGTCGGGCAGAATTTGCTTCACAATGTGAAAAAATGAGCTATGCACAAGAAAAGCCCAATCGATCAATATTAACCCATGCCACCGAAGGGCTAAAGTTTAAATGGGGTTTAACATAGGGGAGAGTGGTGCAAACCGGACCCCCTAACGGTTTTTTGACTGTTGTGACTAAACGAATCAACCGATTTCATTTTTTGATGACTTCATCTTTTATTGTTTAGTTGCTGTGTTAACTTTGAAAAATTTTGCAAACAGTCCGGTTTGCCCCACCCTCTGGGATAAACCGGACCGTTTGGTTTTATATTTAAAATATTGCATTTACATAATCTACAATAATAAAAAACATAAAGAATCATGTGAACAATGGTTGTAGTATTAATAATAATAATTTGGGATTGAATTTTAATTAAATAAATTTTTTTTTAATAAAAAAATAAAAATGTTTGGCATTATCAGAGAAACAATATTAAAGGGTTCAATTCTCATTGGAAGACAATTATTTTTCATTGTAAGTAAATATTTTAATGAAAGAAACATTTTATTTAAAAATAATTTTTATGAAACCTTAATTCAATGGAAATATCCTATGGCCGGTTTGCTACACCGAAAATGGTCCGCTTTGCCCCACAGGTCCATTTTAAGACTAAATGTTTGTCAAAAAGAAATGCTTTGCAAATTCTTTAAAGTTTTTGGTAGTAAATATTCCTGAGGTGTGTACCTTCAAAACCCAAGACCTAATATTAAGAAATATTACACGATTTCCTCAGAATATCTTTAAGAAAAAATTCGTAAAAGTGTAAAAAAAACTAAAAAAAAAAACTTTTACTCCTAGCGTTGCACAAAAAAAAGTAAAAAATGTCAAATTGAAAAAGTAAAGTATACTACACAAGGTTGTTTCAAATTTCTGAATAGCACTTTTGACAATTTCGCCATTCCGGAAATATTGAGGGGGGTCCGGTTTACCCACCGGTCTTTTGCCTTGATAACATTTATATTTATGGTTTTTAATGTGCTAAACACGAATCCGATATCAAAAATAAGTTTTGTCAGCTTCCAGTTGTAGATGTCAATCTTTTTAAAACGACAGTTTTTGTGTTTAATTTAGTAAATCAAACCAAATTTTGCTCATATAAAAGTATATTATATTATATATAATATATTATATTAATTTTTTTTGAGAGTATCGGAAATTGTTTGTGAAATTTTGACGTTAAGGTCAAAACTGCCCTCAAAATTGATCTAAATTTTGATAGTGGCGGAAATTGTTTGTCAAATTTTGAGGTTTAGGTCAAAACTGATCTCAAAATCGACATAAATTTTGAGGGTAAAGGAAATTGTCAAATTTTGACTTCTAGGTGAAAAATGCCCTCAAAATTGACCTAAATTTTAAGGGTAGCGGGAATTGTTTGTCAAATTTTGACGTTTAGGTCAAAACTGCTCTCAAAATTGACCTAAATTTTGAGGGTTGCGGGAAAGGGAAATGACTGAATCAGCGGCGGCGATTTTGAAAAAAAAATTTTTTTCTAATTTTTACATTATTTGATGAAACTTCGTTTCATTAATAAAAAAAAATTATGTCACTTTTTAAAAAAGTTGAAAATTCGACTTTTAAAAAAGTGGCCCCAAGTTGGTCACCATACGAAAATTCACTAAAAAAGTTATAAAAAAATGTAAAAAACGTATTATTAAGTTGTTTATTTGATATTAATTATTTTTCAGGATCACAGAAACATATTACATATTTTTTTGCACTTTGTCCTTTCGTCAAAAATGATACTTTTTGTGTATATATTAGACAGGTAAAATTTTGAAAATAATTCTATTTCATTATTATTCATTATAAAACATAAAAATTGATAAAATTCACATTCACAGTGATAAATGTTGATAAATATAGCGTATAAACACATTTTCATAAAAAATCAAAAGTGACCACCTTGTGGCCAAAAAAGTGTCCACCTTAGGGCCAAGACACAATTTTTTAAACGTTGATGAAAAAAAATTTTAAAGCACAATATTAATTATATTCATTTGGAATATTATTGTACGATATATAAAGATAATTATAACGATTTTTATTCATTTAAAATAGTTAATTTCGATGATTTTAACACCCTGAGAAAAAAATTTCTTGATCATTCAAAAACAGAAATTTTACAACGTTCACGTTACAAAGAGACTCATACGACTATTTACCTCAAAACTTTACTAAAATCTTTGTCTTCTCAAATAATAACAATAACAGAAAACATTTGAAGATACTAACTAATATACAAAAATTTTCTGAGGGTGACCACCTTAGGGCCCTGACCACCTTGGGGCCCTCTCCCCCAAAAATTTTTTTTTCTAATTTCTACATTATTTGATCTTATTAACTAAAATTGGGTTTATTAGTATATTTTTACAGTCTGTTCACAAAAAAAATATTAAAAAATCTAAAAAAAAATTTAGTTATTAAAAATTTTTTTTTCTAATTTCCACATTCTTTGATCTATTAACCAAAAATGGGTTTATTAGTATATTTTTACAATCTTATTAAAAAAAATATATTAAAAAATCTAAAAAAAAATTTTTAAATAAAATTAAAAAAAATTGGACAAGTGAGAGTTCAACTCGCCCTCGTCCAATTTTTTTATTTTTCGATATGATTTTCTTTCTTTTTTTAAATTAAAATTAACTCCCGCAATAGACCTAATGCGTTTATTGAGTTTAAAAAAATACAATTTTTTTACATTTCCTGAAAGACGAAAGAAAACTTAAACTTCCATTTTTTGACAACTTTTTTCTAAACTCAATATTTTCAGACTTATAAGCTATTGAAAATACGCATACTTTTAAAAATCTAAAATTTCGAAAATTCATTACTCCAAAATATGGTCAATTGAACAAATATAAAAAATACGTATTTAATATTGTGAATTGTATACACTACAGTCCACGAGTATGAGGACGATTTCACGCAACTCTACCAAAAAACGTATTATCTCTTTTTCAATCATATCTCGGCAATAAAAAGAGGTAGAAAAAAACTTATTAAATTTTGCGTAAAATAAGCCATATGTGAAGTAATTTCATTAACTATTATTTGAGTTATACAACAAAAAATGTACTGTAAAGAAATTTTTTGATTCAAATTAACCAATTACTTGCCTGTTATCAAGTAAATATCTGCTTTACTCAAATAATTTTTATTTAAACCATTTGCAGTAAGTACCTTTTAATTGACTTACAAACCATATTAATTTATAACACAGATAATTATTTATTTTAAGCCTTTTTCAGGAAACCTTTTTTTCAGTGTTTCACTAAACTTAGTGCTTCTACTGAAATGTCTGACCATTGCAGCTTAATACTACTTATTAATGCGTTAATAATTATATAGTCATTATAATGGAACAATAAAATAAGTTTTCCCCAATAATAGAAAAATAATCTTTAATTATATTTGATCATCAGAAAATGATAGATGAACCTTATTGATCATATAGACAATTGTCTGCATCTCATAAAAAAACGAATGTTCATATCTGTTATTGCTTATTTACTCGATCTTGTGGATTAACATTTCCGTGAATTAATTTCCGGGTAAACAATATTGTATTATTTAATGTACGTAGTGAATATTAAAGAAGAGGAAGAGGGAGAGAGAGAATGAATTGTGACATTATTTAAGGAACTTGAAATCAGAGATGGTTAAAAGTGTCGAGGAGGAAGGTTGTTGGAGTATTGACTACAAGAAGGAGCTTGTGAGCAAGAGGAGGTGAAGAGTAAGTGTGACGGGTTCGACGGCCGGCTGGTGGCCCAGTGACCGGGACCGGTTCCTTCTGCGGTTCCTCCTTCCGCCTTCTTGCAAACGCACAACTCCACAACTGCATCATATCCCTCCCGCTTCTCTCGCTCATTCGTTTCTCTCCCCTCTCGCTCCTTCCTCGTTTCTTTTTCAAATTCACTTCTCACTCACTCTCCGATGTGCCTTTCACACAAACGTACGTGAGCGCCTATATATTCTCACGGAAACAATTCTTTCTCTCTCACTCATTTTGTTCTTTAGCTTTTTCCTGAGTGATTGACAGAGAGAGAGAGAGAGAGAGAGAGAGAGAGAGAGAGAGAGAGAGAGAGAGAGAGAGAGAGAGAGAGAGAGAGAGAGACTAAAATATAAAAGAAGCGATTGAGAAAATGAGAGAGAAAAGTAAATGAAAAAGAGAAAAAAAGCAAGTGGGAGAAAGAAAGAGAGAAAAAAGATTGAGAAAGAGTAAAAGAGGGAGGAAAGGTGAGAAGAGATTAAGGCAGAAAGTAAGAGAGAAGAGAAGGCTGAGAGAAAAAAGAGGTGCTTTTCTTCTCTCTTACATAAGCAACTTCTTCTTTTATCTTTTCTCTTCTTTACTCTATTGTTTCTTCTTTTCGCGATTTCCCATCTTTACCTTCTTATCCCCTGCGCTCGCCATATGTACTTTTCTCCCTCCCCTCCCTGTTGCCCACTCACTCTTCGTCCCCTTCTTTCTCTCTCTATCTCTCCTCGTTTCTTTCTCATTCCTGGTGTCTTCTTTAGTCACTTCCTTTAAATCTTTTCTTCTTCAGCATCTGCCATTTTAGCAACTTCTTCAGTTCTTTCCTCTTGTTAATTGCTCATGCTTGTATATATATTTATGTTGTTTTCCCTTGGCACTGATCAGAATTTATTATTATTTAATTCTTTACAATGCTCGCGCACTTATTTAATAAGACGCGGAAAATAAGGTGAAGGAGAATAATAATCAGACAGTAAAATTTTAAAAAATAACAACTTAGATGTTTATTCATTCAAACTACAAACAGAAGTGCCTGAAGGCTCAGTCAAAAAGAGGGTGTACAATGGTGTACACCCCTAAAATATAATACAAATTTTTTAGGAGTGTGAGATTTCAGAATTTTACCTAATTTTGGCATAACCTTTCTTTGACAATAACAGGGCATTTACGTTACACCTATAAAGTAATTCAGATTTCATCTACGTGAGAGTTCAAAATCTGCCAGGATTAAAAACATACTTTAAGGATTAAGTCATAAAATGAATGTCGAAAAGATCTTTTTACACTTCGATGGATTCGTAAAATAACATCTGTGACGAAGTAGTCTCGTCAAATTAATTATTTTTCTTTATAATTCAAATGTTTGGACTACTTTTGACTTAAGGTGTTTGGTGAGATATAAACTCCCCTTTATGTTTAATTACGCCAGCGTGCCTTTTTTGAGCAGACGACAAAACCACATGTTTAATAGTTGAATTTTTTAAGTTGTGGAGAGAAGGCGTGTGCTTTAGAATAGTATGTCTAAGAGAAGAGTTGGATTTAAATCGTCATTGTATAGACAAGAGAGTTGAGTTGATTTTTTTTGTACGTAGACGTATAAGAAGAATATTATATCTTTTTTTGTTGTTGTGAATGAAAGGAACAAATTAAAGTGTATTATTGTTTATATTAGTTTGATCCTTGAGATATTCCACCATATCTTGTTTCCATCGCCAAGAGGAATTAATTGTTTGACGAGATTAGTGGTGAGTGAGAACTTTATTCAGTTTCGTGTCTCAGAGAATTAAACTTTCCCTTTTAATTTTTACATTTCTCAGCGGAATCTCCTTTGAGATAATATTATTGATTTTTGAAATTTGATTGTTTGTCGTTGATTATTTGATTATTTTTTTTTGATAATTTTATGAAATAAAATTAACTGCCGTCTTACTATCTGCGTTGGATTTAAAGACTGGTTTTGTGACGAAAAGGGTAATAATAATTATTGAATTTTATATAATATTTAATTAATTGTTAAAAGTACCGTCATACTCCATAAAAGATAAATTTTCAATTTTTACATATGTTACTAAGAATCTATCTAAACATTCTGTCGGCCTTGAACGAGCACTGTTGAATATTTTGTAACGAATTGTTACGTTGCTTACTCTGTCCATTTTATCTTGTGTGGGAAAAGTGTTGTCTAGTGTATAGTGAGTCGTTTGTTTGTGTCGTTCTTATCATAGGTCTGTCTCGTTTCTTGTCAAGTCTCTTGTATTTTCATTTCGTATCAGCGTGTGAGGAGCTGTGGTTTTCGTGATATCAGAATTTGAATGATTTTGCGCATGATTAATTGTCAGCGTACGTCACATGGTCAGCGACCCTTTCCTAGTCTCTTTCAGGTGCTGTTTCGTGAGAATAAGGAAGAAGGATTCTTCCGAAAATTGTAAAGGGAAAACAAGGAAACAATTTGATAATGAGAAAGCCTACTGGGGACAATCAGATGGTTCGAGACTTGCTTGCGGATTTTCTAGAAGTCTAGATGTGATTTTGACGAGTGTCAAAATTGAAAGAGTTATAGAGCTTTATTATTTTGTAGTTTGTTAATCAGATTCGAGTTGTTTTTATTAATAAATCATGGTTTTTTTAAATACGTGTTTTAATGTGTTTTGCGTGATGTGTGGACCCGAGAAGAGTACCATCGTGTAGAGAAAAGTGGTAGCGTCTCAACGGTCATGTTTGAAAACTTCGTTTGGTTGTTTTTTGTCCAGAGGACCGTTTTGCATCACGGCATCGTCTTGGAGGAACTCCCCGATAAGATTGTGTAGATTTTTGAGGAAAGCGATAATAGAGTATTTCTTGTGCGGGATTTGATGCAAATGTTTCGAATTGAATATTTAAATATATTAAATTGATTCATCAGTAATCTTGTCGTCACAATTTAATGAGAAGTAAGTGATAGGAGCATGTTCTTATTTTTACATTGTATGAATTGTAATTATATTCATTACATTATTAATTGTCTGTAATTGTTAATTTATTACATGACAGTTGAAGATTATTCAATTGGTAGTATTTCCACGCCTCTTATAAAACGCTTATATGTCCCAGAGTTAATTTTCACAGTGACCACTTGAATACATGTATTTTAGAAGGAAAATAAGACGCTTAAAAATGTCTTCAAACTGACCACGTAAACGTCTTAAACCAAGACGCTTTGTTTTTGCAGTAATCAGCTTCCTTATAAGTAAACAGTACATCCCCTACAGTTTTCATAAAAAGTGTTTTAAAAAATTTGACAGACGTTTCCAAAAGACGCCCAAAGTGCAGTGATCGTGGTGTCGAGAAATGACATTGAATTTTTTTATTGCTTACAAAATTTGCAATTTTCGATGTCAGAGTAAATATTTGAAGAATATTCACGTCTTGAGAAAAATCGACGCAAACCGCCAATTAATGTTTCTGTACTAAGATCTGTGATTAATTCAATATAAATGGCCTTTGTTGCCAAACAAACAAAAATACACGCGTATGTTTTTACCTTATTACGATTTCTAAATTTTTTCTGTTTTATAAAAAATGGTCCACAATAATCAAGTCCGACAATTAAAAAAGGTCGCGATTGAACTACTCTTTTATGTGGGAGATCAGCCTTAAAATACTGTTGATCAATCGGTTTAACGTGGAAACAAGTCACACATTTACGAATAACGGATTTCGTAACATTCTTACCATTAATTGGCCTATATTGTGTTCGAATAGAATTTAAAATAAATTGTGTTCCCCGTGCAAATTCATTACATGTAGATCGCGAATAATTAAAGTTGTCACATGATGACCCTAGGCAAAATGATTGGATGTTTTTCTGACAACGCAAGATTGGAATTTGTTATCCGCCCGCCTACTCTTAATAACCTTTCTTTATCTAAAAAAGGATTTAGAGAGCTCTGATCACTTTTTTCATACAAGGATTTTTCTTTAGTGATTTGTTTAATTTTTTCAGAAAAAACATTCTGTTTGTATCATTTTTAAAGTAGTTTTTATTGCGTTTCGTAATTTTTTGTATTGTTTATACACCTGCCCTATTGGCCTTGCGCACTTGACAAGAGTCCTCGAGGAATACCTTTTTTGATTAAACATAACCATTCTACAAATTGAATTTCTATATATTATACCTAAATTGCGTCTACAGCCGACTTTATTAGGAGTACTCGCATTCGCCCGGACCACCTGTTAATTAGGTTTTCTCGCCAGAGGAGAGGGAAACTGTAGAAAACCTCTCTTGAGTACAACCGGTTTTATCGACAGTCAAGTTCTAATGGTGTGTACCGAACAATAATCGACAGTCCACATCATTATACCTTGACGTCAAACCTCCCGCTTGATAAATCACTAAAGTAGTGAGAAAAACACTGGGCTCTATAGCGGACACCAAGGCGGTCACCCATCCAAGTACTAACCGCACTGAATGTTGCTTAACCCCGGTGATCGCAAGCCACAGAGTCTCACTACTGTAATTTACCATCGGTTGGGTTTCGTAATTTATTAACAGTTAAATTATATCTAAGACGAGCTTTACGTTTTGATGTATTGTTTATGAATCGCATTGAGAAACAGTTACTCGTTTGAGTTTGTGAATTGTTGGATATTTGTATAGGACTTCATTCTGATTTATCGCTTAGGGTAAAACCAGTGTTGGTTTTATTCCTAGTAATGGTACTATCTGCATGATGCTATTAGGCCATTCGGATAGTTTTTGTCCTTACCACTTAGGCCCGTTTTTCCAAGCAAGATTATCTCAAACTCAGCAGGTAGTTGACCTTGTGAAAGGATGTCAACGGCATTGTCCTGTGAATACATGTGTCTCCAATTTATTGTTTTTGTTATTTTCCTAATTTCATCGACTCGATTCGCGACAAACGTTTGCAGCAAATTCGGTTGCGTATTAATCCATTGCAACATTATAGAAGAAACAAACCACAAAAGTATTTCATCAACTGGCTTCTTGATAGCTTGTAAAACTAAATTTAATTAAACGCGTCAACAATAATTCCCACACAATTCTAATTTGGGAAGAGACCTTTAACGGAGCAACTCGATTTTTTTAGCATAATAGATGTGTCAAGATATTACTATTTGAATTTTCTGATCGAATATAAATTCAAGCTCATTATTTCAAAACAAAGTGTTGCTAAAAAATGAGCGTCTGAAGTTACGAATAAAACGACAGGTGTTTTAAATGTTTTCATAGTTTCGCGATTACTGAATGATGTGTTAGAAAGTAATGTTCCCTTTGAATACCTGTTTCCTGAATTGGTATCATATGTTCTAATTGAATTGATTCTTGCATACCCTTTATATATTTTGTTTTCTAATCTGGATTTATTGCTAATCTACGCTCTAAAGGCAAGAATTGTTTTTCAGCTAATTTACGAGACGCTTCGTATTTATGCACTTTTTCAATGTTCTTTTTAAAATGTTTTTCGACTTCAAATTGTTCTTCAGCTCAAAATGTTTTGTTTTGAATTTCTTCCAATTTCGAAAATTGACCAATACTTTTGTTTAATGTACCAAAAGTAAGCATACCAGTTGAGGTTTTCGACACTCTACCTGATCCGATTTTACCAGAAGCTATTCAGCCAAAATGTGTTTTATGCAACTTCGCTTTATGACAAAGTATATAAATTGGTCCCAACAATAGAAAATTCATAAAATATCTACTCTGAGTAAAGCGTCAATTTGGTTTAGCTTATAAAATTCTGGATTGATTAGGCACTTAATTACAGATTTGAGGAACAACTAGAAATTCAACATTTTCTTTGTAATTGGAGTGTTTTGAGAATAATGGTGTATGAACAGATTTCTTAACTCGCATTTCGATTTGATTAAACCCTTCGACTGTAAAATTAATTTGCTTTGTTAGTAGATTTAAAGACTTTTCGAAATTCTCAGGTATAAAATTGATTGAATCTAGAAAAAGAATCTAGTAAAACGCGTACTTGCTTGACACAATTGTCTATAGCCTTTAGATTAATTAAATCAGTTGATAGCAAAATCTGAGAAGCTATTATCGTGCTGCAAGCTGTAGAGCTTGGACGATTTACCGATGTGTCAGATTCTTTTATCAAATCTTCTCCATAAGAATTATTGCCTCTTCCCTCATAACGCAATAATATATTGTGTTTCTTACAACATTTACAGAAACCGGACCATTTACAATCTGTGTTTGTGTGACCGCTATTTAAACTATTTATTAACATTTATTAGTATTTAATAGAATATTATGTGGCAAGCACGTAAAGAAATACATTTTAGGTGAGGATGTCGTTTTCAATATAAGCCGTCGTTAGTGCGACGTAGGTCTGACGGATGGTGTTGACTGAATGTGCGTTTATAAAGTGCACATTCGGTGCACATTTTGTGTAATGTGAAAATAATGGAGAAAAATGATGAAAAATGTTGAAATAAACATTTTTAATGAATAAATAAACATATATAGAGTAAATAAAAAAACATTTATGATAAATATTGTTGAATCTAATTAATTATTAATAAATGAAGTGTGTAATGTTTGAGAGTGAGTCAAACAGTGCATGCGATTTATTTTTTTTCTTAGTGAATAAATGCTTATAACATGAAAAAAGTTTTTGAAATATATGAAGAAATGTTTAAACTATTATATTATATTTTACCTTGTATTGGTAATTGTTATTTATTTAAGGAAAATATTTTCTTATAAAATGTGTACTTTCTAGTGAGAAATCTAGTAACATTTGTTTTTCTATTAAGCGGAAGCTTGTGAATATTTGTATGTTTAAAGGTGCTATTACACTTTGCTGTCGAAATCCAATTCACAGCTTGTTAATAAGGTGTATCTACAATAACCTGCAATGGATTTGTTTTCTTTGATACAAAATAATTTCACATTCTTATTATAAGTTTCATTAAATTATTAAATGTAATATAAATTTAAATGCAGGAAAATACTTATTCTTTTTTTTGCATGTGCCTCAAGCATTTTTGACTTATTTATTCGGATTATTAAAAGTTGTTTTTAAACTTGACAAGTAAACATAACCTATTATATTTACATTATTATCCGTGAAATAAATTCTTTTCGTCCACGTCTGAAGTTTGACATTTGTTTTGTTTCTTTTTTTCTTCATTAGAAAATACGGATGTATTTTTTATGATTTATAATAAAATAATATTTTAAATTAGTTAATTTAAATAAATTATTACTAACAAATAAATGTTATTTTTTGTACGCTTTTTCATAACAAATTTTCTTTAATGATCTAAATATGCAAATTTTTTTTGCTTCTTATTTAATTTTTAGAAAATAAAGGAAAAAATTCGACTTAAAAAAATGTACTGTTACATTTCTTTACGAATTTCTTTCATTGTAAATTTATTCAAAAACAATAATTTCTTTTTTAAATATTTAATTATTATTTTTCCACTGGAATGAAGGTGTCAAAAATATGTCAAATTCAAACTTTTTTGAAATTAAACAACTTATTACAAAATTATTATCATCATTTTATGTAAATAATATTGCTACTGTAATTTTTTAAAAATCAAATTAAACGACAATTTTTCTCTAAATAAACTGTTTTTAATAATTTTTCAAAAAGTTCTTTAAGAATAGTTTTTAAATATACATTTGTTTCAAATTCAATTTTACTAAATTCTTCAATTAAATACACTGTATACACTGTATGAAAAAAATTTTCTCAAAAATATTTAGGAAGCAATTTTCACAAATTATTCAGAATTAAAAATTAAATTCAACTTTCTCAAAAACATTAATTCTTCAAAATTGCCAGTTAAAAGCATAGAAAATTCAAATTTGAAATCTTTTTTAAATTATTTAATTATTTTTAAATTCATAAGTAAACCACAAACAATTTTAAACAAATTTTTAGAAAATTGAATTATTTTGCCGAATTTGAATTAAATTTTAAGGAATTTACATAACATTTTTTGTGGAATTTGGTTAAAATTCTACTAAAAATTATTAAAATTCTGCGATGATCTTTATTATTCATGATAATCTTTTAATTCATTTATAAAAATAATTAAATTTATAAAAAAATTATTATTAATGGAATTAATTAAATTAATGAGAAGAAGTTTTTAAAAAATTTGTTAATAATTGAATTCCTGAGCAACTTTTATTACTTATGAAACAAATTTGTAAATGTTTGAGTACTATTTTATTTAATAATTGAATTTAATTTTTAGTTCTAGTTTGAACATTACTGAACTTTTGTAAAAAGAATTTTATTACTTTTCAAAATAAATTAATTTCTGTAATCATTTGTAGCTTTTCCAAAATTCAATTCTTTAAAATGTTTTCAACTAATATTTATATATAAAATTATTATTTTTAATAATTAATTTAATATATATTGACAACTTTAACTAATTTGTAGAAGAATTTAAATTATTATAACGGTTTGCAAAATTGTAAGTTAAAATTTTTTTTAATTCATTAAAAATTGAAATTAAAAAAAAATTTTAATTAAACACTTTTGAAATTTATATTTCTGTTAAAATTTTTAACTCAATTTTTTTAAAGGTCAATTAATATTGAAACATTTAGGCTGGAGTCCCACGGTAGCGTTTTGCCTTGCGTTTTGTAACTAGGCCATGAATGTGAGAGAGATACACATATATGTTTACTCTGTTTGCACTCATAGCCTAGTTACAAAACGCAACAAAAAACGCTGACATGGGACTCCAGCTTTAGGTAAAATAATTCTTCAAATAATTTATAAGTAACGCTGGAGTCCCATGGTAGCGTTTTGCGTTGCGTGTTGTAACTAGGCCATGAGTGCAAATAGAGCAAACATATATCTATATCTCTTGCACACTTATGGTCCAGTTACAAAACGCAACGCAAAACGCTGCCATGGGACTCCACCCTAAGCCCTGTCGGAAGAATAGACAGAAAAGGTACTGAAATTGTACTGGCCTCAGTACAATTTCAGTCTGATTTTTTTTAAATGTGTCGCTAGACATTTTTAAGGTTCTTAAACAATATTAAATAAGAAGAAGCTATCAATTTTCCGAATCAAATAATTAAGTCTTAAATAAATCTCTATAAGCTCATGGGCTTCATATGTATCGACAGCACAGCTGCCCTAATACAGAAACCTGGTTAATCAGAAAAATATTTTCGAAATTAATTAATAATTTCAAAATTATCAAAGAACTTAGAAAAAAGCGGTAGCATGGTGGGATACGAGCCCACGACTTTTCTATTGCCGGTAAACTGCTCTGACCACTGAGCTACATGCACCCCGAGATTCTCCAAGTTCCTTGAAATATACTATCACTTCCTACATTATTTTGATGATAACGCAGGAAGTGTCTTAAAGATGGTAAGCCATATTTCAATTCAAAGGCGACTGTAATTTACAGAAAGTGAATTTATCATTCGGTTTACAAATATTAAATGAGAAGAAGATATCAATTTTTCCGAATCTAATAATTAAATCTAAAATAAATCTCTATAAGCTCATGGGCTTCATATGTATCGACAGCACAGCTGCCCTAATACAGAAACCTGCTTAATCAGAAAAATATTTTCGAAATTAATTAATAATTTCAAAATTATCAAAGAACTTAGAAAAAAGCGGTAGCATGGTGGGATACGAGCCCACGACCTTTCTATTGCCGGTAGACTGCTCTGACCACTGAGCTACATGCACCCCGAGATTTTCCAAGTTCCTTGAAATATACTATCACTTCCTACATTACTTTGATGATAACGCAGGAAGTTCACTTTCTGTAAATTATAATCGCCTTTGAATTGAAATATGGCTTACCATCTTTAAGAAACTTCCTGCGTGGTCAGAGCAGTCTACCGGCAATAGAAAGGTCGTGGGCTCGTATCCCACCATGCTACCGCTTTATTCTAAGTTCTTTGATAATTTTGAAATTATTAATAAATTTCGAAAATATTTTTCTGATTAAGCAGGTTTCTGTATAAGGGCAGCTGTGCTGTCGATACATATGAAGGCCATGAGCTTATAGAGATTTATTTAAGACTTAATTATTTGATTCGGAAAATTGATAGCTTCTTCTCATTTAATATTTGTAAACCGAATGATAAATTCACTTTCTGTAAATTACAGTCGCCTTTGAATTGAAATATGGCTTACCATCTTTAAGACACTTCCTGCGTTATCATCAAAATAATGTAGGAAGTGATAGTATATTTCAAGGAACTTGGAGAATCTCGGTGTGCATGTAGCTCAGTGGTCAGAGCAGTCTACCGGCAATAGAAAGGTCGTGGGCTCGTATCCCACCATGCTACCGCTTTTTTCTAAGTTCTTTGATAATTTTGAAATAATTAATTAATTTCGAAAATATTCTTCTGATTAAGCAGGTTTCTGTTTTAGGGCAGCTATATATTATAATTACTTGTAAAGAATCTGAGTTCATGAAAAACAAATATAATGTTGAAATATAAATAAAAATTATTTTTAACATTAACAAAGAAATATTCGTCCTTTAACTTAATGACGGTTAAGCCATAAACACCACTTATAGCGACCCTTTTGCAGGTAATTTTTCCCAGTACAAATTCAGTGCTAAAACGCAGCAAATTTTGACTGAAATAGACTGAGCTCTCAGTACTAATTCCCCAATACAATTTCAGTCTATTCTTCCGGCAGGGAGAGGCCATGCACAAACTACGTAAGGCATATTTTAAAAAATTTAAACCCCCCTCCCCCCATCGTAAGATATTAAGCTGTGGTTACACCTCTGCAGGCAGCCTGCCTACCTCCAGGTTGTCATGGTAATATACAAAAGTAAGAGAATTGAAAATTCTCTCTTACTCCTGTTTCTCCTGCCTGCGCAGGCAGACAGCCTGCATGGCAGTAACCGCAGCTTAAGGGTGGAGTCCCATGGCAGCGTTTTGCGTTGCGTTTTATAACTAGGCTATGAGTGCAAACAGAGCAAACATATATCTGTATCTCTCTCACACTCATGGCCTAGTTACAAAACGCAACGCAAAACGCTGCCATGAGACTCCACCCTTAGGCCTAAGCAGAACTACTTAATGTCGTTCGCGAATGTCGTTCGTGAGTGCAAAGCACGATTTAGAAAAGGACAGATATATATTTGTGTATTTTTTTATTTCATGTGCCTCGTTCGCGAACGACTTTGGGAGCGTTCAAGTTGCTTCTACAACAAGATATAGTTGTGTCCTTTTCTAACTCATGCTTTGCGTTCGCGAACGACATTCGCGAAGCAGTTGTGCTTCGGCCTTATCATTTAGCTACACTGTAAAAAATCCTAAGGATATTACCCAGACAAGGGGAAAAGTGACGCTTTAAATAAGGTTATGTTGCCACATTGAATGGGGCACTTTTCCCCTTGTCTGTAAAATAGCCACATGTAATGTGGGTAATATTCTTAGTATTTTTTACAGTGTATTCGATTTTTTAAAATTCCAAGGGAGCATTTACACCTTCGGTAAAAACTTCCAGAATGGAAAATTTTTCATTGATGTAAAATAGACAGACGGTATGTCCGTCTCTCTTACTCCAATGTAAATTTTCCTCAATGGAAAATTTTTACAGAAGGTGTAAGTGCTCCTTGACAAATGGTTACTCGTAGCTATTAAGCTGCTTAAAAAAGAAGGATAAATATATTGTTTATCCTTCTTTAACTTATTCTTACGTAGGCCTATAAGTAGCTGTAACAACATTTATGGTGAAGTCCACTGGTAGCGTTTTGATTTGCGTTTCGTAACTAGGCCATGAGTATAAGAGAGATAAAGATATATGTTGGTTATATTTGCACTCATGGTCTAGTTACAAGACGCGATGCAAAACGCCGCCATGAGAGTTCACCCTCATGGAGCGTTTACACCTTCTGTAAAAATTGTCCAGAAAGGAAAATTTGCATTAGAGTAAGAGAGTCATACACAGTCTGTCTCTCTTACTCCAATGAAAAATTTTCCGTTATGGAAATTTTTACCGAAGGTGTAAATGATCCCTTAGTCGATCTGAGACCGTACCTTTAAGGTGCTTATATACCTCCACGTTTCTGAGGGTGGAGTCCCATGGCAGCGTTTTGCGTTGCATTTAGTAACCAGGCCATGAGTGTGAGAGAGATACAGATATATGTTTGCTCTATTTGCACTCATGGCCTAGTTACAAAACGCAACGCAAAACGCTACCATGGGACTCAAGCCTGAGGCTGCGGTTACACCTCTGCAGGCAGCCTGCCTGTCTGCAGGTTGCCATTGTAACGTACAAGAGTAAGAGAGTCAGTGATTTCAAACTTCTCCCTTACTCTCGTTGCTCCTGCCTGCGCAGGCAGGCAGCCTGCAGAGGTGTAACCGCAGCTTGAGTATATTTAGAATCATCAAGAGGTTTATCTAATTTTGATTGGCTATGTTCATAGAGAATATCTAAAAAGTTGGAAGTTGAGGATTTTCTCTATGGGAATAGCCAATCACAATTAAAGAATTTCTGAATATACTCAAAAACGTGTAGGTACACAAGCGCCTTTGGGTCTATAGCGATCACATGTGAGGTGTGTATGCCCCTTAACAGTATCTCTGGAACTAAAGGCCTATAGTGACGAAAAGAATTACTACTGCGCAACAAGTTGCATCATTTGCATGCTCGATATTTTTGTACAATAATTTCCTGTTTATGCCGGTCGCCTTTGATCCACGTGGTTGTCTTTTTTGGCTTTTTTTGTCAAAATTAATTATTCATTTACTAAATTATTAATAATTGTGAATGTGCACATGAGAATAAGGACTACTGGAAATCTGCATAGTAAGTGAAAGAAATAAATATAATTTATTTAATGGTTTTGTTCAGTCCTCAGAGTTGTAACAATAATAATAATCTTATGAACAGAAAAATAATTTTTAAAATTCTATCGTTTATTTTTATTGAATTTTCTTGAAAAATCTACAACATATGATGTTTTATTTTGGGCATATATGTAACTGTAAAATTTCTTTACACTGACATTTAAGTTAGTAAAATTATACTAATTTTATTATATATAATATAATTTTATTACACATTTTATAAATATTACAAAAATTAAATTAACAAAGAGGCTATTTATTAATTTTTTTATAAATAATTAAATTCTTCTGACGAGTTTGTTTAAATTTTTTGAATGTAAATTGTTTTTAATTAATATTATTATTTAAAAATTTGGATGATAATTGAATTAAACAAAGAATTTTTTTAATTTCTTTAAAATAATCTTGTTTGTTTATAATTTTAATTGAAAATTTGATTAATTCCATTTTATTAAAATGTATTGATACTAATTTAATTTCTACAAATAACAATTCTGACGTCCAAAGTAAGAAGATACACAAGCCACATTTCTTTTTTACTATTTGTAAAAACAATTGAATTCTTTTAAAGAATGTCATTTATGAAAATAAATAAGGTTTGCGTAGAATTTTTGAAAATAATTTAATTATGGAGAACAATTTAATTATTTATAAAAATAAGTAAAATTTTGAAAAGAATTTTACAAAAATTTAAAACATAATTGGATTTCTGCGAAATATTTTATTGCATTCGAAAATAATTAAATTGATTTATTAGAATTTTATTAAAGTTCATGAAAACAATTGACTTTTTGTGAAGAATTTTTTTTTAAATAATTAAAAAAAATTCTTCACAAAAAGAAAAATTTTTCAGATTTACTAAATTGTGAATATTAATTATTAATATGCACAATTTACTAAATCTGAAAAAATTTTATATTTGAGGAATTAATTGAATTCTTGAGAAAATTTTTTTATAGTTTCTGGAAATAATTGAATTCTTTTAAAGAGTTTAATATAAATTTTTAAGAATAATTACATTTTTCGAAGCATTGTATAATTGAAATTGTATTAAAAATAATTGAAATTCTGCAATGTACTGTTTATGAAAATAATTGAATATATTGTTACGTCAGAACGAGAAACCTTTATAAAATATACCTAACGTTCCTCGTTTTAAATTAGTTTCAAATAAATTGAATCTTATTTGGGATGAGGATAAGTCAATGAGCCTACTAAATGTTGTGAGAGAATAATTTATTTAAAAACCAACAAGAAAGAAAAGTATTGACAAAAATACAATGAATATAATTATAATTTACAAATCTTACTTTAAGAATAACGATTACTGGTGATCAATGAGCTGGTGATAATAATCTGTTAATCCAATCTTGAAAAGGGCACTTCACAAAATTGGGGCCTCTGACAGTTGTCCTGATTGTGGGATTTTATCACTGTTGTTTACACTAAGGTGATAGTGTTTTGTATTTTGAAAATATTTGCTTCCTTCCAGACGGTTGTCGGTAGTTGAGCAAATTTCGATGGTTCGAAATTTGGAATGTCTTGTTTCAATATAGATTTTTATCGAAACTTGAATCTATTTCCCAAATGATAATTTTTGAGAATTATTTAAAGTTCTATTTTATGAACTGGGGAAAAAGTCTAAAAACGAAGTTCGTTTTAATTTAAACACTTGGAAAAATACTTGTGTTCACTTCAAATTATACTTATTTGGAAATTAATACTTGTTGGTAGACTTGGGTTGATTTTAAATACTTGGGAGTTCACTTTTAACTTTGTACTTTAAGTTCACTTGTAGACGATGTGTTCAACTCGCTGGTTCGATGACTATAACTTGGTGTTTCAAAAAATTACTCTCTGAATGTAACAGAGCTAGTGCCCTTTATTTATAAAACTTCTCCCATAAGTTTAGTGCCTTTGATGCTACTGGAATTGTGGAGAGATGGTTATTCCTTATTATGGTTTTTCCAATTTTATGCGTGAAAAGTTGTGCCTTCGCATAATTTTAAGTGGGGTATGTGCCTTTGGTGCTAATGGAATTGTGGACAGATGGTTATTCCTTATGGTTTGTCTAAATTTATGCGTGCCTCTTGAATTATCGTAAGTGGAGATATGTGCCGCTGGTTCAGTTAGCAGTTCCTCACAGGTTAATTCACTGCTTGAGTGGGACTATGCTTAATAGATTATTTTTGTTCGTTCGTTGATTTCCTTGCTTATAGGAAGGTCATTGAAATGATGCTTAATCGTTATTCTGATTATATTATTCAAGGGTAATATTGTCTGTGGCAAAGGTTTTTACATACTTCTAAATATTACTCTTCTTTCTTGTATTTGATACAATTTATATATTCGCTGTAAAACATATATTATAACAATGACCATAAAAATACTGAATATAATGCAATAATATGTAGAGATTGTATTAATACAATAACATGCATTTTAATGACAATAATATCTTACAATATATAAGTAAGATTCAATATTTGAAAAGAGAATAAACACGTAATTATTATAAGTAAATTTAGTATATTAAGAATAAGTTACGGACGTAACAATATTGCGAAAAACTTTTTAAAAATAATAAAATAAATTCTTTAAAAGAATTTAATTGTTTTTAATTGAATGTAAAAGAATTTTAATCATTTCAAAAAATTCAATTATCTTGAATTGAAAAATTCCAAAAATGTTATTTTTCAGAATTTTTAAACAAAACTTTTCGAAACTATAATTCTGTTTAAAAATGTTAAGAGTGTATCTTTTTTTAAATTAATAATTAACTTATAAACATTTTAATTATTACGGAGTGGCTAATGTCCAGTTAACTGTCAAAATAAGATGGTATAAATATTAATAATAAGTTGGTATTGTGCCAATAGTGTATTGGGGCAATAGTATTGACCATAGTGTATCTAAAAAAATACAATTAATATCTAAATCTCGACAAATAAAAAAGAGACTCTATTTGAATAAAAGCACAATCAGTGTGGCCACATGCCAGTAAAGTAATTGAAGTCAGGGAAATGACAGAAAACAAAATTTTTGGTCAGAGAAATTTATAAAATTGAGACATTTTCGATTTATTTTCAGAAATTGTGATTTTTCGTCTTTTTTTCAAATGCAACAAAATACCACATTTTTTAGTATAAAATCTAAATTATTTTCATTTTTATAGTGCGAAAAATACCTATAAACAAATCATTAAAAGATTGTTCTTGAATCATTTTTTAAAATAATTAAATTTTTCAAATATATCGATATAGTAAAAATCATTTTAAATAATTGAAATTTTGTATAATCTAATTGAAGCAATTATTTTTTTCAAATATTTTGTTACCATATTTGAAATTCAACATTTCAAGAATTTTCATTGTAAATTTTGAAAATAATTTAATCATCAAAAATTTTAATGAAACATCTTTAAATGTAAATTTAAAAATAAAAATTATTTTACAGGTATTTTTTTAAAATTGAATATTCTCAATATCATATTTCCAAAAATTCAGATATATTCAAAAAGTAATAGAGTCATTTGGGGTAAATGTAAACAGTAGATGTTTGAGCTAAATTTACAAGTTTAAAAATAATTACGACGTCAATATTTTTACCTCAGCTCACCTACAAGATGTTCTGAGCACTGCTAATATTTTATTTTGACAATTGGCAATGCCATAGTGTAAGTTATCTTTTAATGCAAAAAAGATTGAAATCA
This sequence comes from Leptopilina drosophilae, assembly GCA_032873175.1. Classification (NCBI taxonomy): domain Eukaryota; kingdom Metazoa; phylum Arthropoda; class Insecta; order Hymenoptera; family Figitidae; genus Leptopilina; species Leptopilina drosophilae. Next base: position 45,712,469 of record CM065478.1, read on the forward strand.
AGGTTTTACTGCTTCAGTATTTGTCTCGCATTTGCATAAAAATAAATTAAAAAATAAATAATAATTAGGTGCTAACGTATACCCCTAGAATTCGAAAACTCTGGGTAAAAGTAAACAGAACTTCAACTACATTTTAAAAAATTGAATAAATTATTGGATCCGACATTTTGAAATTTAAAAATTCGATTTTAGATTCTTAATTAGTAACCTTAAAAACATCATTTTATCAAGTTGAATGAAAATCTATTAAAATTTGTTAAAGTTATTCAAGTTTAAACATTACTAATTTTGTAATGATTGATTGTTTATTTTATATGATACATTATCAGTCAACTAGTTAATTTACTATACATCTACGAAGAATTTTATTCAGTTTATTTCAAAATCTCGGAGTAAATGTAAACAGTCAGTTTTAGGCAATTCAAATGCATCAATATTTTTTGTACTTCATAAAATTTTTCTAGGGAAGTAAAGTAACAAGTTCATGTTAGTTTACTTTTTTTATAAAAAAAGCTAATGTTTTTGGTGAAACATAGATATTCCGTTTACATTTACCCCAAATGACCCTAATATTTTAGAATTGCTTTTAACATTCTGGAGAAAAAAAATAATGTTCAAAATTTTAAATTAAAATTCATCAAGAAAGTAATGAGTTTTTTTAAATTATACAAAAATTCTTTTCAGAAATTTATTTATTTTCGGAAAATTACATTAAAATATTTTTAAAAACTAATTCTTAGAATTTTATTATTATAATTTTTTAAGATTTAATTATTTTCAAAATAACATTCTCTGGAACCATTCAATTACACTCCAACGCCGGTTCCCAGGCGGAAAAGACGGACGAATGCCGGATCATCCAACCGTCAAGGATCCGCGCCGGTTGTATTGGAAAGTCAATACCGGTACAGGCAGTCTGTATCGATTCGCGTATGCAAAGATGCATTAAAAGAAGTATTTTAAAAGTGTCTACAATGTTACTTTTAAGATACTTAATTTTTATAGTGTATTTTCGTTCTTGTTAGTTTTTAAAATGGTATTCAATAATAAACAGTTAATTTACAACAAAAGTAAACAAAAATTCTTGTAAGATAAAGATTTTTTTAAAACACCTGCAAATCCTAAGTATAGAAATATTTTTATGTCGACCAGGGCTATTCTGGAACAGTGGGTGCTATTATGGTTTTAGTCAGTTTTCAATTTGTAAAATATTCATTTGAAATTGTTTACATTTGATACTTGTTGTAATTGTTGTTCGACATATTGCCGTAAAGAAAGAACAATGTTATTAGTGATAACTTTGCCAAGAGTGATAAAAAAATTGTTGTTGACACTAGTTGATGATTTGTAAAAAGTTTCTTCGAAACACAAATCGAAGAAAGCAGTACCAAAAAATTAATCAAAGTAAGTGCTTCAAATTTAGTTATGATAATGTGTACGCAATGGGTTAACTTTTTATTAAGCATGTTAAGAGAAAAATGAAAAAATGAAAGTTCAACATTTACATTCAACTATTATAGTACAAAGTTTAAAACAGTTATATTACCAAAATACATGATCTAATAAATGAAAAATATTACAGTTTGCTTTCTACATATAAATGTCACATTTTCTGTATCAGGAAATTGAAAATATGTCAATTTATGTAAATATGTAAAAATGTAATTTTATAAATTTACAAATTAAACAATATTACCTTAAAAAGTGACATCTACTTAAGGTAAGTGCGGGTATAGTCGGACAGTACTAGTAGTCGGACACTTTCGTGTTTTTTGGCAAATAAATAATAATGCATTGTGATAATTATTTTAAAAAATATAGTGGACGAATGTATGAAGTTTATATTTTATGAAAATAGTGTTATTTTACAAAATAATTAAACAAGAAATATTTTATTTAATATTTTAAAAATCATGGTGTCCGACTATAGATATAACCATTTTCGAGTAGCGTAATGAGTAGCACAAAGTTTTCTTGATAATTAATCATAAATATTAAAACTTATAGGATTTGAATATTATATTAATAACTTCTAATCTGCTTTAATTCCATTTTCCAGCAGATAGCAATTAAAAAATTATCTGTTTTACTTTATAAATCCAAAATATCTAACAGATGTCCGACTATAGAATCAAGGGAAAAAAGTGTCCGACTACTAAAGCATTCGTAATTTTTCATTAAAATGTTTATATTTTATTAAATACTCAAGTATTTGTAACAAATTTATAAGATTTTTAATCCTGAAGAACTCCTTTAATTGATAATGTGCTTTTAAATACAGTAGATATTTGTTATTTCAAGAAAAAAAAGTCTAATATAAGATTGTGCCCTTAAGTGTCCGACTACTAGTGCATTTAGCCTATATTTTAATGGATTTTAAGTTAATTTAAAAACTTTTTAAATGAAATTTTATGAAAAAACTATTATTGACTTTATAGTATTATTAACATAACCTAAAATATGTTACATTTTTTTATAGTTAGAAATGAAACACAGAAAACTGCATCGTCTAAAATTGCGTACATGAAGAAAAAACCTCCTGACGTTTGTGCTTGTATTAAATTGGTAAATGAAAACAAAATTACAATTAGAAGAATGGTAAGGAGACTCAGAATTTTGAAAACTTTAAATATTTACATAATACAGACGGGCCTCCGAACTGCACGCTGTCGCCAAACTGCACACTGGCTTTAGTTTCTAAGTCCTCCACAGTGTACGGTGGCGCTACTAAAGTCAGTGCCGTATATTTGATAGTTAAAAAATAAAAAACAAAGACGGTATGCTTATATAAATTGTTGAATGTATGTAACTTTTTTTATAATTGTAGATACATATAAATATGTACATATTTATATAATATGTATACTACAATAATATATTTATTTTTATAGGAATTTGTTTATATTTATAATATAAATTAAATGTTATTTATAACTTAAATAGTAATTCTTATTAATATTTTACCTCTTAAAATTAAAAATAAATTTACTGATTTATTTAAATTATTTCACTGTAAAAAAGAGCGTTTTGGTTTAAGACGTTTACGTGGTCACTTCTAAGACGTTTATAAGCATCTTATTTGCCTTTTAAAATGCATGTATTTGGAGGTTATGTTTTTCAGTTAAGACGCTCAAATAAGACGCTTATTTACATAAGACGTTTATAAACGTCTAAACGTCTTATTTTTAGACGCCATTTTTTGCAATGTTTCTTTTCTATGATTTGGATAAATCAGTGAATTTTTTTTAATTTTATGAGGCAACATATTTTGATTAAAAAATGTAAATTTTTTCTACCATTTATCAATTTGAGAATAGTATATATTTTTATGATTTCAATTAATTTTGAATGTAAAATTATTTAGAAATTCAAATTATTTTTCAGAATTAAAAATTTTAGTAAATTATAAAATGATTTCAAATTGTATACAACGTTTTTCGTGTAAAATTTCTACTTGTATTTATAAACTGCTCTCTAAATTTGAATTAGTAAAAATATTTACTAATTTGAATTAGTGACTGACTTTTTGCTTTTGAATTAGTAAACTTTACCAATATATTAGTAGAAATGACTATTAGTAAATCTTACTAATTCAAAAGCAAAAAGTCAGTCACTAATTCAAATTAGTAAACATTTTTACTAATTCAAATTTAGAGAGTTCTATTATTAATACTTATAATTAAAATAGTAACATCTGCAAATATTGTTTTGTTTACAAAAATTATCTTTCAAAGTTTAATTGAAAGTGCTATCATTCAAATAACTTTCAGTGACAGTTTTAAATTGAATCTGAAATATATGAAGTGATTAGTGAAGTTTTAAATTGAAGTAAAAATTGTTTAAATAAAACATCTGTCATCAACGCGAAATATATTTTTTCTATGATCGTAATTAAAATCCCCATTAATAAATATGTAAGTACGGTCCTGAAAATTAGAAAGTGGGGATGAATTCGTCAGCGTGCAGTTTGAAATCAAGTGGAGGGGTTATTTCTAGAATACCGTGCAGTTCGGCGGTCCGACTGTACTGATATTGAAAACTGTTCAGTAGTTACTCATCTCACAGTTTCTTCCCAAGTAGAGAAGTAAACGTTTCGAGCCCACATTATTCAATTGGCAGCCCAAGTGCAAAAATCAATGCTGCCCAATATTGGCCAAGTATTGGCAAAGCTGGCATCGAGAGTTGACAGACAATATTGGTCCGACTATTGGCAGCCAAATCTCGACAGTCATTAAGAGCTCAATACTTTCAACCAGATCTTGGTAGACATTAATGGCCCATTAAAAGTGTTGTAAGGTCTCTGAAATGTTTAGGTTAATTTAGACTTCCAGATTTATCGACCAATAGAACAGCTCTGATTGGTTTGAAAGACCTGAAATAAACAAACATTTTCCAACAAATTTTACTTTGAACACATACACTTCTTACAAAATCTGCTTACATACACATAATAAGCGAAAAGATAGTTTAAATCCGAGCGTAAACGTTATTATAAATTGGAAAGTTGGGTAGTAATGTTATGCGAAGAATATGCCAGCTCGGCTATTGTGTTCGCTATCCATGCTTCTGTCCTCTTCTGGCGACTGGTAAACATCTCTATAATGGTATAACATTTTCATCATCAAAGATTGTCACCTGTACAATTATATTTCAATAATCTTCTGATTGTAAATACCACAATCTAGATAGCTGTCCGTATATATTTATATTTATTTAATAAAATATATCCTAACATTTCGACGAGTTTGACTACACATTCTAAAACATCCTAAATACATACGGCGATTCCACGTGAGATTTTAGTCGACCTCTTAAAATCGGCCAAAAATATTTTTTTTCTATTTTGTATCGAAAAAAACAGATACGTATTTTTTTATTTTTGTTCAATTGTCAAAATTTTCGAGTAATGAATTTTCGAAATTTTGCACTTTTAACCGTATACCTATATTCAGTAGCTTATAAGTCCGAAAATATTGAGTTTAGAAAAAAGTTCTCAAAGAACGAAAGTTTTAGTTCTCTTTCGACTTTTAGGAAATGAAAACAAAATTTTTTTTCATTTTTCATTAAAAAAATTTATAAACAAATTAATTTTTTTTAACTTTGGGTATGATAAATTTTTAATTTTCTTTTTTCAAAACATACCTGTAAATGATAAGAAGGTTTTGTAAAAAGTTTCAGAGTGGGCCTGACAAGTTTAAAGGGTTAAAAAAGATAATTAAGCTGCCCGTGCAGGTAGCACGCCCGCGGCGCAATATGATTTTTTTACATTTTACTATTAAAAATTGTCTAGACCCTACAAATTTTATCGGATTTTGATTATTATTAAATTTGCAGGCTCTAGACAATTTTTAATTGTAAAAAAATCATATTGCGCCGCGGGCGTGCTACCTACACGGGCAGCTTAATTATATTTTTTAACCCATTGAACTTGTCAGGCCCACTCTGAAACTTTTTTCAAAACCTTCTTATCATTTACAGGTATGTTTTGAAAAAAGAAAATTAAAAATTTATCATACCCAAAGTTAAAAAGAATTAATTTGTTTATAAATTTTTTTTATTTTTTTAATAAAAAATAAAAAAAAATTTTTTGTTTTCATTTCCTAAAAGTCGAAAGAGAACTAAAACTTTCGTTCTTTGACAACTTTTTTCTAAACTCAATATTTTCGGACTTATAAGCTATTGAATATAGGTCTACGGTTAAAAGTGCAAAATTTCGAAAATTCATTACTCGAAAATTTTGACAATTAAACAAAAATAAAAAAAATACGTATCTGTTTTTTTCGATACAGAATAGAAAAAAATATATTTTTGGACGATTTTAAGAGGTCGACTAAAATCTCACGTGGAATCGCCCATACACTACACTTTACATCTTAAATACACCATAATGCATTGTTACACCCTAATGCATTAATGCCTTCCTTCCAGTTTTGACGGCGTTTTAAAAAGTCATAACATATCTATCAAAATATTGTTAGTTCATGACGTATGAAAAAACTAGAACATCACTAACTAACAAAATTGTAATAGATATGTCACGACTTTTTTTAAAAACCGGAAGGAAGGCATTAAAGTGATTAATTAATTAAATAATTTGTAATTTCTATTCTTGTGTAAAAAGTCGCTGAAACCGAAAAAGATCACCACAAACAAATTCGTCTTTTCCTTTAACCCCCTCGCTCCCTGACAGCGCCACACATATACCCTTAGAGGGAGTTAAATTTTCATTTCTTACAAAAAGTCAAATGCGGTGTCTACTCCTTTGTTTTTTGGGTCCCTGTCACCAAAAAGGCACCCAAAAAATTAGTCGCCACCTCCACTCCCTAACACTCCCTTAGTATCCCTAGGGAGGAGGTTGAACTTTTCAGTTTCATGAAAAGTCGTCTACAATTTTCATAACACCGAAAATCTTAATAAAAAAATTTTTTAAAAAGCGAAAGAAAACGATTTTACGTGTCTACCATCTTGAAATATTGTTAATTTTGAAATTAAATCACTGTTCTCTTTAAATATTTAATAAATTGAGCTGAAATTTTGTAAGACTAAAATATAATTGAACGATTAAACGAACTTACCTGCAAGTGAAGTTTAATCGTGATTATATGAATCGTCTCGTTCTTCTAGATTATACGGTAGTCACACTCATCTGCTACTTCTGATCACAGTTTTTTATAGCTAAATTTAAAAAACATACTTTTACCCGCGGCCACAACCATGTAGTGGCGCTACACACATCCTGTTTCATTATTTTAAAGCTTCAAATCGTAATATGGGTACACGGAGAGAAATTTCTGTTAATATTTACCGTGCTGCCACCTGAAACTATGTTCAAAGTGCATTCTGGCAGTTTTTACCGTGCTGCCTCTACAATCTGTAATGCAAAATTATAGTGACAGCACGGTAAAAACTGCCAGAATGCACTTTGAACACAGTTTCAGGTGGCAGCACGGTAAATATTAACAGAAATTTCTCTCCGTGATCTTTAATATATAAACTGAAAAATCTAGGAAGGGAGGGACTGATCTATTCGAACAAAACGATTCATATAATCACGATTGAACTTGACTTACATGTAAGTTCGTTTAATTGTTTAATTATCTTCTTCTTCTTCTTCTTAATTGGCCTGTTGATAAATCAAATGGCCATAGATTAAACACATAAAATTTCACTGTAAAAAGGTGCCAAGCAGAATCAGGGTGCAAAGGTGAGCTGGTTCATATAAGCATAGAATAAGCAGCAAAGCAAAAGCACAAACGAGCATGCGCAGTTGAGTAAAGTAAGTGACTATGGTAGATTGCGGGAAATTCAAACAGTTGTTTGTAAGTGCCAGAATGAGACCACCGCACATATATCAGTCTCCAGTTATCTTCCGAGATTGCTTGTTTCTTGCAATATATTACAAGAAAGGCATCTTATTGAAGAGTACAACAAATTGAACACCATGAGCCATTAGAATTTAAATTGGAATGGCGCGGTGTTCTGATGAAATTTGCTGCAGATGGTTTTTCTGATACAGTTGATGGCGGTGGAATTGTTGTAGAGGTTTATTCACCACTGACGCCGGGTTCAAAGCCAAAAATTCCCAGTTGTTGTTGATGCTTAGAATTGAATGTAGTGATGTTGATATTACTTGCTGTTTTGCATTGGAAGGGGTTCAGATTTGTATTAACAAGAAAGGAAAAAATAAACTTGTGTATAAGGAGAGAAAAGAAAAACCAAAAGAAAGCTAAGACAAAATCCTTTGACAAAGCAAATATAATAACTGTTGTCCCGTTTCTTTGTTTGATTCTGCTTTAAATTTAATATAAATTAATGATGTATCAAATGTCTAAATATAATTTTCCTTAGTTTAATAAAAAAATTTATGTAATTCCATTGATAGTCTTTTATTTGGGTTAAAAATGAATTTATCAAGGTTTTCGAGGGGGGAAGAGAAATCATTGATCGATCTGAGATAACAAAACAAAGATTGTCTGCCTGGAGCGAGATGTGGGCACTCATTTAGCAAGTGGAATAGGGACTTGACACTTTGACCACAACTACATTCGCCGGGAAAGTTCCAATTCATGCGTCTGAAATGTTCGAAAGTACATATGTGGTTAACTCTAAGGCGAGAAATCAAACTAGTGTTTGGTCTTGGTATCTCCATCCCAAGATACCATGGTCTTTTAGAATCGAAATTGATCTTTGACAAAATCCTGTCCGCTACCGCAGAATGATTCTTGTAGGGCCATAGCTCCCTTGATTGAGAGGACATAACTCTTTTGCCCCATGAGAAAACATCCCCGACAGAGGCTATTTTTTTTGGAGGGATGTTCAAAGATGCAGCGAGCCTTGCGACTTGATCAGCAACTGAGTTCTCTTTAATATTGTTATGTGAAGGAATCCATATGAGATGCACAGAAAGGGGAAAAGGAGAGTTGATGATTAGGTCGGCTATTTTGAATGGAAGCTTGGAATCCTTGTGTGTTAAGGCGGATCTATCTGATATCTGTTTGATTGCTGTCATGGAGTCCGACAAAATAATGATGTTCTGGAAGTTTGCGGAGATTGCGTATTTGATGGACAGGTGGATAGCGGATAGCTCCGCAGAGGTTGAGGATATATATCCAGGAAGAGGAACTCCGTAACGGGTATTGTCTTGGGGAATATAAAATCCTGCACCTGCCATATCAGAATCTGGAAAACAAGATCCATCGGTATATATATATATATATATATATGTATGATTGGGGTAGTTATCATTCAGGAATTGTGCCAATTTTTCGTTTGGAGTGTTAGAGTCTTTCAATTCATGTCCGAATTCATCGTTGATAGGGATGGGGATGTGTATTGTTTCCCATGATAGATCAAAGAAGAGAGGACTTTTTGTGATGAGGCAGGAGTTGATTTTGTCTTGCAGAAGAATAAAGGATTTATAAATACCTGTTTTTGTTATTAATTTAAGAGGTTTACGTTGGTTAGTAATACGGGTTTTTAATGTTTTGAGATTTGAATTTAGGGGATTCTTTGTCCATGAACAATTTCTGATTATAAATCTGGTTGTTAAATAATTTCGTCTGATTTTAAGAGGAATTTCGCCAGATTCGATGAGTAGAAAGTAAATAGGCGTGGATGAAATACAGCCCGTGATTACCCTTAAGGCAGAATATTGTAATCTGTCTAGTTTGTCTAAGAGATACTTAGCAGCCCCAGAAAAAAATATACCACCCCACTCTAGAATTGCCCTTACTAGTCCTTTATAAGCTATAAGGAGGGTTTCCGAGGAAGCGCCCCAGGTGATTTTAGAGAGAGCTTTAAGGGTGTTGATAGCTTTGGTTGCCCTTGACGTGATGGATTGAATGTGGGATTTCCATGTTAATTGTGAATCAAAGATTATCCCCAGATATTTCATCTCATTCGCACATGGGATAATTTGGTTATTAATCTGGACAGTATAGTTTGAAACGTCTATTTTGGATCTTGAAAATATACAAAAGCAGCATTTTGGAATGGAAATGTTAAGACCCAGGTCGGTTAGCCAAGCTGTAATTTTGTTAATAGATGTGTTTATTTCTACAATTCCCTCATCAATATTCTTGTTAGTGGTATATAAAAAAATATCATCCACATAGATTGTGGCTTTAGTGTTTGGATTTAAGTGTTGCATAATTTGTTTTGTATAGACGTTATACAGGAAGGGTGATAGAACCGCGCCCTGAGGGACGCCGACGTGTGTTTTCTTCGGATCGTTATCGTTTGCTGAGAAATATAGGTTGCGCGAAGAAGTCATAAAATTGATAAAATTAAGGATGCATGTAGGAGTGTTGAGGTCTTTTAATTGATAAATGAGTTGGTCATGGCGAACACAGTTATAAGTACCTTTTATATCAAGGGATACCGCTAAGACGTTTTCGTTTCTTTCAAAGCCCGTGAGAATGTCAGTGTAAGCCACTGCTGCACAGTCAGAAGATGACCTGGCCTTACGAGATCCAAATTGTTGTGGGGGGAACCAGTCAGATCTTTCAGCAATATATTCAAGTCTGCGATGGATGAGACGTTCGAATAATTTGGAGATATTTGAGGATAAGGATATTGGTCTGAATCCCTTGCCTTCTGGTTTTCGGATAAAAAGGATCAGATTGTCCCTCCAAGACTCTGGAAACAGACTAAACTTATAGAAATGATTGAAAATTAAAAGTAGAAGTTTATGTCCAGAAGTTGGTAGTTTTTTAAGTATGGAATATCCTATGGAGTCTATACCCGGGGCAGTATCTTTCCTACAGCGCGAAACAGCATAATAATATTCGTCAGTCGAGAAAGGGCCATTTAGCGGGTCGAGCTCGATAGGGTCATTATCAAAAGAGATTTCTGTTATGGGGATGTTAGGGTTCAAGAGTTCCTGTTGTAAGGTGGTGATTTCAGGGAGATTAGGATCATTGAAAATATTGGTGGATTTGGCAGAATTGGATGATTGAAAACCTTTAATTATACTCCAAATCTTCTTGAGTCCCATGGAAGGGTTGATTGAGGAACAAAATTGTTTATATGAGTTTTGTTTTTGGTTGCGTAAAAAAATTTTGATCTCATTATCCACTTTGAGGTATTGCGATAGTGCCTCTTGTGTTTGATTTTGGAAGTAAGTCTTTCTTGCATTGGATCTCTTTTCTATTGCTGTAGAACAATCGTCATTCCACCATACTGGCTTGGATTTACCCTTCTTACGACCCCTATTTGATGGTTTAAAACCTCCAGAATCCAGAATGGATTCTTTGATACCCTCTATAAACTCAGTATAAGTCTGGATGTTAGGAGTTATAGTTCCAGATTCAATCCTGGCCAAGATATCATTTGAGGAATCATTTATTTTGGAATGGAATAATTCCCAGTTCATCCTGGATAAATTGAACCTGGTACTATTAGACATTGAGTAGGTTGGTTTAAAATTCAGTACAGATATCAGTGGATAATGGTCCGAAGAATAGGTATCATCAAGAACGTCGGTGTTTAATTTATTAGCAAGGGAGGTAGATACAATGATCAAATCCAAGACACTTGAGTATCTTGTATGAATGTTATTATATGTAGGGGTGTCGTCATTCATGACGACAAATTCGAAATCAGTCAAGGATTCAGTGAGGCTGGAACCGTTATGATTATAATTATGGTGACCCCAAAGAGGTGAGTGTGAATTAAAATCACCTGTAATGATGACGTGTGGATACTGGGAAAGTTGTATAAACAGTCTATTCCAGTTGTCCAAATCGATACGTTTATTGGAGGGAATGTAGAGAGACACTACGACGATACGACCCATAGTGGTTTCAATGCCGACGGTGGAAAGCTCAAAGCTGTCCCTCCACCAGTCTCCCAGGTTAATCCTCGAGGTAACTAACACTCTTCTACACAGAATCATTGATCCACCGCCGCGACCTAGTTGTCTGTCGTATCGAAAGGTGATGAAACCTTCAATTTCCCAAGTGGGAATTTCGGGAGACAACCATGTTTCGGATAAGCAAATTATGTCGGGATTCTGTTTGAAGATGAGAGTCTCAAGCTCTATACGCTTGTTAAGGATGCTTCTAGGGTTCCAGGAGCATATTTTTAGTGGGTGTGATGTTAATGAGAGTGGAAGAGACTGATTGAGCATATTGTCAAATCACAGAATAGACAAACAAAACAAAAAGGGAAAGACGAAGAAGCAAACAAGAAAGGGAAAGGGAAAGAAAGCGAACAAAGCAAAAACAAAATCAAAGAAAAATAAGGACAGAAAATTAAAAGGTACAGGCAAATAAATAAGAATGGGACAATTATACCGGAGAGGAAATTAAAATTTGATTAGGATGAATAGTTTAGAATTTATTTAAAGGGTTAAGAGAAAATTTTGTGTTAAATATAAAGTCAGCAGAGCGAAAGGACGAGTTATTAATTAAAAGAAAAATTGGGTTAAAATTGAAATTGGAAAGGGTTTTAGGTTTCCAAAGTCCGTTGTATTATATTATCTGGACAAAAACAATAAAACGTAACAATAAGAGAAAAATCATTCACATTAGGCATAAGGACAGGCTAGATCTGCGAGGGATTAGCACAGATGCAGATGACCTATGCATGCGAAAGAGATAACGCAACGGCTACGCATTGTTTATGGATTTATAAAGTTAAATACAAAAGGAATAAAATATGCAATTAGTAAATAAAAAGAAAAGGGGAATTTTATAAATAAAGAGATCGAAATATACAATTGTAGTTTGGATGAAAATATATATTATAGTAAATTAAAGTTTATGTTAATTTTTAAAAAGATATATTTGCTAATTAGATTAAATTATGTTAGTGGAACAATAATACGGAACAATGATTGTAGAATAACCCACACGGAGCATAAGGTCCAACTAGATTTACGGGGGATTTGCATAGATGAAGATAGACCGATGAGTGCGAGAAAGACGACAATATCGCCGTATATTGCTCACAAAGTAAAATTAATTTTAGAAAATGTAAAATGAAAAGAACGAGAGGGGTGGAAGGGGAGACTCACATGGGACGACTATGTTTCAATGCCTTGACTATAGGATTGAACATACCATGTGTGGTTTCCTGAATTTTATGGATCAAATGGTATTATAAAAAGTTTGGTAGTATTTAGTTAAAATTCTAATATTTGGTTCCGTACTAATTAAAATTATTAAAACGTCATCGCTCTGGTAATATTTAAAATATGTGTTTTGTAGGTTATAAAAAGATTTGATCGAGTTGTGAGTTTATTCGAATGGAGCTTATTTAGTTTTTTTGTCGTTGTCTATTTGAGTCATAGACACGTCGTTTGTGTACTCTGACTCATCAAGTGATTTTTCCATGAATGCGAGTTTAGTAGAGATGTTATCAATAATTGAGTTGAAGGACTTTTTTTGATTTTGATTGGAATGTTTATTAATATGAGAATTGGAGGATTCTTCTGTTGTTTGATTAGGGGTTGAAGATGGGAGGAGTTTATCTGTAGGAAGGGGGTGGGGTTGAGAGAAGGAAGAAGACGAAGCTGTAAAAATAGTGTTAGTTGGAGGGGGAAGCATAGGGTGAAGAAAAGGGAGAGGATCTGGGGATGATGCATTTTTTGATGCTGAGGAATTATGTGAAGAATTTGGGGAAAAGATTCCTCTTGAATTTAATATGTTTATGCCTTCCTGATGACCAAGGTTTTGAGTGTAGCATATTTTTGATAACTCAAACTCAAATTTATAGCGAGGGCATTCATGCGAGGATGCCATATGTGGTTCTCGACAGTTGTTGCATTTGGGTCTTGAAAGCCGGTTGGAACATTTATTTGTTATGTGATGTTGGGAGCAAAATTCGCAGACTGGGTGTGCAGACCGACATTGATCTGCTGTATGGCGAAAACGCTGGCAATAATGACACCTTCTGGGGGGTGGAATCATCGGAGTGACAGAAAAGAGATAATTGAAAGTATTAATTAGTTTGGGAATGGTAGGAGAGTTAAAAGAGATTTCAACGACGTCAATAGGGACATTGCTTTGATTGACTCTTCTTTTAAGGGAAAGGATTAGTGGTTTAGAAAGAGCGTCCATATTCTCATAAATTTCGGATAATTTAAGATTGGTGTCAATGTTTTTTATAAACCCCTTTTTATAGAATAAAGATATTGGAGGAAAAGCAGCATATGGTAGATTTCCAAGATTGTAGTGGTCCAGAATTTTGTTCGCATCAGTATAGATAGAACAAGTTATTTTAGTGCTGTTCTGACCGTTTGCAGAAATTGTTAGAGGCCCGGGAGTGATTGCTCTTATTTTTTTCGCAAGGGCGATTGGGTTGTAACGACCGATGTTGACTGATGGATCTTGGTTGGAGTCAAATTGGAGTATCACAATGAATGGTGGTGTCATGGATTGGTTATATCTTAGATTTGATAAGGAAAGGGTTGGGAAAGGTTGCCATATATGAACATTATGAACTTGATTTTTTGCTGAGGTTGGATCGTGAGAAAAGGTTTTGTTGGGGTGTGAATCCTTTGTTTTGTGATTGTTGGAAATTGACTCACCCTGAGAACCCAGTTGAGACTTCGATTCGCGAACCCGTTTTAAGGAATTTTGCATAGAAGAGACATTTTTAGATTTATCGGACCAACTGGTTTGTTGAACATCCCTCTTTTTATCTGTAGATTGCAACTGTGTTCCTGGGGTGGAGGCACCAAGGTTCTGGATGGTTGTAAGGTTTGAGCTTGAATGTTCCATAGTAGATGTCGAAGACGTTGCATGTGGAACGTTCCCAGCGATCACTGTGGAATGTATTGGAGAAAGATTAGGACTGCTAGACATGTTATAATTAAATTGGATTATTTAATATTATAAGTATAATCAGTTATGATTATTTATCTCTTTGAATTTAAGTTAGAATTTATTGTTATTTTGTTTATTTATTATTAAGTATATTTCCTCTATTCCCTGATCTCCTATCAGGACAGTTTATAGTTTAAACTCCAATACATGAATAAAGAGGAAAAAAAAAAGAATTCGTTTCTCTCACTTCCCTCCCCTCAACCATTCACTATTGTTATGATTCTCTTTTCCCTGCCTTCTTTACTTTTAGGTTAGGTTGTATTAACTTTATTTTATCTCTTTTATTTAATTTGGTTTTTCAGAATTTTCGGAAAAAAAAGAAAAAGGAAAAAATTTTTCCCTTTTTATTTATATTTTATTTATTTTATTATATTATTCCCTCTCCGGTAAATCTTACAAGAAATCTATTTATTCATGAGGAAGAGACATAGATAGACAAATGATATGTATAATTAGAACAAACAAACGATAAATACGATTAAACACGGCTCAATAAAACTTGGGGCATTTATTGAAAAAAAAAATAATACGTACCACAATCTACGTTTTGTATTTGTATTTGAAATAGTTAGTCAGATTTTGTTTTACCCTGCTTGAATTCTGAAAGGAAGCGAGAGGTCAAAAGGATGCAAGCACGTGCAAGAAATTTGTGAAGATCTATGGTGTAATTACTGTTGCTTGTAGATATATTTGGAGAAACAGATGAAATTCCAAAGAAACAAATGGACCGGTATTTGTTTGGTTTTTAATTATAGCACGTGGAGATGATATTCCTTATCTTGGTTATGTTTTGTATCTATAGTTGGAATTCATTAATGGCGTCACGAAGGACGGCGTGGTTGATTTATTCTTCGAATTCAATTCAATAAACTGCTTATCTCAGATAGTAATATTAAAACTTTTATGGTATAAATGTTAGAAAGGTGGTTAAAAACTAATTACAGTAGAATTTTGGTTAATTTAACACGGATTGTGAGTATAGCGAGAGATTTTCTCGCCGCAAAATTTAAACGTGAATATTACACAAAGGTTAACACTCGAATCATTGTTTAATTATATTTCATCGTCTCGTTCTTCTAGATCATATGGTAGATGTTTAAAGAAAACTTGCGATTTCTTTACGAATGTAAGAAGAAACTAACCTTCTTTTTATTGAAAAATAGAATAATAGAATTAAATAGAATACAAAATTAAACTCTTTATTTACTCTTTGTAACATTCTTAATAATAGCTTTCGCAAAATTGGTTTTATCGTATAGAGGCCTCTAATAGAATCTTGCAAAAGCTTCGAACTTCTTAGACCAACCTGCAGTCTGACAAATAGTGTCTATATTAATTCCCTCTCGACAGGCGGCTGATAAAGACGCGTGTCTTGTGCTATGAGCCTTAAAAATTGAGACATCGACACCGCTCTTGTTTAACATTCTATTAGCCAACGAGCCAAAGTTTGCGTAGTTGCAGGTCTGAGCGGTTTTTTATAAGTGATAAACAACTCCTCAATTGCGCCCCTTGACTGCGATGTCCTTTCAATGTATGCTTGTAATACCGAGGCAACGCAAAAGCTCTGGGTTGTCCTCGAAAAAAGGAATCACGAGGCACGGTTGAAGTCTATTGACTGTAGATGTTTTAATCCGCTGAGGAATCTTGATTTGAATTACATCTGTAGAAAAAATTTTATTTTTTATCAATATTTTCGATATGGTTTGAACTCTATGTGATGTAATTAGGGCTAATAACATAAGTAATTTTTGTGACAGGGAATCAAAACTTAATTCTTCATTAGGGTGTAATGTTTTTAAAAATTCAAGGACAATAGAAGGGTCCCAAGTATAATCATAACGAGGTTTCTGTGGTTTTACAACAGAAACTTCCTTAAAGAATCTTTTAACCAAAGGGTCATT
Organism: Leptopilina drosophilae; assembly: GCA_032873175.1. Lineage (NCBI taxonomy): Eukaryota > Metazoa > Arthropoda > Insecta > Hymenoptera > Figitidae > Leptopilina > Leptopilina drosophilae. The sequence goes on from CM065478.1 coordinate 45,728,700, forward strand.
TCCGATTTCTGCCCTTATAATCAGATGAATTGCGGATCTATACGAATTGACGAATTGAGAGTTCCATAAGAATCAACTTGGTCGTAAATCTTCATAAAAAATTTTGAAACTTGCGATGAGTCTGCTTCGAATGGTGATATATTTTGTTCTTCGCAATGTTTCCATCAGAGTCTGAGAGGCTTCTCGTATTGTTTTAATGTCCCCATAGATATAGAATTGACCATTATTGGAGTCGCCTCTTCTGGAGTCCCTCGTATCGAAAGTAAATTTTCTTGTGGACGAAAGTAAAAAGGCTTATCAGTTAAAAGTTCCAAACATAAAGGAAACCACGGTTGAGTGGGCCAATACGGAAGAACAACTACTCTCTCTGCTCGGTCTTCAATTTCTTTTCTCAGTACTTTTAATATTACTGAGAAAGGAGGAAAAGCGTAGAAAAAATAGTCCACCCAGGAAATTGTGAACCCGTCAATAATTATTGAATCAGAATCTCTATACCACAAAGCAAATCTTTTACATTTATTGTTGTTACTTGACGCAAAAAAATCAATATCGAATATTCCGAAGGTATTTGTAATTGTGGAAAAAATTCCTTTATTTAATTCCCATTCTGTTTCGGAGGGTAGAATTCGAGACTCGCTATCTGCTACCGAATTATCTTTTGACTTAATATATGATGCGAAAATCCAAAGGTTTCTCTTTTCGCACCACTGACATATCAATTTTGGTAGATTGTTTAATTTAGGTTCTTGGATTCCTCTCATACGGTTGACGTATGAAATTGCTGTAGTGTTATCTACACGCAAGAGTACCTGACAGGATCTAAGGTCCTTTGCAAAAAATGTTAATAAGTTAAAAACCGCTCTTAATTCTAGCAAATTTATATGGTCTTTCTTCCGTGTTCCACCAGCCATGAGTTCTTTTATTATTACAGCATGCGCCCCAACCTGTCAGTGAAGCGTCAGAAAATATTTCAACCTTAAAAGAAGAAGTTCTAATGGGATTATTTACAAAAGGAATCTTCTCAATCCACCAAGCAAGTTCTACTTTAATATCTGGCGTTATTTCCATTGAGGCATAAAAATTTTAATCCTCAGCGGATTAAAACATCTCGAGTCAATAGACTTCAACCGTGCCTCGTGATTCCTTTTTTCGAGGACAACCCAGAGCTTTTGCGTTGCCTTGGTATTACAAGCATACATTGAAAGGACATCGCAGTCAAGGGGCGCAATTGAGGAGTTGTTTATCACTTATAAAAAACCGTTCAGACCTGCAACTACGCAAACTTTGGCTCGTTGGCTAAAAACAATGTTAAACAAGAGCGGTGTCGATGTCTCAATTTTTAAGGCTCATAGCACAAGACACGCGTCTTTATCAGCCGCCTGTCGAGGGGGAATTAATATAGACACTATTTGTCAGACTGCAGGTTAGTCTAAGAAGTTCAAAGCTTTTGCAAGATTCTATAAGAGGCCTCTATACGATAAAACCAATTTTGCGAAAGCTATTATTAAAAATGTTACAAAGAGTAAATAAAGAGTTTAATTTTGTATTCTATTTAATTCTATTATTCTATTTTTCAATAAAAAGAAGGTTAGTTTCTTCTTACATTCGTAAAGAAATCGCAAGTTTTCTTTAAACATCTACCATATGATCTAGAAGAACGAGACGATGAAATATAATAAAGAAGAGCAGTGTTGTACAAAAGTTTAAATAATGTTATAATAAATTTTAATAAATCACTTTGAAATCAGTAAAGAAGAGAAATTAATTAGAATTTATAATTTTAAAGTAATTTGTAATAATTAATATTTTTTAAACTTTTGCACATCGCTGCACTTCTGTATTTTATTTAAAACTGTTGTGTAAAATTTCAGATCTATTTATTAAATATTCAAAGAGAAAACCGGTCAACTAGATATTTGTCCGTATTTGTAAACACTAAAGATGGTCACCCTAACCATCATTATACTACCCACTATTAATTTCTCTACATGCATGATTAAAAATTTTGTTTTTAAATTCTTTAAAGTATAATGTTTAAAATATATTATTCATTTTAATATTTTCAGAGATAAATGGAAAATGAGTCAGTCCGAGACGCCACGAAAAGTAGATAATAACCAAAATAACGGTAACAATATGTTTATTTTGTCTTTACCATTGTATATGAAAAGAAGTTTTATTTTAAAATTTGTACAGTTTTTACTTTTTAAATTATTCTGAATATCGTTGTTACTTTTTTATTTTTAATTTCATTGCTTAAAGGTTTTATCTTCATTCTCTAAGTTGTGAATTTCAATTTTAATATTTAAAAGATTGAAATGATTTAAGGTAAATGTGTCAGTGCTCGGCAGCTTAAGGAATTTTTCAATTTTAAAATGACTAATTAGCAGTTTCAAAGACAATTTTTTCAAATGAAACAAATTTTATTGATTAAAGAGGATTATAAAGAAGAGTAATTAACATCACTTTTTAAGAAATCAAATACTATGTAAAATTTATTTGCATTTAAAGTCGAAAATATGCAAATGCGTTAGAAATCGGCAGGTACGAAAACTGACTGTGTCAGTAATCGGTCGTCGATGTCGATGTCGCGATATTGAAACTTACCAAAAATATTGTTTATTCATGCATAAAATGACTGTGTGTCTTATTTTTTGGTTAAGTTGTGACAACCTGCCGACGACTAAAGCACTGACGAGCACTGACGCATTTACCTTAGTTAGTTCAACTGTAGAACATAAAACTTTATACTTTATTGATACTAAGGATTGGCAAGACAGTGAAGTAATTAGAATAAAATAATAATGTACGGTACATGTACATAAAAAATTCGACATTTTTTTCCGTGGGTCTAAAATAATTTGAGAATTTAAGATTTTTTATTGATATAGGGGAGAGTAGGCTACATTGAACCAGCGTCAACACTGAACCACTTTAATTTTCTAAGAAATGACGGAGTGGAATTTTTTCTTATTTAATATATAAATTAGTATTACCGAAAGCGACTACGCCCAAAAATTTCGAGCACGTAGGTTTATTATTTACAAAGAAAAACGAAAAAAACTGTTTTTCACGTACAAAACAAAAAATTTTGTGAAAATATAATGAATTTTTTTTATTGAAATAGGAAGTTTTAAAAATTAGTAAACTTGTGATTTATGTCGCTTAGGGTGTCAACTTGAATATTCCGATGTGATAAAGAATTTTAAGCCTTACATAAATTTATTATAAACAATTTTTGTTGTGAATGTCATGTGTATACAGTGAGCCAGGCAACACTGAACCACCCAAAAAAGCAAAGAATTTTCAATTTTAAGAGTGGTAAAGTTGTCTGCTCTACTAATTAGTAAGAAAAATACTAAAAGACATGCTTTCATCACAATTGTGAACGAGATAAACTCAAACTGTCACTTTACCTACCTAACCTGACATCAAAATATATTAATCTCCTATATTAACAAATAATAACTCTTTAACAACAATTTTGTATTTTTTTGAGTGAAAAATAATATTTTTTACATTGTGTAAGTAGAAATATTATTTTTGAAGTAAATTGTAGTGTTTTATTAAAGGTGGTTCAATGTAGACACAGATTCTTCGAAATAAGAAAAGTGCAACTTGTTAGAAAAAAATTAAATTTAAATATTTAATCATAATAATTTGTGTTTGTAACGTGTATATTAACTTCAGCTTAATGTTGATACAAAAACCTGATCAAAATTTGTAAAATTTAATTAGTTCTTGGACTTTAGAAAATATCCGGTTCAATGTAGCCTACCCTCCCCTATTGTTATTTTTCAACATATTTTTTAATTTAAAGTTTTATTGAGTTGTGTATAACCCACCTTTCAATATAAACAAAAAATAAACCAAAAATTATTTCATTTATTTAATATTCTCATGTTTACTTTTGTCATGTATTAGTGGGTGAGATGGCCATTAATAACTTTTATTTAAAATTTTTTATGTTAATGTTAGATACTTAAGAAATATTAAAGAAAAACAAATTAAAAATGTCTGAGAACAAAATAATTGATTTAATTTACACCAGAGATAGAGATATGTTTGCAAGTTGAGTCGAAAGTTATAATCAAATGACATTGATTGAAGATTAGATTCAGTGCAGTATTTGAAATTTTGACTACATAAAAACTGCTGTGAATCCCATGATAAATGTTTAAAATGCTATAAGAGAAAAGTTATTTGAATAATTAAAAAATAAGTTTAAGCTAAAAACCAAAAATTATAATTTTTCACCATTTCTCCTGGACATTCCGGCAGAGATGTCCAAATGCTCTTTTTAAAAATGTAAATTTTGAGATTATTTGTATGAAAATATTTTATTTTTCGTCACTGCGATGTTAAGTGTTCAATGTTTAATTATATTATATTGTTTTGAAAGTTTAAGGTTATGTTTTACAAAAAGTATAATTTTATTTTAACGTTAATTTATAATTCATAATATATTTTTAAAAATTTGTTTAAATATGAAATAGATATAATATAAAATTTTAAAAATATTTTTAATATTATTTTTGTTGTTGTTCTGGTTAAGTCAAATTTTTAAAAGGCGCATGTTTTATATTGTTGGCAATTTTCTATTTTTATTAAACATGAATTAATTGACTTGAATAAAATTTCTTATATATTGTTTTATTTTATTTTATTTATTTTGAACAGCAAATGAAATGTTGGAATTATTATTTTTTTAAGCAATGACGGAATTGTTTACATGAGTGAGTACAGATATTTTTAAAAATAAATATTAGTCAAGTAAATTGTATAAATTTTTTTTTATTTAACTATTGAACAATAATAAACTTTTTTGTATGTAGATATGTTGACAAAGAAGGAGCAAAAATTCAACAAAGAAGTAAACTTTCTAAATAAAATGAAACTATTTCCAGCACTTTTCGACTCAAAGGAGAGATTGAAATATCCTGTTTCTAAACGAACGGAAATGTGGGTTTCTTTCGCCAATTTATTCGCAGGTATATTTTAATTAATTTAATATAACTTTCATATTAATTGAATTACATTATTTTAAATTTTTATTTACCAATTGTAGATGAATGAAATTCAATTATTTCCTAAAATTTTGATTAAATTCTTGACAATATTTCATTTCTTTTAATACCGTCTTAATAAAATTTTTCCATAAAATTCAGTTATTCTCAAATGTTTTTATACAGTTCTTTTTAAATTTTAATTAATTTCTAAATTGAAAAAATAATATTAATTTAAGGAAAGTTGAAAAAACTCTTTAAAAAAATTAATTTTTTATGTTAATTGGAAACACGTAATAAATTAGGAAACAAATATGTAAACTACATTAATACATAAGAAGATAAACTAAAGATTCACTCTATTAACTTTTTTAGAGCATAATGCAGAATCGGCAATATTTCGATAACTATTCATCGTAAGTATAATCATATAAAATTTTTTAATCAAAATTGTTTAAATGTATTACTCTTTACGTAAATTTCTTTTTACTTATTAACAAATTTTAATTTTCAGATTATACAATGAACCCATTCAAGAGATGTTAACGACAATGTTAATGACAATGGTTTACAAAATGATGAGTAAGTAATATACTTATTCTACAATTACATATAATATACATTTTTCGTACAAAAATTAATTATTATTTACAGATCTAATATTGGCGATGAAACGGTCAATCATCAAGCACCACAAAAGCGAGGAGCCAAAAGAAAATTAAATAAAGGTACATCTGGAAATAGTTTATATACTTTTAAAATTTCTTTGTTAGGAAAGCTGTTGACGTTATTATATTTTTTATTATTACAATAACAATTGCAGTATTCATAATTTTAATAATTCAAATTTTAATTTATCTACAGATAAGGAAGAAACGGAGCTCCAAAAATTAATATTAGAAAAAATAAGTTCACATAATTTGAATATGTCTGATCCGGTGGATATTTTTTTAATGTCTCTTAGTCATATATATCGTAAATTAGATGATGTAAGACAAATCAGGGTACACCGTCAGTTTCTAGAAATTTTAGAGCATGAATATAATGAACAAGGTGAACTACATGAAAATTAGTAAAAACATTTATAATGCGTGTTCCAATTAGCTAATTTTTTATTAATTTATTAAAAAGTCAATATGTAAGAATTATTTAATCTTTCTTCTAAAAGGTTTAATTACTTTAAACATAATTGTGATTTACATTGTTATCTTTTCGTTCTTATTTTTATAGATTAAAAATATTGTTGACTATATGTACCTTGAAAAGATTACTTTAAGTGCCAAAGAGTTAAATGTCATTTGACATCGAAAAATTTTTGTCTAACTGCATAAAAGTATTTAAAAAATGTACTACGAATTCATATTAAATTTATATATTTTCCATATTTTTATAAACTTTTAAATGTAGATATTATATAAATTTTTTATTTACATAAATGAATTAATTATTTACATTTTACAAGTCATTTGTCATTACTTTTGTCTACTGCCATGGTACTGCTCCTACGCCTTCAAAAAATTTAGCGAATTCATCTCTTACGTTTATTGCATTTAATGGATTTCTGCATACGATTAATTCTTTTTCCAAATGTGGAATGTCTTGTAAAGCTGAAATTCAATTTTTTAAAAAGCTATGAAAGTAGACAATTTAAATTTACAAAAACCAACTTTTTAAAATGTATTAAAAATAGTATTTGAAGATTTAAGATTTTAAATTACTTTAATATTTTAAAAAGAAATAAAATTATAATGTACCATCTGTTGTAGCAGCTCGGTCAGTTGGTGTTAAATGAGAATAAGTTTCTCCATTGTCAATATTTGAACCAGTCTCTAAATTTTTTGTCAAGATTCAATTATGCAAACTTGTCGTTGCTTGAATAATTTTTCTAACAAGTTTCTCAGACCCAGTCATTGGAGCACGATAGATCCTCCACCTTGCTCCCAATATGCCAAACGCATTCTCTACAACTCTTCGAGCTCTACTGAGTCTATAATTAAAAATTTTTTTGGTAAAATTTAATTCGCTGGCTCGCGGATAGGGTCTCATGAAATTTGAAGATAACGCAAAAGCTTCGTCGCCTAGGAAAACATACGGTAACTTTGGACCATTATCTTGTAGTTTTTCTGGAGTAGAAATATTTAACTCTCCTGATTCCAATTTTTGGCCGATTTTGCTTTCACTAAATACGCCACCATCACTTCTTCGACCAGGTGCACCAATATCTACAGCAATAAACCTATACTGGGCATCAGAAACAGCCATTAAATTTATACCAAAATTTTTTTTGTACGTATAATATGATGATCCACTTTTTGGAGGAGCCTATAAAAATTTAAATGTAAATTTAAACATAATTTTCTTTACAATAAATAAATTACACCAATGGTACACAGTGAAATACTTTGCCCAAATGGTTTCAATCCCTGTATTCATTTTCTTGGCGATTTACTTTATTCGGAGCCACAATTTTTTATGCAATAGTGAATTGTGTGTAAAATTAGAACAATAAATAATACATAATATTCGCTTAATTATATTTCATAATTAATTAATTTTATGTTGAACACCTTTTTTTAACAGAAAGAAAATAAAATGCAATTAGAGGATCGAAATAACTTTACCTGTATAGTAACAAGTTTTCCATCGACTGCACCAATGCAATGAATAAAATTCCATTTCTCTTGAAATTCTTTTGCGTGCTCAAGCCACATTTCTGTGCTAGGTTTTGGAAAAGTTACATCTTTCAATGTAATCCAAATTGCTGTGCAGGTTTCGTGAATTATTTTGGATACGGTATTGGTTGAAACACGGAACGCAAAAGAAATGGATGACATTGAATCACCTGACGCAAGATATCTTAAACAAATTTGCAGTCTTGTATATGCTGGTATTGGGGTACGAATACCAGGTTGTTTTGCAATATGTGGCTCAACTAATTGCAGTAATTCCTTAAAATAACTTCTTGGCATACGTAAATACTGTCCATATTTTTCAAAATCTTCATCATGCATCTCCTTAATCAGATTATCGCTAGCTCCTTGGGAAATTCTCCTATTCCATTGGAAAATAGGACGAACCCAATATTTCCTTGAAGAGTTATAGTTTTCACAATTCTTTAAACGTAAATATAAAACAAATAAATATAAAATATGCTGATTCGTTTCCACAACTTGCAAAGGAGTTTTAATTTTATTAACATTCGCATTTAAAAGACAAAAAATGTATAACAAAAGATCGAATGGCTACATAATTTATTTTTAGTAAATTAGAAGAAGTTTATTACAGAATAACCTGTAAACGAAACGTGGTTATTAATTAAAAATTAAAATAAACTAAAAAAATTGTAAAATATTTCATTTATAATAAAGACAATAAGAATGAAAACTAATTGTATTAAAAATGGAAACAAACAATTTAAGTTTACTTATAATAAAATATTTCACAGAGAGCATTTTATAAAATATTAAGAAAACCAAATTAAATCAACGAATTTGTGTAAAGAATAATAGTAGTTTAATTGTTGAGAATTTTTAATATTTCAGAAATTCGTTTAAATAAATAAAATTAAAAATAATTTGTATAACAATTTGTTTCTTTTGTAAACAAATTTTAATACTAATAAATTATTATAACTTACCGGCACAAATTTAACGTTTATTTATTAAAATTTATCGGCATTCACATGCTAGCGTGAAAACGTTAAAACGGAAATAAGTTATTTTTCCAACCAATAGAAATACTATATTACATTTTTCTATGAGAAATTACAATTTTTCATTCGTTTTTCAATTGACGTTCTAACGTTAATTCCATTTTCCGCAATCATGTGAACACCCGTAAATAAGGAACGTGAAACGTTACAAAAAAGCGGTTAAAATTTAAAATTTTTTTTATTATAAATACTATTAAATTATTTATAATGTACAATGATTATTGTAATCAGTGAAACTCTCATTTAAAAGATTAACAAAATTTTGTAAAATGTATAATAATTACTATAGGTACCTTACACAAAAAATATAGGTAATGTTTATAATCATTATTGTTCTAGTTTTATTAATTACAATATTTATTACAAAGCCAAAAATAATTAAAATAATTTTCAGTGAATACTTTTTATATAAAAAAGTAAATATTATTAAAATATTCTGATAGATAATTTAATTTATGATTGTTTACTTCAATAAAATGAAAACTTAACGTTTTTCCGATAAAAGACACTTCTTGCCTTGCATCATAAATGTTGTTATTGTAAAATTTAAATGAATAATTTTTTAAACAATGATTTTCTGTTGTTTCTTTAATTCCAAATCTAATATATCTTTAAACTTTTTTTGCACAAAGGAACGCCTCTTTTGATCCAATTTTCGTATTTTTGGTCCAAGATGTAATAAATGAAAAGTGTGATGCATATCAATTTCTTTCTTCTCAGTAAACAACAGATTATTAATCTTTTTGTAAAATGAAAAATCACCTAAAAAATTTCAATTTAATTATTAATAGTATAATTTCCTTTAGACCAAAGTAAAAATAATTTGTGTGTTTCAGGTTTGTAAAATTAAAAGAAATATTTTTCATCTATGGATGTTAAAATATTATTAAAGACAATCCATGCAACTCACTCTTAGGTTTCTTCTCAATACTTGTTTTGGATAAACATTCATTTTCGATGTCAGAGTCAGATGACAAACTACAAATAGTCCTACAATGAAATAATATTAAATTATATTTTAAATCGACAATAAAGAGCAAATTATTTAGTTAAAATTTAAAAAATTTATTATCAATAACACAAGAAAATAATTTAACATATTAATAATAATGAGATTACATTCATTTTATACTTATTAATTTTTAAGTCCATTACATTTAATTTATATTAATATAAAGAATGTTGCAAAATAATGAAACCTTTTATATATATATATCTTAAAATATATATTTTGGGACAAAATATTTGAAATAAAATTTTTTAGGGGTTTTGTAAATGATTGATTTCAATGCCTTTGTAAAAAAAATTTTTACTTCAAAATACAAATTGTAAGAAATATTCTAAAGGTTTCATTCTTTTGCTACAATCTGAATAATTAAATTTCAAAATATTTTAATACAATAAAAGAAATAAAAAAATGTTATTTATAACATTTCACTGTGCATATAAGTTTACCTCATAGGTACAGATATGTCATCCAGAAATGTCATCATCTCAAATAAATAAAATGTTTTTTTAATACTTCTTTTTTTAGGAGCAGCTGATCCACTTCTTATATATTTTTTTTAATCTTCTTTTCTTTAAAATACATATCTTTTAAAGCAGCCCACCTTTTTTTATTCTATCTATAGACCAGTTACCTAAAATGTAAGATAAGTAATTTTCAATACAATTGGAGAAAATATGTGTAAGAAATATTGAAAATTAAATAACAACCTCCAAGACAATTATAGATTTCTTTCCAAAGATCTTTTATTTTTAAGTCCGATCTGTCAGTAACGGGTAACAGATAATTATATATTGCAGGTCTTTGTGCTACAGACTTAATAAGCACTTCATCGAATCCTTCTATTTCGTGCTTCATAAAATTCTTATGATCTATGAAATGAAAAATCCAATACCCATTCAACATTAAATAAACATCTTTAAAAAAATTTGTTTTTAATTTTTTAAAAAAGTTTAATATCACATAAAAAAATTTTAATGTATTTTCAATAACTTTTTTAAAGTTAATATTTATAATGTAGGGAATAATATTAAGTAGTATTTGTTAATAACTAGAGAAATTTCGGCTTAATATTAGATTCATAACTCCTATTTTTTAATTAAAGTTATAAAAATATTTCAATTTAAAACTCACTAATTGTCACAATCCGATTTTGGTCTACATGAAGAGACTGTTTTCCTTCTTTCATATCCTTGAAGTGCTCGTGTTGCAAAATGGCTTCGAAATTTAAAAAAATTTCGCCACAATAACCACATTTCGAAATTTTTGAATTTCCAGATGTACCTTTATTTAATTTTCTTGTGGCTCCTCGCTTTTGTGGTGCTTGATGATTGACCGTTTCATCACCAATATTAGATCTGTAAATAATAATTAATTTTTGTACGAAAAATGTATATTATATGTAATTGTAGAATAAGTATATTACTTACTCATCGTTTTGTAAACCATTGTCATTAACATTGTCGTTAACATTTTCGAGGGTTTCCAAATTTTGGTCGCAATGAAAATCATTGCCGTTCTCCTCTCTCTCTTGAATGGGTTCATTGTATAATCTGAAAATTAAAATTTGTTAATAAGTAAAAAGAAATTTACGTAAAGAGTAATACATTTAAACAATTTTGATTAAAAAATTTTATATGATTATACTTACGATGAATAGTTATCGAAATATTGCATCGCTTCAAAATGGCGAAATGCTCTTGGATCTTGAAATTTGTGGTATTGGTCTCGAATATTTCTCCACTCCTTTCTAGCCGATTCTGCATTATGCTCTAAAAAAGTTAATAGAGTGAATCTTTAGTTTATCTTCTTATGTATTAATGTAGTTTACATATTTGTTTCCTAATTTATTACGTGTTTCCAATTAACATAAAAAATTAATTTTTTTAAAGAGTTTTTTCAACTTTCCTTAAATTAATATTATTTTTTCAATTTAGAAATTAATTAAAATTTAAAAAGAACTGTATAAAAACATTTGAGAATAACTGAATTTTATGGAAAAATTTTATTAAGACGGTATTAAAAGAAATGAAATATTGTCAAGAATTTAATCAAAATTTTAGGAAATAATTGAATTTCATTCATCTACAATTGGTAAATAAAAATTTAAAATAATGTAATTCAATTAATATGAAAGTTATATTAAATTAATTAAAATATACCTGCGAATAAATTGGCGAAAGAAACCCACATTTCCGTTCGTTTAGAAACAGGATATTTCAATCTCTCCTTTGAGTCGAAAAGTGCTGGAAATAGTTTCATTTTATTTAGAAAGTTTACTTCTTTGTTGAATTTTTGCTCCTTCTTTGTCAACATATCTACATACAAAAAAGTTTATTATTGTTCAATAGTTAAATAAAAAAAAATTTATACAATTTACTTGACTAATATTTATTTTTAAAAATATCTGTACTCACTCATGTAAACAATTCCGTCATTGCTTAAAAAAATAGAATGCACATTTTTATCGTAGTCAAAAAAGCAGGTATGTCGAGAATTGATGGAGTTTAATATTACTGGAGGTATCTCCCATCCGTAATTCCAACATTTAATTTGCTGTTCAAAATAAATTAAATAAAATAAAACAATATATAAGAAATTTTATTCAAGTCAATTAATTCATGTTTAATAAAAATAGAAAATTGCCAACAATATAAAACATGCGCCTTTTAAAAATTTGACTTAACCAAAACAACAACAAAAATAATATTAAAAATATTTTTAAAATTTTATATTATATCTATTTCATATTTAAACAAATTTTTAAAAATATATTATGAATTATAAATTAACGTTAAAATAAAATTATACTTTTTGTAAAACATAACCTTAAACTTTCAAAACAATTCCATTTTGTGTATAATATTTTATGCAACAGATATTTTAGTTAATTTCTTATTTACTTACCATAGGACTATTTTCTTCAAATTTGTCCATTTTTTCTTAATTTTTATAATTATTGTTTATTCAACAATAAGCACACCTCCAACTATTTAGGCGGGATCCGGGTAGACATTAAACTATGACAATATAAGATGTAGATGGGAGAACTACATAAGGCAAAAAATACTAAATTCTAGTAACTTTCATTTTTACGTTTTTCCGTTTCCCGTTTTCACGCTACCATGGGACTGTACCTTAAACGTTTTAAAATGAGACACATATCTGTTTCAGATATGTGGACACAAAACATCTACGTGTTTCAAATATGGGGGCAAAACGTTTCAAAATGAGACACTTGATTTTGCAGTGAAATAGACCTTTTCATTTAAATTCTTTTCCTTTGCGCATATGCGCGTTATATGGAATTAAACTTCCGTTTCAAGTTTCGGCCCTGTTTACAGCTAATGCATTATTTAGAAGGGAAAAAAAATTTTTAAAAATATTTTAAACTATTATGTATTTTATAAAAATTTAGTATAATGATCGAAACATACCCAGAAATAGATCTTATACAAGAAATTAAGAAAGGAGCACATAAAAGTTGTTTTTACGGATTGTGTAAAAGTGTCAGTTGGAGTACGGCTTATAAACAGGCTTATTTTTATTTCATTTCTTTTTTAAAGTTTTGCCTGAAATTCAGAAATGGAGAAGGCAAAAGTAGAAAAATTAAACAGCAATTCAAGTTTTATAGAAAATGTTAAAAATCTAATAATAAGTCAGTTGAATTTTGAGGTTATGTAAACAATCTGTTGTTGTTCTATACATCTCATTGCATATTGTAAACATAACCTCACCGCGCAACCAACTCTTTCGTCTTTCCTGCAGTCGGCTGTTTTCTGCACTGCACTCAACTTTTTAATTAAGCTACACTAGTGCTTCTGCGATTTAATTTGATACTAATTGTGCACCAGGCACATCTTTCACTTTATATTACGTGAGGAAGAGGCACGTTCGCAAACATTCTGTCAAAACAGGTCCGAAAACTTCCGCGCAGGCGCATTCGCGACTTCCGAATTGAAATTAAACGATCTATTGTTAAAAAATAACAAATTATTTTGGAATGTTCATTAAAATTTTTAAGCAACCTATTAGCAGTAGAATTAACTTTTCTTTCCTGTTAATTATTTAAATAAAAAATGAAAGACAAATGAAATCGAATATACGTGGTCAGTCGTACGGTGAGAAGTTTGCTCACTTCGCGTCAAAAATTCTCGACATTTGCTGCTTTTAAAATCAATAACAAAAAAATAAAAATATAAAAAAACACAAAAATTGTTTTAATATAAAGAAGAACAAGTTGTAAATCCAGATGTTCATTACATGAACATTTTGCTTCCTCTATACGATCAGCAAAAAAATTTGCTTCCTCGTGGAGGAAGCACTAACTTATTATCACGTATTGACATATTTTCCATGTTGTTGTCTTCAAATCTAATTACAAATTAATTTTAAAAATTGTTATATTTATTATAATTATAATTAAGTATATTAAGTATATTTAATTTTTAAGTAATTTCTAATATGATCTAATATTTATAAAATCAAAAAAATATTTATAAAATTTGTTTTAATCTTAAATGAACAAAATAAAATTTTTATTAAAAAAATGAATTTTTCATCTTTAATTGTAATTAATTCTATAATTTTCAATAAAATATATATTTTACATACATCAATCGATTCGTCTTGATGCAAGGAATAAAATTTTAGATTTATTTTTGAATAAATAATAACATTTTATTGTACAGCAACATGATTCTTAAGAAAAAATGAATTTTTATTAAAAATGCAAATTTTGTGTCTGTAATTGGTTTTAATTTTATAAATTTAAATACAATATATACTTTATATATACCAATCGATCCGTCTTGATGCAAAGAATAAAATCTAAGAAATAAGTGAGTATGATTTTCTTATACAGCAACATAATTTTGCGGAAAGAACTCATTTTTTGAGAAAAATGCAAATTTTTCAGCTTTAATTGTGATTAACTCTATAAATTCTCATACAATTTATTCTTTTTATATACAAATCGATTTGTCTTGATGCAAAGAATAAGATTTTATTATATATTAACTTCAATAACCAACTTAAAAAAAAATTTTTGAAAAAAATTTTTTTTTAGAAAAAAGTAAAAAAAAAAATTTTTTCTGAGAATTTTTTAAAGTCTATCAATCCAGTTCGAGATATTTTTATGATAAATATACCTGGTAAATTTTAGCCAAATTCGTTAAAACCTCTTCGAGTTATCGTGTTCACAAAAATCGGGATCCACACACACACACATACACACACATACATACATCCGGACAATTGTTCAGGCTCTTATATAACATAGTCCCATATAGAAGAAAATTTGTCAAAAGGATTTTTAAAAATTTTGTAAATTAAACGACTACAAAGCTTCCTCACGAGGAAGCAAAAGTGCTGTGAAAGGTACTGAGAATATAAAATTATAATTTTTAGTATATTAAAAGTTATAATTAAAAAAATAAACTTGGTGAAGAAACTTCTCACCATGCGACGGATGGAGGGTAAAGGTAATATTTAATTTATATAAAATGATAATTACTTACATTTTTAAATTACGTAGATTTGAATTTATAACTTTTTTACTTTAAAGTTATTAGACAAGGGGTGAGAAGTCGAGTCCCGAAAATAATTTTTTCACCTTTTGAAAGTGCGGAAAGAGCGGCCGCCAGAAGGGCAAAAATTACTGCAGCGAATGATAAAATAAGAAGAGAAACAATTGAAAATAAAGAAAGAGCGGACAAAGGGACAGAAAGTCTAGAAAATAAAAAAAGAATAAAAGCGGCTGATAAAATAAGTGTTTCAAAGCGTAATATTTGTATGCATGTATGTTCAGAGGAGATTTTCAGATTCTGAAAGTGCACACTTTTATCTTTAGAATGAGATATAATAACAGATTTTAAGTTCCTAATTAAATAAGTTATAAAGCTTTTAATATAGAGATTAAAACCGACAGATTACCTCGGCCCAAGTGCGAAATGCCAAGACTGCAAAAACGGACCATCATTGGTCCAGTAATGTCTGCTGAGAATTGGCCGTAGTTACTGAGCCATTACTGGTGTTAAAAACGTCCCATTGCTGGGCCAATGATGGCGCCGATGGTCAGATTTTCAAAATTTTTAAGACTGGGCTAGCTCTCGGCCCTATAATGGCACATTCACGGCAAAGTTAATTCATCTCAAAATTCAATTGCCAGTGAAGTGATGACGATCGGCCCATTAAAGGTACATTAATGGCATTTTAATTTGATAAACTTTTTTTTGAGAATTCAATTTTAAGAAACATTCAGTTATTCAATAAATTATTTACTTTGTATTTAAATAATTGAATTATTTTAAAAAGGATTCAAATTAAAATATTTGAAAATTTGTAATTTCTATATTTTCAACTGGCAATTTTGAAGAATTAATTTTTTTTTAAATGTTTAATTAAATAGTTATTTAAAAAAGAAGTTATTCATGTTTTTAAATAATTTTACAATTAAATTCTTAAATAAATGTAACAGAACATTTTATTTAATAAAATCTTTTCCATAATTTCCAAAAATTCAAAAATTTTCAGTTTTATTTTCAATTCAATTTTATAATTGACAAATAGAATTTATAAACATTTTTTTCCTTTATTCTTAAAAATCTTTGAATTTTTCTTAAAGCAATTGTAGTTAAGAAATAGAAATGATGCAAATCATTTCCTTATGAAAATTGAGAATTTTCTACAAAAATATTATGAAAATTTATTGAATAAATGAATATTATATTATAATTTAATTCTCATAATTAAATTTTAAGAAACATTTAGTTATTCAATAAATTATTTGCTTTTGTATTAAAATAATTGAATTCTCGTAGAATTTTCTATTGAAAATTGATTTCAAAATTGAGTCTAGTTAAATTTTTAGAAAAGAATTAAATATTAAAAACATAGCATGAATTTTCATATTAAAATTTTTTAAGGGGACTTTCTGGTTTAGAATTGACAAAAAAGGAAAGTTTTAAAACTTTTATTGTAAGAACAGTATTAAAGAAATTGTAAAAACTATTTTTGGACATTGTAGCACATTGCGTAGAGAAAATTTAAAAAATATGTTTGAGTGTATTTAGTTCAATTTCATAGCTGTAGGTGGCGTCTTCCAAAAGATACCTTTTTTTGTACGTTAGATTCCGGGCAACCTGTAATACATAAATTCAAGTTCCAAACGGGAATTTCTTCATAAGGATTTATTCTTGTGCCTAAACCTCTAAAAACTCATATTTCTACCACCTGTGTTTTTATATGGAGGTAAATTGACCCAAAAACACGGCGTTTTTGCGAGTTTTTGAGAAAAACGTACATATAAAATAAAAAAACCTTTAAAAAATCGTTTCTAAGGTTTAGGCACAAGAATAAATCCTTATGAAGAGATTCCCGTTTGGAACTTGAATTTATGTATTACAGGTTGTCCGGAATCTAACGTACCAAAAAAGATATCTTTTGGAAGACGCCACCTACAGCTATGAAATTGAACTAAATACACTCAAACATATTTTTTAAATTTTCTCTACGCAATGTGCTACAATGTCCAAAAATAGTTTTTACAATTTCTTTAATACTGTTCTTACAATAAAAGTTTTAAAACTTTCCTTTTTTGTCAATTCTAAACCAGAAAGTCCCCTTAAAATTCAATTTTATTGCCCATGATGTGACGAAGATCGGCCCATTAATGGCAAAAATTTTGTATCCTTGAAGGAAAATTATAATTGACAGAATTGGGGCGTAATTTGGCCCAGAAATGGCACATTAATCTCTAACATTTTGTATCTATGATGGCAAATTCAAATTGCCAATATAGGGACGTAGCTCGGCCCATTAATGTCACATTAGTGGCACTTTAATGGCAAAAATTTTGTGTATTTGATGACAAATTATAACTGCCAGAATTATGGCGTAATTTGGCTCAGGAATGGCACATTAATGTTTAACATTTTGTATCTATGATGGCAAATTAAAATTGCCAATATAGGGACGTAGCTCGGCCCAATGATGTCACAGTATCGGCTAGTGTAGTGTAGGTTATAATAACCCTTTCGCTTCCTCGACTTCACGTCAGAGTAGCAGAGTTCCAAAAATCTGGAATACTAGTTCATATATAAAAGTTTTTGAAGTCAATTAATTTTCTTAATCACTCCTTCTTAAATTAAAAATTCTTAGTCGCTAAAAATTCTCTGAAAAATTTGGCAGAATAATTAGAAGAAAAATGTCAGTGGTGTCTCCTGTCCGCACTTAAGAAATCAGAACTTTACCTAATAATAAAAATTGTTGATTCTCACATTTTTAGTACCAGAAAAATTATTTTGTACAGCAAATAGTCTATATTTTCATATAGTAATTGTGCTAACAGAATAATTTTGATCCAGTGCTAGAAAAAAAAACAAAATCGCCTGTTCGTAAATTTCATATTTTTAAGTAATTATCGCAAATTTTAAATATCATGCCTGATATTTAAATAACCTAATGCAGATAACTGCCTTATTAAGCGTTAATAGTATTGATGATATGTATAGCTTCTTAAAGAAAAAACATTACAACATTCTATCACATCTATAACTTGTACGGTTGGTGGCAGAAATCAAGTATCAGTCTGTCGAGCACACCATGTCAGTTGTGTCCCCATCGAAAAATTGTTCATAATATTAATATTTTTTAAATACTATTCTATCTCGTTTTCAGGTATTACACGTACTTTAAAAACCGCACCGACTTTAACTTAAGAATTAAGTCTTTCTTTTTCGAAATTGAGAAATGAAACAAAATGTCAGTGGTGTCCCCTCAAAATTCTGTTTCTCGCAGCTTATTATTTTATTTTTAATAAATTTGTGTTAAATTTACTCCTTATATGAAGTTATTGAAGATTTGATACTGGATTGTAATTTATAAGCTGATTTTATTATCACTATTCAAAAAAATTATCAGTGAAATCTTTCAAAAATGTCTGTGGTGTCCCTCAATGTTCATATGTCTTTTTGGTCTTCAAAAGTATATTTTATTTTTTTTTGTAGTCGGAAGTGGAAAATCTGCGAATTCAGATACCTGAGTAATGAGTTCCCAGGTTATGTGGGGATGACCGCTCTTGTTCTGGTCGACCCACTAAAAACCACTCCCGTCTTATTCTGGGACATCTAATCCACTTGCGGAACTACCTATTGGCTTTACTTCGCAAGTGGAAGTCCTCTCTCTTAGTCCTCCCTGTCCGTCGTGTTATACAATTATATACATTAACCACCAGGGGGAGTCGCGGGAGTGGGAGGAGGAACTAAAACTACTTCCTCCTCCCCCTCCCGCAAATCGCCCCCGGCGATTTCTCCAGGTTAACCTCTTCTTCCATCCACATCTTTTGTCTTCATTACCGAAGTAATGAAGAACTCGATGTGGCGCCAAGGGTCCGCGCTTTGGAGCATAACCGAGACCATGTTATCAGCGGTGAATTGAGTTTTCACCGCGTCAAACATGGCCCGTCTCAGCTCACTCCATTGCCCGCAGGAGAAGAGAGTGTGTTCCGCGTCGTCAATTTCAGCGCCGCAATACACACATTTTGCCTCTTCTCTGATCTTAAATCTGTGAAGGTACTGTCCGAAGCAGCCGTGACCAGTCATTGCTTGCGTAAGGTAGTAGCCAACCTCTCCGTGCTTTCTTTCTAACCATGTGGCGAGGTGGGGAATCAGGCGGTAAGTCCACCTTCCTTTGGATTCCCCATCCCATCTTGCCTGCCAACTATCGACGAGTCTGATTCTTGCCGCTTTGCGGATAGCCATCTTTAGACTACCGCTGCCCTGTTGTTCCCGCGAGACCGTCCTTTCTTTGTTGATCCGAAAGACTTCCTGTCTTTCTTTTGCCAACAAATCTGTTGGCGGTGTACTCGCAAGAACCAGAGCAGCGCAATCAGACACCGTCCTATAGGCTGAGATTACTCTCCGTGAACTCCTTGTTTGTACAGAAAGTAACCTATCCAAGATGCTGCGGGTCGTAAGGGCGTCGGCCCATGCAGGGGCAGCGTAAAGCTGCTTTGCTAGACCCACAGTCGCCACTAAGCGCCGCTTTTTTTCCCTGGGACCACCAATGTTGGGCATTAACCTCGATAGGTTACCCATACATTCGGTGGCCTTGAGCGCTGTGATATCCACATGTTGGCCAAAATTTAACCTTTGGTCCAACGTCGCTCCCAGGTACTTAAGCGTTTTTCCCCATGAGACTTCAGTTCCACCTATTTTCACCTTAGGGGCTTCATAAGCTCTCCGGACCGTAACGAGCAAAGCCTCGGTCTTCTCTAGGGCCATTTGAAGCCCATGACGATATAACCAACGCTCTACTCGCCGCAGACTTTTATTGAGCTTTATCTGAAGAAATTTGGTTTCCCGTGCTCTACACACCAGAAGTCATCTGCGAAGGCTTTCAGGGTTGTGTCTTCAGGCAGTTCCATTCTCAGGAGTCCGTCGTACATGACGTTCCATATAAATGGACCCACCTTCGACCCCTGTGGTGCCCCGCAGGTCATTTCTTCCTTGAGATGACACACATTGCTTTCGTACACGATCCATCTGTCGCTAAGATAGTTGTCCATCATTCGCAACAGATAAGTCGGTACTCCTTTTT
This sequence comes from Leptopilina drosophilae, assembly GCA_032873175.1. Lineage (NCBI taxonomy): Eukaryota > Metazoa > Arthropoda > Insecta > Hymenoptera > Figitidae > Leptopilina > Leptopilina drosophilae. Next base: position 45,749,023 of record CM065478.1, read on the forward strand.
GTCTTAACGACTCAATGCAGATGTCCCATCTCGCAGAATTAAACGCATTCCGTATGTCGATGGAAACAAGAGCACAGAAACCCTTCTTCTTCCCCTGATTGACTTCCTTTGCCAGGTTCACAACAGAGAGTATTGCGTCAACTGTTGACCGGCCTTTCCGGAAGCCAAACTGGTTCTCCGATAGGCTATTTTCGCCTACCAGGATTCCCTGAAGTCTTTCTATAACCATAGCCTCCAGAAGTTTCCCCATCGTATCCAACAGACAAATTGGTCTGAACGATGAGACTTCATCTAGAGGCTTATCGCCTTTCCTAAGAAGGACCAACTTTTGCACTTTCCAGTCGCTGAAGAACTCTCCAGCTTTTAAACATGCATTAAAGACATTGAGAAGCAACTCTGGATACACTGCGATCACCTCTTTTAGGATCTCGCTAGGTATTCCATCATTGCCTGGCGCTTTGCCGTTCTTCAACGTCCTTGCCGCCTTTATAAGTTCTTCCTGCTTGAAGAGTTCCTCCATCTGTACTACGCAAGTATAGTCCTCCTTGGGGCTCGGTTCCACGTGGGGAAATAGTGCTTTTATCCCCATCGAAAGTATTTATGCTTTCTTCAAGAGAGCTGATCTCGGCATCGAACTTCTTAAGGGGATCATTTGGGGAGAAGTAGCAGCTGTATATACGAACACCCGCCACCTCTACCCAAACAAAACCCCTATCGGTCTCCAAGAAATCACTGACAGCGATGTCCGGGTTGATCACTTGTATCCCGGACCTTCCTGATGCGTCCTGAAACCAGACAGAGAATTCTGGCTTTTTACACTGCTCACTGAAGATCAGTATATCAGCCCCCCTCTGTCTTGCAGTCTGCATCAGGAGGTCCAGCGCGGCTCTTCCTCTTCCGAGGTTAACCTGGAGAACCCCGTATTTTGGTTTGCAAGCCGGACAGGATTCCCCAATAAACTGGGCAAGCCCTGCTTCCCGGAAGGTGGTTTATCTCCTTTGATCCCTTGTCAGAGCAAGTCATGCAACGAGCAGGACCCTTACACGACCTGCTCTTGTGGTCCAGACCACCACACTTCCAACAAGCATTTCTTCGGTCTGGGCCACTGCAGCCTCGTGCCAAGTGGCCGTAGCAAAGGCATCTGAAACACCTGTCTACCTCCACTCTGGCTCGGACTCTGCAGTTGACCCAGCCAATTCTGATCCGTCCTGTCTTAAGTAGCGACTCCGCGTCTGCATCTGGCAGACGCAGAATCGCCATCTGTGTGTTGCCGTAACGGGTCACTAGCTGGCAAGGCACATCTAAACCACAGTTGTCACTTCCGCCTGCCCTTGAAGGGCCGTAGTCAGCTCACTGCTGAACTTTGTAAGGTCCTGTCCCTTCTTAAGAACCAGGAGAACTTCGTTCTTCCTGGATCTACGGACCGACAGGACCTCAACATTACTTTCAGCAGGGCTGACCTCTGTGAACATACTTTCCATAATCTTTGTATAGTTTTCTCCTTCTCTTGCGCATATTTTTATGGCGTCTGTCTCCCTTCTTTTCTTTTTACTCTCTGTGGGCTTTTTCGGTCCCCCCACTGGGTCTTCCCCAATTTTTTCTTTCCCCTTTTTCTTTTTTTTCTTCCCTTTAACCTTAACCCAGGCGTCTTTGTCGGGTTCCTCGGTTGTTCGAGCCTTATCAGCAGAAGCTTCTTCAGCAATCTGCTGAGGAGACTCGGACCCCTTTCCCTTTTTAGACCTCCTTTCAGGAGGCGTCGTCGAGGCCTCCCTCTTCTTTCTGTCTGAAGAGGGGGTCTCCACCTGAATTTCTCCCTTCTGTCTCATTATTCTCCTCGCTTTGAGGGGAGGAGGGAAAGATTTCAATTTTTCAAAAATTTCTCCCCCCTCTTCTCTCAGATCCTTGGCAATGCCGTAGATGCTTTCTCCAAAGTGGAAAGCCTCCACGGCACTGTCCTTCACTGGCTTCGGGTTATTTTTCAGGATTCCCTCCTTAACAACTTTAAGGGCCCTGAACATACCCTCCGAGACTTCACATTGTCTATCCATGAGCTGAAGTATCTTTTTAAATCCCTCCAGCAACAGGGATATTTCTGTCTTCCTGGTAATGGAAGCGAAGGTTTCTACAACCTCCGTCTCCATTACGTCTCCGTCGTTATGGTCGAAAAGACCAGTGTGCTGTTGGCCCCCCCCCAAAATCCGTGGGCCTTGCGCCGACCACCGGGGCTTTCAGCCGATCGGAATCGGCGGCAGGATTCCCCTCGTTTGAGGTACCTGCTTGGGGGATAACGTTTTTGTCATCACACATGTTCATTAAAAAAAATTTTTCCAGGTTTCGATATGGGTGTGATAATTGTCAGTGTAAGTGTATGTGTGTTCTGTTATGTAGGTGGGTGTACCCATATCAGTGTAAAAGGAGTGTATTTGTGTTAATGTTGTCTGAAGAGCCCCCAAGGCCAAGACAAGCCGGATATCCCCTTTCTCGCACTACAACCAAGGGAATAACGCGTTTATAGCGCATCCCACACACGTACTCAAGAAGAAGCCTCTCCGGAGGGTTCCCCTTTCATTTCGCAGGCATGAAAGGCGTCGTTTATAGACCTAAACCTTTCAGATTCGCACACCAGTTCCTGCCATCCCGCAAGTTGAATCCCCCCAATCTGCGTCCCGAGCGCATGACTTAACATGTTCAGACGTGCCGGTAGGGATGACCAGCGTGGATAACAGGAGCTGCCCATTTATGGAAGATGCCGTTTATAGACTATCTCTTCCACAGTCACAAAACAAAACAATAATTCCATACTGAACTCACCGGTTCAGAATCTTCCTGCCCATTCAGAGGGATATTGCGTTTATAGCCATACCCTCCATTTACACCATAATTTTCTACCATACAGATCTCCAACTGGTCCCCACCCCAAAGGCTCCCCAGACTACCCTCCTCCTCCTTCAAACCACTTCACCCATATACGCACATTCGCATAACATAATATACAAATGACCGCAGATGAGCAAAGTGGATGAAGTCCCGGGCTTGGGACCGGCGTAGCGGAGTTCTTCAAAAGTATATTAATTTATGGCAGAACTATTAAAATAGTTGGCCGCCTCACCCCACGTTTTTTCAAACATGACAAAATGTGGTCCTTTTGGAAGAGGGTTGTAGAAATTTTTAAGTGCAACGTAAGTCAAAATGTTCTATGAGCATTTTTCAGCCAATAAGACAAGCTTTCTAACGCGACATTAAAATTGAAAAAACCTATTTAAATAACTGCCTCGCAAACCAAAATGTGCCGTCTTGGCTGCCTGGCCCGTTCTCCTCTAAATAAGGAAGTACTTTATACTTTTATTCAAACAATTCAGGCGTATAATAAATCCCTCTATGTTCTGAATTTGCAGACTTATATACATTTAAATTTAGAAGTACGAAAAAATTAAATTTAGAAAGAAACGATTTTAAAGTTCAAATTTACCATTATTCCCTATATTAATTAAAAAATAAAATATGTTTTAATTTAAATAATAAAACTATCTTAAACACAGTTTTGCGTGCGGTACTTTGTAGTTTTCTTCAAATAATATAAAGCTACACGTTTAGAAAATTTTGATTATATTCTAAAGTAAAATCGACACAGTGAGCCCTTTTCATGTTGACACACATATATAACCACCAAAATTTTTTAGTACCATTATAACACTTTCGGTATAATTCCTTTTAAATAACAAAGGCTTTAGATTTTATAATAAAAAATTTTTTAAATCAAGATTCATTTTTAAATGTAACCTAGTAGAAATCATGATCCTTTCATTTTTCTTAACCAATATATATTTGATCAATAGTATTGCAATTGAGTCTTTTAAAAATTATAATAAATATTTTTTCCCTTAAAAGAAGATATACGTAGGAGAGCTGTATGCTAAAAAAAGATATTCTCAAAAATTAAATTATTTTCTTAATAATAGAACAATTAAAAAAAGTTCATTGCTACTTACGAAATAACATATTTCTGAAAACTATTTCAATTTTTAAGCAGAGTCTACAATGAGAGAAGATGCGCATCGACGTCCATAGCTATAGATATACCACAGCATACTTTAGTATACCTATAGCTATGGAAGTCGATGCGCACCTTCTCTCATTGTAGACTCTACTTTAAATGCACAAAATGCCCTACAGAATTCTGATTTTCAATTTTTTCCTCTTTTTTCTTAAAATAATAAATAATAAGTTAACGCACTACACAGGGAAAAAATCTGACTCCGTTTGCACCTTAAATTCAGCCTCTCAAATAGGCTAAATGAAAATTTTTTTAGTCTGTACGCATGTATCATCACAACACAATTGACTGCAAAAACTCTAAAAGATCTGATATCAATTTTCAGAACTTTCAAAATTTTTGGTTAAAAAATTTTTTTTATCGTTACTGTTAAAGAATTAAGTAACAACATTAAGGGCCTTCTATTGTGATGCAGTCAGTTTTATTTCACAAACTGTCAGATTAAAATAATACATTCCCATAATTTTATTTATTAAAAATATCTCGTGCACAAAATAGTCCTAGTTGACGGTATGTATAAATTACACAGGCACAACAAAAATCAAAGTCAAAACCCAAAGGTATCCCCATGTTTTTGGGGTCGCTGAAACCGAATATGACCATGGACAATTTTTTTCATTGCCCATTTTAACGCTATCACCCCCTCACACCTGCTCCCGGGAGTTGGAGTTTCAGTTTAAATAAAAGTCGAGTAGGGTGTTTATTCGTATGTTTTTTTGGTCGTTGAAACCAAAAAAGACTATCAAAAAAACGTTCATCCCTTAATCCCCTACAACCCTCTTTACATCCCTAGGGTTAGGGTTAAAAATTTGAATTTTCACGAAAAGTCTGATTGTGTTGTCAAATCCCTGGGGGTGTTAAGGGGGTTGAGGGTGGATAGGATTTGTTTTTGGTATTCTTTTTTGGTTTCAAGGACCCAAAAAACATAAGAATAAACGCCCAACTCGACTTTTAGTTAAACTGAAACTACAACCCTCGGGAACAGGTATAAGGGGGTGGTAGTGGAAAAATGGTCGATGAAAAATTTTTTTCATAGTCATATTCGGTTTCAGCGACCCTAAAAACATGGGTACATAGGGACCTGTGGGTTTTGACATTTATTTTTTTTGTATGTCTGTGTTATTACAAAAAATGATTAAGAGTATCAACATAATTTGAAGAATTTTTAAAAGTATAAAAATTACCAAAATATATCCTGAAGTCTAATAGAAAATATAAAAAGGATCAAAATTTCTAAATAGGTAACTGATTTTTATTTAAAAACGATATAGCTTCTTAACTTAAAAGAAATCCATCATAAGGTTTCGTGGCCTAAAAAGATAAAAATTATGATAATGAGTTGCCATTTCAAACATTAACATAGCAAGGGTTGCCATAGCAACGGCTGTTATGACAAACATTAATATAGCAACGGTTGCTACAGAAACGGTTATTAAGACTTAAGATTTAATACCTCCTTATACCAAATACGTAAGACATAAGACATAAGAATTAGGACTTAAGAACTTTTTATACCAAAGGCGTAAGACTTAAGGCCTTATACCAAAGACGTAAGACCTTCTTATACCAAAGACTTAAGAAATAAGACTTAGTACTTAAGGCCTTCTTATATCAAAGACGTAAAACAAAAGACTTAAGACCTTCTTATACCGAAGTCTCACTATAAGACTTAATAAATTAAGTCTCACTATAAGACTTAATAAATTAAGTCTTACTTAGGACTTAAGGCTATGTCCAAGTTGCAAAATGTAAACAAACCAAGCACTAAAATCACTTTTTTATACATCTTTTTCTCTCACAAAAATTACCATTAGAAAACTTTTTTTACAAAAATGATAAATTAGAGTGTCAAAGTTTCCAAAAAAATCATTTTTGAGTATGATCAATAAATTGCAATTAGAAAAACAACTAATTAAAATGACCTGTAAAATAGCATTTTTGACACGTCGCGAAAAATAAAGTGTTTCAGTATATCAACCGCACTGACGATGAAGAAGTCTCATATCAGCGATTGGACCTTCAACATGTGGAAGAGGAAATTTTTTCTTTTCCACCTTGAAATTACAAGTAGAAAGGGTAAAAACTTCTTCATCGTCCGTGCGGTTGATATAGTCAAACCATGCCAAGGAAGCATTGACAACACTATGCGGAAAGACACATTTTGTTTTACTCTGAAACTCAAATATTTTCACATGCTTTCAGCTATGCTGGGTATAGTAACCAAATTCAACACTTGAATTTACCATTTTCATAAAGAAAATGTAAATTTTTATTCATTTGTAAAAATAGGCACCGCAAAAAAAGCAGTAACAGAAGACCGAATTGCGTACTTTTTTCGCGGTTCCTATTTTTACAAATGAATATAAAATTACAATTTCTTTATGAAAATGGTAAATTGAAGTATTGAATTTGGTTACTACACCCATCATAGCTGAAAGCATGTGAAAATAACTGTGTTTCAGAGTAAAACAAAACGTGTCTTTCTGTATAGTGTTGTCAATGCTTCCTTAGCATGGTTTGACTATATCAACCGCACGGACGATGAAAAAGTTTTTACCCTTTCTACTTGTAATTTCAAGGAGGAAAAGAAAAAATTTCCTCTTCCTCATGTTGATGGTCCAATCGCTGATATGAGACTTCTTCATCGTCAGTGCGGTTGAAATACTCAAACAGTTTATTTTTCGCGACGCGTCAAAAATGCTATTTTACAGGTCATTTTAATTAGTTGTTTTTCTAATTGCAATTTATTGATCATACTCAAAAATGATTTTTTTGGAAACTTTGACACTCTAATTTATCATTTTTGTAAAAAAAGTTTTCTAATGGTAATTTTTGTGAGAGAAAAAGATGTATTAAAAAGTGATTTTAGTGCTTGGTTTGTTTACATTTTGCAACTTGGACATAGCCTTAAGACCTTCTTATTACAAAGTCTCGCTATAAGACTTAAAACTTAAAAACTACGGACGGACACCGAACTCTCGCTATAAGGGTTTTAACCCTTGGCCACGAAACCCTAAAAAGATGGTAAACTATTAGAACATTTTAAGAACAAATGTTATATTCGTTTTGTATTTTGTTTATTGCTAAAAGTAGAAATTGATTTAGACAATTACTTATTTTTTTGTTAATAGTCAAGTTTTTGGATCTTAATATATATTATTGTTGCATAGTTTTGGCCAAAAAATCCAAATTGCATACTTTTTTTAAATTAAAATAATTTTTAAGGCATTTTTTAAGTTTGTCATCATACTTATTATTATTATAATTGTCTCGACGTTTCTATGGTATCCACCATTCTTTTCAAGCGAAAATATACTTAAAAAATCAATCTTTGATAATTTTTATAATTATATCATCATAGTAATTTTGTCGTTGACTGACCTTAAATACTTAAATATAATGTTATTTTTGTGGTTCGATTTTATCAGGTTTTTTTAAATTTCGTTTTCTTTTCGAAGTTTTTTTATTATTTCTTTAAATTTTTGATTTTATCATCTCTTTTTTAAATTTCGATGCCATGAGTTTTACAAACCTTAAAAATAAAAAACTTTGTTACAAAAAAAACTAATACTTTTGTTAAAAAATTAATTTTTTAGAATATGTTCTCTTAAATAGGCCTAAAGTATGGAGCAATAGTTTTAGTTCTTTTTGTAACAAAGTTGATTGTTTTAAAGGCATGTGAAACTCATGGGATCGAAATTAAGAAAAGAGATGAGAAGATCAAAAAATTAAGAGAAATCATAAAAGACCTTCGTAATGAAAACGAAAAATTAAAAAAACAAATTAAATCAGACAACAAGAACGGCATTATACTTGGGTATTTAAAGTCTACTAATGACAAAATTACCATTAGCAATTCTGTGTTGTCAAATACACAAGAAGTACATCAACAACTGCAGAATCTAGATGATTATTATGATAATGATAATAATATTGCACTTGGTGCCACTGATCCTAATTTGAATGATGATGAAGAAGAAAACAATGAAGAAGAAGAAAACCTTGAAGAAGAAAGCGAATATGAAGAAGAGGATGATGAAGGAGAAGAAGAGGATGCCGAAGGAGAAGGAGAGGATGACGAAGGAGAGAAGAATAAAGGAGAAGGAGAGGACGAAGAAGAAGAAGGATCATCGTCTAGGGTATTTTTGAACTATTATTATGTTTCTTAAATTGATAGAGAATGTCAACAGGGTGTCTACTAACCGTGAAAATCAGAAAATATCGAAGAATTTAATTTTATTGGGAAAACGGGGATTAAGCCAGGAATTTTATGCCAAACCAGGAATTTTTTCAGCAAATTAAAAATAGTCTTATTATTTTAACTTTTGTTCCTTACAAATCACTTTCTATTTCAATTTTGTTATAAATATTTATTACTGTTCAGCAAAATTAAATTAGTTAAAAATAATTAATTTCATCGTAAAAATCAGTCATTGATTAAAATACAGTAATACCGAATTTTCAAAGTATTGTAATTTAATAATTGATAAATAATAATTGAATTTGAGAGAGTCACATTCGAATGTATTAATGTTTCTTAGTGTGATGATTAATAATTGAAATTTTTATTCCTTAATTTAAAAAATAGTTTTCTTTAATTCCTTTTATAACATGTGACGTATTATTTTGAGCGATTGATGTCTTCGCTCAAATTTCTGCTTACGCCAGGCAAAATCTGACGCTTTCAACATGCAAAAAAAAAAAGGAAATTTAAATAAATAAACTTCGCCGTCAGGCGCCAATTAATTTTTATAGATTTAATTAATAAAACTCTAACTCGACTCGGCCCAACACACTCAAACTCTCGACCTCCGAGTTTCTCTCTCGCCCAGAGGGAATTCTGCCCAAACAAAATTGGCAGCAGAAAAGCCAACGACGAGACACGACTGGCACAAGACTGTCAAACGACTTACCCACGACGACTCGGCTATCTCGCCCTCGGCGGTCTCCTTCCTCGGCTCCTCGTGGCAGCAAGGCGGCAATGCTCACTAGGAACTCGTCAAGGGTGGTGGGAACACAAAATTACACCACACTCTCACGGCAAATCCTTTATTTATTGTCTCGTAAATTTACAACAATTCCCCGAGCTTCACGCTCCACTATCTCACCACACAAAATGTTCCCAAAAACACTAAATCTCGCGATGGAAAATTAAAAGTTTACTAGCAGCGATGGATTGTGTACCGGCGCGGCAATGTAAAAATTCATTATGGCGGCTAATATATGGGCCACCTGTGGCGTCTCTTGAATTTTCCTCGTGGCCCGTCTTCGTCTTCTCCTTGCTCTCTAAAAGTGGTACTGGCCCCGCCATCTACCACTTTCTCTCGTCAAGCTAGCCGCGCGACCTACTTTCTCTCGGCTAGCGGGTCAGCTGGCGGTACTAGCTTTTCCTTACTAACCATGAAAATTGGGACTTGTCAACTAGGGGCTTTTCCGACAGATGGCATGACGATGTAGAATTTTCAATCGATTTCGAGCAACATGGAAATTCACATCGTCACAATCCCCTCCCCATGACCGGTACTGTTTTATACAGGACCGTCATCTTCATGACTCCTCTGGCTACCGCTCCTAGTTCTCCTCTCCTCTCTGGCCTCCCTCCTTCTCTCTGGCTCTCCCAACTCTCCCTGGCTTCCCTACGTCTCTCTGGCTCTCCCTACTTCTCTCTGGCTCTCCCACACTCTCTCTGGCCTCCCTGCGTCTCTCTGGTTCTCCCAAACTCTCGCTGGCCCCCTCCTTCTCTCTCTGGCTCACTTCCGAACTCCCTTTTCCATATTACCCTCCCTTTCTCTGAGGAGCTGGCGTATCGCTAGGTCCAGTGTTTCGGCTGGTAAACCCGCTAGGGCCTTGGTCAACGCCAAAATACTTTGGGCTAGGTCCTCCTGTTTCCCTACTTCTTCCTCCCCCGCGGCTGCCGCTTCCGGCTCCTGGACCTCCGTTTCTAACATCTGACCGCTACTCGGTCTCGGTGGCTCTGCGTACACCCGCTCTTCCTCCCCACCGCGTTCTTCCCCTCCTTCTCTCACTGGCCGTTCCTCTGGTTGGGGTTCCGCGTCATATGCTCGTCCCATATACCGGGCGTATGCCCGGGCACATCGGGGGCACCGCTCCACGCTGGTAAAACGGCGACCACAGTTCCAGCAGTACTGGTGTCGTTTTGGTTGGCGGCACTCTTCGGCATTGTGTCCCCCTCGCCAACAGTTGAAGCAACTGTAGGGCGGCGGGTCCAACGACCTCTCCGTCGGAATAAGGTTCAATCCTCCGAACACTATCCCCCTCGCCTTCTGCTTAAGTTGTGGGCCCCCACCTCTCCGTTCCCTCTGCTCCGTGTTCTGGCCCTCCTCCATTGTCCTGACTTGGGGCCCAACCTTCTCCTTTGGCCTGGCTCCCAGTTCTCGTCTTGGCTCGGTCGGTGGTCCCGGTTGAGGGCTTTTCGACCTTGCCGCTCGTGGCATGGGTGGTTGGCTCTCGACGTCGTCAACCGTCCATTGCCTCTCCCGCCGCGCTTTGAGGGCCTTCCTCTGCTGGGCCCTGGCTCTTTCCAATGCCACCGTGGTCAATGGCTGCTTGGAGTTTAGGAACATCTCCAATTCGTACTCCGCGAGCCTACTCTCGTACGCCTCAGTGCTCTCCTCAGGGCCCTGTTCAGCTGGCCATCGATACGGGGTGACCACCTCGGCTCCATCTGGTCGGGTCACCTTCTTTTTCTCCCTCGTCCCTCTCTCCTCTAGCGCGCTTAGTTCCCCCCAGTCCTCTGGCCTCGTCACGAACTCTCTCGGTCCCCCGGCTGCCCCCTCCGTTTCCTCCACGGGTCGGCGTGCCTCTCTCCTCCTTTCGGCATTTTCTCTCCTGGCCACAAGCGTCTCCCCCGGTAGTTGTTCCGTGATCGGGAAGGATAGATAAGACGGCCCGATCATTTGGGCGTCCCCGTGGTAAAACTCCCGTTCGGGTCGGTGTCCACTCTGGCCTCTTCCTTGGCGATTCATACGTGGAGGAGATGGGGACGTTTCCCACTCGGTCCCCACAAACTCAGAGGACACTCGGTGGCGGCTCGGCGACCTCTGGCTTCGGGTGTTCCTTGATCGTGACATTTTCTCCCTCTTCCGCTTTCTTGATCCCTCTCTCTGGCCTTGGCTCTCAACTCGTTCTGAAAGAATTTCTTTACTCACAAACAAGAACATGACATTCTAATGGTTTGAAACAGGTAGGTATGGTTTCAAGTCAGTGATATGGACTTTAGGGACTCGCCTGCTTTGTTCGTCGCGTAGGATAAAAACGGTTGGCGAGCGAACCTCGATGATCTCGTATGGACCTTCGTATTTCGGCGCTAGTTTATTCGCGAATTTTTGTGCCCCACTCGACAATTTGTGGCTCTTTCGCAATACTAAATCACCTACTTTAAAAGTCACTTCTCTCCTACCTTTGTCGTAGTACTTCGTCTGTCTCGCTCGCTCTATGTCAATGTTCCTGGCTACCATGTCCCTTAACGCGTCTAATCTCTTTACTCTCTCGACCCAGTCTTCCGGTTTTATTCTCACCACTGTTCTCTTGTTCTCGACCTCTCGTCGCAGGCTCTTCACCGGCTTTGGGTGTCTTCCGTAGTTCAGGAACGCCGGCGACGTCTTGGTTGCCGCTTGAGTTGCTGTGTTCACTGCATGACGGAACTCGTGAACATGGAGATCCCATTTTCTGTGATCGGCACCGATAAAAGTGGAGATCATAGTCTTCAAGGTTCTGTTACTCCTCTCGACTGGGTTGGCTTGTGGGTGATAAGGTGGTGTCGTGATGTGTTTGACTCCGTATTCCTCAAGTGTTGACTTGAGAAATTTGTTGTCAAACTCCTTACCATTGTCGGTGAGCAAGTACTCTGGCGTTTCCCACCTGAATAGGACCAACTCCTCGAATGCTCTGGCTACCGACTTTCCGTCTGCGGACTTTAATGGCTTTACTTCTATCCACCTCGAGAACAAGTCTTGGAACACAACCAAATACTTGAAATTGCTCTTACTAGGTGGAAACTCCATGGTGTCTGCGGCTACTACGGCCCACGGTCTCTCCACAATTCTTTGGCCCATTAGTCCAACCGGTCCGGCTTGAGATACCTTATGTATCTGGCATTGGTGGCACTGTGTCACGTACTTGTGCACATCGTTCCAAATACCTGGCCAATAGTACTCTCGTGCTATTCGATCATAGGTTTTCTCGATTCCCAAGTGTCCAGCTGATGCTTGGGCGTGTCCGTCTTCCATTACTCTCGTTCGGTATTCCTCTGGCACTACTAATTTCCAACCGTCTTCGTCTCCTGTTATCGGCAATAAAAGTGGATCACTTCTATGTCGGTAGAGATTCTCATTCTCTACAATCCATCCAGGAAACCTTTGCGGATGTTGGCTCACTAACTCACGGCGTTTGAGGTACCATTGGTCCTCAATGGATTCAAACGCGGCCATCGACTCTTCTTCCTCTTCCTGTAACCTGGACAATGCATCAGGGACATGATGTTGTGCACCTCGTCTGTGAACTATATCGAAGTCCCACTGCTGCATTTCCAGGGCCCATCTGGCTAACCGACCTGTCGGGTCTTTCAAGTTCCTGAGCCATTTTAGGGCACTGTGATCTGTGATCACATGAAACTTATACCCCTCAATATACGGCCTGAACTTTTTTATCGACCATAGTAATGACAGACACTCCTTTTCTGTCACGCTATAGTTTCTCTCGGCCTCGGTCAACACTCGGCTGATGTATACTATTGGGTGTTCTCCGTCTTCGAACTCTTGTGTCAATACGGCCCCAATGGCGTAGTTGCTGGCGTCACATTGAATTGTAAACATCTTCGTGAAGTCGGGTCGGGCTAAGACTGGCGCCGATGTCAGCTTCTGTTTCAGCTGCTCGAACGCCTCTCGTTGCTCGTCCTCCCATTCCCATGTTCGGCCTTTGTGCAGCAACTTCGACAGTGGTATTTTGATCTCACTGTCATTTGGGATAAAACGGGAATACCAACCGACCAAGCCCAAGAAACGTCTGAGTTGTCTCACGTTCTTCGGCTCTGGATAGCTTCTCACCGGCTCTGTTTTATTCGGATCTGGCCTCAGACCCTCACCGTCCAACAAGTATCCGAGGTAGGTGACCTCAGAACATCCAAACTCGCACTTCTCTGGGTTGACGATCAGTTTTGCCTCGTTCAGTTTTCGCAGGACGGTTTCGAGCCACTTGACATGTTCCTCGAACGTATCCGTAACTACGATGATGTCGTCCAGGTACCCGAAGACATACGGCTCTACCTTTGGTTCCAGCAATGAATCGATCATTCGCTGGAACGTCATCGGCGCGTTCATGAGTCCGAACGGCATTCGGCGATACTGCCATAATCCTGACCCAGGTATGGCAAAGGCAGTGTATTTCTTGCTCTCTTCGGCCATTGGGATTTGGTGATATGCCAGTTTGAGGTCAACTTTCGACAGGTATTTGGCTTTTCGGAGCTTGTCCAGGATATAGTCGATAGATGGCAATGGGTAACAATCTTTTATTGTTACCTTATTAACGTCTCGGTAATCATTGCACTGTCTAAAGTCGTTCTCACCTCTTCTCGTAATTACTGGCGCACTTCTCCAACGGCTGGCAGATGGCTCGATGATCCCTAGTTTGTGTAACTTGGCCGCATTACCTTGGGCCCAAGTTAACATTGCTGGTGACATTCGTCTAATGGCGTGTTGTACTGGCGTTTCGTCGGTAACACGTATGTGATGTTCCGTCAGGTCTGTCATTCCGTGTTCCTCCGACTCTGGTAGTACCCATTTGTCCACTAGGGCTTGGATGATGTCCTTTTGTCGATCATCGAGTGCAGAAATACCGGCACACTCGGCAAATATCAGCTGTTCGTCCTCTTCTCTCTCTTTTGGCCCAAACTCATGCCACTCTCCTTGACAAACTCTCCACAGTCCTTCTCTCAGCTTTACTTCCATGTCCCAGGCCTTACAGAAGTCGATGCCTAAGATGATGTCTTGTGTTAACGTCTTCATCACTTTGACTCCGAAACGTTTGGCATATCCGTCGACTACTATATTCATGTCCAGGATTCCGGCTGCTTCAGTGATACCTCCGGTTGCGCTTCTCACAACTGTACCACACGGCTGAATTCGGTTTTTGAACGGCTCGGCGACTCTGGTGGTGATTACCGAGATCATCGCACCAGGATCGAAAAGTGCTTCGTAATGTCTGTCACCAATGGACATGTCGAAGAAGTATCTGTTCTCCGTCCTAGATCCGTCGATGTCTTCTTCATCACTTAAGTTCGGGTCAGCTGTGACTCTCACAGCCTCTCCCCTCCCCTGGACTATAGGTACTGGGATCACATCCGTACCTCTCGTCCCACACTCTTCGGCCATTCTTTCTACCTCGCGCTGGTGGAGTGAGTTCTCCTCACTCGACCGTCTTTTCTTCCTTTCTGGCATGAGTTTGAACTTCTTCTTTTCGGTCAAGTCCTCTCTACCTATGACTGGCCCGAAACTTTCTCTAACTCTACTTTCTCTCTCTAATTCAAATTCGCTTTCCGTCTTTACCCAACTACAACTAGGTGCGAATCTATCTACGCGCTCGCTCTCGTTTTCTACTTTACTCGGCTCACGACACTCGGCTCTTCTCGTCAAGACACACGGCTCAACAACAGTTCTTACTGTCTGGTTAGGTTTGAGGGGGGTACAGGGCTGTGCTGTGCCCCCCACACACCGTTTCCCAGGGCGGCTCTCACTGCGTCACAATTTGGACAAGTTAAGAAGTTGCATCCTGGTCTTTTACATACCAGGCATGCCTCTGCTTGGGCTGACTTCATGGGGCATTGATTTGAATAATGTCCCTGTTGTCGGCATGTGAAGCAGATCCTCTGAGGGCAATCTCTGGCTCGATGTCCTGTTGTCTGGCAGTGAAAGCATGCCCCCACAAACTCCTTGGGCGTCGTTGGCGCTGATGTACCACTTTGCCCCGGCTTAGGTGCGTTTGGACCATTTGGCTTGGGGTAGTTTGGTTTCACCCCCGTTGGAAACACACCAGGGTACGCCATTGGATAAGCAAAGTGCATGGGCATTTGCATGGCCTGGGCTGGTGGAGCACTGGCAACTTGGCCCTGTACCATTGTTGGTTTCTGGCTTAGTGGCCGCTTCATGTGGCCCAAAATTAGTCGTAAACTAGTCAAGTATGGGGAAATTTTCTCTCCTTTCCCTTGTGTCCTGGCTCTTAGCTCGTCAATGACATCATCGTCGTCCACTGTCACGAGGTACTCGTTTTTGAACGCCCTCTGGAAGGACTTCCAAGAATTTATTTCCCGACGTAACGACCTAAACCAACTGCTCGCGGTCTTCTGGAGGATTATTGGTAGGGCTTGCAAGATGTCTCGGTCTGAGAATTCAGAACAGGCCTTGCAGTCTTCTAACCGTTCCAAAAATTCCTCGGCGTTGTCTTCGTCCCCGAAAAATTTTAAGTCCCAGTCCTTGAGTGTTTTAATCACCTTGGACCTCCGGCTGGACTTAATTTCTCCAGTTCTCCCCCCACTCTTCGCATCTTGACTGTGGTCGCTCTCAGATTCGGACTCACTCGTCGAGTCATCTAAGATCGATCTTCGGCCCTCCTTCCGCTCTTTCTTTGGCTTCGGCTCTTTTGTGCTCCTTTTTCGACTTTCCACACTACTTAAATCGTCGCTCCGACTCCCGCAACTACACCTACAACTCGTCTGGTCCTCCTCACTACCACTGTACTCTATTTTCCTATCCACTTTGCTTTTGCTACTCTTTCCTAATTCCTTCGCGTTTGCCCTTTTCTCAAACTTACTGGCCGGCTCTCCGTTCGTTGGCACTCTATACTGAGTGGCATTCACCTCACTCATACTACTACGGCTCGACGGGTTTCGGGGGGCTGGGGTGGGTTTCATTCGCTCATCCGTGTAGGGAGTGTGCGGAATCTCGGCCAATTTCCCCGGTCCGTGGGGCGAAATGATCCTCGACTCTTGGCGGTGGGAAATCTGATAACCATTTCCGACGGCTGTCTGGCTGTGGCTCTGTTTCCAATCCCATCCCCCCCCTCTGTACAGGCTCTCTAATCGTTCGGTGCATCCTGCTAGCCGTTCTATTTCGGGGGTAAGACTTAGTCGCGCGATTGTACTACGCATGTTTTGCACGTTCGGCGCCATTGTTGCCGACTGTATCGTGTGGGGGGCTGTCATGATAGTGCTCGTGGTTACCATCATGTGGGCACTGGTGGTGGTGGGGGAAGTTGTGGTCATGCTGGCTGTCGACATGACTGGGGGTGGGGGTGTAAATCGCGGGGTCAAAACAGCGTTGGTCGGACTATGTCTGCTGTACGTTGTTTCGTTTTGGTGTCGCTTTTCCCTCACCTCCGGCACTACTTCGGCGCTTTCCCGATCACTGGCCCTACTTTCCCCATCGCTCGACTCCTCATCGTCCGCGGACGAGATCCTACCACCCCTTTTCCGTGTGACGTTTGGAAACGGGCTACTCTCTGGTTCGGGGTAGGCTTCTAACAAGAAAATCTTGTCAGATTGCCCCAAATCGTACCTCTCCGAGAATGGTACGTCGACTTCTTCTGGCAGGGCCAACCTCATCTCGGCCCTCAATAACCTCTCTCGCAACACTTGTGAAGTGCCACTGATACACAATTGGTGTCTCAGTAGGCTCGTCACTACTTGGCCGACTTGCATGGCGTTAATTACTTCCCATGCTTGGCTGACGTTGGGAATCTTTATTAATTCGCGCATGCGCCTCTTATAGTCCTTCATATCGCGAATTGCCTTTGCCATTTGGAAGAAATTCGAATAAATTCTCAGATTTTTAAAATTCAATAATTTTCAAGGGGGTCGCGCAATTTGTATATACGGCCCTGTTCTACTTCAAGTACAAGGACGTGCTCATTTGACCGGGGGCCCCTTTAAAAAAAATTTTCTTTTCCTGGCTGACTTGTGACTCGACTCTCCCTCTATCTCTCCTTCTCGTTCGCTCTCTCTCGCTCTTTATAGCCACGGTTACTACTACTCACGAACCGCTTTTCCTGGCGCGCGCGAACTTTCTCTTGGCTGCTGAAATTTTACATGTCCCGGCGCGTCGTTTCTCTTGACCGACCGGCGCACTATTTACAGTCACGTGACTACTTTTAATTTTTATTTCCGGTCTAACATGTGCTCGATAAACAAAAAGAATTTTTATTTTTATTTCTGGCACAAATTAATTAGAAAATTTTTAATTGAGATAGTCACGGCTGGCTTTCGGCAGTTTATGAAAAAATTTTAAAATTTGTTAATTAAATTTTAATCGCGGCAGGAATTCTTCACAAGTCACACAAAATTCAAAATTTTAATGGCAAAGGCACTCTAATTTTTTTTTATTTCACACGCGATGGCAAGGGCAACACAATTTTTAACACTCTGGCAGCTGGCCTTTTTAAAATTTCGAATTTTCTGGCGAATTCTGGCTGTACCTGGCAACTTAGCAAATTCGAAATTTTCTGGCCGGTTCTAGCAATAAAATTCCGAAATTTTCGACTATTGATAACAAAAAAATAAATTTTTGTCTGGCTCTGGCTCTCGAAAATTTCAGAATTCTGGCACACAATTTACAATAATAATTTCACAGTCGTGTCTCGGTCCGAGCTCGGGCCCCACGTTGGGCGCCAAATTTTGTGACGTATTATTTTGAGCGATTGATGTCTTCGCTCAAATTTCTGCTTACGCCAGGCAAAATCTGACGCTTTCAACATGCAAAAAAAAAAGGAAATTTAAATAAATAAACTTCGCCGTCAGGCGCCAATTAATTTTTATAGATTTAATTAATAAAACTCTAACTCGACTCGGCCCAACACACTCAAACTCTCGACCTCCGAGTTTCTCTCTCGCCCAGAGGGAATTCTGCCCAAACAAAATTGGCAGCAGAAAAGCCAACGACGAGACACGACTGGCACAAGACTGTCAAACGACTTACCCACGACGACTCGGCTATCTCGCCCTCGGCGGTCTCCTTCCTCGGCTCCTCGTGGCAGCAAGGCGGCAATGCTCACTAGGAACTCGTCAAGGGTGGTGGGAACACAAAATTACACCACACTCTCACGGCAAATCCTTTATTTATTGTCTCGTAAATTTACAACAATTCCCCGAGCTTCACGCTCCACTATCTCACCACACAAAATGTTCCCAAAAACACTAAATCCCGCGATGGAAAATTAAAAGTTTACTAGCAGCGATGGATTGTGTACCGGCGCGGCAATGTAAAAATTCATTATGGCGGCTAATATATGGGCCACCTGTGGCGTCTCTTGAATTTTCCTCGTGGCCCGTCTTCGTCTTCTCCTTGCTCTCTAAAAGTGGTACTGGCCCCGCCATCTACCACTTTCTCTCGTCAAGCTAGCCGCGCGACCTACTTTCTCTCGGCTAGCGGGTCAGCTGGCGGTACTAGCTTTTCCTTACTAACCATGAAAATTGGGACTTGTCAACTAGGGGCTTTTCCGACAGATGGCATGACGATGTAGAATTTTCAATCGATTTCGAGCAACATGGAAATTCACATCGTCACAAACATTGAATTTTCACAATTATTTTTATTAAATTACGAAAAATAATATTTTTGAAATTTTCCAATTCTGTTGTTATAAGAGAATTGAGCTTTCATAAAGAAATAATTGAAATTTCTTTACTTTTTATTAAAGATAATTAAATTCTTTTGAAGAATTTAATTATTTATAAAAACCCTAATAAAATTTTTTGAACCCATTTGTAGATTTATGTGTGTTTGAAATCGAGTAAATTTAAATTTGATGAAAAAAAACCGGGAAAAATTAGGACAAAGTCGGGATCAATCCGGGAATTATGTTGAACAAAAATAGTAGACACCCTAGTTATCTTCTTACATTCTTAATAATTATATTTCTTATATTTATGTTTATGTCTTTTAATATATAAATAATATTTTTTAACACATTAAAGATTAAATATGCCGGTGTGTATATAAATGAAGATGCCCTTCTGGATGCCAAATCCAGCAAGACACTCAATGATCGTTTTACAAATGTAATATTAGGCTTTTGGAAGTCAGACAATTATAAAAATGTTGCAAAAAGAAAGCCAAAAAACGTATTGAGAAAAATTTTTATATGTCTGACATCAGCACATTGTCAACATATTTGGAGTAAGTATATGTGAGAAAACACTTCAAAACTGGTACATTCTAATAAAAGAATTTTACACTAAAAAAATTTAATTGAATTATTAATTATAAATGAAAATTTAGTTAACGTCTATAATTTTAATGTTATTATTTGCTTTTAAAAATACTTGAATCTTTATTGCTTTTTAAATTCTCGTTAATATTTTAATTATATTTATAAATATAAAAATCCTTCGCAGAAATTCAATTATATTCAAGAACTTTAATAAAATTAATTGAAAAATACCATTATTTTCATAAACAACAATATTCGTCACAAAAATTCAATTATTTTCAAAAAATCTTAAAATAATTCTACTCAACATTTAAATTATCTTTAGAAATAAATAACAATAATCTAATAATGACAACAATCAATAATAATAAAATAATAATAATGTTATTTTTTTGTCTGTCCAAACTTTAAATACAAATAAAATGAAAAATGTAAAATTTCAATTATTTTTAAAAAATTTTTCTTACCTCGATGGTTTTCAATATTCTACTATTTGAATAAAATTTCTCGAAAGCATTTACTGAATCATATTAAAAGATTGCACACATTAAATTTTTTTTAACAAGAAATGCAGTAATAAAAGAACACACAAAACTATGACTCATTAAGGGATTATGGGCAAATGCACAAAACTTTTAAACTCTATGATTGAGGACTAAAGTTCGAGCGGAGCTATATAAAAAAACCCAACAAAATTCGAATTCTTGATGTGAATTCGAGTACTCCAATTTTAATGGTATACTATTTGTGTTCTAATATCTATGTGTTCTATTTCAGGATTTTAATACGTTAAAATTTAATGTAAGTTAAGAATATGATCAAAAGTTCAATCTAATTGAATTAATCAGCTTTCTGTACACTTAACATGAAAAGTTTTTATAAAGATTCACTAAAAAAATTTTACAGAACTACACTGAGAAAAATGGATATTGAAATTTAATATCTAGATATTAAC
Source organism: Leptopilina drosophilae (assembly GCA_032873175.1). NCBI lineage: Eukaryota > Metazoa > Arthropoda > Insecta > Hymenoptera > Figitidae > Leptopilina > Leptopilina drosophilae. The sequence goes on from CM065478.1 coordinate 45,769,248, forward strand.
GGTCAATATCTGTGACAGTCAAATACATCAACATCTCAAATGTTTAAATTTAATATCAACAGGTATTTGAAAAGACATGTTCAAACATAACCTCCAATTTATAAATTATATCTGTTAACATCTGAGATACTAAACCCTAAAAACTAGATGTTATGAAATACCATCTTTTCTTAATATCTAGTATGTTAAGATTTTTAATATCCAATATTCTCAGTGTAACTACTGAAAGTACTAGATTAAGTAGTAATTAAGTAATAATTAAGTAGTCTGATAGGCTCCACTATCTAAATAAGAGAATGTAAAAATTCACTTATTTGTAAGTTATAAGTCGCTCTCTCGTTGAATACGTAATATCGCATGCACACTTGTAAGAAGCGAAATTGCACTATGAATAAGTAAAAAATGCACTTATTTATAAGTTGATGTGCACTTATTAATCTCGAGAAAGCGACTTATGTGACTTATATCAATTATTCACTTATTATTATATGTGAAATTTCACATATTCAGATTTTGAAAGCAATGACAGTTTAAATGTTGTGTGAAGTATAATTTTGTAGTAGATTTTACTTCTTCTAGCCGTTGAATAATTTATTATGTAAGTTTTGTTAACCCTCCATCCGTCGCATCTTTTTTTGTAATGCGATGCGTCTCAGGTGAGCAAACTTCTCACCCATCGTAAATTAATCCAAAATTGTTATAAAATGCCAATTTGTTTATGGAATGTTCATTAAAATTTTTATACAACCTACTGGAAGTAAAATTAATTTCTATTTACTGTTAATTATTTAAATAAAAAATTAATGACAAATGAAATCGAGTATACGCGGTCAGTCTCTCGGTGAGAAGTTTCCTCACTTTGCATAAAAAATTCTTCACATTTGCTGCTTGAAAATTCAAGAACAAAAAAATTATAATAAAGGAAAACACAAAAATTGTTTTAATATAAAAATGAAGAGTGCTGTGAAAGCGATTGAGAATATGAAATAATAATTTTTTGTATTTTAAAAGTTATAAATAAAAAATAATCTGTGTGAGAAGATGTTTATCTTATCATGCGATGGATTGAGGGTGAAAGAGTTTTAGAAAAGTACCAACTGTGACAAGACGTAAATGCAATCACCGAAAAAACGTACACGGAAAACCTTTTTTCAAGAGTTTTTACGAAACTTATTAAAGAACTCAGAATATGGAAACAAATTTTCAACTTTTTTTCAGAAAAGTTCAATATTTTTTAAAGAATTTTCAGGTGTTTTTCTAATGACTTGAAAATAATTGTTCTTGCCGCTGCAACTGAGTACTTCAGTCTAAGCGTCGTAGCGTAAGCAATAGGTATACAGTGCCAGTTGGTTTTAAACGCTTTAAACATGATCCAAAGCTCCAATATCGTAACGCGTGCCTGCAGCCGAGTGGCATAAGGCGGAAAAATCTTGCTGAAAAAAATCCATAACCAACAACTCCAGGTTTTAAAACTATAAAATTTAATAAAATTCTATTAATTGTTTCAAAAGTTCATTCTCTGTATTGGTTTCGCGATATTGGATTCTTAAATTTATAATGCAAATTTATATTAAGCTACACTAAGAACACTATAATATACAGTAATGTTTCATTTAAATGACATGTTTAAAAGATATATTTATTTAAAGTAATTTATTAACTTTAAAGGGTTAAATATTAATTATGTGTACAAAAAATAAATTACGCATACGAAGTTTTGTGGATTTGCCTATATATATAATTCAGCATAGCAACTTATTTCTGTTTAAAAAACGTTACAATTTATAGGTTTCTTATTTATTTATATTTTGTTATGTCATTAGAATTATTTTATAATAATTTTAATTGTAATTTGAATTTATAGACGTCGTGTTCGAAATAAGTAAAGAGAAAAAGTTACGTGCGAAGGGAAATATAGAAGATTGGACAACTGAAAAGATTAGAAAATTAGTTTTAAAACTTTCAAAAAACAGGCGACATGCCGATCATATGCAACAGTATGTATATGTTAAAGTAGAAATTAATGAAAATTAATTATTTTATAAAGAGATGTTATTTTTACTCTAACTAAACGTGTCCTTCGGACGAAATACGTAAAAGGTAGTGGATCCCCTCTCTACTTAACTATTATTCAGTTAATAGGTTGAGATCCTTATTCTTTAAAAAAGGAAAAAGAAATATAATTTTTAGGTTATGAAAATCATTAACAAATTAAGATGAAAATAACAGTAATTAAATTTTATCTGAAAAATTACCTAATACAAATAAATTCTAATTTTTATGTGTGCATGGAAATAAAATGATGGTGTATGTATAAAAAGAGTGCTTATATATGTGTGAATGAAAAGTGTAATATGTGTAATTCGTAGAGTAGAAATATGATACTCACTACTCAGTATTTCCTTCGATTCGTCACTTTAATCCAATGTAGTCGTTTCTTTTCGCGACGAAATTCTGAATAACTTTATTTGTTTCACAGATTCTTTATTTTTTTAAATCCTTTTCTTTTTAACTCTTTTATTTTTTAATTATTTTTTAAGATCAATATTATTTTTCACTTTTTATCTTTTCAATTATATCGCTTTATTTATTATTTATTATTTTAATCATATATTTTTTAATTCAACCTTCTTTTTTTATATTATTATTTATTTATATTTTTTCAACTAAATTCACTTTTCTCAACAAACTTCTTATTAAATTCTTCAAACCTTTGAGATTATTTCACATCAACACGGCTAACTTGCCGGACTTAAACTTCAGGCTTCTATTGCCTAGACAGAAAACTACAGGCTTAATTGCCTGGGCTAGCTGTCGGCTACACGGCCTAAACTCACCTGCCCAGATTTTCTTGTGTCAATCAATTTTATTGAAAGACGATTTAATGGGGAAATCGTATATTAAGTTTATTGCACTTGACTGTTGCCAAGCCAATTCTGCAAGCTTGCAGATTTAGGCAGTGGCGTGATCCGAGTTCAGTGACTTGGATGCACCACTCCTTATATTGAGCAATTTACTTTACTTTAATATTTTCTAACTATTTTTAAAAAAGGTTAATAAACTGTTGTCAAAGAAAAGGAATTTATTAAGAAATATGGTATTGTTTTGCAAAACGCGAAGGAATGTAAAATTCAATGAATCTCTTATTTAAAATAGAATTGGATTTTTATCTAATTGAAATGCATTGGATTAAAATTATCGAAGCGAAGAATGTCCCTTTTGTGAAATTACAAATGGTTGTTTTGTGTAAATGTTTTAAAGTTTGTTAACAAAATCTTATGTTGTGTAATTTGTTGTTTATAGTTTTGATTTTCAGATATTGTAAATAATTATTTATGATATAAAAAGTTACGGAGTTCGGCCGTAACAAATGCCCCCCTTTTATTAGGCTGACGTCCCTTGGCAGCCGCTATGAATGCGTCATCGAAGATAACTTACAAATTTTAATATTTTTTATTTATAGAACATGTTCAAAATGAAATGCGATTCAACATGCTGTATGCCTAAGTTCTTTGATTAAAGTGTTCTTTACAAAAAAATTTTTTTATCGTTGCTAAAGGTATTTTTTAGTTCAGTTATATAATTTAAAAAGAATATTGTCGAATTTGATTTAAAGCGATGACAACGTCTTCTAAGTTTTATTGTATGTGATAGTCATAATGAAAGAAAATTATTTTTTTTATTTTTCGAATGTGTGTTGCTTGTCTTGTTGTCCAGTGCTGTGTCCTCGGTATATAGTGCAGTTGAATAACTCTTTCGAGTTTTACAAGATTTTCGTCTTCTCCTTTTTTTTACATAATTGGTTTTCTGGAAGGTAAGTAAAATTATTATTCGTAAAAAAATGAAAATAAATTAAATTTCATTGTTGAAAAAATGAAATTAAAATAATAATATAGAAAATGCTGAAATTGCTGAGTTTTTAAATTTAGCTTTCTGCGTTAGTGTGGCACCGAGGTAAGTGAAAAGTTTAAATGCAATACGATATTTTACGTATTTGACTAATATAGGAGAGCAAAGCGAAAGGAGAAAAAAAATATTTTGTTAAATTATTGAATTTTCAAAAAATATTATTCGAAAAAAAACACTATATATAAAAAAAATTTTTTTTAGAAATGTGTCAACAAGATTGTTGTTACTGCCCCCCTTTTTATGAACTGTCGTCCCTTGTCAGTTCATAGTTTTTTGGATGGTGGGAAATTTAATAGGGTTAAATTAATAATTTGGTTATGTTGTAAGGATTTTTGTTTAAAATGTGATAAAGTCATTCGAAGTGAAAAGGAAAAATGTTTCTTATAAGACTTTACTTTTTGTATTGTAGATGTAATTTAAGGATTTTCTTTCTGTCTTCTGTCTGTAATCTTGAGTTTTGTTTCTCACAGTTGGATTTTTGCTGATTTGGATTTTTCTCCTTCTTTTTTTATGGTGGTGGTTGCGTTAGGTGTTTGTTAGTTTCTGTTCTATTATCGAGTCCTACGGTTGTCGTTTTTTGGTGAATAAAAAATTTGGTTATATAGATAAGAAAAATGGCAGGTTATTGTTTTAACTTTGAGAGTTTCAAAATGGCTCTGGACTATTGTATTGGTGGTAATTTTAATGTCGAGACATTTTTATTAAGTAAAAGGGATGAGTTAATAAAAGATCAGTCCCTTTTCTTTCGTATTGGCAAACGGGGGTAAGTGTTTTATTGCTTTTATTTTTATTGATATTTTATAAATTTATTTCTTAGTATGCAAGTGTTGTATGTGTTATTTTTGTTTTAAATTGTGTATTTTTGTTTATTTTTAGTGTTCTTTTGGGATTTCCTAAATGGGGAGAGGCTCCTTTACGGTGCAATGCTCGTGAGCGTTGGGCATGTATTAAGGGATCACCTGATTTTGAGTTAGCTCCATCTATGTGTACCCAGTGGGTGCAAGAGTATCGATGGTGTTGGGAGCGTAAAATTTACGAAGTACGTGGCTATTGGGATTTTGATGGCTTTGTTTTTCCCACTACTGTCGAGGTTCCTGATGAAGAACCCGTGGAAATAATTCTCGGCTGTTTGGGAGTTAATGTTTATACTTAGTAAGTGTGAATATATTTTGATTTTTATGAATTGTACGGATGTATGTATGTGTGTGTGTATCTTGATTTTTTTTTGTGAACACGATAACTCGAAGGCGTTTTATTGAACCTTGCTTAATTTTATGAAGTTAATTATGATTGAAATTGAAAAATTTTCTTTTCTTAATATAGAATTTTTGTTTATTATTTATTTATTGGTTTATACACCTGTCTTCAGCCTTACATACTTGGCTATACAAGTGTTTCATACAATTCATGCTTTACAAATGTTTCTTATATACAATTCTTAATACTAAGTTTGCGCCTACAGAACGTCATTTCGAAATTAGGAGTACTCGCATTAGCCTGGACTACCCGTCTAATGGGTTTTCTTGCCAGAGGAGAGGGAAACTGTAGAAAACCTCTCCGAGTACAACCGGTTTATCGACAGTCGAGTTCTAATGGTGTGTACCGGACAATAATCGACAGTGCACATCATTATACCTCGACGTCAAACCTCCCGCTCAGATTATCTCTCATGCCGGAAAAATCCAAGCCAAATGGGCGCGAACCAAGTGCCCTTGGTCCTAGAACGCCCGCCAAGCGAGGCATTTATCCGACCGAGCTAATCTGTCGGTTAGAATTTTTGTTTATTTATTTATTTAAATTTTTTTAGCCCTAAAAGCCAGCTCGATGCGGTGCCTCCTTTAAGCGGGTATCGCATGTGTAATCGCGCTCTGGAATTGGTTTGGGTTCAGCGGTACCAATGTCGCTGGGACGTAGTAGAGATGGTTTTCTGTGGGTAGGAAACTGTAAGTATCTGTTTTGTTGTTTATTTGAAATAGCGTTGTTTCCTTTTTTTGTTTATTAATAAATGTGTGTGCCTTTCTGTTTTGTTAATTTAATTGTTGTTTGTTTGTCTTAGCGTTGGCGGCTGTCATTAAAAACTTTTTGGGTCGAGAAATAATTATTTGTCTCAAGTTTATGTATTTTTTTGAAAAAAATGAAATAAACAATATTTGTATCCATTATCTGATTCTTTTTCTCTTCCTTTTTTTGAAAATGTTTCTAAGATTTATTATTGAGTGGGGTATTAAAGGGAAAATTTTTTTGATTTGTGAAAAGTTTGATTCTTTTTATTTAAATGCGTTATTATTTTTTTTTAAAGCTGTTGCTAATTTTTATCAAATTTAGTTTGGAATTCATTTTTATATTTGTTAAATTATTCATGCAGTCCAGTGGTCAGCATCTCACGGTGAGGTGTTAATTGTATCCTTTCTTTCTGTTCTTCTTCGTCGTTGCATCTTCTTATCTTCCCCCCCATGTCTTTGTGTGATATGGCTATGCTTGTTAGTTTCTTTCGTGCGTCGTCACGTTGTAGTCTATTTTGTTGTTATGAGTGTATGTTTAGTGTAGTTATTTGGTTTTCATTATGTAGTTTTGTTTGAGGTGGATATGTGTGTGTTTTTCTTTCTTTTTCTTTTGGCTAAGTGTTTGTAAGACTGTTAACTGTAAGATGTTAACTGTGCTTTGTTCCTGTTTTTGGTAGGGGGTCAATTTTCCCAAAATATTTTTTCCAATCTTTTTTTTCCTAAACTAATTTTCCCAATAACCTCTTTTTCCCAAAAAATTAATTCCCAAAAAAATGAATTTCCAAACCAAGTTTTTCCAAAAAATAATTTTTCCCAATTTGTGTTTAACAAAACACAATCAACTGACAGCAGCAATTTCATATTGTTTATTAGTCTGGCATTTATCTGGCATATCAAAATTTCAGTTTTGTAAATTGTAGTGATTTCAATAATTATGGCAGAATTTATTGCATCTAAATCTCAAAAGTTATTACATATTAAAGGTTTTTTATACTATAAGCACTCTAAATCAGCGAACAAAATTTATTGGGTTTGTCGTCGAAAAGGTGAATGTTCAGCACGTGCAATAATCTCCGTCGGAGATGATGGACAAATTATAGTTCATAAAGGACCAGATAGTGAGGGAGCAAAGAACATAGAGCATTCACATGCTCCTAATATGGAAGAGGTTGATGCTCTAAAAATTGAAAGTAGGGTTAAACGCACTGCCGAAGATCATCCCGAGGCTCCGCCAGCTCAAATACTTCGCAATGCATTACGTGACGTTCCTTCCGGTAAATTTTCACTTGGTGAATTTAATTTAATTTTAGCTTTGATTCTAATGTAATGTAAATTAAAAATATAATGAATTCGATTTTATTCAGGAGTTTTGGCGGAATTACCGGATCGCATCAATTTGCGGAAACGTTTGACTAGAAAGAGGTTAAAAAATATGCCTGCAAATCCTACATCAATTGAAAACTTAGAAGATTTACCAAACCAATATAAGCATACTTTTTCAGGAGAAAGCTTCTTTCTGTACGACTCCTACAACGATGATGATGAAGAAAATAATGATGGTCGAGTAATAATTTTTGCAACAACAGAAAATTTACGTCAATTAGCACGAAGTAGTATGTGGTTCGTCGATGGAACGTTCAAAACAGCCCCATCGATATTTTTCCAATTATTTTCGATTTTGGGGGCAGTTACTCAAGTAGATAAAGGGCGGAGCAAAACCCTTGGACTCCCATTCGTGTATGCGCTGTTACAAAATAAAAAACAAACTGCCTATAAAAAAGTTTTTACAGTAGTCGAAAATACAATTAAAGATTTGGGACTTTCCTTTACTCTACCTGCTATAATAATGACCGACTTTGAAATTGCAATTATAAATGCTGCCAAGGACGTCATTGGGCCCGACAATGTACGATGTTGTTTTTTTCACCTTTGCCAAAATATTTATCGACACATACAGTCTGAAGGATTACAAGAATTATATAATGATGCGAATGATCGCAGTATCAAAATTGGCGCTCACATGATCTGCGCATTAGCATTTGTTCCCCTTCATATGATAAACCAACATTTTGAAACATTGCGAGTTGATTTACCACCAGCTCTTCATCCGGTCGCTGACTATTTTGATGCAACATATATTCGAGGGAGGACTACGAGAGTTCGAAGAGGACGAGGTTATTCTGTTCGAACGACTCCTCCACGGTATAACCCTGCAATATGGAATCAGTTTGAGGCAGTAAGACAAGGTTCTGCAAGAACAAACAATATTTCCGAGGGTTGGCACAACAGATTCCAAATTGTTGTGGGCAAACATCATCCTAGCCTATATGCATTTCTTGAAGAACTTAAAAAAGAACAGTCTGATACGGAAATCATGCTACGACAATTACAATTAGGACAAAGGATCAAAAGACCTGTTGACGCTAAAAAAATACAGACAAACGAACAAATTATTAACATTGTATCCACTTACCATGATCACGTAGAAAACGGAGACATTTTGACTTACTTACGAAACGTTGGATACAACGTTCGGTTTTAAATTTCAAAACTAATTGTAATTAAAATTAAAAGTGATAAAATTAATATGTACTATTTGATTTCGACTTAGAAATGTTTGGTAAAAATATATTTGGTAAAAAAAAATTTGGTAAAAATATATTTGGTAAAAAAAAATTTGGAAAAAATGTCTTGGAAACACATTATTTTGGGAAAATAAATTTTGGTAAATTTAGTTATTGGAACTGGTAGATTGGGAAAACTGACCCCCAATCCTGTTTTTTGATGTTGTTTTTTTTGGATTAGTTCCTGTTTCTTGTTTCAACGTGAGTAATATAAAAAAATATAAAAAACAATTGTTTATATTTTATGTTACAATGATTTGGTAATATATGATTAGTAGAAATAAAGAAAAACGTGTTAAAAAAATTAAAGGTCGACAGGGCTCGAACTAGGTCCGTAGATTTCGTAAAAGTCCGTAGGTTTGTCTGAAGTCCGTAAAAGTCAGTTTTTTAGAAAGGGTTCGTAAAGTACGTAAATTAATGATTTAATTTGGATATTTTTAGAGAAATTACGAATGATTGTAGGAATCTATTTATTTTTAGAAAAAAATTTTTTTGAAAGAAATACTCGTCAAAATTACAATTGTCTTTAGAGATGGTTAAATTCTTCTTCGAGATATCGATGATTTTCTAAAATTTTAAGGAAATTCTTGGATTTTTTTTACTAAACTTCTACACAAACCTTTAATTATTTTTAAAAAATACTAAAATTTTACAGGAATTTCATTATTTACAGATTTTTATAAATTTTCTTGTAATTTATAAAGTTATTTAATTTTTTGGTGAATAATAAAATTCTTATCAGGAATTCAATTATTTTGATAATTAATAAAGCTAATTGTTTAATTTCATTTATTTTTAATACAATTTTGATCGAATTCTTTGAAAAATTCGATTATTCTTAAAATTTATCGAAGAAATTAAATTATTTTAATAACTTTTTGATACAATTTATTTATTACAATTTAAATATTATTTTTAATATATATTTTTTTTAATTGTATTTTTTTTAAAGAATGAAACTATTGCATTCAAAAATTTTTTTTTTAAATTTAATTTTTGTAAATTATCAATTGTCTTTATAAATAATAAAATTCTTCTCTAAAATTGAATTGTTTTCAAAAAATTTTAAATTTCTTAATTAAATTTTTTTTTAATGTTTAATATTTTAATATTGTCATAATATTTAATATTGTTCAACGTCGTGCGGCTTTCAATAAATTTCCGTAAATTACCGAGAAAATTTCTATAAATTTCCATAAGTTATTAAAATAATAATTTTTTAATGAGATTACCTTTTACATGCATTTTTAAAACGTGTGGAATTATTAATTGGATGTAACATTTTTTTTTAATTTTTTGGTCGTCTTTTTGATGAGATAATTTTTGTATGATTTTCGTTTAAGTGGATTAGTATAAGTTATTTTTTTTTATTTTGCTGTGTTTCGTGGCTGGCCTTGGTTTTGTAATTTAACCCTAATTTACTTGTCAGCGTATTTTCTCGATCTGGTGTTTCTTTTATATATATATATATATATATATATATATATATATATATATATATATATATATATATATATATATATATATATATATATACTGTTTTTTTTTACTTTTGTTTTACGAGTAAAAACAGATAAAAAAAATTTGACAATAGTTTTGTAGATTGTTTATAAAATTATTATTATTATTTCTTTTGAAAGTTTTTTTTCTAAAATTTATTTAATTAATTGTGTTAGAGATTTTCGGATTGAAAATATTAATGAAAAATATTTATAATTTAATTTCTTAGTGTTTTTATTAAAATTTTGTTTATTTACTAAATTAAATAATTGAATGCTTGAGTTTATAACTGAAATTTTTGCAAAAAGAAATGCTATTTTATTAATTTCCCAAAAAAGTGTTTTACTTAATTTTTTTAGTTAAATTTTACAGGAAGAAAGAATGAAAATAAGTGTACAATCATTCTTTAAGCGCGAGATTGTCAGTCTCTCTCTCTCTCTCTCTCTCTCTCTCTCTATATATATATATATATATATATATATATATATATATATATATATATATATATATATATATATATATATACGTGGTACTGTATGCCTATGCTCGATGCATGGCTCTCCTCGTCTCTTTCTCCGCTTCCTCACGTTCGTATACGCCCCGCATGTTCCGCGATCGCCACGAAGCAATGCGTTGCTTCGCACGTTTGTTCCTTGCTTCTCTACCTTTACCAGCTCCCCGGCGTTTCACCACTTCCTCGAGCGTCTACAAACTTCCTTACCGTGCATAAGCGTACAAAGCTGAGCAATAGACTTAGCAAGCAAAGAAATGAACCACTATGTTTTTTTAAATGTTTATGTATTAGATAGGACTGTTAATAATGTTTCTATAATTTATAATTTTATGTATATTGTATAATTATAAATACTAAGTTATTCAATACTATTTAATTTAATATTTTAAAGTATTTTTCAAAACAAAATTCTGTTGTGCAGAAATTCAAGTTCATCATAGTAAATAAATTTAATAGAAATTTATAATCAGCATTTTCAATTGGAAATCATTATTTAAAATATTTTTTTAATAGAATTTTTGTTTAAATCATGTCTCAACTTATTAACGTATTTTTTATAGTTTTTATATACAAAAACAATAAAATACATTTTCCTTTTTTTAAGATAAGTTTTTTTTTCGTCTTCTAAAATTATTCTTATGGTGATTTTTATAACTTAATAGTGTTAACATTTTTTTTTAATTTGTGTTAGAGTTGTTAGTGTTCTAATAGTTTCTTTAATAATCGAACTTTTAAAGCGTTTCTTTTAAATTTATCCAGTATATCATGTTTTTTTTAAACAATTAAACCAAAAATAGTTATGGATTTTGGAAGTGTTTAATGCGTATTTTAACTTAAAATTTAACAGTATGCTGTCAGAGCATTAATGATTCGCGATTTTTGGTATTTCTACTAATAATATTTGTTTGACTTTTATGGTACTACTTTTCTTAGATTTTATCCATTTATCAATGTAATTAATTTGGTTAATATTAATAAAATTATGTGCAGTTGCTGTTTCATAAATAAATTAAAATGTTACAATTTTTATTAATTTTTGAAATTTGTTTAAAAAAATATGTTTTGTTTGGCAATTTAATTTTTCATTAATTATTTTAATTTTAATTCATTATTACAGCATATCCCATTTTATTAAATTTGCCATACCACTAGAAGCCTTTACTACACTTATATTTTTTGTGTTAGTATTCGATACATTAAGAAATGTATTTAAAAAAAACTTATACTTTTTACTAAATTAGTAAGCGATTTTTTTTAGTATTTTATGTCATATTTTAATCTGATAATTCTATTTGTAAGTGTTAATTTAGTTATCATATTACTTTATTTATCATTTTATTTTTATTGTTGTAAATATTTTTGACCTTTTTTTAATCATTGAAGCATTACTATTTTTGAAGTAGTTTACGTTTATTAATATAGTTGGTTTGGAATTTTCTTAGTTTTATTTTTGTAATTCCTTAGGCAGAAATATTATGGTTTGACATTTTAATGCGTCCCTTCATTACGTTATTTTAATCCATTTTAATAACATATATCATTCTGCTAATTTTATTACAACCATTTACTAAGCTTATATTTTCTTTACATGTTAGTATTTTACTGTTTATTTAATATATTATTAGAGAAATGTTTTTTTTTTAATTAAGTAAGCGATACTTTTTATATTGTACACTACCGTCCGAAATTGTGCGAACGCTAACATCTCGAGCTATTAAAAAATACACCCGCACAGAAACAGTGATAACTCGGTTAAAAATGAAGCTAGATGCTTTTTTTAAATTGCATTGGAAAGCTTATTAAATTTCCAATGAAATGCCACTATTTTAAGATGTATTGTATAAATAGGAAGCGAGATATCATGTTATGAAGACAAAAAAATAATTCTATTTTTTTCGGAATTTCTTACTCTGACTTTGACTCTTGGCACAGTTTAGCAAAGTTTATGAAAAAATTTGTTACTTTTTCAGACTATTCCTTGTAACCTAAGCTTTAAATAGAGACCAAGAACAGCAAAAAATATTTACGGGTTCCCGAGATATTACAAAAAGAATCGGACCGTGCCAAGCAGAATTTTCAATCATCGATTTCTCTAATTCGCCGTTGAGTCAATTACTTGTCTGTGAAAAAAGTGTCGAAAATTAATTTTACCAAGTACATTCTTACCGGGATCCACTTTTTAAATATCAATATATAATAAATTAAATTAAAAAGTGGATCCCAGTAAGAATGTACTTGGTAAAATTAATTTTCGACACTTTTTTCACAGACAAGTAATTGACTCAACGGCGAATTAGAGAAATCGATGATTGAAAATTCTGCTTGGCACGGTCCGACTCTTTTTGTAATATCTCGGGAACCCGTAAATATTTTTTGTTGTTCTTGGTCTCTATTTAAAGCTTAGGTTACAAGGAATAGTCTGAAAAAGTAACAATTTTTTTCATAAACTTTGCTAAACTGTGCCAAGAGTCAAAGTCAGAGTAAAAAATTCCGAAAAAAATAGAATTATTTTTTTGTCTTCATAACATGATATCTCGCTTCCTATTTATACAATACATCTTAAAATAGTGTCATTTCATTGGAAATTTAATAAGCTTTCCAATGCAATTTAAAAAAAGCATCTAGCTTCATTTTTAACCGAGTTATCATTGTTTCTGTGCGGGTGTGTTTTTTAATAGCTCGAGATGTTAGCGTTCGCACAATTTCGGACGGTAGTGTATGTAATTTTTAGTAATTATTTTATCCCATATTTTCTTAATTTTTCATTCGTGTATTTACTTAATTATTAATTCCTTATAATGAGCAGATAAATTGACTATTATATGTTTTTTAGACAAAGATCAAGTAAAATATAACATTTTGTTTTTAAATTTTCGTTTAAAATATTTAAAGATTCTTTTAAAGCATATTCAAGCATTTGTCTTTGACATTATTTTTCAATTTTTTAATGTATTTTTGATTGGTTTTAGCAACAAAAACTAAAAATAGATTTACGTCTTCTTAATTAAAAGTTCGTTTTGTTTTCATCTTTTGTAAGTGTCTTTATTTTGGTGTATATATTTTGATAGCGTTGACTTTATTAATTTCATGTTAGTGTTATTTTTTATTATTAATATTTTTCTTTGACATCAATGTAACGAGATTCTTATGTATTATGCTGGTGTATATATTTTGATGGCGTTGACTTTATTAATTTCATGTAAGTGTTATTTTTTATTATTAATATTTTTCTTTGACATCAATGTAACGAGATTATTATGTATTTCCGCGAAGTGTCTATGTTTTAAGTCATTGCAGTACTTAGTAACCTAAGTCAGCTCTTGTTACTACTATTTTAGGTATTTAACTTTGTAATAGTTCATTCCCTTTGAATTTGAAAATAACTTCATTTTTCTTATTTTTTCCAAGTAAAAATATTTTTCAAAAATGTTTTTGATGTTTTCCAGATAATTGGTTATGCATTGAGACATAATATTCGACCATTTCTAAAATTTCTTGATTTAAACTTTTATCAGATGGTAGAATATTTTTTACGATGAATTCTTCTACCTCAGCATAAGTATTTGTTGAAATGGTGACGATTTCATTTGACACTTGATCGCCTAATTCTTGTTCTTCTTCTTCTTTATTTTTGACACCCAACTGTTGTTGACTCATTGATTTGATTTTGCCAGGAGGTTTTCCTTTTCTTCGTTTCTTCATAGGGTTGTCCGAATTCTTATGTTGTATTAATGAATATGTATCTTCCATGTCTGCAACATTTTCATTGTTTGCTCGCTTAATATGTAAAAATTCTGCATTATTCTTGATAATTTTTTCTTTGCCTTCTTGATCTGATTTTGTTTCCTTTAATTCTTGGCTAATTTCAGTTTGTTTTGTATTGTTTTCTTGTGAAATTTCGTGATTATAACAACTATAATTCTTTAAGTCGTTGTTCTCTTCTGATTTGATTATATTTTTGCTTTTCTCCGAACTTGGTATTGGTAATAATTCCTTTCTTTTCTCTTCCTCTTCTTCGAGCATTTTTTTGTCCAAAATACAAGTTTGGTTTTCTTTTCTGGATAAACTAATTTTTCTTTCTAAATCTTCATGTATGTCCATCTTTTTCTTGTTTGTTAGATTCTCATTTCTGTTGATATCTTTTTTGTTGTCGTCGAAAGTACTTGAAATAGGATCCATATACACAGCAATCTGTTCTTCTTTTTCCACAGGTTTTTGTATTCTTTGAATCGTCTTTTTGTTAATTGATTCTTCGCTTTCGTTTACAACTTGTGGTTTATTGGTTGGAAGTGAGACACTAGAATTCACTTGATTTTCGTTCCTTAAAGTTTTTTGGTTTGTGAGCGAGTTCTGCAAACACATTGAATTATGAATATTAAAAAATATTTCATCAAAGCTCATAGAAGATTCTTCGCAGTTGATATATCTGTGGTCTCTATAATTATCTCTGTTGTAACAATTCTGGACATCCTTGTATATTTTGTATCCGTTTTTAAATCTGTGTTGTGAATTTCTGTATTCGACATTATACTCGTCCAAATTATGATCATAATTATAGAAGTTTTCTTTACAATAACTCTGCGAATCCATGTTCCTGTTTTGCTTATTTTGTCTGAAACTGTTTCTATTCTGATTATTAAATTTATTATAGCGTCCATTTTTTCTCCTATATTGTTGTTGATCCCATTTTTGTCGCTGGTTTCTTGATTCATACGTGTTATAATGGTTAATGGCATTGTAATTTGTTCTCGAAAAATCGTAATCGGAAGGATATGAATCGTCAAATAGAACATTTGGAGAAAAATTTTCCTTTAGATGATCTAATAAATCTGTCAAAATTTTAAATTAAATGTCATCAGTGTTTGCTTTTGCGGCACCTTTTAATTTACCTAGTATGACTGTTATCATTAAGTCTTGACAAATAACTGGCATATGTAACGATGAAGGTACTATTTGTTGTATAAATTCGTCAACTGGTATATTGTATCCATCAAAGTAAGACAATTGCCTTTTGAATATTGTTAAAGACACTGCAAGACCTAGTTTTTTGTTTATCTATTAAGGAATCTTTTCTATAGTATACTTCAGACATTTTTTTTAAACGCTAATCCTCTGTTTGCGTATTTCTGCTAATTTAGCATGATTTGTTAATATTGTTCTTCTAAGTGTTGAAGCACTATTTTCTATATATTACTTTTCATTCTTCTATTTTATAGACTGATATCCCTAATGTCATGATCTTTAAAAAATTTTTCGCTATAAATCTTTAAATAAAATTAAGTTTTCTTAGTTTTCGAAGTTTAATAAATTACTGAATTTGCTTTTATTTTTCTATGCGTTTTGATCTGAATCTTTAAATATTCTGACAAAAAATTTTTTTTTTAAAAGAAAATTTATTTGTTATGTGTTGAATATGAATTTTATTGAAAATAAAAAAAATTGTATAATTTCTCTAAATTGTATAAAAGTGGTTCAGTTATTTTAATTGTCCATTGAGCAGTTTTTGATGTTTACTTCCTACTGACCTACACACCTGAAGTGTAACCTGATGCGGTGTCGCGTAACCAAGTTCGTACGCCTAACTAAATTTATGCTTTGCCTTTCTTTATTTAATTCAGTTATTTATTTTTATTATTCATAAAAATCTATCTTATTGATCTGGTATAAAAACATTTAAAATGAATATATAAACTAAAAATTACGGTTTTTCTATCTTTAATCCGCGATGCCTCTTTAGTCTATTTTTAACTCTAATAATGTCCTATTTAAATCATTAATTTTTATTTTATCTTCATTGTTGCTCTTTAAGACGGAGATCTCTTTGCTTGATTTCCTTCGAACCCTTAATTCTCGTTTTGCTTCTCCGGATTTAAAATTCCTTGTTATTTTCGTTGTGTTTAACTTTTCTTTATTTTTTTTTAAATTGATTCGCGATTTTTTAAATAGTCCATTGTATTTTTAATTTCTATTCATTCAAAATATACACTAAAAATTCCTCTAAAAAAACCTGTGGTTTTTTAAGGTTTTTGTTTAATTTTTGTGTTTAAGACCCGTAAGCAAATAGGTTAATTTTTTATTTTTGTGATTTAAAACAAATTACTTTTTAACATTAATCCTCTCACTTGCCCAAGTGCCTACCCACTTACAGCAAGGTTAAGTCAAGGAATTGGACGCGTGTATTAAAGAAACCAGAGCTTGCCGTCGCAAGAGTAGTTACTGTTCCCTGTGTTCGACATTAGAGAACAAAAAAAATCTCTTATACCGCACTTTTGTGAATTAGAACATATTCGCCTGTGTAGAAACAGATAAACAATTTTAAACATTAAATCAATGAACATAAAATGAATTAAACATATATATATATATATATATATATAATACCTTTCTCATAAATTATATAAATCTTTTGTGATAATGTATTTTGTGTAACCCTGTATGTGCGAAAAAAATTTATTATTAAATTTTTTTTTAATATTCAACAAAAAATATTTTTCCTTTTTCAAGAATATAGTGAAAGAATCCCACCGCTGCCACCAGTTTGTTAAAGAAGAAATTAATGAAAATTAATTATTTTATAAAGAGATGTTATTTTTACTTTAACTAAACGTGTCCTTCGGACGAAAAACGTAAAAGGTAGTGGATCCCCTCTCTACTTAACTATTATTCAGTTAATATTATTATTAACTATTAGGGTTGCAGCCGCTTGGCAGCCGCTGACGCTTGGATAATCCCTTTACGTCCCCAAGGTCCTACTAAACCGCCTGACCTAAGCCCAAAGCCCCTTCCATAGAAACAGGACCGCGGCCAGTTCTTTAGTAGCGATTGCTGTTTCCTCAAGGAAGTAACAACTTGTGATCTGATATCGTTCCCTCACCAAGGCAGGGCATCGACACAGAATGTGAGCTGAGGTTTCGTTTTCCTCACCACATCTACGGCATTTGGGATCCTCGACGATACCCATCTTATGCCTGTGATAGCGTAAAACTCCATGGCCTGTTAACAAGCCTGTTATGATTTTCGCCTCTTTCCTATTAAGCCTGCGGAAATCCGCCGCTCTTTTAGGATTTAAGTTTTCCCCAATGAGTGCTTTGGCCTGTCTACAACCTGCAACTGCCCGCCACTCTTTTTGGTGCTCTAGTGTCCGCCATTGTTTAAATTCCAAAGTCAGACACTTGTTGGAGACACCAACTATTGGTTCTGGTCCGATAAATCGTTTCCTAGCACCTTCTTTGGCTAGTTCATCCGCTACGTTATTACCCTTAATTCCACAGTGTCCTGGGACCCAGATGAGGGTAACACGGTTAATTCCAGCTAGCCTGTTGAGCGCCTCGTGGCACTCTCCGACCAGTTGGGATGTCGTAACATATCGTTTCAAAGCGCAAATAGCTGCCTTGCTGTCCGAAGCGATATAGATATTTCTATCTTGGCAGCGCTCTAGAGCCTCAGAAGCACCGTAGAGAATCGCTACAATTTCGGATTGTAAAACAGTAGTGATGGTTCCCAAACTATATGCGAGAGCCACCCCCACTGCTTCTTGATAGACACCTGCGCCCGCGCCAATTCTTCCCTTCGATCCGTCCGTATACCAGACAATAGCATCTCTGGGAAGAAGGGCAGGCCCATCATGCCAATCCTCTCTATCAGGTATACTTATTCTATACTTCTTGTCAAAGAGGTAAAGTGGAGTCACCTTATCTCTAATCATATTGAGAATGGGTTTTTCCACCAATTTGCTGGGGAGACGCCATCTGCCAACTTCCCTACGGCCTCTGTCCCCACCTAATCTCAGGGCAGCTTTCGCCGCCTCTGCTTTGATAATCAGGGGTAAAGGTTCCAGTCCCAGAAGAGCACCAAGGGCCATCGTGGGCGTAGTGCGCACAGCACCAGTGATGCTCCTTAGGACAAGCCTCCTTACGCCCTCCAACCGGTCTTTTGCCGTTTTAAGTTCAACTCTGCTCCACCAGACCACAGACGCATAGGTCAGCCTAGGAAGCAGAATCGATTCGTAGATCCACAAAAGTGTATCCGGTTTAAGACCCCAGCTACATCCTATAGCTCTCCTACATTGCCATAGAGTAGCTGTGAGTTTATTACACTTCTCATCCAAGTGTTCTTTCCAAAGAAGCTTACTATCCAAGATGACTCCTAGGTACTTCGCTTTCTCTGTGAATTGGAGTTCTTTTCCAGCCAGTTTTAGCATACATGTGGCTTTCCACTTGTATCGTCTGGTGAAAATAACAACTTCCGTTTTTGCTGGATTGACTGACAAACCAGTTTGTCCGCACCATCCATCTACCATATTTAACGCCTGCTGCACCACACCTAGTAATACATCCAGATGAGGACCGCGAGCGATTAATAAGATATCGTCCGCATAACCAATCGCATGATATCCCTTCTCACTGAGGAGTCTTAGCAGTTCATCCACTACCAGACACCAAAGTAAGGGCGATAGAACTCCTCCCTGAGGACATCCAGAATTAACTGTTCCTCGAAGGGTTGAGCTCCCTTTAGTTGTTAATAGGTTCCTGTTACCCAACATGTGACAGGTCCAGTCAACAATGGTTGTGGGAATACCATGAGAGATCATGGCTTCCTTTATAATCTCCGAGGAGGTATAATTGAAAGCTCCCTCTATATCCATGAAAACACCCACTGCGAAACCCTTATCCTGTAGCTGTCCATCTATTAAGTTAACAGCTCTGGCAAGGGCTGATTCTGTAGAACATCCCGTTCTATAGGCATGCTGATCTCTATGCAAAGGATTTTGCTTTAAGATCTCACTGCGGATGTATCTATCCACTAATCTTTCAACCAACTTCAGAATGAAAGATGTTAGGCTAATTGGACGAAAATCCTTTGGTGAGGTATATCCGTTCCTGCCAGCCTTTGGTATGAAGACGACTTTAGTGCCCCTCCACGCTTTTGGGACATATCCAAGAGTTAGACTTGCCCTGATAAGCCTTACCAACGGTCCGACCGCCTGATCCATTGCCCTTTGCAAAAGGACGGGGAAAACGCCGTCTGGTCCGGGAGACTTATAAGGGCTAAAGGATTCCACGGCCCACCTGACCTTCTCGGCAGTCACGATTCCATTAGCCAACTGTCTCCGCGGCCTATATTCAGCCTGCGGTAGTTTACTCAGAGGCCGAGAATCGGGACCGCCCTTCTCAGATCTAGAAAAGCCTGGGAAATGGGTCTGGACCAGGTGAGCCAAAGTCTCCTCGTCCGACTCGGCAAATCCTCCGTTAGGCAGTCTTAAGGTGCCTAAAATTGCATCTGGGTTTTTTGAAAGCAGTTTGTCTAACCGCGCTGCCTCTTTGCCCTTATCGATGCTGGAGCAGAAGGCAGTCCAGCTATCCTGTTGTGCCTTCCTTATTTCATTTCTATAGTTGTCCCTCATTTTTGCATATGTGGACCAACTGTCAGCCGTGCGGTATTTTTTAGCACGTTTAAATAACTTCCTGGTCTCTTTTCTGAGGTTTTCTAGCCTCTCATTCCACCAGTAGGTCTCTTTTGCCGAACGAACTTTCGTTGGTTTGCAGCTGTTCTCAAAAGCTGTTATTATGGCTGTTGTAAAAGTACCAGCCACCTCATCCAGGGTTTCATGATCTCTAATCCTGCCTGGTAATACAGAAAGTGTCTCCTTCAGCTCTGCGCTGTATTTAGCCCAATCCGTTTTCCTGGGATTACGAATCCACTTGGTTTCCGAAGGGACCACAGCGTCCAGCTCGAAGACTATCTGTAAATGATCAGAAAGTGAAGGTTCATTAGATACTCTCCATCTTCTTACCTTGTGTGCAATACTGCACGAGCAGAGGGTGATATCAATCACCTCCTCCCTGACAGCATTACTGAATGTCGGTACCTTACCCGTGTTTAGAATATCCAGTCCTGTTCCCAATAGATATTCCAATAGGTCCTGTCCCCTTTGGTTGTTCTTTGAGCTCCCCCACACCCTGTGTTGCGAGTTAGCATCACAGCCCAACAAAAGGGGCAGTCCCCTCTCTGCACAGTAATCCACCAATTTACATACCTCATTTGGAGGATTAACTTTGCTATCGTACGGAAAGTAAGCCGATCCAATGACCATCCTTCCGATACCCTCGAAGTCGGTCAATACCGCCATCAGGTCTCCAGTGCACAGGTCCAGCAAAGGTACAACATTAATGCCCTTCGTAAGGATGCACGCTCTTGGTTTGGTAGCCTTGGGATCCCTGTAAACATTAAAGCCAGCCCCCCCAAGTCCCCTAATAGCACCTCGAACTAACCATGGTTCCTGAATTAGTGATATGCCTGTGTGCATCCTTGTCATGCCCCTCATCAAAACTGCTGAGGCGCCTTTACTGTGATGCAAGTTAATTTGTTTAAGGGTAAGCTTACGGGCAGCCATTATGGTTGCTGTTCACTTGCCCCTTTTTCTTCAGACCCATCCTGACCAAGGCTAGCAACCCTAAAGGTTACCCGACCGAAGTCATAGAAGGGTCTGAAGTCGAGAGCAGCAAGAGCTCTCGCTTGACTCTCAGGGACCTGTATAACCAAGAGAAAGTTCCTCTCAGCCATACTAGCCGCCTGAGGTCCGTCAATATTGACATGGCGCCAAGTTGACGTTTTCAGTGAGGGGTTGTACGCCTCAAGAGTCTTAAAGACCACTTGCACGTCCTCTGGTTCACCCGGGATCCGCACCGTAGCCTTCAGCATCCTTTGGAGCACCTCCACCCCACTGACTTTTAATCGCGCTCCTTCCCAGGGCCTTAGCTCGGCCACGGTTTTTGTAAGCCAAGCTTTAGCCTCCGGGTTGGATGCGATGAAAATGAAGACTCCTCCTCTAAAGAAGGAGGCCTCAAACCTCGGCAGCCGGTCCGCCGGCTCGTTGCGAACGAGCGGCGTTAAAGCCCTCCTGAAAAGCCAAAATTGCTCCTCAGAAAGGACCTCCTCCGGGTAGCCGACGTCGGAGACCACCATCGTCAGAGGATTAGTCTTCTGTGCCAAAGTTAGCCCAGCCCCTCCACCATCTTTCCTGGTTTCATGATGGACCGACTTTGGTCTTTTATGGTCCGACTTATCCGTCGGTGGGGAGTCCTTTTGGTCGTTTTTTCTTTTCGACCCGGTCTCGACCACTTTCGAAGAAGTGGGATCATTATTGCCGGCCTCTAGCCGTTGTTTCCTCAACCGTTTCTTTGCAGAACCGGTGAGATTTTTCCTTTTTTTATTCTGGGGCCCTTCAGTCGAGCCAGATCCAACCTGCTCCATGACCGTTGGTCCGTCAGCCCGCAATGGGACCGTAGGGCCAGCCGATGGAGGCGGTTGGCTCACCACCTCGGGAACAGGGGCCGTCATGTCTTTAGCCTCCGAGGAGACCTCAGACGCAGCCGCCTCGTCTCCTTGGCGTGTGTCAATTTTTAGGTTCTTAAAATGAGATTCCATATAAGTCCCACGAGTAGCTAGGGAAAACAAAATGTCCACTCCTACAGAGCCCCGCATGTAGGAGTTTAATAAATTACTGAATTTGCTTTTATTTTTCTATGCGTTTTGATCTGAATCTTTAAATATTCTGACAAAAAATTTTTTTTTTAAAAGAAAATTTATTTGTTATGTGTTGAATATGAATTTTATTGAAAATAAAAAAAATTGTATAATTTCTCTAAATTGTATAAAAGTGGTTCAGTTATTTTAATTGTCCATTGAGCAGTTTTTGATGTTTACTTCCTACTGACCTACACACCTGAAGTGTAACCTGATGCGGTGTCGCGTAACCAAGTTCGTACGCCTAACTAAATTTATGCTTTGCCTTTCTTTATTTAATTCAGTTATTTATTTTTATTATTCATAAAAATCTATCTTATTGATCTGGTATAAAAACATTTAAAATGAATATATAAACTAAAAATTACGGTTTTTCTATCTTTAATCCGCGATGCCTCTTTAGTCTATTTTTAACTCTAATAATGTCCTATTTAAATCATTAATTTTTATTTTATCTTCATTGTTGCTCTTTAAGACGGAGATCTCTTTGCTTGATTTCCTTCGAACCCTTAATTCTCGTTTTGCTTCTCCGGATTTAAAATTCCTTGTTATTTTCGTTGTGTTTAACTTTTCTTTATTTTTTTTTAAATTGATTCGCGATTTTTTAAATAGTCCATTGTATTTTTAATTTCTATTCATTCAAAATATACACTAAAAATTCCTCTAAAAAAACCTGTGGTTTTTTAAGGTTTTTGTTTAATTTTTGTGTTTAAGACCCGTAAGCAAATAGGTTAATTTTTTATTTTTGTGATTTAAAACAAATTACTTTTTAACATTAATCCTCTCACTTGCCCAAGTGCCTACCCACTTACAGCAAGGTTAAGTCAAGGAATTGGACGCGTGTATTAAAGAAACCAGAGCTTGCCGTCGCAAGAGTAGTTACTGTTCCCTGTGTTCGACATTAGAGAACAAAAAAAATCTCTTATACCGCACTTTTGTGAATTAGAACATATTCGCCTGTGTAGAAACAGATAAACAATTTTAAACATTAAATCAATGAACATAAAATGAATTAAACATATATATATATATAATACCTTTCTCATAAATTATATAAATCTTTTGTGATAATGTATTTTGTGTAACCCTGTATGTGCGAAAAAAATTTATTATTAAATTTTTTTTTAATATTCAACAAAAAATATTTTTCCTTTTTCAAGAATATAGTGAAAGAATCCCACCGCTGCCACCAGTTTGTTAAAGAAAAAAATAATGAAAATTAATTATTTTATAAAGAGATGTTATTTTTACTTTAACTAAACGTGTCCTTCGAACGAAAAACGTAAAAGGTAGTGGATCCCCTCTCTACTTAACTATTATTCAGTTAATAGGTTGAGATCCTTATTCTTTAAAAAAGGAAAAGGAAATATAATTTTTAGGTTATGAAAATCATAAACAAATTAAGATGAAAATAACAGTAATTATATTTTATCTGAAAAATTACCTAATACAAATAAATTCTAATTTTTATGTGTGCATGGAAATAAAATGATGGTTTATGTATAAAAAGAGTGCTACAGGCTTAATTGCCTGGGCTAGCTGTCGGCTACTCGGCCTAAGCTCACCTGCCTAGATTTCCTTGTGTCAATCAATTTTATTGAAAGACGATTTAATGGAGAAATCGTATATTAAGTTTATTGCACTTGACTGTTGCCAAGCCAATTCTGCAAGCTTGCAGATTTAGGCAGTGGCGTGAACCGAGTTCAGTGACTTGGATGCACCACTCCTTATATTAAGCAATTTACTTTACTTTAATATTTTCTAACTATTTCTCAAAAAGGTTAATAAACTGTTGTCAAAGAAAAGGAATTTATTAAGAAATATGGTATTGTTTTGCAAAACGCGAACGAATGTAAAATTCAATGAATCTCTTATTTAAAATAGAATTGGATTTTTATCTAATTGAAATGCATTGGATTAAAATTATCGAAGCGAAGAATGTCCCTTTTGTGAAATTACAAAGGATTTTTTTGTGTAAATGTTTTAAAGTTTGTTAACAAAATCTTATGTTGTGTAATTTGTTGTTTATAGTTTTGATTTTCAGATATTGTAAATAATTATTTATGATATAAAAAGTTACGGAGTTCGGCCGTAACAGTATGAATATAAAACTTCTGATAATTTCCATTATAAATGTACTCTCCAACATCCACACAAACGGTATTACAATTAAATAATAAAAAAAGTTTTAATTAAGTTTTCTGAAGAATGGTAAAAGAAGTTTTGATAGAGCTACACTTTTTTACAACTAATTGTAAAAATGAGTGTAATAGAAAACAGTTTTTTTCAATTCAACACTTCTCTAGTACATTTCAAATTCAACATTATGGACCATTCAAGTATTACGTAAGCATCCCAGACAGCACGTAAGCTTGTAGCAACCTTGCAGCAAGCTTGACACGAAATATTGCCAAGCTTGCCGTAAGCTTACCTTAACCTTGAAATGTCCTACCTGTCACAAGGTTACACTGTAAGGTTACCGTAAGTTTGACTCAGGTTGCTCAGTAAGATTGCCGTAAGGTTACTGCAAGATTACAAAAAAATTGCTGTAAATTTTAAAATCGAAAATTTTTAAAGTTTTTTAGCTTTTTTATATTTTTTATTGCTTAATACGCGTGTATATATAAAACACAAAAATTTTGAAAATTGCAGCAATTTTTCATTGTAACCTTACTGCAATCTTACTGAGCAACATTGAGGCAAACTTACGGTAACCTAACAGTGTAACATTTTGACAGGTGGGACATTTGAAGCTTGAGGTAAGCTTACGGCAAGCTTGTCATGCAAGCTTGGTAATTTTGCGTGACAAGCTTGCCGCAAGGTTGCTACAAGCTTACGTGCTGTCTGGGATATTTTTAGATTTTAAACCCCCCCTCGCACACCGTAAGTTTTTTTAAAATGCATTAGCGCCATTTTTTCTAATGAAAGTATCTCTCACTCTTGAACGCTACCATGGCAACCTGCATGCATAAGATTTGCATGTGGAGGTCACAGGTATTCAATTATTTACAAATTTTTTATAAATTTCTTCGCAATAATTAAATTATTTTAATTTTATAAATAATAAAATCTTTAGTTGGATTCAATTGAGGGATTGGATGTTTTAAGAGAATAATCTATATTCACTTAAGATTTCGCGTATCCCCTTATAACATGCAGACCCACAATTATTTTCGTAAAATAATAAAAATTCTTTTTAGCAGGGACTGTCATGGAATTAAAACAAAATTAAAAAATACTTTTGTTCTGATTCGAATATGGGTATTAGAATCAAAAGAAGTCTTTATTATGTTAGGATTCAGATAACTGAATCAAATTTAAATATTGTTTATTTTCTGACTCCTGTACAAAAATCAAAATTTCTCGCTGTTTAGTTTTGATTTGAATATCAAAATCAAGTCTTTCCTTTTAAATTATGATATGTATATTTTAAATTTTATTCAATTTCAAATCAGAAATAGAAATTCGAATCAAATTCTACTTGCACAAGAAAACCGAATGTAATTTGAAGTAGACTTTTGTTTCGTTAATATATGAGAATCAAAATAGAAAGTGACTTGTGTTTCTAAATCACCCACGAAACTAAAGTAGAATGGACTTTTGTTTCGTTACCGAATCAAAATACATTAATATTTTCGTTTTGTTGTATCATATCATAACGAAATCAAAATTCTTTTTTTGTGAAGGTCCCTGCTTTTTATAAATTTAATTCTTTTCATACATGACTAGAACCAATTTTTGCGCGCTACGCGCACCTATTTTGTAGGTTTAAACTTTAACTACTAATATGAATGAAATAGTTTATACCATCTATTACAACTATTATGATGATTAAATGTTTTAAAATAATCGAATTTTCTTTACATGTTTCTTATTTTATATTGCAATATTTAATAATATAACCGACAATTTCAAAATGTCTGTTCTTAGTACTAACTTTAATTATTACATATGAGGAATTCCATGTGAGATTTAACTATGATCTATAAAATTCGGATAAACATATTTTTTCTTAATAATTTATAAAAAAACATAAAATAAATGTTTTCTATTTTTGTTGAATTGCAATATAAATATGAACTAACAAAATTTTTTGATGAGAAGAAACTAAAGTTAACTAATTTTAGCTAATATTGTTTAGCTAAATTATTCATTTTTAATGGAAACTACACAATTAATTCGTTAACTTTAAGTTTTAAAAAAATATAAACAATTGAACATTTTCAGGTTTGCATGTAGTGATATTTTAAGAAATTATTCTCTTTTAATTTAAAACAAAAAATATTCAAATTATTTAAAAATTATAGGCTGTAGACATTTTTGAATAATAAATTGTGAAAAAACCCCACATTAAGGTGTAGCCTAGAAAACGAGCAGCTTGCACGTGATTTTTGAATATTTTGTAAAACTCATTAAATGCATCGGTTAACTCTAGGACTTTTTGGAAAATTTTTATATTGTAAGGTATAAATAAATTTTAAAAAAATTCAAAAAATCATGTCTAAAGTTAAAAAAACTAAAACTTTCATTCTTTAAAAATGTTTTTCTAAACTCAATATTTTCAGACTTATAGGTTACTGAAAATAGGTCTACATTTACAAAACCAAAATTTTAAACATTCATAACTCATAAATATTAACATAAATTATTTATAGATTTTTTTAAAAACTAATATTTAAAGTACGATTATATCTCGAACCAAAATGTACAAAAAAATTTTTAAGTTTACCGTCACGTTTTTTTACAATTATCAACTAAAGCTTCTATTTTATAACGTTATATGTATTATGTAGCACTCCCACCACTGAGATTTAGTACATGTACTACTGTTTTTGTGGTAGTAAGTACATGTTAAGCAAAAAGTATAAGAATTTGAGGGGGAAAGTATATTGCGTTAAATAGTATTACGAAGTAAAAAACTTTTGACTCCAATTACAGGGGATGTGACAACTTGAATAAAAATAAAAAATACGTATATCATATTTTTCTATAAAGATTAAGAAAAAATATGTTTAACCAAAATTTGAAGGTCATAAATAAATCTCATGTGGAATTGCCCATAACTAACATATTAAATTTTTTAGCAAAACAAACTGAAATAAGTAGAGTCCAAAATTTCACTATAAACATAATTTTGTATATACATATTACTGCTATTTCCACCTAAATATATTTTTACAGAATCAAATGATCGCACTCTTGATAATGCAACATACATTTGACCATGATTAGAAACATCTCTTCTTAAATCAATAAATATTTTGTTAACTGTTTGTCCTTGAGATTTGTTAATGGTCATTACAAAAGCCAGTTTTATAGAAAATTGTCTTCTTTTAAAAGTAAACGGATATAAATTTTCGCAATATAAAGTTACTCGATGTAGAATAACAATATTTCCACTTTTATCACTTGTTGATATTCGACATTTAATTACATTAGGTTACAAATCTAAAATAATTAACCTCGTTCCGTTACATAATCCTTTATTAATACTAAGATATCTAATAAGCATTACGACAGAATTAATTCTTAAATGTAATTTATGTGATAGTAACGAAGGTGGAAAGAGAGTATTTAAATATTCTGGTAATAAAGCTTCAAAAAATTTTCCATTAATTATTACAATTTTCAGTAGAAACAATACTTTTATATATTTTTTCACCTTTACTGTCAAAGAGCCGCACCACTCTCTTATTAATATCATCAGATCAAAGTTTCTAGGTGCTAAAATTGCACACCCAGACTACTCCTTTTCATTCTGTGGTATTAAAAGACAATACATTTCTTCAGCTATATATGTAGCCTTGTTGAATAACATGTTCTGGTACTTAGATGTTATCATCTATATCATTTAATTCACCATTACCAACTTTAAGTAGGAATTCTACAAATTTTGTTTTTTCAGGTAAAGCTTTCATATTTTCTGTCAATGTGCATTTTTTAAAATGTTTCCATAAGTAACTATTTTTTATTGATAAATTTATTATTTCTGATCTAGTACCTTTTGCTTTTATCGATAAAATTTGTCAAAAATCTCCTCCTAGGATAACATTTTTTCTACCAAAAACTTTATTTGATTTCATTATGTCTCTTACTAACTTATCCATAACTTCTAAGGCATATTTTGAAGCCATTGGTGCTGCATCCCAAATAAAAACATCAGTATTTTTTTAAAAAAGTGCTTCTTTTGACTGAACAATTTGAAAATGAATCGCTGTACTTTATGAGCAGTTTTCCCGTTAGAAAGCAGAGTGTCAGCAATATCTGTAAAAGCCATGTTTTAAAATGTTTAAAACTATTTACATCATCAACCTGTGAAGATAAATTTTCATTAATGTCTAATAATTCCTGAAAATCAGTTAGACTATATCTTTCATTTAATAACATTGATTTTATATTCTTATATGCTGTTTTTCCAGCATCAATATTGTCAAGTTTTGAATAGTTTTCTGACATTTGACCCTTAAATTTTTTCCAAAGTTTTTCAGGATGTACAGGATGACAATGAATTAGAATTCTTACAAATAATTGTCGAACTGAATGAGGCATCATCCATAAGGTAGCTTCTTCCATTGTCTTAATCCATTCACTATCATCTTCTATGAGTCCTAATGCTAAACAGGCAGATGTAAAAGATTCGTGAATAACTCTATTAACTGTTCTTAAACTTTGGAAAGAAGTTACTCCTTTTACTGTAAGCAACAACAACCTAAGGTGAAATAACTCTAATTGACATGGATTAACTGAATAAATTCTTCCTAATACTTTTTCTTTACGAACTCTATTTTTTCATTCAAGACATTTCGTTACCCACGTAAAATGTTCTGGTGTTTCTAAATAATAATACTGACGAGCAGAAATATCACGTTCATTAAGTTTAAAAAAATGGCCAAATTTTGTATTTTTCTGCATATCAAATGAAACATTGTTATTATCTTTCCCTTCACGAATAATAACATTCTGTTCATTTGGTAAATATGTGGGTAAACGACTAATACTACTAATACTATCTTTTCCCCCAATGGTTTACTTAAAATTCTCCAAACTGCCTCAACAGGACCTACATATCTATTCTCTTCATAATGATTAATATCATTGTAATCAACAGTCACCTCACCATTGGCATATGTAATAATAATGGATGCAGCATCATGACCCTTAAATATATATTTATATAAATAATTAACAGATTTGATACTTTAAACTATTTTCACATTTATATGACAATTAAATAATTCTGAAAGTATAGGACAATATGGAACTACATTAGAATTGTCAACAACAAATCCGTTTGGTCGTTCATACCTTTTATTATTATTTCTTCGCCGACAACGAACATAACAATTTTCTTCAATTGTAGTTTCTTCTTGGTAGCTTTTTGAAATTTTTTTGAACATTTACCATCAATTAAACACCAATCTCCACAAAGTCCATGAATGTTATTTTGGATTATTATTTTATGCAAAGAAGGATCGTTATTTTCATCAGGAATTTCTGCAAAAATATAACGCTCAATACTGTCAACTCTGTTAATAATTTAGTATTTTCATTCAATATAACTAACAAAAGAAAATATGTGGCAATCCTCGCTTTTGAAATTTAATAACATAAACATAAGACTTCACTTCTTTAAATAACTTGTTGTCAACAATAACTGTTAAAAGATGTTTAACCTTTAAGGCAAAAGCTCTAGTTGCTATATCAGGTCCGTCAGCAGCAGTTTGATAAGGCAATAAATTTTCTTGTATTTATTTCCAATTTGGATTACACGTCATTGTAATAAATAAATCTGGTCTGCCATGCCGATCAACAATAGCCATGGTATCCTGATATTGCTGCATCATATTACGAGGTGATCCTATAAAAGTTGATGGCAAAATAAGAATTTTTCTACATGTACATTATTTTCTAACTCATGATTTTGTAAGAAATCGATTAGCCCTTGATATGTTTCACTTCTCAATTTATCTTGATTGTTTGCACAAAATCGTAATGTATCTTTCTCTATTTTTACATAATTGTCAACAACCCATTGTTGAACTAATCTTCCCCCATATAAAAATTGATTAAATTCCTTACCTCTAATAGGTATTTCTTATTTACTATAGGCAGACCGAGAAATAGTATGGTTTCTACATCTGAAAACACTATCACTACGAATCATATTAACCCTTTCGTACCTCCGGTACATATATGTACCAGTTAGAAAATTTGTTGTAATTCTTATAAAAATTAACCAATTAATTTGCGCCAAAATGCTTTCTATTCCGAATGGATGTGGCTACAATTAAAAAAATAGTAAATTACAAAAAGTTGTAATATTTACTTTAAACAATAGGATAAACATTGACTGTTAAAAAAACAGTTATGTAACAAACTATACAGTTCATAAACATTTAGTGAATAGTTTTTAACACCTCGTTTTTTTATGTTTTTGAGGTCGTTGATTACAAATTTTAAGTCAGATTTAAAAAATTCAAAATGGCGGATCTAATAGGGTCATTTGGGGTAAATGTAAACGGAATATCTATGTTTCACCAAGAACATTAGTTTTTTTTGTTAAAACGTAAAAAGGACGGATTTTTTTTGCATGAACTTGTTTCTTTACTTCCCTAGACAAATTTTATGAAGTACAAAAAAATATTGATGCACCTCAATCGCCTAAAACTGACTGTTTACATTTACCCCGA
The DNA here is from genome assembly GCA_032873175.1 of Leptopilina drosophilae. Lineage (NCBI taxonomy): Eukaryota > Metazoa > Arthropoda > Insecta > Hymenoptera > Figitidae > Leptopilina > Leptopilina drosophilae. Next base: position 45,800,014 of record CM065478.1, read on the forward strand.
GATTTTGAAATTGTCCTAAAATTCGGGGTAAATGTAAACACCACTGTAGATGAGCGAGGTTTAATATAACTTTATATTCATAATAATCAGTGCCTCAAAAAACCTCGAATTAACTAATTTCAATAAAATCCAATTACTTTTTAAAAATTCGTGCACTATATTGGACCCACCATTTTAAATTTTGAAAATAGGACTTCAGCTTCTTGATCAACGACCCCAAAAACCTCTCAACAAGAAGTTTTAAGTAACGTTAAACAATTTTTAAAAAATTCATCCTCCATATTAAATCTGCCATTTTCAATTTTGAAAGTTGAAGGCCAGATTCGTGATCATCGACCCCAAAAACTCCTGAGTAACAAGTCTCAAGTCAATTCAGTCAATTTTAAGAAATTTGTCCGCCATATTGGATCCGACATTTTGAATTTTTAAAATCTGACTTCAGATTCGTGATCAGCGACTCCAAAAACTCCTGAGTAACAAGTTTCAAGTCAATTCAGTCAATTTTAAGAAATTTGTCCGCCATATTGGATCCGACATTTTGTATTTTTTAAATCTGACTTCAGATTCGTGATCAGCGACTCCAAAAACTCCTGAGTAACAAGTTTCAAGTCAATTCAGTCAATTTTAAAAAATTCATCCGCCATATTGGATCCGCCATTTTGAATTTTGAATATCTGACTACAGATTCGTGATCAGCGACCCCAAAAACCCCTGAGTAACAAGTTTCAAGTCAATTCAATCAATTTTAAAAAATTCGTCCGCCATATTGGATCCGCCATTTTGAATTTTAAAAATCTGACTTCAGATTCATGATCAGCGACCCCAAAAATCCCCGAGTAACAAGTTTCAACACAATCCAGTAACAGCAAATCCTGGAGGTACGAAAGGGTTAATATTATAACCTTTATTTCAGAGTGGATAAAATATGAGATAAATCTACGGTTCAACATTTGGATCTAAATTACTTACAGATTTTAATATCTATTTTTATAAAAACCTTTTTTTAACGTAAACAACAATTGTAACTCAGAATTTTTTTAATTTTTTTGTCTTGCTAATTCAGTTTCAATTTTAATCATTTCTGATATCATCATAAAAGATTTTGTGTATGCATTAAAAGTTCTCATAAAATTTTCTATAGTTTGTAAAAGTACTTTATCCAAATTTTTGTTACTTTTTAATCTATAACGAATTGCTTCTTCAGGATAGTAAATATACAATTCACCAAAACATGGGTCTTCAGGACCTTTATTAGGTTATAAAGCACTATTCATTTGGAAATAAATTTGACCTTGAATTTTGTAACAAAATGGTCCTCTTCTTCTGTTATTAAAATTAATTACGTTGGCATTTAAAGATGCAAAAGAAAAAGAATTGTTATACAATCTCATATTCTTTTTAAAATGACCTGATTTTGTATGAAGTCCTTCTAGCAATATTCTTAATTCTTCTGGATATTGCACAAAAGGCAATATAATACCACTGTGACCACAACAATCATTAAAACTGTCTTTTTTGCCACTAACTCTTTCATCTTTAAAATGCTTTGCTTGACAATTATCACAATAATAATTCATAATTTCTAGATAATTTTCATTAGAATTTTTATTCATAATTAATTTTGTCATTTGATATGTTTGACAGAGGAACGGTTGATTTTTGTGAAATAAATGTATTTATTTAATCAATAGATTGATTAGAATTAACATTTTTATAGTCATTAAGCAAAGAGCTTATTTTATTTTCCTTTTTTAATTCATTCGAATTAACATTTTTCGAATCATCAAACAAAGAGCTTTTTTCATTTTCTTTTTATCCCTATATTTTTTTGGTATTCTACTTGGCTCTTTTTTATTTTTACAGACAAAACATCTACTTCGTTTGAATGATTAATAATATTAATTTTTCTTTTCAATTTTTGTTTGGCACGATAACTTCTTTGATTCTCCACTGCACTTTTTCGGACAGTTTTGAATAAAGAATTTGTTTCGTTTACACTATCATGTGCATTCGTTATTGGAGAAATAGAATCAAAGATATTTTAAAAATTAACAGATTCATTCATGTTATCATCATTTGAATGATGGTTTTTTTTGGTATTTTGTCTGCCCTTTTTTATTTTTACAGACGAAACATCTACTTCGTCAGAATGATTAATAATATTAATTTTTCTTTTCAATTTTTGTTTGGCACGATAATTTTTTTGATTCGCCACTGCACTTTTTCGGACAGTTTTGACTAAAGAATTTGTTTCCTTAACACTATCATGTGCATTCGTTATTAAAAGAATGGGAGTAATGAATAAATTAACAGATTCATTCATGTTATCATCATTTGAATTAATAACTTTACAGAGAAAATTTGTATGCTTCAGTAATCCTCTATATTCTTTTTGACATTGTACACTACTTTCTTTTTGATAGGAGTCTATTTCGTTATTTATAATTTATAACATCAATCTTTCTTTTATCTGAATGTTGTTGTTGGAACTCAAACTGACTTGTTTGAATTTTTTTAGAGGAAATGTCTACTTTATCTGTATAAAATACATTTTTAATTTAACTATTGGATTTGAGTGAATCACTATATTGTTGCGTCTTTAAAGGATTATTAATTAGTTTGAATTATTAAAAATTCTTTCACAAGGAATTTCTTGATCAATAACTTTATTAGGGTTTATTTTTCTACATAGGAGTTCTTTAACTGAATCATTCAAAAGACACTCCCAATCATACTCAACCATCAAACGTGGATTAACACAATTTTTTTAATCGGAAAACAACTTAAATGATTGTTTTTAAAAATTAACTTCAAATTATTTACTATTTGACCACAATCAAAATGAACTGTTGAAAACACTACTGGTGATTTAAAGGGATATAATCTAACTAAACAGTGCATTTGATCCTCGTTTAAAATCCCGTCGTTAAGACTCAAAATGTTAAGTCTTGTCCCATCATAATAAGTGCAAATCCAGATACCAGATTTGAAGAAACCACTAAAAAGTATTTAAATGTGCCTCTTATTTTTTTCGATTGGAATTATGTCAAATACTTGTTACCATAAAGTGCTTTGCATATTATAAACGAATTTGATTGTCGTTCTAAAAGCTTTTGAAATTCATACATATGATCATCATTAAACATTGCATTTTTATTATCTATTATATCATAATTTTCATCACTTAAGTTAACTAATTCTTTTTTATTAGCCATGGTTCTATTTCGTAATGTTGACCAATATAGTGAAAATTACTTTTAAAATTTAAATAGATAACGTCTCTTTTATTTAAAAAAAGAAAAATGAAGCATTTAGTACAATTTAATTCAAAATGTCTATTTCCATTTCAAACTAAAATTATTTCTAATTCTGCTTTTTTATTTATTTTCTATTCCCTTTTATCCAATTTCAATATCTATTTCCAATATCCATTTCTAATTTCCATTTCTAACTTCCATTTCTAACTTCCATTTCCAATTTTCATCATTCAACACTCATTTCCACATTAATACAACTTCAAATTACAAAATATAAATAACTTTTATGAAATACATCTATAGATATATCACAGAAAAAAAATAAAAACTGCAAATAAAGAAAATTTTACTATTTACAAATAAAAAAATTAAATTTACTATGTGGAGATAACTTTTAAATTTTTAATCGAAAACAAAAAATTAATTTTTTTAAAACACATGCATTTTAACATCTATTCCTATCCAATAACTTCTTTAATTAATAATATAATAACAAAATCAACAGAAAAAATTAACTTTTTATTATTTAAACGAAATTAAAAATATAGTATTTTAAAGAAATTGCATTTAAATATCTATTCCTTACGAATAGCTATAAAATGAATTAACAAAAAAAAACTCCATTCAAAAGCCACTTAAATTTCAAAAACATAGAAGCTCGATACATCGTTTACTTACATAAATATTCATTATCCCTACATTTTTTAATCACTTATATAATCACTTATCAAACCAAAATTAATTTTCTATAATTGAAAGAAAAACACTTTCTCTGATTTACTTTCACTTCTATTAAGCTGACGAAAAAAGTATAAGATAAGTAGAAAATTTATGTTTCTATCCTCTTCCGAATTTAAAACAAAAATCTCACTCTTTCCGGAATATACAGGGTGTCCCAGTCAAGAGTGTACATATTATCGGGTTATATTCTACTGAAAGAATTAAGAAGAAAAGTCCTTTGCACTTTTTAAATATTTTCAGTAGTTTTTTCCATAAATCGCAATTAAAAATTTAAAAACTACGCATAGCTAATTGGCCGTGTACGCTTTGTGAGCCGGTAGGCGGACGTACTATTCGAGCTTTGCGGGTCTGGGCATGTACCAACAACGCGCGTAGAATAAATTTTGTTAGTAATTTTTTTCTAAAATACAAGTTTAATGTTTTTATACAGTGTAAATCTAGAAACGAAAAGTTACTGTCAAAAATTTATTTTACGCGCATTGCTGCTACACGCCCAGGTCTGCAAACGTTGGAAAAGTATGCCCCGCCTACCGGTTCACTGAATGTGCACGGCCAATAGCTATGCGTAGTTAACAAATTTTTAAAAGGCGATTAATGAAAAAACTACTGAAAATATTTAAAAAGTGCAAAGGACTTTTTGTCTTAATTTTTTCAGCAGAATAAAACCCTTTAATATGTACACTCTCAACTGGAACACCTTTTATATATATATATATATATATAATTGTACGTGCATGTACAATAGACTGCCCACTGGTTAAAGGAAACCCTTCGAACAATAGGTCAGGTACTCGAGCAGACCTTTCGCTTATATATATATATATATATATATATATATATATATATATATATATATATATATATATATATATTTCAAATATCTTTCTGTCTTCTTCTTTCTAAATAAATAACATAAATCGGTCCCTGTTTATAACGCAGAAAATCTAACGCTATTGCTTACTTCCTCTTTCGAAGAAAAATAAGATTAGACTGCCTCGCTTTACCTAATTTGCATATCTACTCGTTTCATAGAAGGATAAAACTCATTTCAGAATTTCAATTATTTTTAATACAATCTTAATCGAATTCTTCAAAAAATGTAATTATTTGTCAAAGAACTTTTAGTTAAAGTTGTTTGTAGTTTTAAGAAAAATGTTCTCTTATTTGACTCGGACTGGTTATATTTTTGTTCGTAAGTGGTCCGTAATTTTTAATGTTTTATCCTTAAATTACACGTATTTTCAAATACTGTCACTGGTTCCAACCCAGATAATTTTTTTAAAAAAATTTATTTTATATTTATAACGTTGGTGACGTTTATAATGATTTAGAAACAAATTTTATATTGAAACTTTTGTCTTAATTAAACTTTTACTTTTCTTAACGATGATGACAATCGTTGTAAACTTCTCCAACGTCATTTATAAGTGTTTTTAAATAAAATTTAAGCAATGCATTCTTTGTATCCCAGGTTACATGAAAACCTAGAAAATTTTTTTGAAATACCTGGTAGACCTAGAAATGTCAGGGAATTTCATTCCAGATTACTTGTAGACACCCTGAATGGGAACGTTCACCAATGTCATGTTTTTGGGGTAAGGGGGAAGTCTATTAAACGTGATACAAGGTATTTTTCTGATGTAAAAACTGCTTGACAGGGGGAGAGGGGATTTGAAAATTTCAAAAAGAATATGAAACATCATTTGTGAACGCTCCCTATCTGACAAACCTGTTTAGAGAAAAGACGTTCTAAAAATATCCTAAAAACAATTCATTCCACTATGTCTACTAGATAATTTCTGTTCTAATATATAAGAAGAGGACGCATGATTATTCTCCAAATGTCATTTTACCGAACTGTTCTTTTGCAAAATGTCATTTTTGCGAAAAGACATTTTTGTCGAATTGACATTTTTACGAATATTGTCATTTTTGCGAAAAGTCATTTCTACGAATTATAGTTTTTGGGAATTGTCATTTTTGCAAAAAGTCATTTCTACGAATTGTCATTTTTGCGAAAAGTTGTTTGTGCGAATTGTTATTTTTGCGATCGCCATTTTTACGAATTGTCCATTTTCCGCAAAGTCATTTTTGGGAATTGTCATTTTTGCAAAAAATGCTATAGTGAATCTATATATACATACAAGTTTATTATAGTAATTTTCGCATGAATGACAATTCGCAGAAATGACTTTTCGATAAAGTGACAATTCGTAAAAATGACGATTCGCAAAAATGCCATTTCTCAAAAATGGCTTTTCGCAAAAGTGACTATTCGTAAAAGTGCAGTTCGGTAAAATGACATTTGGGGAATAATCATGCGTTATATATATATAATTGCATAAGGCTGCTGAATTGTAATATTATTTTAATACAAACTATTTTTAAGTTTCAGGGACCAAAAAAGGCTTTAATGAACCATCGGGAAAATTGAAAATTTTCCTTTTTCAAGATTTTGAATATCCTAACATTTATTTTTAAATTGTTTAAATAAAGAGAAAAATATATTGTATTGTTCAATTAATTCTATTCCTAAAATTGAATATTGTTAAATGTTCTATATTGACTATACAGTTTATAAAGTTATTTTATTATTTTTAAAATTATGTCACTGAAGTGTGGCAGATTTAAAGTATTATTGATATGTGCTATAAATAAATAAAGCAAGTTGTAAATCCAGATGTTCATTACATGAACATTTTGCTTCCTCTATACGATCAGCAAAAAAATTTGCTTCCTCGTGGAGGAAGCACTAACTTATTGTCACGTATTGACATATTTTCCATGTTGTTGTCTTCAAATCTAATTAAAAATTAATTTTAAAAATTTGTTATATTTATTATAATTATAATTAAGTATATTAAGTATATTTAATTTTTAAGTAATTTCTAATACGATCTAATATTTATAAAATCAAAAAAATATTTATAAAATTTGTTTTAATCCTAAATGAACAAAATAAAATTTTTAATAAAAAAATGAATTTTTCATCTTTAATTCTAATTAATTCTAGAATTTTCAATAGAATATATATTTTACATACATCAATCGATTCGTCTTGATGCAAGGAATAAGATTTTAGATTTATTTTTCAATAAATAATAACATTTTATTGTACAGCAACATGATTCTTAAGAAAAAATGAATTTTTATTAAAAATGCAAATTTTGTGTCTGTAATTGCAAATGTACCCTTAGACAATGTCATATTATATTTCTAAATAAATACCCTATAGAAGTTTATCCAGTAATGAAAAACGATTTTCATGATGATTTATTTACAATATATATATATATATATATATATATATATATATATATATATATATTCAAGAACAATTTAAGACAACCAGAACAATACCATTAAATAAAACTATTCAACACTTTAAAAGTATTGATATATTTGTTAATTATGTATAACTTTTATCTCTATTGTTTCAATTGTAAAATAATGGCAGAATTTGAAGCCTTTATTAGAGATGAGAGTGATGATTCTGATAATGAAAGAGCGCCTTTTGATGATGATGATGATGATGAAGAAGAAGTTCTTGGAGATGATGAGAATTTGTCTGATTATGAAGATTCAACTGACGATGACGATCCGAATGATGCTAACAGGGATGTTGTAGTAAATGATGATCCAAACCTTGAAATTCCTATAGAAGTAAACGATGACGTTTTAGAAAGGGGAGTAAGAGAAATTCCACAACAAGCGATGTTTGAAGGTTGTAGATGCGGTTGGTATGCGCGTGCCCCTACAATATATGCAGGACATTACAGCCGTAGATCATCTTTTAGTTTTTTTGGCACAGCTTGTTCGTCACAATGATACATACGAACGCTTAATGGACAATTTAATATGGATATAGCAGAAGCCTTACGCTATATGTACAACAGAGTAAAATTAGAAGAAGATGCAATTGAAGATATTTATGATGGCGAAATGTACAAAAAGGCTAGCGAACCAGGTGAATTTCTCGACAATCCATATAACTTTTCTTTTACATTATGGACAGACGGGCTAAAACTTACTAAGTCATCTCGAGCTACAACGTATCCTATAGTCCTACAGTTGAACGAACTTTCACCGCATGCACGAAAGAAACATTTATTTCTGACAGGTCTATGGGTCTCAAATGAACACCCTGTAATGAACACAATTTTGAGACCAACTGTCGATGAAATAAGAGATTTACATGGAAACGGCATTAATTGGAGACCAGACGGAGTTCACGAAGTTACCAGTAGATTCATTATATCAACATTTACTGCAGATTCCCCGGCCAAAAGTGATGGCCTACGTATGAAGAGATTTAATGGTGTAAATGGTTGCCCAGCTTGCATGGCTCCTGGCGAAACAGTTAATAATAAACGTGTATATGAAGCCCAAGAATATGAAATGCGAGAAGATGGGTTAATTAGGCGGGATGGATTGCTTGCAATTGCTACTAGAAGAGCAGTTAACGGAGTGAAGGGAGTATCGTCATTAGCAGGACTTCCTGAATTTGACCTTGTCAAAAGTGTTGTTGTCGATCCGGCACACAATCCTTTTTTGGGAGTCGCAAAAAGGTTGATGGAAAGATTTTTGACGGATGTTGGAGAAGAATGGTACATCGGAGATCCTGACATGAAGGAAATTATTGATGAAAGGTTACTGACCATTACACCACCTGACAGAATATCCAGATCACCTCGGAGTATCAACACCTACAGATTGTGGAAAGCCTCAGAGTGGCGTAATTGGTTAATCTATTATTCATTGCCTTGTCTGGAGGGAATATTACCTCAAGATTATTTCGACCATTTATCATTACTTTCTTCAGCAATCTACATCCTAAATTCTGCTTCTATAAGCCAAGATCAATTTATATTCGCACGTGATTTGGTATCCCGATTTGTAGAAGACTACCAAACGTTGTATGGATTAAAACATATGCTCTTCAACGTACATCTTCTTAACCATTTAGTAGATTCTTCAAAAAGTTGGGGTCCTTTATGGTGTTTTTCTGCGCTTCATTTCGAGTCTCTAAACAAAAAAATTACCAACTCAATTAAAAGCCCGCATCACAGAGGAGACCAAATAATTACAAGATTCTTCATCAAGAAGTTTATTACAGATGTAGCAAAGCAAATTGAAATTTCTGAGATCACCAGACAAGAAATTTATCGTCTTCTAAAAATAAAGAATCACCATGTGGAAGGTAGGCCAGAATGTAATTATTTCTTGGGAATAGAAAGACCAGGAGTCTTACTGCCTCATTTAGAAGAAATAAACTGTGTAAGAGAAGCAGGCTTCATTATACATCCTGAAAGATACATTTGTTCATACAAGAAAGCTGAAATCCATGGAACGGAATATCGAGTAAAAGACAATGTGCAAAGAAAATTTTGTAACTATATCGTTTTCTGTAAAAAATCAAGACTATGTGACAGGACAAGATTTTACATAATAGAAAAATTAATCTCGTACAACTATCACGATGAAACTATTTCTGGATTCATTGGGAAACGGTTGCAAAGTATTGGAGCTGCTTATGGTACTACACACATGCAATTTGTCGTTGAAGTTGAAGAAAAAGAATTTGTCGATTTTAGAAATATCATCAGTCCAGCCTTCATAATTCCTAGCGAAGAACACCTTGCCGTTGTTCCCGTGTCCAATGTATGGGAAACTGATTAGAAACCGGGTAAGGAAATACATAAATAATAAAATAATAATATAAATAAAATACACTTTCGTCTATAACCCTAATGAAAATTCCTACATGGGACTCAACATCATGGTTGCCACAGGTCAGGGAATTCAGGGAAACGTCAGGGATTTTTAGTAAAAGTACTGGGAAAATCGAATTTCAAAAATTCATGAAAAAACTGTAAATTTTGATGTTTTTTGTTTGCCTTGTGAACTACAGAAATAACCACGAATTTTAACACAAAACCTTGGATTTTTTCTATTTCAGACAATAATTTCTTTTTAAATAACTTAATTTTTAAAAAACTATCATAAAATATGACTTATAAATTATGTAATGAATAATATGTGTATTGTCCTAGAATTCTCTATCAGGTTTATTTTTATACTCCAGTTAGAGTCTTAAGAGGCTACAATTTGTTTTATATTAAGAAACATAGAACTAATTATTGGAAAGAATTCTTTTATTACTAGACTCTGTAGGCAAGCGAATCGTTGCCCTATTAGCCTTGATTTTTTTATATGAAAATGGAGAGATTTGTCGCCGCATTACGAGCTATTGTCTTAAACGAAAATGTATAATTACAATTTTCTGTTCTGGCCGTGGTTAAATTTATATTATCTAAATATTACTTATATGTATATTAAATTATGAATAAATTATTCATTATTAATGAATTAAATTATCCACCCGTTTATCTACCAAATAAATAATTTTTACAATTTTCAAAAATACTAGATCGATAAAAGAATTTTAATTAAAAATACCAAAAAACTTTAATTTTGGAAAAGTTACAAATAATTACAGAAATTCAATTATTTTCAAAAGTAATAACATTTTTCGCAGAAATTCAATTATATTCAAAAATAAAAAATTTCTGGTCATTTAGATTATATCTTTAAAAATAAAAAAATTCTTCTCCAAAATTCAATTATGTTCAAAATATTTTTTTAAATTCTCGTAAAAATTTCAATTATCTTTATAAATAATACAATTCTTCTTCAAAATTCAATGATTTTTAAAAACTTTAATAAAATTCTTTGAAAAATTTCACAGGAATTCAATAATTTACGAAATTTTTGATGAATTTCTTCTAAGTAAACCAATTATTTTCATACATAATAGAATTTTCACAGGAATTCAACTATTTAATATAAAAAATTTCAAATACTTTTACGAAAAATATCAATTATTGAAAAAGAGTTTTATAAAATTCCTCGCAAAAGTTCAGTTATTGAAAAAAATTTAACAAAGTTCTTTTCAAGAATTCAATTATTTTTAGAAATAGTAACATTCTTCACCGAAATTCAATTATTTTTGTCAACTTGAATAAAATTCGTTAGAATTTAATAATAAAATTCTTCGCAGAAATTCAATTATGTTCAAAAAATTTTGTCAAAATTTCAATTATCTTTATAAATAATAAAATTCTTCAAGATTTGCAGTTCAATAAGTTAATATTTCAATCATTATTCATTTAAAAACAATTTATTTAATTTAAACTGAATATCTTAACATTAATCGAAAAGCAGTTTAAATTTAATAAATTCTGGTAACAGTAATTAAAAAAACATTTCAAAAAATTATTGGTTGAATTACAATTTATTTAATGTCATTAAAAAATTTTTGATTCAAATAATTTTTTTGTTTAAGGAAACAAAAATAATTTTTTTCTTCAAGAGTATATTTTTGAATGTAATAGAATTAATTAAAGTAGATAAATATAATAAACCTTTGACCATGAATAGAATTATATAAATGAATTAAAAATATTTAATTTTAATTAAACAAAATGAGATGAGAAAAAGAAACAAAAGAATATAGTCTTTCTCAATATCGCTCATTTCTAATATTTGTCGCTCTTGTACATCACTAATGAAAATTGGTATGCATATGTATTTTCAAAAATGGATTACAGGAAAAATATAGCGAACATATTTGGTATTGATCTTCATAGTGTCTTTTCCCTTAAGTGTTATAATATACCATGGTATGTTTTTGAAGCAAAATTAATTCGATTCTCTGTTAACACGAAAGTATCACATTTAAACCAGTTGATTAATTGAATTTATCACCTTACAATATTTTAATAGTGTACTAATAAATATTAATTTCATAACTATTCTTTTTTCTGTTCTAGAATGAAAAAATCATCTGAATTGTCTTAATTTCGAACACCAGATAATACTGAACCATGTACAGGAAGACGAGTTTTATAATTATGTATTTTATAATTATGTTCCAAATAATTGTAACGGTAGTAATCTACCTATACCTGCTTTTTACAGAAAAGGTTTAATAAATTTAATTATATTGTTTCATGTTTTTTAATAGTTACGATATTTTTAAAAATATCGATATTTCAACTAACTGATCTTTTCTACGTTTCAGAAGCAATTTTTTTCTTTTGCAACTTGTTTATTTTATTGTTAGAAAACATTTTAAAAATTGCAAGAAAATTCAAGGCTGGGAAAACAGTAATATTTATTTTTCGGCACGGATTTTTTGGAAATCCTAGAATATAAAATAAATCATTCTTTAACAAAATAAAAATCACCGCTTACCCCGCCTTTGATCCTATTGTAAATTTTTCAAATGACTTCTATCATTAATTAAATAATTAGTAAACGAAAAAATTGCTTCCAAATCATGGAAATTGTAATTTAGTTGAAATACCGGTATTTTTTTTAAATCCGTGAAAAAATAAAAATTAGGGGAGAACGGTGCATAATGGATCACTTGAATTTATTCAAAAGTGGTAAATCAGATTAATTTCGGTTTTTTATCAAAATGATGTACTTGGTACACTGTAAGTTTGTGCCATGTTTCATTGTTATTTATTATTGTTAAAAATATGGTAGAAAAAGTAATTTTGACGCTCGAAAGTAAATTTTTGAAATTTTTTGTTTTTTGTTATATCTTTTTCAAAATTACTTGTAAAAAATTTTTGTTTATCAGGTTTTTTTAAACATTTGTTCTTAAATAACAATTGACAATTTTTGTTTAATACTGACTGTATTGATAAAAAATAACAAAATTTTCAACAAACACTTCCGGGGCGTAATGGATTACTTTGCTTATTTTATTATGAAAAACCTATTATATTTAAAATATTAATAAAATAGTCTTGTCAAGTTTAATTTCTTGTAATTTATATATAAATAAGTACCAATGATAACCTTTTATAAAAAAAATAACTGGAGAACAGATTTTTTAAGGAAATAGATTTTGCATTTCGCTACTACATTTTAAAATTTACAAATTTCATGAAAATGTTTAAAGTTTAAATTAAATATGTTTAATTTCCAATATTCATTGTTATAAATATACAATAGAATCCAAAATTGTCAATACCGTAATAATATCTGATGATCTAAATTATAATTTCATTGCTGATCCATTACGCCCCGGCCCGAGACGAAAGTTTTCCACATGATGAAATTTTTATTAAAGCAAGAATGACGAATTTAAGCGACAAAAAGTGGAAAGTGATCCATTACGCCCCGGTCTCCCCTAATATTTTTCCTGTCTTGGATACTTTTGTGATATTTAATGACTTGTGTTAGTAAAATAAGTACACTGAAAAAAATTTATTCGATTCAAATAACCGATAATTTGACTATTATGAAATAAATATTTACTTAAATCAAATAATTTTATTTGAATCAAGTAAATTGTATTTACTTCAAATACTGAAATATTTGATTCAAATACAATTTATTTGATTAAAGTAAATATTTATTTAATAATAGTCAAATAATCGGTTATTTGAATCAAATAAATTTTTTTTCAGTGTAATTACTAAATGAAAAAAAATTCCTTTGAAAAGAGAAAACAATAATTTAGTTGATATAAAAAAGTTTTATAGATGAACGGAAGAAATTTGTTTAAAATTTTTTGTTGTTTACTTATGTATTTAAAGATAATTGAATAATTTAAAAAATATTTCAAATTTGAATTTTCTTTACTTTTAATTGGCAGTTTTGAAGAATTAATGTTTTTGAAAAAGTTGAATTTAATTTTTATTTTAATAAGTTGAAGTTACATGAAAATTTTTTCAAATTTTCAAAGACTTGTCAATATTTTCATAAAGAAATATTCCTAAACGTTTAAGAGAATTTTTTCAAACTTTTCGAATTTTTCTACACCATGTCGTATAAGAGTGTTTCTAAATTCATAGGAAGTTTTCGATAACTTTTTTAAAAACATTCCCTTATCAATGTTAATAAATTTTTTTGAATAATTATTTGTGAAAATTGCTTCCTAAATATTTTTGAGAACATTTTTTTCATACAGTGTATTTAATTGAAGAATTTAGTAAAATTGAATTTTAAACAAATGTATGTTTAAAAACTATTCTTAAAGAACTTTTTGAAAAATTATTAAAAACAGTTTATTTAGAGAAGAATTTTCGTTTAAATTGATTTTTAAAAAATTACAGTAGCAATATTATTAACATAAAATGATGATAATAATTTTGTAATAAGTTGTTTAATTTCAAAAAAGTTTGAATTTGACATATTTTTGACACCTTCATTTCAGTGGAAAAATAATAATTAAATATTTAAAAAAGAAATTATTGTTTTTGAATAAATTTACAATGAAAGAAATTCGTAAAGAAATGTAACAGAACATTTTTTTAAGTCGAATTCTTTCCTTTATTTTCTAAAAATTAAATAAGAAGCAAAAAAAATTGCATATTTTAGATAATTAAAGAAAATTTGTTATGAAAAAGCGTACAAAAAATAACATTTATTTGTTAGTAATAATTTATTTAAATTAACTAATTTAAAATATTATTTTATTATAAATCATAAAAAATACATCCGTATTTTCAAATAAAGAAAAAAAGAAACAAAACAAATGTCAAACTTTAGACGTGGACAAAAAGAATTTATTTCACGGATAATAATGTAAATATAATAGGTTATGTTTACTTGTCAAGTTTAAAAACAACTTTTAATAATCCGAATAAATAAGTAAAAATGCTTGAGGCACATGCGAAAAAAAGAATAAGTATTTTCCTGCATTTAAATTTATATTACATTTAATAATTTAATGAAACTTATAATAAGAATGTGAAATTATTTTGTACCAAAGAAAACAAATCCATTGCAGGTTATTGTAGATACACCTTTTTAACAAGCTGTGAATTGGATTTCGACAGCAAAGTGTGATAGCACCTTTAAGCAAACAAATATTCACAAGCTTCCGGTTCATAGAAAAACAAACGTTACTAGATTTCTCACTAGAAAGTACACATTTTATAAGAAAATATTTTCCTTAAATAAATAACAATTACCAATACAAGGTAAAATATACATATAATATTTTAAACATTTCTTCATATATTTCAAAAACTTTTTTCATGTTATAAGCATTTATTCACTAATTGTAAGAAAAAAAATAAATGGCATGCACTGTTTGACTCACTCTCAAACATTACACACTTCATTTATTAATAATTAATTAGATTCAACAATATTTATCATAAATGTTTTTTTTATTTACTCTATATATGTTTATTTATTCATTAAAAATGTTTATTTCAACATTTTTCATCATTTTTCTCCATTATTTTCACATTACACAAATGTGCACCGAATGTGCACTTTATAAGCGCACATTCAGTCAACACCATCCGTCAGGGGAGACGAGGACGAGATGCAGGCGAGCTGTACTAAAGCCGTTGGCGAGTCGAAGTTGAGACGAAGGCGAGCCGAATTCGCACAGACGGCGAGTATTAAAAGGATCCGAACCTAAATATTGTTACGTGCGAGCCGCATACACTATATGAAAAAGCGAAACATTTATCAAAAATTTATTTTTCATTTTGCATGAAATTTCACTTCAAATTAGAAGTAAGTGAACGATTTTTGAAAATTTGACAAATTTAGCTTCGTCAAGGCTAAAATTTACTGACCTGCGTGTTTCAATCCGAAATCGAAATTTTTATTAAAGTTCCTAAAAGAATTCTGTCGGAAATACGATGAGATCGTAATTCCGTCAAAAATCAAAATTTTTATTGGAATTCCTTTAAGAATTTCGATCTGGATTATAGAAATTGGAATACTTGGATACTTGGAGGTTGGAAGAGCGTAACCTCCCAGCTTTGTCTGTTTGTATTTTCGAAAGGAGACTTGAGATTTTTAGTAATTAATTAGTAACTGAAGTAAATTAAGACACAATTTTAGATTATACAATGGACATAAATATTCTTAGCAAGATAGTAAAGTCCTAAGAATTCTTGTTACAATATGTACAAGTTATGAGAAGCAAATCATTCATATACAGAATGTTATTCATTATACACGGCGACTCGCTTGCGCGCCACGCACAATTTGTTTAAACTTCATTATTTTTTAAACTTTTTAATAAATCAATTACAAATTTTCCAGAAAACATCTTTATACATTAAAGAACAAATTTCTCACTGAAATTTCTTTTAATTCGAAACTTTCTCATTGATTTTTGTCGGCAAAGGTAAGAAAATATGATTGCTGGTACATCATTAATAAGAATTAAATATTATTAAACAATTATTCATTTTTAAGTTTCATTATATGTTATCGTCTTCTATAGACCCTAACGAGTTTGTATATCAAATACCGATTAATTTTATCAATATTTGTCTTAATTACGATGATTTATGTTTTAGAATTCAATAAAAAATGAAAATAATTTTTTTTTAGTTTTTTGCACTTACTATTTAAACTAAGGGTCCTATAAAAATTAGCAAATAAGAAGGTAAGCAAATAATCCAGGAATCAAAATGAAAATAAGCAAATGATAAAGAAAGGAGTCAAAGAAGATAATAAAGTAAGCAAGAAAGCAGAAAGAAAATAAGCAAGTAATAAAGAAATAAAATAATAAAGTGAGAAATAATAAATATGAAAGAAAACAGAAAGTAAATAAGTAAGCAGAGAGAAAATATGCGAGTAGGCAACTAACAAGTAAGTAAATAATAATCAACAAAGCAAGAAAGCAAAAATAAAATATGCAAGTAGGTAAGCAAATTACTTTTCTCATGCTTACTTACTGATTTCCATTTTGCTTATTTGTTTACTTACTTGCATACTTCTTTACTTACTTACCTTCGTAAGTACTTATTTTCTTCTTGTTTATTTGATTATCTAATTGTTTACTTTATTATAATTAATTAATTGAATTTTAATTCAATTAATAATAATATTATTATTAATTAATTAGTACAAATATGTTGAAAAAATCTAAGTATTAACGTAAAAGTTATTTGTCCTACCTGCATGGAAATAATGTCATTTCGGGCACTTAGGCGGGCGCAAAGTAACACATTCCGACCGCTCTGAAAGTATTTTACGCCCGCATGTTAATTCTTTGTCTTTTTCTGCCGAAATTAATAAAAATAAAGCTTATTGCTCAAAACTAAACTAACTCAATTATCACGTCCTGGCACTTTTTCAGGAGACTTGTCATCCTGACACCTAGACAGCCTGCACTAGGTAAAACACTAGGTGTCACTAGGTTTATCATTATAGACTTCAAAGAGTCAACATTTATGTACAGTTCAATTTTTAACTAAAAAGAGTGTTTAATCGTGCGTGTTCTCAATGCCATACTTTCCATGCAGTTTGAACAAAAAATTATTTTCGCATTATAGGCGCAAAATAACTATTACTTGACTACGGGGCACTTAAAAAAGTACGTCAGTCTTGAAAACTAACACTTTAGGCAAGTCAAGAAAGTTTTACCGAATTATTCCTGAGACATAAGTGCCCATCAAGAGGGTATTCAAAATAAACGTTAAAATATTATTTAATCTATACTAAACGTTCTGCTTAAATTTTGTTTAAACTTTTACAGTAATAGCTTGTACACGGGAAGAAGTTCACGAATATCTCGTGAACTAGTATATCACTTTTGGATGAGACACAATATTCTTGTAAATCAACAAACTCAGTTCGTCAAAATTTCATAAACTCCTACACTAGAAACATAGTACGGTTTCCAAACTTTTCGTCAAAGTTAACGAAAAATTTGTGAACTTTTAAAAAATGCTAAAAACAATTTCCAGACAGTACTTTTTATAGTATTTCACTTAATTTGATAACTTTACGCCTATACGCACCCAACTATACAGAATACACCATTTTATCGCCATTAAAATTCGTAATTCACTTCAGAGGATTCGAACCTAGTACTCTATAACATAATATTTCTAATAAGTAACCACAACGGCTAAATCTATTTACACAATTCTTCTGCAAGCGACACGATTAGCTTTGTCTGCTGTAAAACTTAAGACCGTGCAAAGTAGAAGAAGACCCTTGTCGTAACCTTTAATTTATTTTATGAATTATTTGTTTCACAAAGGAAATTATCACACAAAAATATTCACTAAATAATAGAAAACACTCATTCTAAATAATAACTTTCATAAAAGAATTTGCACGAATGTAAACACCGATGACACGTACTGAATTATGAATGCTTGATCAGCCATATTTGATGCGCATTACGAACTGCGCATACTACTGAAACTCGCGAGTTCACGATTTTTTCGTCAACTTGTACCTCTACTATTCACGAACTACTCATCCTTAACACAGTTCATCAAAAATTCATTAACTTTGTTTCAGTTATCTCTTGACGTGCTATCCTAAAGTGATATACTAGTTCACGAGAGATTCGTGAACTTTTTTCCGTGTAAGGAATGAAGATATAGCATTAAATTTTTAATATTACTACGGCAAAAATAATTTAAAAATTACTATTATGCCACTATATTCCAACTTTTTTGAAAAAATCGGTAAAGTATAAGAAACAAATTTTCTCCGTTTAATTATTTATGCAATAGGAAATATTTTTGTATGTACTGCTGCTCATTGACAAAAAAAATGGGAAAATACTTTGAACCTGTTAAGGTGATCTAGGGTTCAAAGTTTAAGGCTGTACTGATTTAAAAAAAATTAATATTTAACTGAAATATAAATACTGCTTCTATTTACCCCTAAATTTTAGTAAAGTTGAAGAAGTTGATTATTGCAATTTAATGATTCCCATATTTTTTACTTGGGGAGACTGGGTGAACTTGCTCACTAGCGATTTGACGCTATAAACTCAACTTAAGATGGAAATATTTGTACTGAGAATAGTACTTAACATACAACTAATGTTAACATTCGATTCCTTTGAAAAAACTTCTCCAGTTAATACCTCGTGCTTTATCTACCTCTTTCTTATAAGAATTACGAGCTGCATGGTAAGCATCCCATGTTTGATGATTCTTACGTTTCTTGTCTTTATTAAAAAGCTCCTCTTGGTGTCCACCTTTTTGGCTTCGCAGTTTCTCTCAAAGGAGCCGACAATCGAATCTCGCAGATATTCCACTGCGAGTTCTACCTCTTCGTGCGTCTCGTAAGAGGTGGGGAAGTGACTCCTGGAGTCCTTGAGGTTCTCAGCACATGAATCCCTGTTAGTACTCTTTGGATCACGTCTCCACTATTGTTCCCGATCTTTCGATTCCCTCTCCAGTCCCTCACACCACCCCACACATACCTGGAGCAGATCGTAATATCCAACACTTCTCTCCTGTTAACAGTAACGAAGGTAGGCTCATTACCCTGATTTAAAAATTTTAAATCTGTATCTATCGGAAAATCTAGTAGATTTCTGCCTCTGTCGTTAATGTCAGTGCTACCCCAAACTACGTGGTGGGCATTGACATCGCAACCTATTATCAAAGGGAGACTCTGCTGTTGACAATACTCCACCAACTTTTCCACCTCTCTTGGTGGCGCAGGTTCTCCCTCCGAACCTGGGAAAAAAGCGGAAGCTACTACAACCTCCCTCTTACTTCCATTCGTCTCTGCGTACTTAGACTTCACGACAATTAAATCTCTAGTTGTCAATTCCAACAAAGGGAAAGCGTCTAGATCTTCATAGATCAGACACGCCCTTGGAACCGATTCATGTGGTGAGCAAACTAGCTCTCAGCATCCATTTAGACCTGTGGTTCTCCCCTTAAAAACCCAAGGTTCTTGAACAAAGGCTAAAGCTGTCTGAATCCTTGTCAAGTACTTGTCATGCTCCGGGTAGGAGAAGCCACCTCCGAGTCCTGCTGCCTTTTAGACGTCAAAGCCCCAAACGAGACCCCTCCGCTCCAGAAGCATTCTCAGAAGAGCCAGCGAGGCTCGATCCGGTCCTCCCAGAGGCACTGGCTCGAGCTCGCCTGTCCACTTTTTGCAAGGTTGAGTCCCATACGGTCCTCTCACCAGCAACAAGCATATCACGCACTCCAGTGTTGCAATCCTCCGAAGAAAGCTCTGCAACTTCCGTGCTTAAAATTTAATTCTTTATTCGTAATATCCATATTTGGTCCCACGAGTACAGAGGAAATAAATGTCCATCCTTGGAGAGCCTCGATCTAAGGATAAGGCTAATTTCATCCAAGAGGTCGCCTAGTATCTTGGAGTCTCGTTTAAGATACCTCCGTTCTAATCACCACCATGGGGACGGGGCGTCTAGAAGACGGGCCCCTCCTGTAACACAACCGTTCCCGAGCTTTACGAGAGCTAAGTTATGCCCAACGATGGTCGTCCACCCCATCCCCTGGAAGAACCCGAAGGATTTTGTGACCCTGGTATCATTCATCCATGGACACGATTTCATCACGGAATGGGTGGTTAGACTCGCGCCTCAATCGCCATGACACAGCCAAACGAACCATGGAAGGATTTCTTCTTGGTCAGACTCTCTCCAACAGGAAATCTTCAGAATAAATCCGCGGTTAAGCCTCTGTTCATCCCGTCTCTCCCGATAACCTCTCGAAATTCTTGAGCGGCCGACACATTATGAAGGGTTCGCCCCCTATAGCCATGAGAGACATCAAAAAGTAGTTTTCTGATGGGAAAAGAGACACTCAAGCCCTCTCACCAACAACAAGGTCTTGAAACCCCTAGGGAAAGATCAATACCATAAGTATTAAACAAAAATTGTCAATTGTTGTATAAGAACAAATGTTTAAAGCTGAAAACATAATATACAAAAGTTTTTACAAGTAATTTTGAAAAAGATATAACAAAAAACAAAGACTTGAACAATTTACTTTCAAGCGTCAACATCACTTTTTCTACCATATTTTTAACAATAATAAATTAATAACAATGAAACTTTGTACAAGTTTGAACAAGTTTCAAGTACATTATTTTGATCAAAAACCAAAATTACTCTGATTTACCACTTTTGAATAAATTGAAGTGATCCATTACGCCACGCTCTCCCCTACCCGTGCAGAAATTTCGACCCTTGCTCCCGATTTCCGACCTGCCCTTTCAAATGAGCCTTTAGCTCTTTTTAAAGAAAAGGATGTCTAACAATGTATAACAGTTGCGCTTAGTGTTTAAAAAGGTTTTAATTTTTGTAGTTGACAATAAATGTAAAGAATGAATTTCGAATTTAATGGTTGGTTTTGGGGGTGGTTAAATGGTTGTTTTTATGTAAAATGATGTTCTAGATTGTTTGTATGGTTGCTTAGTGTACGACAATGGTCAATATAAAATTTAAAGTATTTTTATGCAGATATTTCCCTTTATAAAAAAAATTATTTAAGGGTTGGTTTTAAGGGTAGTGAATTCAGACAAATTTCTTTAGCATGAATTGAGCTTTAATTTCTGATAATAGCGAAGCTTTTATCACATCAGAATTTCCCCCCACAATTTTTCAAAAAAGCCCAAAACGCTGTTTTTAGAGATTTCAACCCCACTTTTTTTTAAAAAACTTGACGTGATGAAGCATTTTGGACCTCGGATTCGTGTTCAAAGCAAGTTTGCCTTCGGAAACACCTTGTCGCATTCATTATACCGAAAAAAAGTTACTTTTTGCAGGCCTGTGTAATTTTTTGTTGAAGGAAAATAGTAATTTTTATTCAAAATATGGGCAATTCCACGTGAGATTTAAATCAGCCTCTTAAAATCGGACAAAAATATTTTTTTTCTATTCTGTATTGAAAAAAACAGAAACGTATTTTTTTTACTTTTGTTTAATTGTCCAAATTATCGAGTTACGAATTTTCGAAATTTTGGACTTTTAATTGTAGACCTATATTAAAGTAGCTTATAAGTCCTAAAATATTGAGTTAAGAAAAAAGTTGTCAAAGAATGAAACTTTTAGTTTTCTTTCGACTTTTAAGAAGTGTAAACTAAAAAAATGTTAAAAATTTTTTTTTTAAATTTCCATGAAAAAATTAATTTTTTTTAACTTTGAGCCGGATTTTTTTAATTTATTTATACCTCATTATATTTGGGCCGGTTTAGTTTCTTTTTCTTCAAAAACGTTCAAAGAATGAAACCTATTTGTTTAATTTAAAAAAATTTCATTTTTAATGTTAATCAGCAAAAAATGCGGCCAATTGAATAAAAACTCTTAAAATTTGCTTTATAAAATTAATATGATAGCAGATAAATACAAAAACGAATATATCGTTGGAAAGGTAATGAAACAAGCTTTCCAATGATGTTAATATCAGGTTTCTAAATTTATATGCCTAGGCTTGGTAGCCTTTTAAACAAAGCGAAAAGCGTCCTGCCGGCAGGACCGGGTTTCATCATTTCGCGACTAAAAATTATATGAATTTTTGGAAAATTCAACTTCTTTAAGCTACCCTGCTCTTCGGTTTGAACTTACAAGCTCGACATTTATATGTGCTGAAAGCTTGTTTCATCACCTTTCCAACGATATATATTATTTTTTGTTTATGTTAATCCATGTTAGTTTTATTTAGCGATTGCGGACGGACTCAGCTGAGTCTTTTTGGTCCTGACGGAAGGACGTTGGACGTTCTATCATTAAAAGTCGAAAGAAAAGTAAAACTTTCATTCTTTGACAACTTTTTCCTAAACTTAATATTTTCGAACTTATAACCTACTGAATATAGGTCTACAATTAAAAGTCCAAAATTTCGAAACTTCATGACTCGAACATTTTTACAATTAAACAAATACAAAAAATACGTATCTGTTTTTTTAAGATACAGAATAGAAAAAAATATTTTTGGCCAAATTTAAGAGGTCGACTTAAATCTCACGTGGAATTGCATATATATTGTTCAAAAATTTTACCAATATCCACTCTAAATTATTAGGCGGATGACTACTGTTTGGTGGCCGACTACTATCTAGTTTACCCTAAACCACAAAAATTTCAATAACAGTCAAGTCAGGAAAAATTTAATGGACCCGGTTGGGTCCCCAGCAAAGAACGAGATCTGGCCCGAGGCATGGCCCCGGTCGGTTTTATTGTTTCATCCAGGCCGGGGGCAGGTTAGATTTCCCGAAGTAGCCCCGGTCTTGCCCGGTTTGGCCAGGGCCAGGTCAAAATTTCTGCACGAGTATATTAAGCATCAAGAGTATAAAGACAGCCATTTGATAACGGTGTTTTTTGTGACACAAGTGGAGGTCAAGGGCCCATGTTACTTACGATATTTTTTATTCCTAATGCACAAAAGAGTCGATTTCAGATAGTAGACGACAGAGAATAAAAGTCAGTCACTTATCCGACTTTTATGAAAATGGATGCCATTTTGATATGATCGAACAAATGAGTGACTTTACTCCCTCTCGTCAGGTATCTAAAAGCGCCATTTTTGTGCATCTGGCATGAAAAAATTGTTTAAATAATTATTCAATTTTTACTCTTTATCTATTACCATATAAGGTTTAGTAAATTTCAAAATTAGAAAAAAACTGCAACTTTCTAGGTGAATTTTGTAAAAAGTTGAATCGGTCGGTAACGTAGATAGTGCTGCAACCCTCTTTTTGTCTCTCTATTTTTTAATTGATCTTTTGCCCGCTATTGACATTTTTCTCTAGACAATTGACTAAAATTTACTTAATTCTTAATGTGGCGCTACCCAATATATGAATTTTTCATTTTTGTGCAGTGATTGCTTGGAAATTTCAAGTTTAAATTTTTTACCTGTAGAAAGTGCAACAGTTTAGTATACACTACCGTCCGAAATTGTGCGAACGCTAACATCTCGAGCTATTAAAAAACACACCCGCACAGAAACAGTGATAACTCGGTTAAAAATGAAGCTAGATGCTTTTTTTAAATTGCATTGGAAAGCTTATTAAATTTCCAATGAAATGCCACTATTTTAAGATGTATTGTATAAATAGGAAGCGAGATATCATGTTATGAAGACAAAAAAATAATTCTATTTTTTTCGGAATTTCTTACTCTGACTTTGACTCTTGGCACAGTTTAGCAAAGTTTATGAAAAAAATTGTTACTTTTTCAGACTATTCCTTGTAACCTAAGCTTTAAATAGAGACCAAGAACAGCAAAAAATATTTACGGGTTCCCGAGATATTACAAAAAGAATCGGACCGTGCCAAGCAGAATTTTCAATCATCGATTTCTCTAATTCGCCGTTGAGTCAATTACTTGTCTGTGAAAAAAGTGTCGAAAATTAATTTTACCAAGTACATTCTTACCGGGATCTACTTTTTAAATATCAATATATAATAAATTAAATTAAAAAGTGGATCCCAGTAAGAATGTACTTGGTAAAATTAATTTTACTTATTATTATTATTACTTTTTAAATATCAATATATAATAAATTAAATTAAAAAGTGGATCCCAGTAAGAATGTACTTGGTAAAATTAATTTTCGACACTTTTTTCACAGACAAGTAATTGACTCAACGGCGAATTAGAGAAATCGATGATTGAAAATTCTGCTTGGCACGGTCCGACTCTTTTTGTAATATCTCGGGAACCCGTAAATATTTTTTGTTGTTCTTGGTCTCTATTTAAAGCTTAGGTTACAAGGAATAGTCTGAAAAAGTAACAATTTTTTTCATAAACTTTGCTAAACTGTGCCAAGAGTCAAAGTCAGAGTAAAAAATTCCGAAAAAAATAGAATTATTTTTTTGTCTTCATAACATGATATCTCGCTTCCTATTTATACAATACATCTTAAAATAGTGTCATTTCATTGGAAATTTAATAAGCTTTCCAATGCAATTTAAAAAAAGCATCTAGCTTCATTTTTAACCGAGTTATCATTGTTTCTGTGCGGGTGTGTTTTTTGATAGCTCGAGATGTTAGCGTTCGCACAATTTCGGACGGTAGTATACATATAATGTCTAGCACGAATTCTGATTCTAATGTAGTGAGAGTTTGTGTGCGCTGTGGGAAAAATGTTGTTGATGCCCTTGTTGAGTGTAAAGGATGTAATCTCCCTTATCACTCCTCATGTGCTCTAAGAGCAGGTGTTCTTGAGAATGGCTTCATCTCTAAATGTTGCGGTCCGCCACGTGCTCGCTCACCTACATCTCTGGAGGTTCCTACTCAGAACTCTCAAAATGTAGCTGCAACAGTCACGGATGTTGAGCGAATAATTAATAATGCTCTAAGTGGCCTTAATCAACGATTGGATTTCATGTCAGTATCTATTTCTGAGTTAAAAAATGATGTTGGAAACCTAACCTCAAACCTGAATGAAATTTGCACAGATTTGACATCTTTACATGATGTGGTTGGCAACACTGTTGAGAAAGTAGACAATCTCACGGAAAGAGTCGTTTCGATTGAAGGTACCTTATCAGACATAACATCTAATATGCCATCTGCAATAGATAATTTCTCTCACGTTAACAATTGTATTTTTGTACTGGATGAAAGAACCAGACGTAAATCTAATTTAATTCTTTTTGGCTTCCCTGAATCTCCCGCCACTACAAATGACAAAGACGATAACACAAATGATAGACGAAACCTATTATCACTTTTCTCAACGTTTACCGACCCGTTGTCTATTAATAACGTCATTTTTCAAAGAATTGGTCATTTTACGCAGGGCGGTCAGAAATCGAGACCAATAAGAATACAAATGGAAAATCCAACGCATGCAAAGGCACTACATCGCAGTTTCCTGGATTCAAAGAGAGCTGCTCGAGACAAATCGACGCTGAAGGGCATCACTTTACATCCGGACAAAACGAAGCTGCAATTGGAAGAGCTGTCAAAATTAAAAAAACAGCTGGAACTTCGTATCTCTCAAGGAGAGTCGGATCTCCGCATAGTGTATCGTCGCGGTGTGCCTGTGTTGAGCAAGCGTACACCACTAAAGACTGCGAGCAAACCTTCGACTGTCTCGCACAGAGCAATCGATTAAGTTACACACAATCTTCTTCTTACCATGACTTTTCACCAGTGTTTACGAACCTTGACTTACACAGTCATATTCAATCAGCTGTCACTGTGCATGAACGTAGTCATAATAAAGTGATTAATATATATTATCAAAATGTTAGGGGTCTCAGGACGAAATTAACAACCTTACGTCAAAATTTACCTGTTTCAATAGTGACATTTTTATTTTTACGGAAACTTGGTTAACTAGTGATTTTAATTCTCAAGAATTAGGTTTTCATAAATACATAGTTTATAGATTTGACAGAAACCCACACTCAAGTGTTTTCTCCCGTGGTGGTGGTGTTCTCATCGCAGTTATTCCAACAATAAGAACCTGCTTAATTAACACCAATGTATTCACCATCGAACATCTGTTTATTAAGTGTTCACTTCATTCACAAATATATATTTTTGGTACATTTTATATTCCTCCAAACTCTAACATTGATATTTACAACGAAATGTGTCAAATTCTAGAGAACATTGTATTAACATTTCCTTCTGCTTTATTGTGTATTATTGGAGATTTTAATGTCCCTTTCATTAGATGGAAAAGAGATTCAGTTACTGATCATAACATAGATTGTTTCCCAGGTACATCTTTATCACAGAGGAACATCGCAAACGTTATTTTCGAAATGATAAGTTATTTAAATTTAACTCAAATTAATACATTTCCAAATAGTCGTGATTCTATCTTAGACTTATTGTTTTATAATTCTCATAATTATACATTGACGCTTGCAATAGATTCTATTGTTCCAATTGATGTTTTACATCCACCTCTTACACTTGCTCTTCACACAGATTATGTACAGCACTACACTGATTTAACTACTCGTTCATATAAATATGATTTTAAAAATGCAAACCTCGGTGGATTTTTTACCTTTTTTAGTAACATCAACTGGAACCAATGTTTGGATAAATCTGATATTAATGTTACTGTGAATGTTTTTTATGAACATGTTTATACTGCTTTTGATTTTTTTGTACCAGTAAAAATGGTTTTTCATTCAAATTATCCCTCTTGGTTTAGTCATGATTTGAAAAGATTAATTTGTTTTAAAAAAATAGCACATCGATCATCCATTAACAATATTTTCTCAATTAGATTAAGGGTATTTTTAAAGACTGATACAGATAAATTCGGAACTCCAGTTTCCAATCTCACTGCATATCCTGGGGTATTCATTGGCAAAAATAAAATTTTTTTAAAAAATAATGTTTGGATTTTTTCAATTTCTTCCAAATATCTTAAGCCCCATATTTGAATTGCATATGAGACGTTACTTACAAGTAGACTTTTAAATAATTTATTAACAGGATGCCATGATTTTAAATTTAGACGATGAATTAGTGAAACTGTAGCTCCCATAGCCATTTTCGCCCTAGTGATGGAATTATTAGTTGCCCCCAGAAAAACTGCTGAGTTGGAAAAAGTAACTCCCAAATATTCATAACTTGGTACAATATC
Organism: Leptopilina drosophilae; assembly: GCA_032873175.1. Classification (NCBI taxonomy): domain Eukaryota; kingdom Metazoa; phylum Arthropoda; class Insecta; order Hymenoptera; family Figitidae; genus Leptopilina; species Leptopilina drosophilae. Next base: position 45,827,363 of record CM065478.1, read on the forward strand.
GATCACCTGATTTTCGTCATACCTGAAGGGTCCATATTTATTACTATGCGAGTGACCGCCCTTTCTAAAAATAACTATTTGTGTTTTTTTTATATTAATTTCTAATTTATTGAGTTCACAATATTTTTTCAACGCTTTTAGAATTTTCCTCATTTGCACGCAAGTATCTGAGAGAATTGCTATGTCGTCTGCATATACAAACAACAAAATTTCCGTTAGTTGATTTAATGAGACTCCTCTAATTCCCTCATTTATCAAAAATTCATAAAAATCTGCAATAAAGCAAGAAAACAGCAATGAGCTCAGTACTTCTCCCTGGAGAACACCTCTCGATACTCTCGTGAATTCCGAGACACCTGAAGCTCCTTTCACTGCAATACCGGCCCCTGAGTAAAGATCCCTTAATATATTAATAAACTTACTCCCTATACCCATTTTATATAATTTATCCCATAACAAATTATGGGAAACTGATGGAAATGCATTAGAGAAATCTATAAATAATACAAACAATTTTCCTTTCCCAAGTGCCAAGCGGGATTGTATAATCGCATTAAGCGTGAAAATATTGTCTATACAACTTCTTTTCTTTCTAAACCCCGCCTGCCACTCATGGAGGAGACCATTCATTTCTACCCAATCATTTAATCTTTTAGCCAGTATCTGAGTGAAAATTTTTGTAACGCAATTTATAAGTGCGATTGGGCGGTAATTCGCCGGGTTCGACTTCTCCCCTTTTTTATAAATAAAAAATACGTTTTTTTTTTTTATACGTTTTTTTTTTTTTTTTTTTAATACGTTTGACCATGAACTTGGAACTTCCTCTCTTTCTAAAATTTTGTTAAATAATATCAACATATAATTAGTCCAATTGTCAGGTAAACATTTGTAAAATTCATTTGGGATTCCGTCAGAACCCAGGGACTTACCCTCCTTGCACCATTTAAGACTCAATTTTAATTCTATCTCGCTTATTTGTTTATCCATAAACGGATTATTTTCAGGTATCTCAGGAGCAGGAGAGTTCAAGGCTAAAGGAAAAATTGATTGAAAATATCTGTACCATTCTTTTAAGTCAATTGTATCTTCAATATTATACTTCTTTCTATATTTATTTATAATCTTCCAAAAATTAGAGGAATCTCTTACAATGGAAAGTTGATTTATTAGTGAATTATTATATTCTTCTTTTTTACGTTTTTGAAGGCACTTATATATTTTTTATTTTCGTTATAATCTTCAATCATTTCTAGTGAGGAAAATTTGTTGCTTCTACATTTTTTTAATAAATCTTTTAAAATATTTTTTAAATTTACACATTCAGTGTCGAACCAGGGTTTTGACTTAAATTTTACATCTTTAACTTTCACTTGCATTCCTAATTCAATTGCTCTATCTTTAATATTGTTAATTAAAATCGATGACATGTCATTAATATTTGAATTTTTTTCTATCTCTATTGGCGAATTAAACATTAAAGTTTTATATTTTTCTTTCAGTTCATCCTTCCATTTTAATCGCAAAGATTCTTTTTTATTTATTTTTTCTACTTTCTCTCCCATCAATTTCAACGATACCGGGAAATGATCCGAAGATGTAACAATATAATGGACAACAAGATCTCTCACACGCTCAATTCCTACGAAATTAGACCACGCCAAATCTATGGTTGATTTACCCACTATACTCACATAAGTGAATTGAGCAGGGTTATCACTCATCGCTCTACCATTCAGTAAAATAAACCCATTGTTTTCCATCGAAGCTATCAATTTTTTTCCTCTCACATCCAATTTTTTATCCAAATTACCTCTTTCATTATTAATAAAACAATTCTTCCGTAATATATCGTTTGACAATTGGTTCAAGTCAGCGACTCTTGCGTTAAAATCGCCCCCAACATAAACAGACAAATTGGGATACTTTAAAATTACTGCATCTAAAGTCTCTTCAAAATTCAATAAAAAATTATTTATATCACTTTTTGGAGAAATGTAAACAATACTCACAATAAATTCGAGATTTGCTCCTATAGTCGATAATTTAACAATAATAAACTCTTCTCCTTGACATAATATTTCTCCTCTGTATTTATTTTGGTTGAAAGCTACTAAAATTCCTCCTCTTGCTCTTCCTTTCGTCGCCGTTTTAATCGCCGGAGAAAACAAAACCTTGAAACAATCATGAACACTCTTGAAAGTGATAGACGGATCGTACACAGCCCACGTTTCGGACAAACAGATAACGTCATTGTTGTCAAAAATTGGCAACAAATCCGTCAAGTTCGTAATGCCTCTCACGTTCCAAAATATTATTTTTGAGTGATTTTCGTTGTGAATGAGTTGCTATTCCGAGTTTGCCTTCACTTCCTTGGTTGCACCTTTTTGAAAATATTCGACAAGTTTTTTACCAGGATTTGTCTGCTTTATTTTTTTCGAGGACAAAGATTTAGGATCAGTAGTTCTGACCCTTTTACGACTTGCTGTGGAATTCTTAGAAACACTAGATTCGTCACTATCACAATAATCATTGTCCACTTCCGGCAATTCCTTATTTGGGGGAGAAAGCAACTTCAGAAGCTCATCAGCAGTATACAAAATACCATCCAGAAGAATTTTTGAGCCCTTAATTACTGCTTTTTTCCCTTGTTGTTCCAGTAGATTTCGGAGTTCTCGAAGTTCATTATACTGAGCTTTCTTTTTTTCTCTTCGTTCCCGTGTCATATCATTCGCAAAACTTAAATTTAATTCTCCAAAATTTTTTGCTTTTCGAAAAATTTCGTCTTTGCATTTTTGATTCGACAAGGAAACAAGAATAGGCCTATTACCTTCCATTTTACCCAGTCTTCGAACTTTAATAATGTCATTATCTTGATATTTTACCTGAGTTTTTGTGAAGATTTTTTTAACTGTATCCAAGAGATTTGCATTTCCAGCTGGATTGTCTTCCACCTTAAATAGAACAATATTGTTTGCTCTTTCTCTATTTAACAAATAGTCAATTTTGTCTTCACACACAGATAATTTATTCACTAATAATTTATTCTCTTCCTTTAATTTTCTATATTTTGTATTTTGATCGACGATCGATTTTGAAATTTTTACATTTTCTAATCTCAAAGCACTAACTTCTCCTTCCACTGTGTCCATTTTTCTATTTAAAGCAATTAACAGTTCTTTTAAGTCCTCGTTAGTAGTCATTTTTGGTTTATTTAAAAAACAATATCACATTTATGACAGTTACAACACAGAAATATAAACTTGTAAACACTTTAAATATACAATAGGGACGGAGCGACTCATAAATACGTCTTATCAGTACGAATGCCTGCGGGCAACTCAATTAAATTTAATTATTCAATCATAAAAATTTGTGTTTGTAACGTGTATATTAACTAAAGGAGTACTTCAGCTTAATGTTGATACAAAAACCTGATCAAAATTTGTAAAATTTAATTAGTTCTTGGACTTTAGAAAATACCCGGTTCAATGTAGCCTACCCTCCCCTATACAAAATAAAACTGTCGAAATTACCTTAAATTCTTAAAAATTCAAGTGATCAGGTTTACCTCGAGGGGTGAGCGGATTTACACTGAAAAATTGGGATTTTGAAATTTGGTATATGTGTATTAAAAATTTTCCCTAAGTAAAACTAAAAAAGATAAATTAAAAATTCTTTTTTGTTTTGTTAGTAGAAATCATAAGCTTTCAAATGATGTAAATGAACTTGGATTTAGAGAATAATTTCGTAGGTTTTTACGGTTCTGAAAAAAGTGAGCGGGTTTACCCCAGTCTACCCTACCCCATAAAATTGTTCCACGGAAGTGAAATAGTAACTTGATACACATGTAAACCGAAAGTAATCGGATTTAAATGAAAAAACTTATGTTATTGGTGTAACCTTGCAAATCTGTTTCTATTTACTCTAACTTACCCTAACTAAATTATAATATAGAATATTATAGTTAAATTATTTTTAACAATATTATAATATGCGGCACAATCTGCCCCAGCGTTGGCACCACCAACCCCGCAGCGTTAATCCTTGCGACGCATTGCCGCACTCCAAAATATCACATTTTTATTGATAACTATGAAACATTGTTCAAAAGTTATATAAATTCAAAAACTACACAAAATTCTACTCCAAATAGTTCACAAATAAAAACAAATAGTCGTTATGTTACTATTATTTTCTTTCATTTTGTCGATATCGGCACATTCAACCCCGCTCTTCCCCACTACTATACTTCTAAAAGATTTAATTAAATTTATTTTGAAATGTCAGAAATACATTCGGGAGAGATTATGGGAGAGTCACTACGGTCCGGCCACCTTTACGGTTGGGCGACCTTGGGTTTCTTAGTTGTAACAAACTGGTGCCATTTACCATTGCATGTGAATACTTGTTAGTGATGATAGAAAACTTTTCACGTCACTTCCATTAAGTTCCAATGAAGTACGCGAGCAGTACAAACGTAAAACGTAAATTTTTTAATGAATTTTATATTTCCTTTTTCCACTTTCAAGTGCATTTCAGCATTCTTCTGTAACTTACGGTCCATTTTTAGTAATATTCCTTCATATCACATTGATTTTCTACGGTGACCCGACCGTAAAGAGCTGGTCTGACTATTGCTACATTTTTTTAAAATGTTTATAACTTTTCCAATTTTTGTCCAAACATTTTCTGATGTACAGAAGAAGCATTCCATTATAGAAGATCTTTCTAACCATATTCTAAAAAACATGAAATTTGGCCTAGAACGGAAGTTACGGACATAAGTCAAAAGTGTCCCGACTGTAGTGACTCTCCCTTATAAAATAAATACATTAACATATATGTTTTCGAGAAAAATATTTTATTTCATTGTAGCATAAGAAAACGTACAAATTTAATGTTATAACCGTACATAGATTATAAACAAAATGGAAATTTGTTAAAGAGTTTAACATATGTCAAAGGAAGAATAGAAAATAATGAATTTGATAGACAACATCATTCATGTACAAAAGGCTGTACTACAACTGTTTTATTTGCTATCGGACTTTTATAATTGGACAATTGATATCCATTTCTAACTTTTACTTGATGAGACAATGTCGGTTTCATATTTTAAACTAAATTTTTTCACTTAAGTAATGTATAAGAAATTTGTACTTCCAATTTTAGTTCTGTCAAAAATAGCTAAGGTCCCTTTCACCGTGGAGCGTCACATTTTTTATATATAGAATCAAATCAAAATAAATGTATTTCTTAATTTAGATCGATAATCTTAATGAAAGTTAGTTTAACTATATATTTTGTTATTTTAATTGATTATATTAATATAACATAAAAATGAAATCAGTTTTTAAAGAAGCATTTCCACGCCAAGTGATCATAAGAATTTTAATTGATTTTAGCAATTTTAAAAATACTTTCTGAATTTGTTCCTTTATATGCATAGAATAAAAGTGTATAAAAGTTTTTTCAAAAGTTTTTTAATTTCTTCTTACTCAAAATTTTCATCGATTTTTCAAAAAGGGAACATAACTTTTTTTCTTATTGACCGATTAAGATGATTTTTTTAAAAGTACTCATAATAAGAAGTACTTTTAAGAACAAAATGAAATAAGCAACGAGTTTGATACAGCAGCCAACTCTTTTAAAGAGTGTACGACTATTACACATAAAAAATTTCACAATTTGAGAATGTTTTTTTAGATAACAATAATTAATTGTTTAATCAATTTTTAAGTTTATTATTTGTTATTATTTAACAAGTTTTTTTTATTAATTTTCATAATTAACAAATATGACAATATATTTCACGATTTTATGATTTTATTATAACATTTTGTTATTTAAAAAATGTTTAATAACAAAAATTCAAAAATACAGCTTGAGATATCGATATAGTATTTAATAACGAAGATTTCAAGACAGAAAAAGCGTTTTGGTAAATAATTGTTACCTGTAGAGTATTTTGAAACAAAACTTGCGCCGCTATAAACGAATACTGCACAAATCTCGGCACACAGCGCTGGGCATTTTATTTTTTTTTCTCGTTAAATTATTGCTGTTCGATTATTAAATTTATAGGAAGTATGTTCTACATTATTGACAATATCAACAAAAAAAATTTTAAATCAAAGGTATATTTTTTCAAAATTTAAATTCAAAAAATTTTTTGAAATTTTTTTCTGTCAAACAAATTTTTTTTCCTTTTTTTATTCTTAAAATTACTTCTTTATATGAGTATTTTGCAAAAAAATCATCTCAATAACAAAAAAAGTTGTGTGCCTTTTTTAAACAATTCACCAAAATTTTGAGTAAGAGGTAACTCAAAAAATTTTGAAAAAACTTTTATACATTTTTATTCTATGCATATGAAGGAACAAATTCAGAAAGTATTTTTAAAATTGTTAAAATCATCAAAAATTCTTATGACAACTTGGAGTGAAAATGCTTAAAGAAAATGTTTATAAACAAAATATCAATCAAAACATTTTTGCAGTATTAAAAAAAATGTTTTTATTATAATGTTTTTATAAGAAGAAAAGAAACTTTAAAGTTATTTTATCATTTATATAATGAGATTATAAATCTTATTGTTAATCGTTTTTTAACATATTTAACAATAGTTAAATTTCAAAATGTTATAGCATAAGGAATAAAAAATTTCTTTTAACTTAAGGGGCACACCTAGTGGGAGTGACTGAAAATAACGGTGATTTTCAGGAATTTTTTTCAGGGAAATTATTGCATCTCATTTTTTTAAAAGATTTTTACATGTATATTTGTATAAATAGTAAACATTTTGTATTTTTTTAAAGAAAAATATCATTTATTTAAAAGAGTTATTCGCTATATATAAAAATAGTTTTTCCACTGCTGCAGTGATTGCGGCCTTCTGAGTGACTGAATTAAAAAAACCAAAAAGATTATTAAACAAGAAGATATTTGCCGTTCTACGTGGCTCCAGTTTTTTTATTAAATAATAAAAAAATTTTTGGGATGCCAAGAACCCTCGGATTTTTTTGGCGAAATTTAAAAGCTTTTTTCAAAACTCTGCCATTTAGTTGCAATTTAATATTTTTTGACATCCGAGGGTCATAGTACGACAAATATCTTCTAGTTTAATAATATTTTTGGTTTTTTTATTTCCGTCACTGAGAAGGTCGCAATCACTGCAGCATTGGGAGAACTTTTTTAGACATTCAGGAGATAGCGAATAGCTCTTTAAAAAAGATATTTTTCTTTGAAAATATTACAAAATGTTCACTACTTATACAAATATACATGTACAAAACTTAAAAAAAATTAAATGCAATAATTTTCCTGAAAAATTTCTGAAAATCACTTTTTTTCAGTCACTAACACTATGTGTGCCTCTTAAGAGGTAATAACTACTTTATAGGCACGAAATGGATGGTCATTTTCTTAATTTTATTGGAGGGAGACGAATTTACGTATCAGAATTCTATTTAGCATAAATATTCCTACTAATTTTGTATTACAAAAAAATATTTTGTTTAATACTTTAAATACAAAAATAATGTTCCACCCTTTAAAAATACATTGTTGTCTCTAAAAGCCAGATTTTTGTTCCAACCCAACTTTTTGTATTCTTATTATATACGGTACCATATGATTCTGGAATATCATAATCAATTGTAGTAAAAATTGCTGCAAATTCACTGACAGTTTGTTAATTATAACGTCTACTATCCATCTAAGGCTTTAAAGAAAATTATAATTGCATCTCAGGGTCAATTTCTACATTATTTTCAATTATTGTTTTTTAATTTCTTCATGCATCATACGGTAGGAATGTGCAAAAAAGTTACAATCTTTAAGGACAGTATCAGTTGCATCAACAATATTTTGATTTAATTGAACAATATTCTTACAACGAATTTCGGAAGCTTCGTTTTGATCAACAATAAATAACTGTCCAGATGAAGGAGTATCGTTTCTCTCTGCATACAAAGATGTATTCATTTGATAATAAACCTGACCATGTATTTTGAAACAATATATTTCTGGTCGTCTATTATTAAAAATAACTAAGATAGCGTTGAAAGAAGCAAAACCAAATGAATTATTGTGTGGTCGTATATTATGAAAAAAATGTCCAGATAATTTGTGGGTGCCTTTAAATAAACTTTGTAATATGCTTAAAGGAGCAGGTAAATCTTCAAGAATGACTTCGCGATGTTTACAACAATCATAAAATTAATTCTTTTTATTAGATACTCTTTCTGCTTAAAAATGTTTAGCATTACAATGCTTACGTGAAATGTTTATCGCACCAGCAAAATGTTTCTCTATATATGACACTGAAATACTGTCACAGAAATTTTTATTCTGTACAGATGTCCGCTTTTTTGTCGATGAGTTCTTTGATAAGCTGCAATATTTTGACGACCAGAAATATTAGTATGTGATAAATTTGCTGTAACAGTTACATTATATTTTGCTAAAGATACAGTAGCAGTTGTTGACTATTTTTCTAAGTTTATATTTGATTTTGACACTGTAGTAATACTGCTCTTTGTTTGGAATAATTAAGGGATAAGAATTCTTTTATTCTCTTTATTTTTTTGTCAAAACTTTCTTTGATATGCAGCTTTTTAACTTTTCATGACTTGATGTTGTTTTTCTTCCTCTAAAGAACGTATTATTGACCTTTTTTACTTAATTTTTATTTGTTAATCTTTCTTTTACTTGACTTTTATTTGTGAAATTATTATATTTTGTGCCATTTCTTAAATCATTACAATCATCTATTAATCTCAATAGCATGCATTGTAATTGTATATCATGAAACATTTCATCTAAAATGTTGATTTTTGAATTAATTGTTGCATTTTCAATAATTACATTATCTTTGTCCTTATAATTTTTTTGTATTAGTTCTCCTCATGTACTATTATTGTTCTCCACTGATGTTGAAGGCGTACTTTGCAAACTTCTGTTTTACATAAAAATGATTACATGTAATGTTCATTTCATTAGAATAACCTGTCTCGATATGTGACTTTGAAATAATATCATATTGATTTTAAACAAAAGTATTGTTATTTTGTTAAAAGGTGCGCCTGTAAGCAACATTTCTGCCACAAATTGACGTTCTAACTGTAGAACTAGAAATATTTGACAAATTTACTATCGCACTCATATTATCTTTTGCTGATGATAAAGCTATAGATGTGCTTTGGGAGATCATATTTAAAGTTTGCTCTGCACGAATAAATTCATTAAAATCCAATGGTTTAGAGCGTACAAATTTATTATTTTATCGCTTTTTTGCCGATACTTTTTTATAAGCAGCTTTTCTTTGACGTTTTACGATTTTAAACTGTTTTTCTTTTCAGGAAAATGAACCATAGCTCTTCCCACTTAGCACAAAAACTTCCACGAAACTCTTAGGAAGTTTCAACTCAATTAATAATTAACTTCTTGGTCGAATTCCACATTTTCTTGGATCAAGAATATGCGTTCTTGATCCAAGAAAATTCTTCTTCTCCTAAATATACTATGTCAAGAAAATCGTTTTCTTGAATCAATACTATATAATAGTCTTGGCCAAATTCAATCTTGCGATTTGCTTCAACCAAGAAAAATTTTCTTGGTTCAATACTTTTTTTCAGTGTACGTCAATTTTTGTTTTAATATATTGTTTTACTTTGTTACTATTAGGTTTGTTCTGCTTCTATTTTTTCGTTACTGTTTTTTTGCTAATTCTTTTAGCTTCATAAATTCATTTTTGCGTTAACAATATATTACTTTGTTTTTAATTCCCATAAATAATTAGGATAACTTTTTTTTGTTTAATAATGATAAGGCCAAAATACGGTTTTGTTTAGATGATGTTTATTTACAATCCCTACTAGTTTCGAACCATATATGGTTCCTCATCAGGGGATGATTAATTTTTATAAATACATCATTTGAAAATAAGACAAACACAAAAGATTTCAAAAAGGACTAAAATTATAACAAGATCTGAAAAAGAAAATAAAATTGTTTTAAATGTAATTATAATGTGTATTTTTTTTAAGGTTATATTTCAATTTGTGAAAGAAAGAAAATAAAAAAATTTTCTCTCACCCTTTAGAAAAAACGTAAGCACATAACAGAAAAATTTTTTCAAAAAAATTTTTTTGTTTTTTTCCCCATATTTGTATTTTTTTAATTTAGTTTGTTTTAAAGATTTTGAAGAAGCACATTTTTTTATAGAAATGTGCTTCTGTGATTAGAGAGTTAAAATGTTAATGCTTTAACTAATCACACCGTTGATAATAATCACTCTTTTGATTTTGATAATATAAATATTTTACATATTGAAACCAATGATTGGAAAAGAAAAAAGTTAGAAATGTTCTATATAAAAAACAATACTAATAGTATTAATTATAGAACAGATATAGATAATTTAGATAAAGTATATTATAATTTAATTACTTCTTTAAAAACATAATTTTAAAAAATCTAATAACATAGAACTCCTCTTTACCAGCTATACCTGGACCATATTACCCAACCTTTCGAACCCAACCTCTCTGTCAAAACTCTCTAATCACAGAAGCACATTTCTATAAAAAAATGTGCTTCTTCAAAATCTTTAAAACAAACTAAATTAAAAAAATACAAATATGGGAAAAAAAACAAAAAAATTTTTTTGAAAACATTTTTTTGTTATGTGCTTATGTTTTTTCTAAAGGGTGAGAGAAAAATTTTTTATTTTCTTTCTTTTACAAATTGAAATATAACCTTAAAAAAAATACACATTATAATTACATTTAAAACAATTTTATTTTCTTTTTCAGATCTTGTTATAATTTTAGTCCTTTTTGAAATCTTTTGTGTTTGTCTTATTTTCAAATGATGTATTTATAAAAATTAATCATCCCCTGATGAGGAACGATATATGGTTCGAAACTAGTAGGGATTGTAAATAAACATCATCTAAACAAAACCGTATTTAGGCCTTATCATTATTAAACAAAATATATCATACGGTCAAACAACCAAAAATTACAATTAGGATAACATTGACAATAGTTGGGGCTACTATTTTTTAGCATGCCGCAACTATTTTTTTCACTGTAGAATTTGTTCACAATTTACTATTCCAAAATGTCCAAATCATACCTGATAATATGTCATTGTTTCTAAATTTTATTTTAAATAAGAGTTAACAACATTAGTTAAGTTCTTTTCTATAAAAATGAACGTTTGCTTTCTTATTACATTACTACACATATTCTAAATCAGAATAAATTAATATAACTTTACCTCCAAATAAATAATATAATGATAAAATATTTAATCTAAATCTAATTATAAAATTAAAAAATAAACATTTAATGTAAATATATATTAAATTGTTTATTTATCAACTGAACAAAATATTTCATATTTAATTTTTTTTAAGTTATATTCTTTTTAATAAACTTTAATTAAAAAGTAACTATTAAAAAAATCTTTTTTTAGCAGAGAAACCAAAAACCATTATTTTTGTAACTGTTATTGTAGTACATAACAATTTAAATTTTGTTTTATTAATCGGAGATATATCCATTATGTAAAACTAAAGTACAATTTAAATAAGAAAGATCAAAATTTTTTGATGGAGATGAACCAAAGTTGACTATTTGTGAAATAATATCGTTCATAACAGTTTAGATTAATTATTTTATTTATTTCAAGGTCATGTTATATTAATTTAATCTAATTTAGAACATGTGTAGTATCGGTCACGAAACCATTTTTTCTCCCACCTATCCTTAATGTACTTTATATTTTCTTCATTAATTAAGCTTAATGCATCAAAATTAAAATAAAATAATTTTAATAATAATTAGATTAGAAAAAAATACAGCCTATTTAAAATAGTGACGCACGGACGCTTTTACGTGAAAAAGCAGAGTATAAGAATTATTTATATTATAATTTTTTTCTTCAATCCCTCATAACACCATTGAATTTAGGATATACCAGGAAATAAAAATAAAAATTTTTAAATAATAATTTCAAATGATCACAATAATAGAATAAAAATAAACACTTTATAATTCTTATTTTTTAGAGTAAAAATTTTATCTGAAATGAAGAAAAGAATTATTTTTTTTATACTTAACAGTTACTTTAAATAATAGAAAATTAAAATTATAGAAATCCCCTAACTTTTCTCTGACTTTCCTGAGTGTTAGACATGCTATAGTTACAAAATATAAATTCTCTAAGGATAGTGACTATATATGAAAACAGAATATTATCAATAGTTTAACACAAATTATTTCAAAATTTCCCGAAAGACATAATTTTTATATTTTTGTAACTTCTTTGATTTCCTAAATAAACTTTTATTGATGAAAAAGAACGTATTCTAGACAACGCTACATATAATTGTCCATGATTGCAAACATATTTTCTTAAATCTATAGCAATTTTGTGAAAAGTTTGTCACTAAAACTTATTTATAGTCATAGCAAATGCTAATTTAACAGAAAATTGCCTTCTTTTAAATGTAAACGGATATACTTTATCACAATGTAATGTAACACGGTGCAAAAAAATAAAATATTTCCAGCTTTGTCACCTGTTAATATTTGACATTTAATAACATTATTTAATAGATCTAAAATTAACAATCCTGAACCATTACATAGTCTTTAATTAATACTCATATTCCTAATTAGCTTTACAACTGAATGTATTCGTAAATTTAATTCACGTGGTGGTAAACCAAATGGTGAAAGTGTATTTAAATATTCTGTTGAGATAATTTCTCTGAAATTGCCATTGAAGCGGTATTTCAATAGTCAAAATTTAAATTGTTAAAAATTATTTTAATAAAAAAATAAATTATGAAATAGAAGTTAATATTGAATAGAAATTAAAAATAAGAATAAAATTTAGAGAATGAGAAATAATATTTGTGACCAAGGGAAATTATCAGTTTAATTTAATAAATAAATTTCGTTAATTCTTAAACTCAATTAATTAACTAATAATTTCCTATATTTTATTTGCTATTGGTACTATCAATTAATCAAATAATCTTTCGATTCTTATCAGCAATTGATTCTCATGTCTCTCACTAACAATCAAATTTCACAAAGAAAAAATGCTCAGTTGAGCGCCAGTTATTTTACTTGTTTACCAAAATTATGAAAATAACAAAATAATTTATTACCAAATTAGAAATTTATAAACTCATATAACTAATACTGAGACTCTAATAATACGGGTGAGATTCTATTGAGACCGCCACTGAAAGCAAGTGGCGTTGAAGCACCATTTTGAACGCAAAGTTCAATTGTTTAGGTTAGATTGACTCACCGTTGTATAAAGGATTATCGTAATAAATTCAAGACGCTGGTTACTCCACAAATAAAATTTATTTCTCTACGACGACGCTGGTTTAGGACGAATTATACAAATTGGCAAATTTGTATTCTCCTTCACTCGACACTCACAATACAAGTTTCAACTCAGTTCACAAAGGCAAAATAAACTATCGGAAATTTCTCTTGCTTGCATAATAAGTCTCTTACACGTAATACTTATTTCGATGTGAACACACGAGTTGTTAAATTGTTCGTTATTCAAATTTCGTTATTCCGATTCATCAATCTTAATTCTCACACAAAATTCACAATCTCAATTCTATTACATCAATTCGCAACTCTACTCTCTGTTAACGCACGAGCTACAATACTGTCTCGAAGCGCGTCTCTGACTTTCTCACTCTCTCCTACGTAAGATCATCTTGAGACGCTCGGTTCTCTCTCTCTCTCTATCCCATACGCAATGTAAATTGAGTCAAAAGTAAAAAGGAAACACTAATCAAATATCGTCCAAAACTGGTTAACAAATGATAATACTCGGCAATAAAAAAAAACCTCTAAACTCAAAAATCAAATTAGTAATTCTTTCAATAGTAATTGACAACAAAAACGATATTTCTCTAAAAGTATTAATTCTAATTATTAAATAATTCAAACTGAAACGGAAATGTCTAAATCGTCAGGCAGGGGCGGAACTGTGACGGGCACCAAGGTGCCAAAGACAAAATTAAGTGACAGTGACAAATCACTTTGTCACAATCCCCCCCCCCCTTGGCCGGTACTACCCCGGAGTACCGCCAAAAATCATAACGAAGCACAAAAAAAATTAAACCAAAAGAAAAATTTAACTCAAACAAAATATAATGTCAGTAATCACTCTTAACTAAACTCAAACTAAACACACACAAACAAAATATTATCCTTGCTAATGGCGACGTCGTTGTTTGAAGAATTCCCGCATCGCTAAGTTGATTGCCTCTTCGGGTAGTCCTTGTAGAGCCCGGGCTAATTCCCGAGTTTGCTCTATGAAACGATCAGAGTCGTCGACGCTGGTTGATAGTCCCGGATTATTAACATCCTGCAACGAGTCGTGTTGAAATGGAATTGGTAACGCTGGAGGTGGTACCGAAAAATCAAAGGGTATTGAAGGTGCGATGAAGATTGAAGCTGGTGGATCGTTCAAAGGAAAAGTTAAATCTGGTAATGTCGCTGGTGGCAAACGCTGGAGTTAGTCCCAAATTTCATCGGGTGATAGTTGTTGAGATTCGATCGTCTCAACTCTTTCCTCTCCTAATGACTCCTCCTCCAGTTCTCTATGTTGTTGTTGTTCTTCAACTAGAACCAACTCTGTTTTCTCCGCCTTTCTACATTTATCCCTCGATCGTCTACATCTCTCCGGCGAATTATTCTCCTCTAGCTCTGGTTGGTGCCTTTAAGTCGATGGTCTTTTTCGTCCTTCTTGAGCTTCTTTTGTCAAGCTGGTTTGTGATGAACAACTTGCAGTTGTGGTCGTGACGACCTTTGTCGAATTTGTAGTGGCCAATCTCTCCTGAACCTTGTTCCTCCTTTCCGATCTGAAGGACTCATAGCTTCGCATCCCAAATTGACGGGCCATGTCCTCACGATGCCTCTCTGCACAACGAGGACAATTAGTCAATGTTACTCCGCGTCTTCCACAGTTACGACAATAACCGACGAAAGGATTTGGACAACGACTCCGCTGATGTCCCCTTTCCCAGCAGCTTATGCAAGAATTCGGTGGAGGGTCTATCTTCGGGTCTGTTGGGATTGGTTTCAATCCCCCGAACATCACTCCCCTAGTTATTATTGGAAGCTGCACGCTGGTTTTCGCTGGTGATTTTCCCGCTTTCCATTGTAGGCTCGCCAATTTCAAATTTGCTGTCGGATCTCGATTTGGTGGTCCCGGTGGGTTTATGGGTCGCTCGGGTGAAGGCGTCCTATTCCTACTTACGTAGTTCTCTGGGAACAATATATTAGCACGAATCTCCTTAATAGCTCTCGTCTGTTCGTCCAAAAGTCGTTGCTCGACCTGCGACTGCTGCCATACTATGATGGTGACGGAATGGCTCAACAACTGGTGGCGGTGAAGCATCCTCCCATTGAATCAAATTGTTGTTGGCTTCAGCAGCTGGTTCGGGAAAAACCTCTTCCTCACTCGATTGCTCATTATCTCCTGGACGACGCTCCGATGGGTCTACTTTGAATCGTGAGAAGCCTCGCCCACGGAACCTCGACGGAACTCCATTATCCGAACCACACATCCTCTAAAACAACAAAAAACTCAAACGCTGGTACACAAAAAAATAATAACGATAACAATTTTATTTCAACGCTAGTTAACGCTAGTAAAACAACATAAATTATTTCACATAACAAATAGAATAATATTTCAAATACTTAATCAATTAAAATTAACCCTTGTTTACATTTCGTGGTGGAATGTAACGTTTTAGTTCTGAGACGTGCACCTTGGGAATACGCCTATTATTACTCGTGCCTAAGACATAGACGGTGGGAGATAATATTTGAACAATTTCGAAAGGGCCTTCATATTTTGGAGCCAGTTTCGTTGCGAATTTACGACTACCGCTGGACAATTTATGGGTCCTCCAAAGCACCAAGTCTCCAACATTGAATGTAACATTTCTCCTTCCTCGATTGTAATACGCTGCTTGCTTGGTCCTCTCTTGGTTGACCACTCTTGCCACCATATCTCGAAGTCCATCTAATCGTTTCATACGATCAGTCCACAACGCTGGATCAATTTTCATGACTGAAGTTGGATTTTCCACAGCTCGCCGAAGACTCTTGACTGGTCTTGGATGGCGACCATAATTGAGAAACGCTGGTGATACCTTCGTTGACGCGTGGGTGGCGGTATTCATAGCGTGTCTCAATTCATGCAGATGTACATCCCAATTTCTATGATCAGAATCGATAAAAGTTGAGATCATTGTTTTTAAAGTTCGGTTCGACCTTTCGACTGGGTTCGCTTGAGGGTGGTACGGTGGTGTGGTTATGTGCTTTACTCCGCACTCTTTCAGCACTTCCTTCAAGTGACGGTTGTCGAACTCTTTTCCATTGTCGGTGAGAAGAAACTCTGGAGTTTCCCACCAGAAAAGAATAAACTCCTCAAACGCTTTGGCGATAGACTTGCCGTTCGCCGAACGTATTGGTTTCAGCTCCACCCATCGAGAGAAAAGATTTTGAAAGACCACAAGATGTTTGCACTGGCTTTTGCTCGCTGGAAACTCCATGGTGTCGGCAGCCACTACAGACCAAGGTCGTTCGTCAATTCTTTCTCCCATCAATCCTTGTGGTCCCAGTTGAGAAACTTTGTGAAACTGGCAGTCAGGGCACTGTGTGACAAAATTGTGAACGTCATGCCAAATACCCTGCCAATAATATTCCCTCGCCACTCTATCGTAAGTTTTGTCGACTCCAAGGTGACCAGCTGAGAATTCAGCATGCGCCACGGTAAGTATTTCCTCACGATGTTCTAAGGGAACTACCAATTTCCAAATTTCCTCATTTCCGGTGACTGGAGTCAAGAGTGGATCGATTCTTGATCGGTATAACATTTCGTTCTCTATCTTCCAACCCGGAAAACGCTGGGGGTGACTTCTTACTAATTCACGTCGTTTCAAGTACCACGGGTCATTTATCGTCTCGAAGGCAGCAATTTCCTCCTCTTCGTCCTGCTCCATAATGCGCGAAAGAGCATCTGGAACTTGATGTAACGTGCCCTTGCGATGAACCACGTCGAAATTCCACTGTTGAAGTTCCAGTGACCAACGCGCAAGACGTCCAGTGGGATCTTTTAAATTACGTAACCACTTCAATGCACTGTGGTCAGTAATTACTCAAAATTTTGAACCCTCCAGATAAGGACGAAACTTCTTCTTCACGGACCACAACAACGCTAGACACTCCTTCTCCGTGACGCTGTAATTTCTCTCGTGCGATGTGAGTACTCTGATAACATAAGCGATAGGATGTTCTCCATCCTCGGTCTCCTGTGTGAGTACTGCGCCCAACGCTGAATTACTTGCATCGCACTAAACAGTAAATGGTTTACTGAAATCAGGGCGTGCCAATACTGGTGCTGACGTCAATTTTGATTTCAGGAGATTAAACGCATTTTCTTGTTCTTCACCCCATTCCCAACGCTGGCTCTTTTTAAGAAGTTTCAAAAGTGGCAACTTCATTTCACTATCCTTCTCAATGAACCTCGAATACCACCCTACCATCCCAAGAAATCTTCTCACTTCTTTCACATTCCTTGGCGCTGGATAATTTAACACTGGTAAAATCTTGTCAGGGTCAGTTGTTAGTCCTTTGTTATCAAGAACGTAGCCTAAATATGCAACTCTAGAGCAACCGAACTCACATTTATCGGGGTTGACCTCTAATTTTGCATCTGCCAATTTTTTTAACACTAGTTAAAAGGTGAAGGTGATCTTCGAAAGTTTCGCTGATGATGATAATGTCGTCCAAATATCCGAACACGTGAGGATCGAATTCTGGACCAAAGAGCAAGTCAATCAAACGCTGGAAAGTACTCGGACCGTTGGTTAAACCGAAAGGTAAACGCTTGAAATGAAAAAGTCCAAACCCATTAATTGAAAATGCCGTGAACTTTTTACTTTCAGGGGACAAAGGAACTTGGTGATACGCTAGTTTAAGGTCGATTTTCGAAATAAAACGCGCCTTTCGAAGCTTATCGAGTATGGAATCGATGCTGGGAAACGGATAAGCATCATGAATCGTCACTTTATTAAAATCCCTATAATCGAAGCACAATCTATAAGATCCGTCACCTTTGAGAGCAACAACTGGAGCACTACTCCACTCGCTGGCTGAACGCTCGATTATTCCCATGTCTAACAGTCTTTTAATTTCCTTTATCAACCAATCCAAGATTGCAGGAGACATTCTTCTCGGTCTTTGTTTGACTGGAGTCGAATTCGAAATAGCAATGTGATGTTCGGTGAGTGTTGTCATACCATGTTCCTTCGACGGTGGTATTATCAAATTCTTGACTAACTCTTGAATTTGTCCACGCTGATCACTAGTTATTTCTGAAATTCCTGCACACTCTGCAAAGATGTCACTATCAGTACGCTGGTTTATATTTTTGGCAAACTCATGCCACTCCTTGCTGTTGACTCTCCACAAACCCTTTCCGAGATGCACACCCATGTCGAACGCTCGACAAAAATCAACTCCTAAGATTACGTCCTGTGTCAATTAATCGATCGCCCTTAACTTGATTGACTGAGAGACACCATCGACGGTTAACCACAATTTCAATTTTCCAAGAGTGTTTGTAGAACCACCGATAGCACTCTGTATTATTGTGTCAGTTGATTGAAGCTTCGATTTAAATTTCTCCGCTGGTTTAGGGCCTACCACAGAGATCATTGCCCCAGGGACAAACAACGCTAGATAGGGCTGATCAACGATGACTAATTTTAAGAAATATCTATTTTCAGTCCTCGCTCCATCAACAGCTTCGTCATCCATGGTGGGCTCAGCTGTTTTCATAACAGCTTTCTCCCCCCCTTGGATTGAATTACCGGTCTGATCGTCGGCACTTTGATAAATATTTGTCGATTGATCAGAATTCGGTAAATCATTCACTAAAAAGTCAGGTAAAAGAAGTTTTTGTCCCCAACGACTCTCAACACAATCCGCCTTTTTCTCTAAACTCAATTTATTTTCACAATTATTAACCCTCTTATTGTCATTTTCCAAATAAATGTCACGAAATTTTAATTTCCTAATCGCGCCTTTACTTTCACTTGACAAAATTTGGTTGAATGGATCCCCTCCATTCGGTATGCTAAATAACTCCCCACTTCTTCTCACTGGAGGGAGTAAGTCCGTCTCACTCGATTTTTCCCTCTCCACTACTCCTTTCTCTTTCGTTGGGAGTGAGCTCGCCTTACTCATACATGTGCCTCGCTTCGAAACGCCTTCGCTGGTCACTGAGAGTGGATCCCCTCCACTCTGTAGGCTGGTTGTCATGACACCTCCCTCTCCTACTTGCACTGAGAGTGAATCCCCTTCACTCTGACTTCTACACGCTGGTACAACTGCACTCACAAATTTCTCCAACTTTACATTGGTCGTGGTGTCCATGCTGGCTGCCCCGGTGTAGTGGTGGGGGGAGCAGGACAGTTCTGTCCCCCCGCACGCTCGTTTCCCAAAGCAATCTGATATTGTCTTAATTGTACGCAATTAGGACAATTTGTGAACACGACTCCCGCTGTACAACAAACTTGACATTTTTGTCTCAAAGGGCACTGATTTGCATAGTGTCCTTGTCCTTTACAAAAATGACACACACGAAACTGACACTCAGAAGCCTTGTGGCCAACACCTTGACAATGGAAACAAGCTCCCACAAAACCCTTTGGATTTGCTCCATTGTTCTGATTATTTCTCAACGCTGGTTGATTCTGCTGTTGAGATGAAATCTGATTTGCTCCCATCAAAACGGAAGCAAATGTTTGTGCTGATGGTGCTGGAAGAAGCTGAGGTGGTGTTGGTTTTAAAACACTTGGCGACGCTGGTGCTTGTGTTTTAATTGCATCCACTTTTTCACTTTTTTTCTTACTCTTCTTTTTACTCTTGGATTTCTTCTTTCTTCCCCCCTTTGAGCTTTTAGTTGATTTGTCGCTGGATCCAGACTCACACTCCGCTTGTTCTTCTCTTAATGCCTCCACTTTGACGCTTTTTCCTGGAACAATTGCCGCTGCTGTGGGAAATTTCATTTTCTCCTTTGGCAGTGGGGGTGAATGTCGAAGATCCACCGCCTTCGCTTTCTCGAACTCTCGTAAGACTCGTTCCATTTGTGAAAGTGAATTGGCCTTAGAATTCACTAACATGCGACGATACTCGGGTGTAAGACCATTATAGGCAATCCTATATTGAAGATCACGAGTCAGAGGCTTTTGAAGATGACCCATAATAATTTTCAGGTTAGTTAAATATGTGGTGATCTTCTCTCCTTTCGCTTGAGTGCGGCTTCTCAATTCCTCCATAACTTCCAAGTCATCACTCTCGCTGGAAAATTCATGCTGGAACGCCTCACGAAATTCTTGCCAGGTTAACACATCGTTTCGAATAGTGCGATACCAACTGCTCGCACTACTTCTTAGGACGCTGGGTATGGCCTGCAACAATTCCTCATCGGTGATAGCTGTACACAGCTGACAATCTTCCACTCTATTCAGGAACTCCTCTGGATCTTGTTTTCCATTATTCGAGAATTTTATTTCCCAATCTCTGAGGCATTTAATCACTTTATTTCGCCTCTCTGTTGTCGTAGTCCTGCAATGTTGTGAAGTACGGTGAGACGCTGGTTCTTCCTCATCGCAGGATGACGAAAACGCGTAAGGAGAATTTTCCCCCTCTTTGGATCTGTGTGAACCCCTCTCACTTGTGTGGGCACGCTCTATTTCTTTCTCTACTTTTAGCTTGGACTCACGCTCGGCACTCGGAATTTTCGACACAACTTCTTTCAAAATTTCTTCCCGTTTAACGCTGCTTTTAGCTATCGGTTCGGGATGAGAATGTTCAACTTGTCTGATTGGGGAGGTAAAATTTAAATATTGTTCCTCTAAAAGTCGACGCTGTTCTGCTTTCCACTCCAAAAACATTCGGTATTCAGGGTCGTTTAACAATAAACTAAATTGTTGTAATTTCGCCATATTAGGGGCAAGTTCGGACGAAATGATCGGCATGCTCGACGATGCTGTGGTGTGAACCACTGCGCTGGTATGGGTGCTTGGCGAGGTGGAAACGACTGAAGTTGTGACGATACTCGCGGATGTCATTATGGGGGTAGAAGAGTGAAAAGAAGGGAAATGACTCGTTTCAGGAACTGGTGTAACGTTGATTTCTTTCACAGTATTCTCATTAGTATCGATACTAATTTGGGAGTGTCGTCTACCCAATTCTTGAACGCTAGTTTCTCGATTCTCCTTCCAATTTCGCTCGGTAACCTTCGATGTGACTTCCGCGCTTAACTCTGGCAACGCTTCGATATTAAAAATTAATTCTGAATTTGCCTCGTCAAATTGTTCATCCCACGGCACGTCAACATTGTCTTCTAATTGTAAACGCATCTCCGCACGAAACAAACGCTCGCGTAGTACTTGTAAAGTACCTTCGACGCTGGCTGTGTGCCTGTCAAGACCGCGTATTACATGTCCTGGTGTCAACAACCTAATCGCTCTCCAAGCTGGTTCAGCTTGATCGAATCGGAATAACTCGAGTAATATTTCCGTGTAATTCTCCATTTTTAAGATAATAAAAAAAAATAATTTTTTTTGTTATTCTTTAAAAGAAAAATTAAATTCGAACTTTAATTTAAAAAAAAATTTTTTTTAACGAAATGATTCAAAAAAAGTTTTCAAACACTCCCGAAAAATTTAACACTCTTCACAAAAGTTTCCGCGCATGGCAATTTCAAACCCGAGAAAATTTCGCGCGCAGGAATTCAAACTGGCGATATCGTCGTTTGACCTGCGCAATGGGCTTCTTTCTCCTTGAAAATAAAGATGGCTACTCCAAGCAAATTTTTATGGAATAAAAATGTCCGACGTCGAAATTTTTTCTCGCCACGTGCACGACTCAGAACCGAAATTTCAAATTTGAGGTTAGGTGGCAATTATTCTTCAAATAATTATCACAAAAAAATGAAATTGTCAACACGCTGGAAGAAAAATGATTAGACACAAAAAAAATATTCGTTGGACAGACACAAAATATCACAAAAAAGAAATAGACGCTAGAATAAAAATGTGCTTCAAGTCTCAACGTGGCCCCACGTTGGGCGCCAAAAATTTTGACCAAGGGAAATTATCAGTTTAATTTAATAAATAAATTTCGATAATTCTTAAACTCAATTAATTAACTAATAATTTCCTAGATTTTATTTGCTATTGGTACTATCAATTAATCAAATCATCTTTCGAATCTTATCAGCAATTGATTCTCATGTCTCTCACTAACAATCAAATTTCACAAAGAAAAAATGCTCAGTTGAGCGCCAGTTATTTTACTTGTTTACCAAAATTATGAAAATAACAAAATAATTTATTACCAAATTAGAAATTTATAAACTCATATAACTAATACTGAGACTCTAATAATACGGGTGAGATTCTATTGAGACCGCCACTGAAAGCAAGTGGCGTTGAAGCACCATTTTGAACGCAAAGTTCAATTCTTTAGGTTAGATTGACTCACCGTTGTAGAAAGGATTATCGTAATAAATTCAAGACGCTGGTTACTCCACAAATAAAATTTATTTCTCTACGACGACGCTGGTTTAGGACGAATTATACAAATTGGCAAATTTGTATTCTCCTTCACTCGACACTCACAATACAAGTTTCAACTCAGTTCACAAAGGCAAAATAAACTATCGGAAATTTCTCTTGCTTGCATAATAAGTCTCTTACACGTAATACTTCTTTCGATGTGAACACACGAGTTGCTAAATTGTTCGTTATTCAAATTTCGTTATTCCGATTCATCAATCTTAATTCTCACACAAAATTCACAATCTCAATTCTATTACATCAATTCGCAACTCTACTCTCTGTTAACGCACGAGCTACAATACTGTCTCGAAGCGCGTCTCTGACTTTCTCACTCTCTCCTACGTAAGAACATCTTGAGACGCTCGGTTCTCTCTCTCTCTATCCCATACGCAATGTAAATTGAGTCAAAAGTAAAAAGGAAACACTAATCAAATATCGTCCAAAACTGGTTAACAAATGATAATACTCGGCAATAAAAAAAGCCTCTAAACTCAAAAATCAAATTAGTAATTCTTTCAATAGTAATTGACAACAAAAACGATATTTCTCTAAAAGCATTAATTCTAATTATTAAATAATTCAAACTGAAACGGAAATGTCTAAATCGTCAGGCAGGGGCGGAACTGTGACGGGTACCAAGGTGCCGAAGACAAAATGAAGTGACAGTGACGAATCACTTTTCACATATTTCAGTTAAATTTAAAGTGTGAGAAATTCAAAATAAGGTCAAAAGAGTACAAATGTACTAAGGCATTTGAAAACCTATGGAAACAGTACAGCTGATTCAAGGCCAAGGTTAAGAAAAAGATACGAAATTTTCATATTTGAAGAAATTAAAAATCATTTCAAGATAAGATAAATCTTATGCACAATTTATATGGAGTTAAATATAAGGATAATTTTTTATACAGAATTGTATATTTTGTTGTATAAAATTAGTACGGATTTTGGTAATTATAATTAAGTTATTAATTATTTAATTAGGTTTTAATAAATAAAGTAGTAATAAAATTTATATTAATAAATAGTAAAAAAATTAATAAAAATTATAAGAATAAGTTAAATTGATAAAAGTATATAATTTGAAGATCTATTTAAATAATAAGAAATAAAATAAATTCAGAGATGGAAATAAATGGCAGTTACGCAATAGTATTGTTATGGGTAAACGGTAGACAATTTGGAGACAAGAGAAAGAGAAAATATATCTCTGTCTTTTCGGGAATGATTTAAATATTATTGGTGGAAAGAATATGACGTACTACGAATTTCCGTGAGTAGGGAGAAAGCTTGCTTTGCGAAACGGAAATGACGACGCGTAACCGGAAGAGATTAAGGGTGAATATCAATATAGAAAATTCTAGACAATTCTAGAGAGTCCTAGAAGTTTCTATAGCGTCTCCAAATTGGTATATTAACAGCGAAATTGAAGGTCTCGCTCTTTTATTTCGACTACTCTGTTCACAAAGGTACGTAAGTATAAACTCTAAAACTGTACTTGTAACACCCAGGAATTCGTTGTTTTACAACTTATTACCTGGTGTTGTAAGTATTAATTGTAATATACACATTATTTAAACAGTAACACTGACATTGTTATAATATTGTATAACGCAGGAATTCGTTGTTTTACAACTTACGACCTGAACTTTACAATATATAACTCATTAATATAAATATTTACAAATAAAAAGAATACTCAGGAATTCGTTGTTTTACAACTTACTACCTGGTATTTTAAAATAACACTGACATATTAAAAATATTGTATAACACAGGAATTCGTTGTTTTACAACTTACGACCTAAACAGTACAATATTTAACATACATTTATACTCACATTTACAAATCGTAAAAATTACTCAGGAATTTGTTGTTTTACAACTTACTACCTGGTAATTAAATAAAAATTATCTACAAAGTCAAGCCCTGGTGGAAGTGTTAAGGAATTTACCAAGAAATTGGTTTACTACCTCATAATCTAAAACCTTAAGGGGTAACAAAAGCAAATCGTAAGTTTATTGAATATTCTTATGAGCTGTGTTCATATAGTAATAGGCTATATCAATGTGGCAGATTGAAAGATTCAATAAATATTGATCCCAGACCATCAAATTATTTATAATAGGTAATAATTAATTCATTTGAATTAATTTAATTAAATCAACAATTTTACTTATTTTTATTTTATTTATTACTGAGTCAATTCATATAGACCATACCAACCGAACTTACAAAAATTATTTATTTAAATAAACTATATCATAAGAAAAGATTTCTTTATAGTTAAAAATTGTGTTAATTTAATTTATTATTTATTAATTTATATTTTATAATTTTATCCAACGAAAGAAAGATAACAAAATTATCTTATTTAGTAGTGGATAATTTAGAAAGAATAAAAGCTGAATTACCGAATAATTATTGGAGCAGATTCCTTTAATTTGGTTATAAAGCGACAAATTTTCTCAAAAATAAAATATAATATTAAAGAGAAATTTGTATTACATAATTTCATTCATATAATTTATTACTATATGTTGTCAAAACAGATCTTATCAGTTGATACAGTTTGGCGCGTGCCTCATTGTTAGAGGATCTTTAAATTTAGGAAATAATGTCCCTTTAAATTTATACAAAGACATTCTTTCTATTCAGATTACATAAGAATGAGAAATATTTAATACACATGTATAAGATATTTCTCATGTTAGAAACACGTGGGTTTTCAGAAGTTTACCGTACAGTGGGCTTTTAAATTAAAATGAAGGAAAATATATAGATATATACTTCCCTCGGTCTGTTAACCAATACACGTATGTTTCACCATTATCACAGTTTTCGGTAGAATCGACACTTTTACATATTTTCATTTATCGTTATTTAATAATGCTGCAACTCTTTTGTTTATTTCATTCACATCCACATTTTTAGGAGCTAAAATTGCATAGCTTGCTAATTCTTCAAATTTAGACTTTTTAATCAAAACATTATATATTTCTTGATTAATATCTATCTGACCTTTTTCAATAATTGATTCTGGTAATTGAATATTGTCATGTAGGCCATTAATTTCACCATTTCCTACTTTTAAGAAAAAATTTATAAACTCAAATTCTTCAGGTAATGCTCTCATATTTTCAGATAATGAAAATTTATGAAAACAACTCCATAATAAACTATTTTTTATAGATAAACTAATAATTTCGCTTCTGGTACTTCGCTCTTTTATTGTCAAGACTTGTCTAAAATCGACAACAATCTTTTGTTAAACATTTAATTTTTTATATCTTTCTTTACCCATAACACTTTCTTCTTGACAATTAATAGCATGATTCACATGAAATAATTTTTCATTATCTTCTATATCAATTAATCCCTTAAAATCAGTTAACTAGTGTCCATCTCTTGCAAGCAAAAATTTTATATTTATATAAGCTTTACGCAAAGCCTCATTTTCTTTACATGTTCTTTTATAATCTTCAGACATGTGTTGCTTGAATTCATCCCAAATTTAGTTAGAGTACACTGGACGACAATGAATTAAAATTCTAACAAATAATTGACGAAGCATCTGTGTCATCATCCAGACAACAGCTTCGCTCAAACAATTTTTCCACTCATTATCATCATTAATAAGCCCTAAAGCTAAACAAGCAGATGTGAATGTCATATGTACTGTTACTTTAACTGTTTTCAAAGTGTCAAAAGATTTCCTTTCCTTGTAAGCAATATCAGTCAGAGATGACACAATTCATCATAAAAGGGATTAACAGATTACATTCATTCTAATTCTTTTTCACTATGTTCTCTAACATTTCATTTTATAGATTTCTGAACCCATGTGTAGTGTTCTGGTATTGGTGAATAATAATACTGATGTGCATTTCTGTCACGCTTGTTTAACTCAAAATAATCTATTAACTTTGTTTTCTTATCTAAATCAAAAGAAACATTGTCATTTTTTACTTCAAGAAATAATAACATTTTGTTCATTTGGTAAATGTATTACTTGATTTGTTATAAATAGTATCATAAGACTCTGGTATTAAACCTTCTAAATTTGTATTAAAAATTGCGGCAACCTCATTACTTTTTTAAAATTTGTACCTTTCTTTATCAAATCCTTTCTTTAAAGTAAATAATAATTGTAGTTCCTGAATTTCGGTATTATTTAGTTTTGCTAAAGCAGTCTCTGTCTTAATTACTTCAAACATTATCAGCAAAGACTTTGTGAAATTGTTACAATCTCTTATTAATTTTTCAATAATTAACAATAACTGTTCATCTAAATTGTCATGTTTTTTTAATCTGAAACTAACAGCATCGTCTAGATCATAAATGAATAATTGACCAAAAGAAGGATCATCATCTTTTTCAGGATATAAGGCATTATTCATTTGATAATAAATTTGACCTTGAATTTTGTAACAAAACGGCCCTCGCCTATTACCTTTAAAATTGACTACATTAGCATTTAATGAAGCAAAAGCAAATGAATTATTATACATTCTAACATTAGCTCTGAAATGATCAGACTTTTTGTACGATCCATCTAACAAACTTTTTAGTTTACAATGATATTCTACTAAAGGTAATAAAACACCACCATGCCTACAACAATCATTAAAAGTATTCTTGTTGTTAACTTTCTCTTTTGCAAAATGTTTAGCCTGACAATGTCTGCAATTAACAGACATTTTTGCTTTTTGGTAAGCTGCAAAACATTTTTTAAATTTCTGGTTCGAAGTGTTATCATTTCTTGCAGTTGAAGGTAATATCATCGTATCATCATTTTTTTCCACTTCATTTATAAATTTTAGATTTATTTCTTTTACTTTATTCCCATCATTAATTACTTGTGTTTTATAGTCAGTTTGAGATATTTTTAGGTTATAATCTACTCCACTTAATTTAGTTATAGAACTATCAACAGTCATTGTTCTTAATTTAAGTCTTTGACGATATGCTTTTTGATAATCTGCAGAACTTTTTTTAATTTTGTGGTTTAGAATGTTATCATTTTCACCATTTCTGCATGCGAATGTAATACTATCGTATCATCATTGGCTTTTTTCACTTTTTTTAAGGATTTTAACTTCATTTCTGTTACTTCATTTCAATAATTAATTATCTGTATTGTATCACCTGCAACTATTTGAGATATTCTTGAGTTATAATCTAGTTTACTTGAAACATGAATGTCTTTTTGTTGTTCATAATTTATTTTTTCTTTTAATTTAAGTCTTTGACGGTATGCTTTTTGATAATCTGCAGAACATTTTTTACTTTTTTCTTTCGAAAACTTAGATTTTTCTTCATTTCTTATTGATGTTTGTAATAATTAAGAATCATTCACTTTTTTAAAAGATTTTAACTCAATTTTTTTGTTTACTCTCATATTGACATAATTGCATTTCATTACATACAATTTTCAGGGATATTACTGATGTAGAACCAAGTGCATGGGAAACAACAATATTTATTTGCTTCGCAGCAAATATCTTTTGTTCTGATGTATTGCTTTGATGATATGCTTTTTAGTCATTTCCATCACAGCTTACACTATTTGTTACAATTTTTCGAACACAACTATTAACAACTTCTTCAATGTTATGTTTAATGTTACAATAAATGAAAGTAGCAAATACAATCGCGTATACACCGCAATAAACAAAATTAGGCTGTTGTTGAACTACTGGAAAAACTGTAGTAGGTTTAAATGGATATAATTAATTTAAAAATTGTATTTGATTATTGTTTAAGCATTTTCTGTTAAGACTATCATAAATGTATAATTCATTTCCATTATAATATGTACAAATCCAATGTCCATTGTCGGAAGGGACGCTAAACAGAATTTGAATGTGGGACTGATATTTGTTAAATTCATTCCAAGTTTATCAGGTGGTTCTTTGTCCTCTGGAATTTTTTCTTCTGTCAATGATTCTTGGGAATCAGACTCAGTACCTGATTCTTGTTGCATTTCTCTTTTTTTCTACATTGTTTTTTTCTTGTAGTCAATAGTTTATTTTTGTCTACAGTTTGTTCATTTTCTTCTTGTTCCTCGATAAGACTTTCTGGTAAATTTCTTCCCTTTTTGTTTGATTACCGTTTTCGATTAGAGGTTTAATCACTGCGTTCGAATAGTCTTCAATTTCTTCTTCCCTTTCTTCATAATTGCAACCTTTTATATTCCGCTTTGGAAGTCAATTTGTTGTTGGATCTACTGAAACTTTTTCTTCAAGATTTTCTGGAATATCTTTCAATTTGTTGGACTCCGATTTTTCCATTTGTTCTTCAACTTCTTTTGCACATGAGGATTTTTCTTGATTTTGATCTTTTTCAGAATGAATTTCTGGGATTTCATTCATTTTTGAACTACGGGAATTTAAAAGTTTTTGTTGCGCTCTTGTTAACAAATTAACTTTTGTTAGTTCAATTGGGTTTCGCGATAAGGCATCTGCATTAATATTGATTTTTCCTGGTCTATAATGGACCGTATAATTATACTCGGATAAATTAAAACGCCATTTTTGAACACGAGTATTTAAATCTGCTGACTTGAACCATACTAGAGGCTGGTGATCGGTGTAAATATTAATTTCGCGATTGTACACATAGGATCGAAATGCTTTTACTCTTTCAACTACGGCTAGTGCTTCTTTTTCGTACACTTCGTAATTTAATTCTGGACCTCGGAGAACGCGAGAGACATAGGCAACAGGCTTGTCTTCACCTATTTTTCCTTGAGATAGTATACCGCCGATACCATATCCAAATGCATCTGTTGTAATATTATAGGGATTATCCAGCATAGGGAATTGAAGCAAGGGTGCTTTACACAAAAGGTCCTTTAACATTTCAAAAGGAATATTGGCTCTTTCGTTCCAATAAAATTCTGCATCTTTTTGCAACAATTTTGTCAAAGGTTTTGCGATTTGTGCAAAATTTTTGATAAACCTCCTGTAATATCCTGCAAGTTTGACCGCTTCGATTTTTTTTGGGTCAGGACTGAGACCATCTTTACTTAACTTATGTCCCAAATAGTTTACTTCCGTTCGCAAAAACTCACGTTTGTCGGTTTGAATTTTTAATCCAGCTGCAACAAGTCTTTCCATTAACTCGTTAAATTTTTCTTCATGCTCTTCCAACGTATCTGCATAAATAACGATGTCGTCCAAATAAAAATAATAAAAATAATATTTAGCCAAATAATATTTAGCACCTCCGACTTGATCGAATATTTCCGTGATGTTAGGAAGAGGATAACTATCATTAATGGGTTTTTCATTTAACCTGGAAGATCATCTCCTGGTAAATAAAACATGTGTTTATATTTATTAACTAGTTTTAGGATGTGTTCGCGTTTTTTTTTCCACTAAATGATCAAGCCGTAAGAAATCTGCGATGTTGAGATTTTTTAATCGTTCTAACTCTTCTTGTTCTTCTTGATAATAGGGATTTGAAGGGTCAAGATAAAACTCATTGCTTTCTATTTCCGAATCTAAACCTTTCGATAAATCGTGAGAATTTACATGAAAAATATATTTTTCTTAACTTAACTTAACTTAACTTCTTAAGTTGAAATCAAATTCGATATCCGTAGGTTGAACGGTATCAATTGCGTAGATATGAGCATTATTATCTGAGACAACTTGAAATGTGGAAAGGACTCCATAAATAAACAAATCAGTATAACCAAGAGTTGAAACGAGGTTATTACCGACACCCCTTAGAAATATTTTTTTGTCAGTCATCAATGGATCTCCGGGTAACATTAAACATTCCTTAATTATGTGTGGTTCAGAACCTGTATCAATCAGGAAATCAGTGCCCTGATCTGTAAGGCATTTATTAATGGTCATAAAAGGCAAATTTCCTAAAATGTTGATATCTTTGACACTGCAAAACATCTTTACTTTCATTTACTTGATTGTCTCTGCGTTTTAGATTTATCCTTAAATCATTTATTTCTAACTTCTGTGTTCGAAAATTTATTCTGCATAGAGATTGAAGGAAGAAATTTGTTCCTAAAATTCCATCGTATTGCACGGGTGTATCATTAGGGATAATTAAAAATTCTGTAGTGATCAAATTCAAACCAATCTTCAATTTGATCGAACCTAAAGTATTTGAACTACTTCCGCCAAATTTAAATTTCATGGTAAAAACGATAAAAAACAAAGAAATTTGGGTATTGGTTCTGGGTTAGGTACCTTCTAGTACAAACGAAAAGGTCTACATTGAAACGCGTAAGGAAACAAGATGCGGCGGGCTTCGCCTGCCTCTGAGTTGTTTCTTTTCGGGGCACCCAGAAAAGGTTTTTTTAAACTTTGAAGGGGGGATTGGTTCTGGGTTGGGTACCTTCTAGTTCAAACGAAAAGGTCTACATTGAAACGCGTAAGGAAACAAGATGCGGCGGGCTTCGCCTGCCTCTGAGTTGTTTCTTTTCGGGGCACCCAGAAAAGGTTTTTTTAAACTTTGAAGGGGGGATTGGTTCTGGGTTGGGTACCTTCTAGTACCAACTAGGAAGTCAATTTGACTCCCTTTCTACATTAAAACGTGTAAAGAAACTAGGTGCGACAGGCTTCACCCGCCTCTTTGTGGTGTCTTTTCGCGTCACCTAAAAAAAGTTTTTTTCAAAAGTTGAAGGAGGATTGGTTCTGGGTTGCGTACCTTCTAGTCCCAACTAGGAAGTCAATTCGACTCCCTTTCTACATTAAAACGTGTAAAGAAACTAGGCGCGGCGGGCTTCGCCCGCGTCTGAGTGGTGTCTTTTCACCACGAAAATCAATTTAGCTTTGTGAAGTTAGAAAAGGAGTCAAGTTGACATCCTAATTGTAAGCTCCCCCCTCCAACGTTTAAAAACCTTTTTTCAGATGCCCCAAAAAGACCTAGTTTCCTTCCACGTTTTAATGTAGAAAGGGAGTCAAATTGACTTCCTAGTTGGTACTAGAAGGTACCCAACCCAGAACCAATCTCCCCTAAAAATCCCAATCCCCTAAAAAAACCTTTTCTAGGTGCCCCGAAAAGAACAACTCAGAGGCGAGCGAAGCCCGCCGCATCTTGTTTCCTTACGCGTTTCAATGTAGACCTTCTTGTTTGTACTAGAAGGTACCAAACCAGAACCATACCCCTTCTAACGTGACCTACAAAGAAATCCTTTTTTAAAGGACCACAGGTGAGTACACTACAGAAGTGGGTGTTTTTATTGTTTTTACCATGAAATTTAAATTTGCGCAAATTTTCATGATGATTTTCGTAATCAGCGTACCAAAATACATAAAGAAACTTTATTTTGTTAAAATTACATGTCCTTTTAGTTGAAAGTATATTTTAACCAATTTTTATGGAATTACATGGTTTTTTGCATTTTTCTCGAAAATTAACAATTTTTTGAAAAAAATAGTGAAAAAAAATATTTATTTTTGTAAAATCTATATCTTTTGTATGAAACGTTTTTTAAAATTTTGCGTTTTTCACGAGTTAAACGCAAACAAACCCATTTTTATGGTGTTTTTATGGTTTCTACCATGAAAATTAAATTTGCGCCAATTTTCAGGATGATATTCGTTATCATGGCACAAAATTACGTAAGTATACTAAGTTTCATTAAAATCGCACATATGCACTAATCGGAAGTATATCCATTAATTTTACTTATCAATATATTAAATCGAAAAAAAGATATTTTCAAAAAAATCCAAATTTTAAAACTCCATAACTCAAAAAATATTTTATCAATTTAAAAAAAATATATATTTATATTTCCACTAATAATAGTAACATTTTAGCAAAGTGTAGAGAAAATTCATTTTTTTACCTAGGCAGTTAAGGAATTTTGCCCCATATGTTTGTAATTTGTGGTTACGTTTTATTTTTTTACTCCGAATCCCTTTGAGATCCCAAGATGAAACTTACAGGACATTTAAAGCACATTTGCCCTAACATTTAGTAAAATTTTGAAAAAAATCGAAGACGATGTTTTTTCAAAAACGGATTTTTAATTTTTCAAAATTAAAAAAAAAATTTTTTGTATTTTTCTTTTTTATATTAATTGTATCTTAAAATATATTTAAAACCAAAGAAATCCTTTTTTTAAAATCCAAAATCGGTTAATTAGAACCGAAGTTATAGCATTTTTAAAAAAAAGACAAAAATTTTGAAAATGCCATATTTTTGGTAATTTTTAAAATTTTGGAAAAATATTTTCCATTTTTACTTTCAAAATTTACTTTTACAATTTTAATGAAAATTCTTAATTTCAAAAAAAAGAAGAATATAATTTTTCTTACTGTTTTTCATTAAATGTAATTATTTCAACAACTTATATAGTTACTGCCAAAATATTTGTAACAGCAACTTAAATTAGTTGACAAAATTTTCATTTGTTTCAATTTTGTTTTTTTTAACTATTTTCGGAAATAGAAGTATTTTTTAAAAATAAAAAAAAATTTTAGTTTCATTTTTTTTAAGAAACAATTTTAGGAAATTTGGGAATTAGATTTTTCTAAACTTTAATATTTTTTGTTAAACAAAATTTCAAAAACTCATTCATATTCATTTTTCCCGAGAAATTAACATTTTAAATAAATTTAATGAAAAACCTCATGAAATATAATTATTTCTAAAACTTACAACTGTCATTTATCCAAAATTTAGTTACTTTTTTAAGAATTTTTGAATAAAATTATTGAAAAACTTTAACAATCTTCAAGGAAAAATAATGTTATTAAACGAAATTTTAAATAAAAATCTAAAGATTTTTAAACTTTTACCTCCTTTAAATTTTTAAGGAATTTAATTTAAAAACCCTTTTTAAAATTTAATTAATTTCCAAAATTTCTGTTATAACGGTTCAAATATTTAATTTAAAAAAATTTTTTTTTAATGTTAATTAAACTTTTAGTTAAATCAATTCCTCTCAGAGTTCAACTACGAGAATTGAATTATTTAAATAAAATAATTTTTTTTAATTCATAAAATGATGTGATTTCAAAAAGAACAAACTCCTCAAATACAAAACTTTACAGAATTTCCAATTATTTCAATTTGTTAAAATTATCATTGCAAATTCGAGTACCTTTTTATTGAAAAATAAAATTTTAACAAATAAATGTTTTAAATTTTAATAAATTTTGTAAAATAAATGTTTTAAATTTTAATAAATTTTGTAAAATAAATAGTTAACAAATTATTGTTTTTTTATTTGTTTAAAATTTCAAAATACTAAAAAAAATTTGAACTGAAAATTTTACAAAATTCAATAAATTTTCTATAGAATTTCTGAATAATATTATTCAAAATTTAATTTATAAGGAAGCTAACAAATTAAAACTCTACACATTTTTATACACACAGTTTACAAGTCAACATTTCTTGTTTTCAAATATTAATTTGAACTGCAAAAGAAAACATTGGTATATAAAAAAACGCTAACTTCAGACGACGACGATTATGTTGATAATTATAATATAATTCGAATTTTGACTCATTTGTTTACAATTTCAGAGTTTATAATTTCTTTTTTTTCTTAAAATTTTTAATTTTAGAATTTGAATTAATTTTCTTTGTTTATAATTTTTGGAGTTTGATTTAGTTTTAAAAAAATTTTTTTTTTTGGTTTATAATTTTTTAATAAGAATTATAAAAAATTTTGTTTTGAATTAAAGATTTTAATTTTTTATTATTTTTGAATTTGAGGTTATATTTTTTGAAATTGGAAGAAAAACAAAAAATTTTGTTTATAATTAGAAATTTTTTGTTTTGATTTAGAGTTTTTAAATTTTTTAATTAGAAATTTTTTCTTTTTGATATTCATTCATTATAAAAATTTTGTTGGCTTAGAATTGATTTTTTTTAAATTGATATTTGGGAATTCTATACTAGAAATTCATGCTTTTGACTTTTGACATGTATATAATGTCAAAAGTTGTATAGTTTTTAAAGGTTGTATATATTACAAAGATTATACTCATTTTAGGGGTTATACACAGAATTCATAAAACAATTTTTTTGTTCTATTTTTAACAATTTATCATACATTTTTTTTAATTTAGAATTTGGAATTGGAAATATACATTTATTTATAGTGATATCTTTTATTTAAAGCTTAAACGGCTATTTTTCACTACAAATCAATATCGCAAGTCAATATGTGTATATATCGATTTTTGAACTATTGATTGTCGATTATCAATATTCGACTTTCGATTATCGATTGTTTTATTCGATTTAAAGGTTTCAATACTTATAAACACAGGATCTTGTTATTTTTAGAGCTGAATTATAGAAATTAATGGTAAAGTTAATGAAGGAAATTAAAAACAAACATAAATTCCAAGATTTTAATTTAATTTAAACAAGTTTTTTTTTATTTTGAAATTTTTTTTTAATTCTGTATAAAAATTTTCGAATTACGAATTTCTCACATTTTTATTTAACCAAAGAAATTTAGTCATATTTGTGAATTTTTATGCCGTAAATATTCGCAAGTAAAGGGAGAGAAAAAAAATTTATTTCGGATACTTTTAGTATGAAAAGAGATGAAAGATGAAGAATTTTAACAAAAATCAATCTGAATTATCCCCCCGGGGCCTCCAAAAATTTACTATGTTACGTCCGTAAACATAACATTGTATACATTTATTTATTTAATTATTTTTGAGTCTAGACTTGCGTCCACTAACTCGGAAACGATTCAAATTGATTAATGTTTTGAGGAATTTTATTTAACAAAAGATAAAAGAATCACTAATCAGATAAACTAATTAATGTTCTTTAGGCGGGAAAATAAAAAAAATATTGTCAAATCCAAAAAATTTCAAATGAATTTTTAAAGAAATATTAACCGGATAAACCTATTAATATTCTTTAGAATTGAGAGAAGTGACAAGAAATAGATTTTAGAAATAGTTAGACAGCAATATAATTTTTAGACACTTACTTTTATTACAAAATCAAAATTGTTGTAGAAGTTGACAAAACCAGGAACAGCAACAACAGGAACTTGATGAAAAAGCTGGACCTTGGCTTCCTTCTTTTTGATGTAGATTGGAACTTTTTTGAATTTTTAAATAAATTTGAAACACTATTTTACAATAAATTTGAAACAATGTTTTAAAAAACAATAAAAATTCAAACTTAGTCTTTTTTATTGGAAATTTCACTAAGGTTAGAGAACTTTGAAAATTAGAAACTTCAAACTTTTTAGGATTTAAAAGATTGAAATCCGAACTGAATTTAACAGTAGAAATTTAGTAATAGTATTAGAAAAGATTTCTTTGAATGACTCCGTTTTCAATAAGGATCACATTTTTATATCTTTGTCCCTTCCTAATTTTTGAGTTGCGGTTGGTTTTGAAGAAGATTGTTTTAAGGTGGAGGAAAAGGAGGTTGGGAAATTGTTGTGATTGGCTCAGTAAAATGGAAAATAGTGAAAACTCATTAGGCTAAAGACAGTATTGGGCCCTTCAGGCCCAGCCTTGTAAAAATAGGAGTTACGTAGGCGTATTTTAAATAGGGATATTTTTGAGTAGAAGGGGTTTTAAAGTTCTTATCGTTTTCAAAAGATGGAGCCAAAATTCACTTTTTTAACAAGATCCTGAAAATTTACATTTTTATGTTAAAAATGAATTTACAATATTGAAATTATTAACAATAAGTTTAAACAATAAAATATAGTTAATAATGATAAATTTCTTATATAAAGAATTTTATATACTTAAATAATAGTTTTGCCGTAAAAATAACTTGAATAATTAAAATTTATTTAATATAAAGAAATAAAATTGTTAATTAAATCTAACTTTTATAAAAGTATAGAATATTCCTTATTTACCGCATAATTATATTTAAGAATTAAAAAAAATAAATGAATTAATAAAATAAGAATTATTTAAATATTTAATAATTATTTATAAATAACTATACGCAATGATTTGTGTATATAATTAATTAATATTTGAAAAAGTTGAAATAATTGTGAGGTTAGTTAATTTAAAGTTATTGAATATAAATAATTTTTTTTAACACTTATCTTTTTTTCTCACTTATTCTCATACTTCATGCTTAAACTAATTTTAACAAAAAAATACGTATTGATTAAAAGTTAAATTTTTAATAATAACTGTCATTTATTTAACAATAATATCAATAACTGTAGAACTTATAAAATAATAAAAATTAATAAGGTCTCAGGAATTTAGGAATTTTACGTAGACTATAGACACATACTCTATTGTTTCATATTATATGTATTGTTTGTAATTTACGACTATTGATTTTTGGGCTTTTAGAATTTGATGAAAATATTTCTCATCTTTGAAAAATAAAGTTTAGAAATAAATACACTTAAAGTGATCGTTCCCCTATCTTTTATTTATTTCTAAACTATTTTCTTATACAATTTATTTAGGGTTGACAAGAAGACGCGACAGAATTCGAAAACAACCTTATTTATTTAAGAAATATTTCGTTCGTTATTGTCGGTATTTGTGGGGGACGTCACACTTGTGAGACTTCAAAGAACATTTTATCCGGAATTAGAGACAAAAAACCCACTACATTATAGACAGTTGCAAGTAAGATATATCAATTTAAACATTTTTACCGTCATTTTCTTGAAATCAGACTTCACAGTTTTAAATATTCAAATGCGCCTAACTTCGGTAAATAATTTTTTTGGCCAAACGGCAAAATACTTGTCGTTCAAAATTGTGTGAAAAATAATATATTTCAACACGGAGAGAAAAACCAAGCGTTTTTAGTATGAAGCCGTCTATGCTCATTTTGTATGGACGTTCCTGCTTAAGGGGCGTTGCCTCATACTACAGTTGCATAAATCTCATACCGAAAAAGCATTAATTCTTGTAATCGTAGTATGCTGATGTCCCATGCATTTAAAGGTAGAGAGTTCATGCTCATATTGTACAAATTTTATACAAATACTGCAGAACGCCTATAGCTCATGTAAATTCTTTTACGAAATAAGTATGACTGCACGGAGAGAAATCTGTTGCTCTTAGCGCATGAGCAGGACGTACTAAAAGCGCATACACAACACCATGCTTAAATTGCAAGAAATCCATGCTGATTTTTCATGGATTTGAGAAACTGTGGCACAAGTGGGAAAAAGCTGTGCAAAGTTAGCACCAGCCTTTGAAAAATTAGGTACAGACGTCTATGCGAAAACCGAACCAACATGTCTCTAGCGTTATTTGTAGCACATTTCTCTCCGTGTGTTCATACTATAAAAGCTTGGTTTTTCTCTCCGTGAATAGAAAACTATTATTTGACTTTTATATTTTAGCCTGTGTGAATTGAAATGGAATTAACCTTTAATATTTATAAAGTTTTTTGCAAATAATATATATATATATATATATATATATATATACTATAACGTTCATTTTACTTTCACTTTATATTGAGATAATTATTTATGGACTTTTAAACAATTATTTCAATAAGTTTTATTTTTCAAACCTGTTCTGAATTGTTTTAAATAATATTAAGTTTATATTTGACGATAGATCAGAGCTGAACGCTATCTACAATTTAAATTTAATTATTTGGTAAAGTTAAAATAAATTATTTTATGAGCGCCGTGATATTTTACTTGAAAATGTCCAAAAGATTAATTTACTAATTTTGCCAGACTAATTTAGAAAATATTAGGAAAGTTCCTAACAAACCGCGGAGAAGGGAGGAGTAAGGAGATCAACAAAACAATTAATTACACAGTCACTGAATTTTAAGAATTATCAAAATTTATTTTTATTCAATTATTGGTTTCTTTAGAATTTTATTTTTTTAACAATTATTAGTTGGTGCTCAAAACTGACCTTCCGCATGACAATGCGGAGACAAGCATCACTTTTCAATACTTCAAAATAATTTTAGTTATATATTTATTTAATATATTTGCCAATCCAGCGAGAAGATGACAACTTAGTTTTATCGGAACTCACCGTCGCTGTGACGCCGACCGACAGTTGTTAACACTTGCAACATTTTGTAATTTTCCGTACCAACCAAAAACTGTGCGTTTCACACTGAGGTGAAGTTACATGGCTGTAGCAAACAAACAATTCCTTGGAAAAAAGATGCGCGCACATCAATTTTGAAGCATCTAAAATAAATGATAAAATTGAACATATTTTATTATTAAACTTTTTATTTATTACAAACCATAAATAAAAATTATTATCTTAAACTGTTTTTCGTTAATAATTTTAATTAATTATAATTTTAAAAAAATTTTTTAAACCACTTGAGCGGCAGGGCGTCAGAAATGTTTTGTTTTTTATGTTGTTTTGTTGAAATGTTTTGTTTGTTTTTTAAAGTAAAAGAACAGACCTGTAAACAAAAAAAATGTTTTTTAAAATATTTAAATAATTTTTTAATTTTTTAAGTTAATAATAATTAATAGAGATTTATATTAGTAGCGTTTCAGTTTCTGCCAAAAAAAGTCAAATTTTTCTTCATAAAATTGTTTAAATATTTGAAAAAACATTTTTATTACAGGTC
Organism: Leptopilina drosophilae; assembly: GCA_032873175.1. NCBI lineage: Eukaryota > Metazoa > Arthropoda > Insecta > Hymenoptera > Figitidae > Leptopilina > Leptopilina drosophilae. The sequence goes on from CM065478.1 coordinate 45,866,599, forward strand.
TGTTCTTTCACTTGAAAAAACAAAAATACTTTGTCGTGATATTATAAATCTCTTTACAAAATGAGAAAATAGTCGTCAAATTTCGACGCCTTTTTCGCATTTTTGCCGCTTCTGTCACCTGCACGCTGTCGCCCTACCACTCAAGTGGTTAAAAGAAAAACAAAAATTTAAACGTATTAAGGCTCCATCATTACAAAATTCAGCCAATGAGGATCACTCATTATAAATTTTATTATTAATTCAGTCAATGAGGAAAAAGTTCTACACTTGAAGTTAGCTGCTTTGACTCCAGTATGTAAAATTTCACGATTATCCAATCAAAATAAAGGATTTTGAAAAACATCTAATCAAGAAAAAGTTCTACACTCGAAGTTAGTCGATCTTACTCATCTCGTTTTTAGAAAAGGAATAAAATATATAGATTGTTAAAACCAAAATTGTTTCCACATTTTTCTTTCTCTTAATGAAATATAAAATTATTATATCCATAGTTGTAATTCATTAAACCAATATTTATTTATTATTGAACTCATGGATTATCATAAACAAAGAATACTTACGATATGAATAAGGCGAACTTTTATATTTAAAAATACTGTTCCTTCATGAAAAAATAAAGTGAGCGGACTTACCCAGAAAAATTACGATTTTGAAATTTGGTTCTTGTGAATTAAAAATGTTCTTTAGTTAAAACTAAAAAAGATAAATCAAAAACTCTTAATTTTTTTAGTAGAAATCATAATCTTTCAAATGATGTAGACTTCAGTTTAGCTTACATTATGTATTTTCTATTACATTTAATATATGGGCAATTCCACGTGAGATTTACCTATGACCTCTTAAATTCAGACAAAAATATTTTTTTTCTCTTCTGTATTGAAAAAATACGTATTTTATATTTATTTATTTTATTTAAGAACAAATTTTTGAGTTATGAATATTCAAAATTTTGGATTTGTAAACATAGACCAATTTCCAGTAGCTTACAAGTCTGAAAATATTGAATTTAGAAAAATGTTGTCAAAGAATGAAAGTTTTAGTTTTCTTTCAACTTTAAAAAAATTTTTATAAACAAAATTAATTTTTTTAAACTTAGAACCTGATTTTTTTTAAATTTATTTATACTTTATAATGTACAGAAAATTTCCTAAAAAGAACTGAAGAGGGTGTGATGCGTTTATTGAGTTAAAAACATTTTTCAAAAATCACGTGCATGCCTCACAGTGGGACTTTTTAGAATTAATTATTCATTTCATGTGTTTTAAATGTCTACAGCCTAGAATTTTTAATAGATTTGAGTGTTTTTTGCTTTAAACTCAAGAGGAATAATTAATTTTTTAACATTTTCCCTCCATGCAAACCTATTAATATTCAATTTTTAGAATTTTTATAAAATAAAAATTAACAAATTAATTGTTTATACTTTGCCTTAAAAATGAACTTTCTTTTTTTTATTCCAATACTACTCATATCTTAAATGAGTTTAAATTACTATAATATAATCTCCAGATAAATAGCAAATCATAAAATAATTTATGTAAATTCTTATAAATAATATTAGTTTGGTTCCTTTGTATCAAAAAACTTTGTTTTTTGATAAAGATGAACTAAGGTTAACTATTTGTTAAGTAATATTGTTTATAACAATTTACATAAATTATTTTATGATTTGCTATTTATCTAGAGATAAATAGTTTATAATAGATAAATAGTTTATAGTAATATAAACTGATTGAAAACATGAGTAGTAACGGAATAAAAAAAAGAAAGTTCACTTTTAAAGCAAAGTACATACAATTAATTTTTCGGTTCCGCACACCTATAGTGTACCGATGGAACCCTATTGGTGAGACTCTTGTGTCCGTAGCCAAATAGCGTCCCCCTCTAGCGGCTAAACTATTTGACCAAGAGAGCTCAAATTTGGTATAGATACGTATTTTCACACGTAGATTACAGGAAAAATATTGAGAATGTGGTTGGAGGTAATGGCCATAGCGTTGTCAAGGAAATAACAAGATTTTTGGCCAAAAATGCACAAAAAGTGACCATTCCCTCCCTTAATTTCTAAACTATTCAGCGCGAATATTACAGGGCAAATATAGAGAACTTACTATGTAATAATGGCCATACCGTTGTCAAGAAAATACTAAAAAATTTAAAAAAGAATTTTTTTCTAATTAACGCTATGTAGAAAAGTTTAAATATTGAGAAACAAAGATGGTTACTAATTATGACTCAAAAACATTAATTACATTAAAATAATATTGTTTTCAAAAGATATTAACATTTTTTATTAGTACGAATCAAAACTTTTAGTAGTGATTGTACTAAGATATAACCTAAGAATATGAAAAATATGGAAAAATAAGTTCGAATCAATTAGTAAATGTGATGCACATATATTTGAAAAATATTTCATTCGTAAAATTATAGCACATAATGAGGTATTACAATTTTTTATCATTGTGATTATATATTTATGAATGATTTTAATGAGCTAAAAAACGTGACAACGTTGCAAACTAATACCTTTGTTTTTCAAACATTGGTAGCACTGTCATGATGGAAATAGTTGTAGGAGTGAGTAAGAGGCATATTCTACTGATGCGTATCTATGAATGGTTAAATAGTTGTCTTCATTACCAACAATAATTTTTGCTTTACAACGTAGCCACGTTTTTATGTGCAAATGTCAAAAATCTTTTTTCTACTTTTTAAATTATTTTCTTTGTAATTTAGTTTGTAAGTATATAAAAGTTTAATTATATATATATATATATATATATATATATATATATATATATGAGGCATTTCACTTCAGAAATATCACGATTTGCAAAGGGTATGCCGATTGTCGCGAAACTTCGTGGGATTGTAGTTCTATATAAGAAACTTCTTTCCCCCAAATTTGAAAAAATATCCAAAATTGTGAAAGATACGCCATTTTGAATTTTAATAATAATTTTATGAAATTTTGAATATCTCGGAATATTGTGTATGGATTTTTATGAAATTTTCACAGTTTTCAGATAAAAATACATACTTTAAAATAAAAATAAAATTAAACAAAAAAATTAATTAAAAAAATTTTTAATCAATTTTTTGTTTATTTACTCCTCTCTGAGAAAATTTTTATTAACATATTTGGATTCCTTATGAATTCAACTTTAATTTCGTTAAAAAAATTGATGGAGACTCAATTAGGTCCGGAGATATTCGAGTTTTTGTAAAAAAAAACCTGAGGCGTAGCAACACTGCATGAGTACCCAGCTTAAAATCCCCGTACAGGATCCTTAAAGGATCCTCCTGGGATCCTGAACAGGTCCTGTGCAGGATTCCATACAGGATCCCGTACGGGATTTTGGAACAGGGTTCCTGTGCAGGTTCCGATGCAGGAACCTTAGTTATCAAAGATTTCTGTAAAGGTTCCTGTACAGGAACACTTGCAGGATCCTGTACAGGAAATTTTTAAAAAAATTTGTATGTTAAGCAACATTTGACATACATAGACTTCATATTTTAATATGTTAGGCTTGTATATCAATGTTAGACAGCAAAATGTATTGCGCATTCGACAAACTCATAGAAAACTACTGCGCAGGAGTTAAAAATATAAATAAATTAATTGAGGAAACCGTGTAGGATCCTTTAAGGGTTCCTCACGGACACTTAAGTACACTTAAGTACCTGCAGTTTACAAAACTACAAAGGTTTCTGTACAGGATCCTGCAAGTGTTCCTGTACAGAAACCTTTACAGAAATCTTTGATAATTAAGGTTCCTGCATCGAAACCTGCACAGGAACCCTGTCCCAAAATCCCGTACGGGATCCTCTACAGGACCAGTACGGGATCCTGCGCAGGACCTGTACAGGATCCCAAGAGTATCCTTTAAGGATCTTGTACGGGGATTTTAAGCTGGGTATACCCTGTTGCGTCACCACATAGCCGGCTACTGCGCATCATAACCTATTGGACAGCACCTCACCGCACAACGGCTTGTCTATTAGTTTGCATCAATTGATGTCTAAATTTTAATTTCCTCACTAGAGAAATGTGTTCTAATATTTATAAACATTGATAATTTTTGAAGATATAGCATTTTTTATATTAGCTTTAGTATAAATATCTTTTATTTCAGAGTTATCTTCTGCAGTTTTCAATCAGCCCTTTTCAGGGCTTTTTGTGTTCTAGGTTTTCTTGTATCGTTATGTTTAATCTAGATTTTTAATTAACACATTAAAAAATTGTTATAAAAAATTTGTAGTTTTAATCAGCCCTTTTCAGGGCTTTTTTCGATTTCAGTTTTTCTTGTATTGTTTTTAGACAATCATGCCGCGATCGTATTGCTGCAACCCTTTGGGTAAAATCCCATACTCTAAAATAGACACAAACACGTCGCGTTTTAAAAGAAATCAGCAAAAAATATTCAGTAAGCTTAGATAGTTTAATTTGTAACACCTGTCGTTTAGAAGTAAATTGTAAGAAACATCAATCTCAAAATAATGATAAATTGGATGAGGTGAATAATGAGGGTCAATTTCAGGATTTACGTCAATTTTTTAATAACTTTTCAGAGGAATCGAATTCTGAATTCGAAATTGAGGAAATTGATGTATCTAAACTAAATGCTAATTTAGAAATATTGAATGTTGCACCGATTGAAATTAATATACATTTTCGAACTCAAGCTTCCCAAAAAAATAAAGTAGCAGAGATTAAGGCAGCTTTTGACATGGAATTAGATAAAGTTTTTAAGTCTTCTAAAAACGATAAAAAATTAATAAATAATAATAAAAATAATATTATCAATAATATAATAATTATAATATATAATTATATATATAATAATAATATTAAAAATTAATGAAAAACCAAATAAATCTTCTGTTGTTAAACTTATAACAATGTTACCAAAAAGTTGGAGCATTCGTAAGATTGAGACAGAATTTGGAGCACCCTACAGCTTAGCACGTAAAGCAGTGCAATTACACAGTAAAATTGGTATTGGAGCATCACCAAATCCCAGGCCAAGTAAAAAAATTCCTAAAGAAGATGTTAAAATTCTAAAAGAATATTACTATGAATGTGATGTTAGCAGGCAATTGACAGGAAAAAGAGATTTTGTTTCGATAAAAGAGAATGGCTTGAAAAAACAAGTTCAGAAACGTTTGATACTGGGAAATTTGAAAGAAATTTATGTAGGATTCAAACAAAAAAATCCAGATTTAAAAATTGGATTTACGAAGCTTATCCAATTGCGACCAAAGGAATGTGTTTTCGCCGGAGCTAGTGGTACACATTCAATTTGTGTATGCCAAATCCACGAAAATGCTAAATTATTAATTGATGGTGCAAATTTTAATTCCCTCGTTTCTGAAGAAAATAATTTGAATTTTCATAAGTATTATAAGACTATGCTGACTTCAATAGTTTGTGATTCTCAAACACCTTCTGGTTACTTAGGTTCTTGTAATTCTTGTGCCGGAGTATTACCCTTAATTACAATTGTTAGACAGCTTTTTGAGAGTAACTACATTGAAACTATTGTATACAATGAATGGACTTCAACAGATCGAACTTCTTCGGAAACATTTAGTAGCTCAGTAGAAGAATATTCCTAAAAGATTGCAAACAAGAATTAAAAGAAGGTGAATTTCTAATTTTATTTGATTTTGCCCAGAATTATGAAACTGTAATACAAAACGCAATACAAAGTGAATTCCGGAGCAAAAAGCAAATTACTGTTCATCCAGCTGTTGTCTATTTCCAAGAAAATAACGTAATTGTCACTGAGAGTTATGCAATCATTTCCGAAAATCTTGATCATAATACAACTGCTGTTCATCTCTTCATGCAAAAGATTATAGATGAGCTAAAGAAAAGGCACAGTCTTGTTAAAGAAATCACGTATTTTACGGATGGAGCTGCGTCTCAGTATCATGAAAGAGATTTTGGAATCAAGGCTCGCTGGGAGTTCTTCGCTACTTCTCATGGAAAAAGTCCATGTGACGGTATTGGAGGAACTCTCAAGCGAGAAGCTACACGAGCCAGTTTACAGAGACCTAGTGTTAAGCAGATTTTGTCAGCAAGAGACTTATATGACTGGGGTGTTAAGGTTTTGCCTAATATTAAGTTGATATTTTGTTGTGAAAAAGAGCACTCAAGAAAAACACGGAGTCTAAAAAGTCGTTTTGACAAAGCTCAAACCATCACTGGTACGAAAAATTTCCATTCTTTTAGACCAATTGGTAATAACAAAATCCAATGTAGGCAGTACTCATCATCTACCGAATTTCTTGAATTCGAAATTGAAAATTCATCCAAGCGCAAAAGATTAAAATAAAAAACAGTACGTTTATAATAATTGACTCATTCTTTAACAACCATGATTCGATAGTATATGGCATACTATGGCGCAGCATCGCTTTTTTTACAAAAACTCAAATATCTCCGGACATAATTGAGTCTCCATCAATTTTTTTTTTAACGAAATTAAAGGTGAATTCATAAGGAATCAAAATCTGTTAATAACAATTTTCTCGAAGAGGAGTAAATAAACAAAAAAAAATTTTTTAATTTTTTTTTTAAATTAATTTTATTTGTTTAATTTTATTTTCATTTTAAAGTACGTATTTTTATCTGAAAACTGAAAATTTCATAAAAATCCATACACAATATTCCGAGATATTCAAAATTTCACAAAATTATTATTAAAATTCAAAATGGCATATCTTCAACAATTTTGAATTTTTTTTCAAATTTGCAAATCGTGATATTTCTGACGTGAAATATATATATATATATATATATATATATATATATATATATATATATATATATATATATATATATATATATATATATATATATATACAGGACGTTTCACGTTAAGCGGCCTACTTCGATGGCCAAAATTGAGAGCTTCCAAAAAAATGCTTTTACCCAAAAATTATTCATATATATAAGTACTTTCGAAAAATATGTGGCCTTTTCAAAAATCAAAAATGGCGGCCAAATATAACCTATAAATGTGTCTAAATTCAAAAACAGAGGCCTAAAAAAGCTAATAAAGAGGAATTAAATAAGGAAATCACCTATGTATTGGCGGTAAAATTAGCATTAGGATACATACTTTGTATTCCATAAGCAATAACTCTACTTTACTATCGGTTTTCAGAAAATAAATATGGCGGATCTAATATGGTGGACCAAAAAAATTTTAATGCACCGGATTTACTTGAAAGTTGTTACTCGGGGGTGTTTGGGGTTGCTGATTAAGAATTTGATGTTAATTTTCAGAAATTCAAAATGGCGTATCCAATATGGCGGACAAAATTTTGTAAACGCATCGGATTTAATTGAAAGTTGTTACTCTAGGGTTAATAGAGTCGCTGATACCGAATCTGATGTTGATTTTTAGAAAGTTTTATACGGTGCATTAAAAAAATGTTTTTTCCTAAGTTTATAATGTTCATTAGGCTTCACACATAAGAAACAAGTTGTAAATCCAGATGTTCATTACATGAACATTTTGCTTCCTCTATACGATCAGCAAAAAAATTTGCTTCCTCGTGGAGGAAGCACTAACTTATTGTCACGTATTGACATATTTTCCATGTTGTTGTCTTCAAATCTAATTAAAAATTAATTTTTTAAATATGTTATACTTATTATAATTATAATTAAGTATATGAAGTATATTTAATTTTTAAGTAATTTCTAATACGATCTAATATTTATAAAATCAAAAAAATATTTATAACATTTGTTTTAATCCTAAATGAACAAAATAAAATTTTTAATAAAAAGATGAATTTTTCATCTTTAATTGTAATTAATTCTATAATTTTCAATAGAATATATATTTTACATACATCAATCGATTCGTCTTGATGCAAGGAATAAGATTTTAGATTTATTTTTCAATAAATAATAACATTTTATTGTACAGCAACATGATTCTTAAGGAAAAATGAATTTTTATTACAAATGCAAATTTTGTGTCTGTAATTGGTTTTAAGTTTATAAATTTAAATACAATATATACTTTATATATACTAATCGATCCGTCTTGATGCAAAGAATAAAATTTTAGAAATAAGTAAGTAAGATTTTTTTATACAGCAACATAATTTTGCGGAAAGAACTCATTTTTTGAGAAAAATGCGAATTTTTCAGCTTTAATTGTGATTAACTCTATAAATTCTCATAGAATTTATTCTTTTTATATACCAATCGATTCGTCTTGATGCAAAGAATAAGATTTTATTATATATTAACTTCAATAACCAACTTAAAAAAAAATTTTTGAAAAAAATTTTTTTTAGAAAAAAGTCAAAAAAAAATTTTTTCTGAGAATTTTTTAAAGTCTATCAATCCAGTTTGAGATATTTTTATGATAAATATACCTGGTAAATTTTAGCCAAATTCGTTAAAACCTCTTCGAGTTATCGTGTTCACAAAAATCGGGATCCACACACACACACACACATACATACATCCGGACAATTGTTCAGGGTCTTATATAACATAGTCCCATATAGAAGAAAATTTGTCAAAAGGATTTTTAAAAATTTTGTAAATTAAACGACTACAAAGCTTCCTCACGAGGAATCAAAAACAAAGATACTTCCTCTATAAGAAAGCAAATATTTAAAAACATCAATTACTTTATCTTTAATTGTTTGAACAACTATCTAATTAAGTTATTATAGATATTTATTCATTTTATTACGGCGCGCCCCAAAAAATTCATTTATCTATAGAATAAAGAATGTTTTGAAAATCGTTATCTTAATAATTATTTAAATAAATATTTCTTAACTGTAATTATTAATATTTTTGTCCTGCATACAGGATGCGTCATTTTTAAATTCTAAAAACCAAGATCGGATACTTTATCAGCGACCCTATTAACCCCCGAGTAACAACTTTAAACGAAATCTGATAAATTGAAAAAAAATTTTCTGCCATATACGATCCGCCATTTTGAATTTCTAAGAACCAACGTCAGATTCGGTATCAACGACCCCAAAAACCTCTAAGTAATAACTTTACTTTACTCTATTATTCATGGTCAGTGGATAATAATTAAAAATTGTCAACGTCATAGCAGACGTTAACTGTACACATTATCATTTGAGATAATATGGTGAAAAGTCTGTTCAGTGGACCGATACTTATACTCCGCGCGAGACAGGTTGTGCGCGAGAGAGGTATTTCTCACCACCTAGCAAGGCATTGGAAAACTAATTGAAGTTTCTCTTATACTTATCTAACTCCTTGCTAAATGGCGAAAAATACCTCTCTCGCGCACGACTTGTCTCGCGCAGAGTATAAGTATCGGTCCGCTGAACAGACTTTTCACCATATTATCTCAAATGATAATGTGTATAGTTAACTTCTGCTATGACGCTGACAATTTTTAATTATTATCCACTGACCATGGATAATAGTTCCTAACTACAATTCTTTGGGGAAATTAATAGCATTATTATTATTATAACGTTGTTATAATTATGTTATGTTAACTAAAAATTAAATATTAAATATAAATTTGTTAATAATAATAAATTATTAATTTTATATAATAAACAATTCTCACGTAAAATTACATCAAGCTTGCTGAAAGCTTGCAGTGCAATATTGCAGCATGCTTTTAGTGCAATGTTGCCGAACAATATTGAGCAAGGTGGGACATTTTAACATTATGACAACCTTGCAGTAATGTTACACGGCAATATTGCAAATATTACAGTTTAATATTGCAGCAAGATTACGTGCTCTCTGGGATATTGGATCGGCCATTTTGAATTTCTGAAAATTAACATCAGATTCGTCATTAGCGACCCCAAAAACCCCCGAGTAACAACTTTCAAGTAAATCCAAAGTATTTAAAAATTTTTGTCCACCATATTGGATTCGCCATATTTATTTTCTGAAAACCGATATCAAAGTAGCGTTATTGCTTATGGAATACAAAGTATGTATCTTAATGCTAATTTTACCGCCAATACATAGGTGATTTCCTTATTTAATTCCTCTTTATTAGCTTCTTTAGGCCTCTGTTTTTGAATTTAGACACATTTATAAGTTATATTTTGGCCGCCATTTTGGATTTTTGAAAAGGCTGCATCGTTTTCGAAAGTACTTATATATATGAATAATTTTTGGGTATAAACAATTTTTTGGAAGCTCTCAATTTTGGCCATAGGGGTGGCCCGCTTAACGTGAAACGTCCAATATACACTATACACATACACCAGAACTGTAGCTGTACATAACACAATGTTAAACTCACGACGAAACATACACTTTTTGAATTATATATCATTATTATACAACATAAAAGAATAGTAAATGAGTAATTAACAATTGTAATATTTGTTAATAAGGTAATATGCTGTTTTTAAAGTCGTTGTGTTTATATATAATTATATATTACATTTTTAAAAACAATAACAGTTAGCTGTCAAATTGTTTATATTAAAGCTAGGTCGGGGCCGAAATATGGCACGCGAATTTGAGTTGGTATATTGTTGAGTTTGCAGCTGTCATGGACTCATAAAGAAACCTAACCTAATTGTTTTAAATCACCTGCGACTGGCAGACTTATTTGAATTAATATTTTAATTATTTTCTGAAGTATACAAGTAAAAAAAACATAAGATTTTTATTTTATTTTTTAGTAATTTAATTAATAATAATAATTTAATTACTCCATTGAAACCTAAACACATTTTATTAAATTTATTTCTTTAAATTCTATTCTCAATTAATTTGTACACTGAAGCTTTACAGATTTATTTTTTAATAATAAAAATAAATTTTGTTAAACCACCGTTAAAAAATAAAATGTTTTATTAGAAAACTTTACATTATTAAATTCTGCAATTTAAACTCTATATGTTTACATGAAAATAAAAAAATAATGATAAATTATTCTACACAGAATACACTGTTATACAAACTTTACAGACGTTTAAAAAAATATTAAGAAAAAATGATGTCGTATAACGTCATATGGAATTTAATAAGAATAATTTTCATTGAGATATATAAAGAGCGCAGATTTTAAAATTATGGAATTTAAATATGTCGAATTCAACAAAATTATTTTTGATTATTTAATTAACAGGTACAAAGTTTATCGGTATGCAAATAAACAATGTAGAATTTACCATTATTTTTTTATTCTTATACTGTTAAAATTGTTGAATTTATTATGTAGTGTATAAATTTTTATAATAATAATTTCCATTATCAAAAACAGACTCACTGTGTAAGATTTAACGGTGTTTAACTGCAAAAAATCATTTATTTTAACTAAATTGTGCACAATTTAATTCTGCAAAGGCTAAATTGAACATAATATAAGTAATTAAAATAAATAAGTCATTCTAGGGTAAACGCACCAAACCAAAAATATTGCCTGAAATAAATAAATTACGTAATTTATTTTGAAATGGTATTTAAATAGTCAAAATATAAAATTTATAAAAATTAAATAAAATTGAAATATTAATCAAATGTACTAAGATATATACAGCTAAATATGATAAAGGCTCAGCTGATTCAATGCCAAGGTTACGAGAGAGAAGGGAAAATTTGATATTGTAAAAGTACAAAATTTATTAAGAAGTTGTATAAATTTTTATAAAAATAAATTATAAAAATTTAACACAATATTAATTTTCTATTTAAAATGTATATTTTGTTTCTTTATAAATAATGTTAATTTTATTAATTAAATTATTTTATTATAATATGGTAGAATAAATAAAGTAATAGTAAATATAAAAAATATAAAATGATTAAAAGTTTATTATTTAAAGAATTATTTAAGTTTAAAGAAATAAAATAAATTCATAGAGAAAAGTGATTGACAGCTAAACAATGGCATTGTTCTCGGGGAAACGTTAGACACGTTGGCGACCAGAAAGAGAGAAAAGATATCTCTATCTTCATTATGAAATTTGAATACTATTGGCGAGAAAAATTAGACGCTTTCCATAAAGCTAAGAGAGGGATAAAATTGGCGGTAAGAAATGCATGGCAAAAATGAGCGTCGCTAAAGGGTAGGAGAAAGTTTTGAATTTTAGTCAATCAAAGGAAAGAGTTTTACGTACACTAATACAGTTTTTGAATTTTACACAAGAATTATAAATCTGGGGGTTGATCACGACTATATAAACCCTGAAAATGGAAGCGTCCATCTCTCATTCTGAAAGCAATTAACAAAGGTAATATACTTATATTGTGGTCTAGGGGTTATTGAGAAATCTTTGTTCCACCTGTACTAATTAAATACAACATACAATTAGTTATTCCTAATAAATAATATAATCATTATATTATTATTTATATATAAATATAATTCTACAAAGTCAAGCCATGGTGAAGGTGTTGAGGGGCTATTGAGAAATCTTTGTTTCACCTCATAATCTGAATCCTTAAGTGGTATAAAAAGCAAATCGTAAGTTTATTGAATATTCTTATGAGCTGTGTTCATATAGTAATAGGCTATATCGATGTGGCAGTTTGAAAGATTCAATAGATATTGATCCTAATACTCCCAAATTATTATTTATAATAGGAAATAATTAATTCTTTTGAATTAATTATTTAGTTAATTTTACAGAGAAATAAATAGATTTTTTTAAATAAATTAAAGTAATTTTGAGCATTTTTCGATATTATAATTTATAATATTGTTATGTCTTACCTTATTATTATATTCCCTATTTTTTCTCGATTTAACTTTAATTTATAAAAATTAAAGTTGGGACGAGGTTGGATAAATGACAAGAATAAATTTATTTGAATACAGTATATTTTAAAAATATCAAAATTATGCAAAGATGAAATGAGCACTAGCTTTCTAAATGTGAGTCTTAAGTGGTTTTTGTGTTTACCTTAAAACAGCGGGGTTTGGTCCTGGCTTGCGACTTTTGAGATACAATGGCAATTGTCCGTTAATAGGTTACTAAGTGATGCAGGTTGATGATTTACGACACTCGTAAATTAGGCAGTTGAATAGGTATTATGTTTCTTTCAGCTTTTGTCACAACTCGAACGATATTTCTAAATACCAAATTTGACTTCAAGATGCACTGAATTTAGAAATTCACGTGTAGATTCAGGACAACTACTATATTGGGGTTGAGGGCACTATTACGAAGAGAACCACTTGTAATGATTAAAAAATTAAGACTGTAGTCTAGGTGACTACTACTGACGATTACATTTTTAAGACTGTAGTCCGGGTGACTACTTTTGATGACTTCCAATTTTAGACTATCTTCTGTTTGATAGTCTGGCCCTTTTTATACCAAATTCTGTACATGTATTTTGGAAAAAGTTCGCTAAGCCATGCATTTGGAGAAATCCATTGTTGCAGGAACACTTGTGGTGACTCACAATTAGATCACACGTGCTCACCATATGTACATTATCTTTAATATATTATTACAATTCGCTTTTTATAAATGTTGTTATAATTTTATAATATTATTACATTTTGTTTATTATATTTTGTTATAATTATATGGTTAGTTGTTTATAATTATAGTTGTTTCAATTATCTTATTATTATTGTTACAATTTATTATTATTAATTGTTAATTATTAATTAATTCTAATTTTACATTTAATTATTATTATTTAAATATTATTAACTATAAATATTGTTATTTTATCATTCTTATTATTATTTATTGTTTATTATTAATAACTGTTAATAATAATATAAAGTTAAAATGATAATATGTTAATAACAATTATTTGTTGTTAAATTTTGTGTTATTATTATCAATTATTTAACATTTCAATTGTTATTGTTATTATTTCATTATTATTAATTATAATGTTAGTGTTTATTAATAGTTAAAAATTAATAAAATGTTAATAACAATTAGTTGTTAATTTGTTATTATCAATTATTATTGTTATTATTGCTATTGTTATTATCGCTATTATTATTATTTTTAAACATTATTTAAAATACGTTACGATGACGTAACAATATCTAAAACATATAAAAAAATTACAAAATTTATATCATTAAAGAATATTTATTTGGTTAGAAAATACTTAATTTAGGGAATAGGGAAAATTTGACTTTTAGTAGGCAGGATTTGTAAAACTTTATTATTAAATTTTGTTAAAATTTTTGTTTGTAGATTTGTCGTAAGGAAAAATATTGAACAATTACAATTATTCTTGTGCTTGAGAGAGAGAGAAAAATACATACAAAGGTGAATGAACATTATTATTTATTTTTATTTATTTATTACTGAATCAATTCATATTGACCATAGCAACCGAATTCACAAAATAAATTAATAATAAAACTGTATCATAAGAAAAGATTTTTTTTATAATTATTAATTTATGATATTTCAATTTTAATTTAATAATTAATTATTTTACAATTTTATCCTACGAACAAAAGATAAAAAAATTGTCTTATTTAGTAGTGGATAAACTAGAAAAAGAATAAAAAGCTGAATTACCGAATAATTATTGGAGAAGATTCCTTTAATTTGGTTACAAAGCGACAAATTTTCTCAAAAATAAAATATAATATTAAATTGAAGAAATATTTAAATTGCATAATAATATTTACAAAATATATTACTATATGTCATCAAAATAAGATCTTATCAGTTGATACAGTTTGTCGCATGCCTCATTGTTAGAGGATCTTTAAATTTTGGAAATAATGTCCCTTTAAATTTAGACCAAGACATTTTTTTTCTATTCATATTACGTAAGAATGAGAAATATTTAAAACACATGTATAAGATTTTTCTCACGTTAGAAACACGTGGGTTTTCAGAAGTATACCGTACAGTGGGCTTTTAAATCAAAATAAAGGAAAAATATATAGATATATACTTCCCTCGGTCTGTTAACCAATACTCGTATCTTTCAATTTGTGAATATAATATTAATATATTATTTTTAACATTCATGACATTTAATAAGCATAATTCTAATCACTGTTTGCATTTAAATTGTAATATTATATTTTAGTCAAAAACAGAATTTGTTGACTCGAGAAATAGGTTCACCCTCAACAATTGATGCGTTTACCCTATAGATTCTTTAATTTTACATGGATTTCGTGAAGTTTAACAATAATACTCAGCAACTATAACATTTTTTGAATTTGTTTCTTATAAATATTAACAGTATCCAAATTAAGTGTGGAGTTTAGATGATTTTTATTTTATTAATCGCATATTATATCGACTGTGCTGAAATGATTCCTGTACGGAAGCAAGGAGCTGGTTGTAAAAGTTTTTAGAAAATTGTATAAATTATTAAATCTATCAAGTGTGTTGTAAATATTATTAATGATGTTATATTGCAAAATAAATTCTCCCTGTTGTAAAGTAGAAACGAACAATCATTAAAAAGTATTATCTGTGACGCTCCACGGTGAAAGGGACCTTAGCTGCAAAAAAATTAATTTTGAGTTACTTATGTCATTCTATAGTTTTTGAGTTGTTCTTTCATATGCAAAAGTAAAAAATAATTTTTACTTACAGGTTTTTTTATTATTAATGTTTAAAAATGAGCTTGTTTAATGTTTACACGTGGTTATTCAGAAAATCTGCCCCTCTACTTACTAATACTACTACACTGGCCATACATGTACAATTCGTGCACTTCGTGTAACACGGACAACTATCAATGTGTAATGAGGAGTGGGGCTGAATTTCATTGGAACGCCTTGACCAATCAGAGTGGTTCTACTTTAAATGCCTTTTCTGTAAAATTTGTCTATTGCAGCTAAGGTCCCTTTCACCGTGGAGCGTCACATATGTTTTCATAAAAAAACGTTTTGCTATTGAAAAATCAGTTATTAAAAACTTGCTCTGTAATCAAATTGATTGAAGGGGATACTGGGGCGTAATGGATTACTTTTCACTTTTTGTTGCTTAACTTCGTCATTCTTGCTGTAATAAAAATTCCAACATGTGTAAAACTTAGCCTAACATCTCAGCTTAAAATTTAAAAAAAGTACGCACAAATATCACTTATACTTTTTTCTAGAACAATATCTTTGGAGAAATGCAAGGTGAGGAATTTCGCCTGAAGCCGGAGAGTAATGGATCACTACCCGGGTGTAAATGATTATGAATGAAATTATAATTTAGATCATCAAATATTATTACGGTATTGGCAATTTTGGTTTCTGTTGTATATTTATAACAAAGAATATTGAAAATAGAGCATATTTAATTTAAACTTCAAACATTTTCATGCAATTTTCAAATTTTAAAAAGTTGTAGTGAAATGCAAAATCCATTTCCTTAAAAAATCTATTCTCCAGTTATTTTTTTAATAAAGGGTTATCATTAGTACTTATTAAGATATAAATTACAAGAAATTAAACTTAACATATTAAACATATTTTAACAATAAAAAATAAATAACAATGAAACTTGGTACAAACTTACAGAATGCGAAGTACATTATTTTAATCAAAAACCGAAATTACTTCGATTTACCACTTTTGAATAAATTCAAGTAATTCATTACGCCCCGGTCTCCCCTATATCTCTATCTCTTCTTCTCTATCTCTTCTCCTCTCTTCTATAATATTAAACTGTTTCCTAGTCGTTTGGTCGTTTCGTCGGATTCGTCGTTTGGCAACATATATAGATATACATCGGTTCGTCGATCGGCAACATATAAAACATATATAAATACAGTAGTATACACATGTATACTCACACATATACACACAATACATACACATGTATGCTCGCATATATACACACAATACATACACATGTATACTCACACATATACACTATATACATACACATGTATTCGCACATATACACACAATACATACACATGTATACTCGCATATATAATGTATCAAAAAAAATTGTTTTGGCTTTTTCGAATATAAGTTTAATTTAAACATATTTTGTTATTAAATTAATTTTAATTTTTATCAAACTAAATTTACTATGCATTGAATCAAAATTATTATGTTTAAATCAAACATAATTTTTGGTTGACTGTATGACTAAGATAATGATGTTTGATTTAAATATATGTGGACGCCCGCATAAAAAGGGACCACTTTAGCACTATTGGACTTATCTATATGGGCGAATTCCTGACAAAATTTTGAAAATTTTAAATGATCTTACAACCCTTTTGGTGAAAAATTTGATGAGTTACATAATTTTAAAGTTTGGAGTATCAAAAACGTCATTTCGAGAAAAACGAAAGATTGTATTATGAATATCTTTTGTCCTTCTGGGAAGTTATAAAGATAAGAGTTGATCCAAGTCTAGTACACCCTAAAGATTAAAAATCAATAGGTTTCGAATTCCCCCCCCCCCTCATTTTTTAACAATGGCAAAATAATGGATCTCCGACAAAGTGGTCCCTTTTCTAAAATTACGGTTATTAAATAACAAAGTCCAATGTTTAAAGAAGTTAAAGGTTCGGTGTTATTTTTTAGAGTTATTTTAAGCAAAGAAAAGAAAAGTATCCTAAAAAAATTTTTTAAGCGCTGTTATTAAAAAAAATTAAAAATTTTATTTTTAAAAACACGAAATTAATAATTGTAATGCGAATTTCTCCGGCTCTTCTGGGAAGTAATATAGATAAGAGTTTTTTTAAGTCTAGTACACCCTTAAGATTGAAAATCAATAGGTTTCGAATCCCCCCCCTCATTTTTTAACAATGTAAAAATAACGCATTTCCGACAAAGTGGTCCCTTTTCATTTTTTTTTCTAACAACGAAATAAAATACTTAGAGAGTCAATAAATTAATGAAAATTGCATGAATCGACGTGTTAGACCCTGTAGATTAAGAAAAAAGAACAAAAAAATTTCGATATTTTTCTTCAAAATTAGTAAATTGCGAATATCTCAGAATCTAGGACCGTCAAAGTGGTCCCTTTTCATGCGGACATCCACATATTGTTTTCTCAGTGAAAATGTTATTTTATTTTTTTTATAATATTTATTGCTAAATGAATTTTTTGCAACTTTTTAAACAAAATTTTATTTCTTCTAAATGAATAAACGGATTGAAACAAATCAAGCTTGAATATTAAGGAGATAAGATATACTTTCGTTTAGAATTAGAGACGTTTTAAAGTGTTTATTTTTGAATAATTATTTAACAAATTTGTTATAAACAATTTTTTTTTTAATTTTCTGCACCTTTGAATCTCAAAATTTGATAAAAATGTCAACATAATTAAAACTATTAGAAATCAAAATGTATAGTGCAACAAGACTATACTTAGTTTTTAATCAATTTTATGGTTACATAAATGTTAACTGGAGAGTATTTTGTTTATTTCGTAGATGCAAACAATGTTTTAATTCAGAAAAACATCAAACTCGCATATCCGCTGCAATATAATTTTGATTGTAACTTTTCAAAAATTGTTCCACGAATAAATCTTTTCAACGAATTTTGATTTCTTATAGTTTTAATTTTATGTTGGAATTTTCAAAAAAAATTTAAAAGACGCAGACCATTAAAAGGAATTATTTTTTTATATAATTAAATAATTGTTCAAAATTCTAAACGAATGTATAATTATTTTATCCCCTTTATTATATCCCCGCTTGATTCATTTAAATCGGTTCATTCATATAGGAGAAATAAAATTTTGTTTAAAAAATTGTAAAAAATGCAATTTGCCGTAACTTTTGTAAAAAAATATTTTTATTCCTGATTTTTAGTAAACACATTCCTAAAGTTAAATAGAAATGTTTTTTCAGCATTTTGAATTAAAAAATATACTTTTTATTTTTAGGAAAAATTTCACGAATTCTGACCTAAAAATATTACTTGTAGAAATTTTAAAGTTTTACTTTTTAACTTTTTGCTCGAAAAAGTAGTAATCCGTATCGCTACCACGCACACCTGAGTGTGTGATCACGTCACTACTGTTATGCGCAGCGATCGTAATATATTAAGGTTATATATTGTTATAATAATCATTTATGCTAATACTCCTAAAGTTCTATATTTCAAAATGTGCAACTTTAGTTTTACATTAAATTATTTATAACATTTATTGAAATAATTCTTTTTTATTTTGTACAAAATGAGAATAAGAAATGTAAGAATAATAATCTAATAATTAAAATAAATAATTTTAAATTAAATATATTGTCCCTTATTATTATTATTATTATTATTATTATTATTATTATTATTATTATTACAGTAAAATTATTGTAATATTTTAGTATAAAATTACAGTAATCTTACAGTTAATTTTTCAAAGCAAAATTAATTTAACATTCCAGTACTATTACTCGAGCATGTAAGGTAGTTTTACGTTTTTCTTTTATGGTAATATTACAGATTAATGTTAAGATAAAATTAGTATAATTTTATAATTTAGAAAATAACATTTCACCAAGCTAGACTCGAACCCTGAACCTTGTGTACAGCAAGCAAGAGTCTTACCAGTGAGCCAATCTTACTTGAACTTATTGAACACAAGGTCCATGGTTCGAGTCCAGACTTGATAAAATGTTTTATTTCTAAAATATAAAATTATTCTAATTTTATCTGTATATTATATTAACATTACAATAAGATCACAGTGTAATATTACCTTAATATTCCCATTAATTTACCGTAATTGTACAATATAATATTACCTCCAGGCAGACATTTTAATATTTCAGTAAGATCAGTGTAATATTACAGTGCACATTACGAATCTCCAGTGTAATATTACAGTGATGTCACTATAACCTTACGTGCTGTTTGGGAACTGTTATGCAATTTTTGTATAAGCGTGTAAGATTACAGTACCGGCCAGAATTGTCAGTCCACTTACAAAATTCGTATTAAAAACATGCCTCTCGTTTTTTGATTATATTTCAGTTAAAAATAAGTCTAGAAAAATTTAAAAATAACCATTGGAAAGCTTATAAAATTTCGCGTGAAATGAGCTAAAGTTCAAAACTATTCGTCAAATAGAAACTGAGTTAGAGTGTGAGAAATATCGTCTAATTTTCTGATTGTTGAAAATTCTGTTATCCAACTTCAAGTTCAGGATTGCTCTAAACGAGGTTAGAAAAAAAATTCAAAATCACATATAATAAAGCTTGAGATCTCCTCTTTAAAAGTATACTAAGTAGCTTAAAAAATATTACGTGGTTTAAAAGATATTGGAGATTTTAAAAAGGTCTGCACGATTGACAAGCAAACCATCATTCCAGCAAACCAGGCACATCGCGCCTCATAGCCAGGGCCGAATAGGACGCTTTATCAAAATGGGCCCCATTATTATATTTAATTATGAATTATTATTAATTATTAATTATATTTAATTTTTAATTTACTAAAATTCTAGTTAACTAATTTATATTTAATTTAGAGAAATTTATTAATTTATAATATTGATAATTTTTAATTTTGAAAAATTATTTAATGTTAATTAAATTAAATTTAAAATAATAATTTCTAATAAAAAAAACTATAAAATGTGTTCAAATTACAGTTTCATTTAAAGAATCTCATTTAATTAAAAATTAAAAATTAAAAATTAAAAATTAAAAATTAAAAATTAAAAATTAAAAATTAAAAATTAAAAATTAATAATTAATAATTAATAATTAATAATTAATAATTAATAATTAATAATTAATAATTAATAATTAATAATTAATAATTAATAATTAATAATTAATAATTAATAATTAATAATTAATAATTAATAATTAATAATTAATAATTAATAATTAATAATTAATAATTAATAATTAATAATAATTTATAATTAATTATAATTATGGGGCCCGTTTTTGATAAAGCGTCCTATTCGGGCCTTGCTATGAGGCGCGATGTGACTGCTTTGCTTGAATGATGGTTTGCTTGTGAATCGTGGAGACCTTTTTAAAATCTCCAATGTCTTTTAAACCACGTAATATTTTTCAAGCTACTCAGTCTACTTTTAAAGAGGAAATCTCAAGCTTTATTATATGTGAATTTGAATTTCTTTTCTAACCTCGTTTAGAGCAATCCTGAACTTGAAGTTGGATAACAGAATTTTCAAAAATATTTCTCACACTCTAACTCAGTTTCTATTTGACGAATAGTTTTGAACTTTAGCTCATTTCACGCGAAATTTTATAAGCTTTCCAATGGTTATTTTTAAATTTTTCTAGACTTATTTTTAACTGAAATATTATCAAAAAACGAGATGCATGTTTTTAATACGAATTTTGTAAGTGGACTGACAATTCTGGCCGCCACTATAATAGCACGCACTATAATAGCGCCACTATAATAGTATAATGGCGCTATGGCACTATTATAGTGAGCACTATTATAGTGGCGCTATGGCACTATTATAGTGAGCACTATTATAGTGGCGCTATGGCACTATTATAGTGAGCACTATTATAGTGTGCGCTATTATAGTGGCGCTATTATAGTAGCGCTATTATAGTGCGCGCTATTATAGTGGCGCTAACTCAGAGTCCCGCTCCTGGGCTCCTCACTGCTACCCGACTGGTACTAGCGTGTGTCGTCCGAGCGTCCAACCGGTTCTTAAATTGGAAGCCTTAATTGTAAACCTATATTTAGTAGATTATAAGTCCGAAAATATTGAGTTTAAGAAAAAGTTGTCAAAGAATGAAAGTTTTGAATTTATTTCGACTTTTAAGAAATGTAAACAAAAATTTTTTCATAAAAAAATTAAGTTTTCCTTTTAAAATAAACGTTTATTTTTGGATTTTAATACTTCACATGTTCTAAATCAGTTTATATTAATATAATATAACCTACAGTTAAAAAAAAAAATTTGTTTATTAAAAAAATTTTTCTTTTACATTTCTTAAAAGTTAAAATAAAATAATATAATAATTTCCTAAACTCAATATTTTCATACTTAAAAAATATAGGGAATATATATATATATATATATATATATATATATATATATATATATATATATATATAGATAGTGTATATATATATATATATATATATATATATATATATATATATATATATGTAAGTAGAAATATTTTTATTTTATAATTAGAAAATTAATACTTTAAAATTAACTACAAGTAGGTAAAAAGAAAATATCAATATTTAAAATAATTAAATCTTAATTTATGAACAAATAGAAATGTTAAATAACAAATATTTCAAAGCAAACAAATAATTTTTAAAAAGAAAATAAAAAAAATTATTATTTACTTACACATGTATATTCACACATAAATTCACAACACATACATATGTATATATTTAAATAAATTTTTTTTCATATATATTATCAATGGAGATGCTATTTAATAAATTTATATAAGTGGAAATAAACAAGTAAAATGTCTTCCGAGCGAGCGAGGACAACGACGCTAGTACCATTTAATAATTTAAAATTTACTGGTTGAATTATTTAAGGTAAACTCTTATAATAACACAGATAAGAATAATAATATGAGAAAAAAGCAAATTTTGTGTCACAAAATTTTGCGTAATTGTGAAAAATAATTATTTTTTAGCGTTCAGTTCACAAAGTGTATACCGTTCGGAACCCATTTATTCTAGCTTTTTATGACAAAATTATAGGAATAAGAAAAAACTAGACCGATTGTGTTTACAGTTGGTATGGGCATTTATTTCTTAACGAAAAATCTGAAAAAAGTCTTAAAATATTATTGAAATTGAATGACTCGCAGTATTCCCCAAAAAATGAAAATTTTGAAAAAACTGTATTCTTACTAGCCAATTTTGAGAATAATACAGGAAACAAATTTTCCAATTGATTGAATAGAAATCTGTTTTAAAAAATGAAAAATTTCAAAACATATATTTGTTCTCTTTTTAATTTTAGACCTCTGCAATTATGAAATACATGGTCCCTGGTGCATTTTTGAGAGATAATTCTGGAAAAATTACAGGAAACCTGATTCAGATTGATTATAAAGTCATTTTTCTCGAAAAATTTCTAAAAAGTGGCCACCGCCTTGAAATCAGGAAAAAGTTAGAGAATTTTTAAAAAATTCTTTGGAAGTCAGGGATCTTTGGTTTTTTGTATCTTATATCTTACTGAGTTATTAAATGAAATGTTTTTTGTGCCTATACGTATTTCGGAGAGTTATAATGATAAGATCGAGTAAAATATATATAGTTATGTTAGATTTACTTTTAGATTAACATATAACAGTGTAAGTTTTTCATTGGAAAGTATATGTTTGTATAGAATTTTGGACAACGCCGATTTCACAGTGTGCTAATTTAAAATTGTGTAGAGTTAAAACTGGTGCATATTCATGGCAAGGAATAAACAGAAACAAAAAAATTAAGAAACTCAAGAATCAAGATTATTTCCTAAATGTTTTTGACCGTACTAACATTCAATCTAACTATCTTTGTAACGAAATTACATTTAATTGAATTGCCATTTTTACGAATAGATAGACGTATAGACACTTTTTTGGAATTGTCGCATTATTTCGTGAATTCTTATTTCAATAAATCGACACGGAAAAATTTATTCCTGAAAATTTATCGAAATAAAAGAATCATCCATATTAAATCCATGTTACTGAATAATTTCTAACTATATTTAAGGTCAATTTTTGAAATAGTTTCAAATTATGTTTTTATTGATATAAAGAAAAATATTTAAAATTGTATTTTATGTAATAAAACTATTAGTTTATTAAAATTCTTATTATTTCCGAATTTTTATCAAAAAAGATTAAAATAATCAATTTTAGTGTTATTGTTACTATAAATCAGGGACCGTCTCAAGAGTTTACTTTCGTTTTAGTTTTTGAGATGGCACGAAACTAAATTAACGTATAAATATTAATTTAGTGTGAACTTGAAACTGAATCAACTGATTAAATTAAGTTTCGTGACAACTCGAAACAAAAGATTAAATAATATAATTATTTAGTCTCAAACACAAAAAATTGCTTTCCCTGACTTACGTAACTAGAGCAACTTGAGTAATTAATGTAAGTTACGCAACTAGAGTAAATTTCGTAACTATAGTAACTTACATAATTAAAGTAAAACACTATAATTACATAACCAGACTAAATAACGTAACTACAGTAAATTATGTAAATGGTCAAACTTACGTAAGTTTTATTAATTGCATAAGGTTTTATAGTTACGTAAGTTGTACCCTTTACGTAAGTTATTTTAGTTACGTAACTTACGTAAGTTGTACCCTTTACCAAAGTTACTGTAGTTACGTTATTTATTCTGGTTACGTAACATACGTAACTTACAGCAATTATGTAAATTACTATAGCTACGCAATTTACTCTGGTTACATTAATTACTTACGATGCTCTTGTTAGATACGTATGCGGAAACAATTTTTCTGTGATTGTCACTAAATTATTACGTTTTTCAATCTTTTGTTTCGAGTTGACATGAAACTTAATAGTTTCAAATACTTTTGTTTTTGGATTATTTAAGAACTAAAACAAAAGTAATTTTCTATTTAATTTCGAGGTATGTTTGACAAGACAAGAATGTTTTTCATTTCCAAACAATGGAATAAAAATAATAATCAAAGACAAAAGAAAAGAGAAAATTGTCTAAGATAACTGCAGATAATGTTGGAAATGAACTATCTGTAAAGAGGAAAAAAAATGAAAATTAGTATAAATTAAATTTTAATGATATTCAAACTTTAAACATGAAGGAATTTGGTATTCAATTTTGTTAATAACAAGGTTTAAAATTGTATGTTATATGAAAAATAACAAACAATGTGATTAAATGCATTTTATTTATTTCATTGAAAAATAAATTACATAATTTTTTTTACTTAAAATATAATAAAAGTTACGTAATATTATTTAATATTATATTTGAATTATTAACAAAGATTCTATTGAGAGATATTAATTAATTTACAGTCAATAGAATTGCTGTTAATAATTAATAATCTTATAATTCTAATTAATCAATTGTTTTTAAAAGGTTATTAAAATCATTCATTGTTGATATTTTTATATCGGACGAACATGGTATAATTGTATCATGTACATAAATTTTTATCTTCATATTATAAAATACTACAATTCTCTTTCTAATGTCAAAATTATCTTCAACTCTTTGAAATCCAAAAAAGTAGTTATTTCCTTTTGTAAAACACTATTTTTCACAGGGCAGTATAACACAGTCCAAATAATTTCTCATCTCCTCAAAACTTAATTCTTTATTAAAATTAATTACGTCAGTCTTGTTTAACGTATTGAAACCTACGTTTACCTGTTAAAACAAAAAAATTATAATAGTGTCAATTATTAAGTTTAATTTTTATAAATATTGCTTGATATTTTATAATATATTTAATGATAATTATTAAATTTAATTTTTAAACATTATAATTTAAATATTCAGGGGAAAATAAAAGTTAGAAAGATTTTAGAACACATACTTACTTCGTAATTATTTGGATTCATGATGCAGGTAGTCTTTTATTTTAAAACAAAACGATTTTTCACAAACAATTAGTAATAATTTAAATTATTACAAATTATGTAAACAATAAAAAATATTGTTTAAGCTGTCACAATGTGTCACAATTGTTTATATTAGTAGCAGACGAATTTCATAGGTTAACGTCGTGAAAATCGACAGTTTCGTGTTTTTCCCGCAAGGAACGCCACCTCTGCCTATTCGAATTTTCCTGAATGACGTTATAGAAAATGGGGACAGTCTGACATTAGAGTGAAGTCTCCTTATTCTTACTTCATGATTATTAGTTAATAAGTACAAATAGGTTAGGAACAACTAACTATTAACGTCAAAGTTTTTTTACTACGGGGCATTTAAAAAGGATTTCAATCCTGAAAACTAACAGTTCAGGCAAGTCAAGGAAGCTTTACCGAACTATTTCTGAAAACTAACACTCAAGTCAAGTCAAGAAAGCTTTACCGAACTGTTCCTGAAATGTTAGTGACCATCAAGGAGGTATTCAAAAGAAACGTTAAAATTTTATTTAATTCTTATTAAACCTTCAGTTTCGATTTTGTTTTAACTTTTACAGTACTAGTTTGTAAGATATGAGATATGACATTAAATTTTAAATATTATTCCTGAAAAAATAATTTAAAAATTAATAAAAATTATTGTTATGCGACTATATCCCAACTTTACTGAAGAATTCGGTAAAATATAAGAAACAAATTTTCTCCGTGAAGAGATCCTTTGTATTTATTTATAAAAATAAATGAGAATAATAATTAAAAAAAATAGTTTTCGAAGATTTTACAGCAATATTTGTCTCAAAATTTGAACAATTTCAGAATCTATTAGACTGATTGTTTATAATCTTGAAAAATTGTCATAAGAAAAATAAATTTATATTGATTAAATTTTATTTTATTTTTTCCAGAAGTAAAATTAATGAAAATATTTGAAATATTTTTTTCGGACAAAAAACAATTTGTTAAAATGCCATTTCGTGTCAAATGATATTTTAATATAAAAACTGTTCTCCCGAGTCAAAATTTAAGCCCTACTTTAACCCTGAATTTTCAGAGCTTGTTGAGAGTTAGGAGTAGTAAAAAAGGTTCTAATTTTAATGAAATTTAGACCCTACTTTGACTCTAAAAACGGGCAAAAAATTCCAAATCTTCCATTTGGAGAAGTAAAGGAGGGCCTATTTCAAATTCGGTAAATAATTAAAACATGAAATTACCCTTTCCTAAAAAGGTATTCGTTTATTTAAAAATTGGTTAAAATTAAATTGGATAAAACTTTAGGCATAAACCCTAGTTACTATTATTATTATTATTATTTTTATTATTATTATTATTTTTTTTTAGCTTTCTGCAGGGCAGTTAACATAAACTTTACAACCGAATAAATCCAATTGGAAAGGTTATGAAAACAGTAAAATCTTTATAGAGAAACAATTTATTACAAATTAAAACATACAGGACTCAGTCGATTGCCTAATGTTTAGACATCAGGACTCACATCGACCATACCATGTTAAAACCCATTTATATTAGACCTATTATTCACCTACGGAACTACCTAGTGGCTTCAGACTTCGTAGATGAATGGTCCCACTTAGTCGCATACGCGACTCTTCCGTGCCGCTCTTGTTCTGGCCTTATTTCCTTCTTGTCCTTGACAAAGTCTTCTTGGCTTCCTCTAGGGCAGATCTGAAGACCTTGCATCCTCCTGATCCGGCGACATGTTAGATACTCTCCTCCTCGCCGAACTTCGCCTTGCATAAGAAGCAGCATGGGCTCTTCTTACAATCTGCTGCCTTGTGGCCAGCTCTCCGCACTTGAAGCACGCAGCTGACCTATCTAATCCTTGGCAATCTCTGCCTATATGGCCATAGTCAAGGCACTTGTGACACCTTGTGACCATCACTCTCCTGCTAATTCTGCAGGACACAAAACCGATTTTGATGTGCCCTATCTTCTCCAATCTGGTAGCGTCTTCCTGGGTGGTGACTACGACAGCGAGTTTCATACCTCGTTTATTTGGTCCGAGGACTGTCACCTTCCTGCTTCCTGCTGGTACCGTAGATACTTTGTCTAGGGCCTCCTTGACATCCTGCTGTACGGTGAGGGTGTCCATGTCGCGGATCTCCAGAACAGTCTGCCTGTCCGCCACGTGCACTTTTCCCAGATCGCCGATGACCTTAGTCACCTCTTCGGCGAACTACTTCTTGTTTGAAGACCCACCAATCTTAATGATAAGGTCTCCCTTTTTAGTGGGTAAAGCTCCCACAACCCTTGTCTGACTGGCCTCCAGGTGAGCCTCTTTTCGAACTTTCGCCAGTACTTCGGCGAAAGTTTTCCCTTCAGCCACCTTAACGATCACTGTGGCTCTTCCCTTCTTGACCTGATCTGGCTTCGGAACCGTTTTGTTCCCCTTACTTCCAGTCTTTTTAAGTCTCTCCTCCTTTTTCCTTTTTGGATCCTTCGCAGGCTCAGGATCACTTCTCTTCCGCTTCTGAGCATCTAAGACGACGTTTCTCAACACGATTGCGTTACAACGATCTCTTCTTACTCTGCGATCTTGTCTAGCTTCTTCCGACCAGGTCAATCCCTGGTAGAAAATCTCGTCCTTTTTTGAAGCCGCTACGTGCTTCATCTTGGTCTGCTGTATGAGCGATGTTATGCTTTTAAGTCCATCCTTGATTGTCATATTGACATTTCTTTGGACTTCGCAGGATTTTATCATCTTACTGACCTCTTCTTCCATTGCTAGATTGCATGCCGCCTCTTCTTCCCGCAGCTTTATGCATTCATCTCGGTCCTTGTTGCAGCTAGCAATGTCATTCGCTGAAGCATTACTGAAAACAGAAATGCAGCTAGCCTGACTTGTCACACTGCTAGTACTACCTCGTCTCTCCACCTTCTCCACGATGATCTGTGGAACGGCCAACGCGTTGTTGCCCTCCTGCATCCTTGGGCCACTGGCCATCATCCTCACGCTCGAAAGCGCTTGATGATCGGAACCAGTGAGAAATTCAGCCGAAGCATTACTCCGCAGGTACTCTTCCTTGTTTTTACAATCGCTCATACTGGGTGTTTGTCCCGTATCGAGGGACAATCGGGCCTTAACAGGGTACTACCATCTAGCCAGGATGGGCCCTGAACCGCCTCCGTTAGTAACATAGACGTTATAGCATTGCCGAAGCATTGATGCGACGTCTATGATATCCAGTGTCAGGTGAGCTAAGAAACTCGGACCTCGAAGGTCGGTGTATCTCTCCCATGGACCAGAAGTAAACTTCGGGCCATGATCACTGAGTAGACACCATTATTATTATTATTATTATTATTATTATTACGGCTTTGTAGGATCTAGAAGTATTTAATTAATACATTATAATTATTCAACGTCGTAAAGTTGTTGTTAATATTTAATTACAGTTGAATAGAAATTTAAATAAGATCATTTTATGAATTATTGCGGTCAAATTGTTATTATTTTAATTTAATTACATTAGGTTAATTATATTAAATATATTGTAACAAATGTATAAATATAGGTATTATATAAATCACGAATAAGCAGTGACAAAAAAATTATCTTGGGAACAATAGTAAGAATTTGTCAATCGAATGTACTGGAAAACTTTAATTTTAATAATATTAAAAAAGAAAATACATTAAATTTAAATAGAGCTGCCTATATGAGGAAGCGAACGAATATATTTTTCTTAAGATTTTTTTGACATTATATTAAATTTTATATTTGTAACATTAATAAAATATATATGAAAGAAAAAATTTGTTAATTAATTTGAAAAAAACTTAGAAAAAAGAGAAATTGATGAAAATGAGAAATTTGAATTCAACTTTCTGATATATCCTTGGAGACCTTTGGCTTCTTGGTAATTGAAGATTTTTCCGTTTGATATTTTCTTTTGTTAGCCGCCAGCTTATTGATAAACTCAATTAGTTCTGTTTTGGTAATTTGATTTTCCATAGCCTTATTTACCCAATCTAAAAAAACAAGAACAAATTTTTATGTAATTGTAGAAAAGAATTCATATAATTTAGACTATTTTTATTAGGTACATAAGAAATAAATTTTTAAAAAACTTATAATAATAAATTTTTAGGTTAATTAGATAATTTGATCACAAGATGTATAGAAAACTATAAGTTACTATTTGTTTAAAATAATTTACATTATTTATATTTTCCCAATTACATTTTTTTAAGAAAAGAAAAATTTGATTTAACAATAGAAATGTTTAATTTGGGATATTTCTGAATCACATTTTTTAGAAGTAAAAAAATTTGCATAATTTCTATTTCTTTATTGTAATTTCCAGCAAAATCTTAAGTAAGTATTTTTTTTAAAAAAAGTTAAAAGGTTTGCATAACTTTTAAATTTTTTAATAGTAATATGTAAATAAGAAAATTCTGATATTTTTAAAATAACATGTAGGACTCGAACCAATTAAAGTATTTAAAAAACTGACTTAACAAATCAAAAATGAAAAATTCCTGACAAAAATATAACCAGTCCGCGTCAAAAAAAGAACATTTTACATAAAATTATAAATTAAATTTTTAAATAATATATATTTAAAATTAATATCAATTCAATTATTATTTTCAAGAATTTTTAACCAAAATTCTTGTTGGATTATTTTTTATTATTTTAGAAAAATTTCTTTGACTATTTACAAATCCATTTGTTTACAATATTTAATTTTACGAAATATTAATTATTCGTAAAATCTTCAATTAAGTATATATTACGCAATAAAAACTTAAAAAAAATTAATGCAAATTTCAATGTTCAATTATTTCTTAGTATAAAATTCTCGCTATATTACTTCTAATATTCACTTATTATTTAAAATGAAACTTAAATTCACTTTAAATCAATTGCACTAAAATCCAATTATTTAAATACAAAATACAAAATTTTTTGAATAGTTGAATGTTTCTTAAAATTTAGTTCCCATAATGAATTTTATCAATACATTTTTAAATAATTAAATTCTATTAAAGAATTTTAATACAGTTTTTAAAAATAGTTATATTTTTCGAGGAATTCGATTAAAATAGTATAATAAAAATAATTAAAATTTCGCAAATAATTTTGTGAAAATTTTTAAACATCTAATAATAAGTGAAATGTTGACGACAATTAAAAAAAGCTTTTAAACATAATTGAATTTCTGCAATTATTTGAAATTTCTCTGAAATTCTTCAAATTATATCGTACAATTTACAAACTTTTCGTATTTTCTTTTTTTAATTATGTACTTTAAAAATATTTTTAAAAAAACTTACTTTTAAGGAATTGAAGCAAATTTACTGGCTTTTACTAAGATATTAATTGTTTTTTCCAAAAATGTAGGAATAAAAATATAAAAATAGATGTATGTTTAAAAGTGATACATGTAGAAAATGGTTTATTACCTAAAATTTCTTTTGAATACTCGAATATCTATTCCTTTTCTTCTTGTCCGTTTTCCTGTTGCAGAATAATTTGCAATACTTTGTCCGTAAATTTCAAGAAGCGTCTCTCTTGGAATAACCTTCCAATCATCCTGATACATAGCCAGTTTTTCTATATATGCGTGTCGGTTTTTTGATAAATAAATCCCAGAATTCGGAGATAGTTCTATCTAGAAGGATTAAAATTAAAAATATAAAGTACTATTGTAGTTGTTTCCCGACTATTATTTAAAAAATAAAAGTATTTTACTTTATTCTCACTTGCTTCAGTAAATTAACTTGGTATCTGTATGTACAAAAAACAAAAGAAAGTATTGTAAACACGATATAAAAGTCTTAACACGTGAAAATTACTGTCAAACCTTCAAGTAAGTATGCCTTATTAAAAATATGTACTTTCATACTATGATCAAAAATTTTTTAACTTTCAAATGAGCGAAGTATTTTCTATTAAAAATACTTTCATAAAAATATTGATTATAATAAAATCGTACCCTTAATTTTACATAAAGAGAAACTTTATATAATTAATTTGTTTTATATTACCATTAGTAACTCCAAAATATTTTTAAAAAAATTAATTTGAAGAAGCAAGAAATAAATTTTGTTAATTTAAACATTCAGAACGTTCAGAAAATATTTATTATTAACATAGACGTTGAAGTCATCGATCACTCCGAGTCAAGTTATTAAGAAAAAAGGAACAATCAACAAAACCATTCCTTAACGTTTCAACAGCTAGGCTGTCCTCTTCAGAACGTAGAATGTTCACATAACGACGAGAAACGTCTGTATCGCCACAGATACGATTAGACACTCTCTAATCGTATCTGTGGCGATACAGACGTTTCTCGTCGTTATGTGAACATTCTACGTTCTGAAGAGGACAGCCTAGCTGTTGAAACGTTAAGGAATGGTTTTGTTGATTGTTCCTTTTTTCTTAATAACTTGACTCGGAGTGATCGATGACTTCAACGTCTATGTTAATCTAATTACTGAGTGATAGCATCTTATTATTATTTATTATTAAGTAAAATCAAATTTCGGTTTCATTAAAGTATAGGTTGTAGAAATTTGTTAAAAATTAACACTAACATATTTTTTCAACGTTTTGAATAGAACTACTTTCATATTAAATAACATTTACTTATCTTACATTAAATGTAATTGTAATGTCTATGTAACATATAATACGTTTAGTGAAATAGATATGAGCCAAAATAAGTGAAACCGGTCACTTGAAAAATTTTTGTCTCCAATTTTCAAGTTATCTATGATTTTTGGTAGATATATGAGTTCACTTTTTCCCCCTAAATTTTTTTTCAAAAAAAGAATTTATTTTTGAAGTAATCTGGTGTTGAAGTTTTGGGTCATTTTATATTCATTTTATTCCCTGGTTAAAGAACCGGACAGATTTCGGACTAATCCGAAATTTGTCCGAAACAATGCGGTTTATGGTCAGGTTTTTGTCATCCGCAATTAATCCGGAAAAATCCGAATTCTATACGGTTTGTGAACAACTAGTGAAATCGGAGTTGGTCCGATGAAGTCCGAAATTAATCAGTGAATCCGGAATTATTCCGAAACAGTCAAAAGTTAGTCCGGACAATTTAGTGAATGTTAATAAAAAAAATTATACAAGTTTTACATATTAATTATTATTATTTTATGCTACATTCATCATATTTTTTTATTTACCTATCGCAATTTTATTTACATTAACTTAAAATTTCTAACGCTTGGGGATTCGAACCTACACCTATCTAACATTATAACGCACCGAAATCGAATACACTAACCACTATACCACGCTCGCATGGAAGTTCAAATTCATAATAGAATTTATGAAGTGCCACAAAAAGAAATGACAAGAAACTAACACATCAGTGTTAATTTTAATATTGAAACAAGATAACTAATAATACCTACTAGTAAATTTATAAAAACAAACTGACTGCAGAATTAAATATTTTATTTACCGTAAGTAAATACCCTGAATAAAAAGTGGGACCGATTTCAGACTAATCCGGAATTTGTCCGCATCAGTACGGTTTATTGTGGAGTTTTTTCACCATGAATTAAGTTTGAAATCAAAACCGTTTTTTATAACTATTGAATCCGTAATTAGTCCGGTTTAGTCTGCAGTTATAGTCAGATCATATGCAACTAGTAAATACAGAAGTAATCCGGTTAGTTTAACCAGTGAATCCGCAGCTAATCCGAAACAGACTGCTTATGGACAGGTTTTTGTCGCTCGGAATTTGTCCGGATAAATTCAAACTTAATGCGGTTTGTGTAAAACCAGTGAATCCGGAATTAGTTCGATCTAGTCCGAAGTTAGTCTGATAATATGCAACTTGCAAATGTGAAATTATTAAATCCGAAATTAATCTGGTTTTGGTCAGGTTTTTGTCACACGAAATTATAATTATAGTTTGAATTTATCTGCATTTTATACAAATTGTTTTTAATATACAAATTCAATATTATACCAAAATCATTCCTGATTAAGTCTTCGAATTGGATTGAATATGGATTGTTTTTAACTGTCTGTAGATTGTACATATGTACAAAATCTTATAATAATACGACTTATTTTCGGACTGGGGTGTTTTGATCGGATATTATTCGGATTGACGCTGACCATTACCGGATTCTTTGCATACAGATTATGGATTGTTCCATACTTGTTTCGGATTAAAATTCTTTTAACTGGATTAAATTCGGATTATTGCGGACTGAATTCCTATTCTTTACATATTGATTTTGGATTATTTCGTATTTGTTTCGGATTATACCTTTTAGTTGGATTAAATCCGGATTGTTGCAGACAATTTTTGGATTCTTATCATACAGTTTCCGGACTGATTCGTACTTCTTTCTGAAAAGGATTTTACCACACTTAGTTTCAAATTGTTGCTGACTAATACCGGATTTCTTGCTTACAGAGTTCGGATTGCTTCGGACATTTTGCAGATTAAGTTTTTTTAACTGGATTAAACTCGGATTGTTGCGGACTGATTCCGTATTCTTTACATATTGATATCGGATAATTCCGTACTTATTTTAGAAGAATTCTTCACCGGTAATAAATTCGGATTCTTGCGGACTAATTACGGAATGAATTCGTAGACATTCAGGATTACTCCGGAGTGTTTTCGGATTCAGGTTTTCGTTCGGATTGATATCAGACTATCGCGGATCATTTTCGGACCTTTTTAGTACAATTTTCGGACTAATCCGTACTTATCTGTCTGTATTTAATCCGGAATTAGTCTGAAATTTTTACCAGGGTTATTTCTTTGAAACAAATAAAGATAATTAAGTGAATTTTTTTTAAATTAAAACTTAAAGTGCATACTTTAAGGATTAAATAAAGCGATTGCTAAAAAACGAAAATTTATAATTGTTATTAACAATTCTTTTAAACAATTGCAAATTGAAGAATGTTCTCAATGTTTTTCAAAGATTAAATTACGATGTATTGATGCGTAAAACTCCAAGCATTAAAATAAAAAAGGCAAAAAATGAAAACGAAAACATTCGGACAAAGTAAGAAATTTTATTTACTCCAACGTTTCGAAATCAAATCGATTTCCTCTTCAGGGAGTCTATTCAAAAAAATATACACAAAATTAAAAAATAATAAAACTATTTTACCAATAAATAAAAATAGTACATATTCAAAAATTATCTTACCAAAAAATAATAATTAAATAAACGAAGACTTAAAATTTAAACCCTGACGATGGAGTAGTCTGGAGTCAGAAAATTATAAAAATTGAATTAGAACAAATAAAAATAGAAAATAAATACAAATTAGAAAAATTAGAAATAAAATAAGTAAATAATAAACTCAAAGAAGAAACAATAATCAATAAATAAATTTTGAAAAATCAATAAATAATTTTAATAAACGGAATAAGTAAAAAGAATTTAAAAAAATAAAATTAACATACCATAAATAAATAAATAATCCGTCTTAGAAACACATGAACAATAATAAATAAATAATAAATCACAAAACAAAAAATAAAAATCACAAAATAAAATGTATTGCAAACTGCAAAGTCAAATTTAAAACTGAGCTCCAAACTCTAACGACACTTTACAATAAACATTAATTGAAGAGAGACAAACAAAAACAAATAAAAACAATAAGATGAATAAGAACAGAGAATGAAACACAATGAGTATTATCACGTTAATTACTTGAAATTAAATTTAAAATCATTTCGTAAGATTTATCAAAATTATCTAAATCGGTCATTTTATTTAAACTATTTTCTCCTTTTTTTATGAAAAACATTTCTGACAATAATCTTTTGTTAAGACTTGGTTCAATATCCAAAATATCAAAATCATCCCATTTTATAAAATGTGGAGAAGTGTCACTATTAGAATTTGTCAAATGGTTAGTAATGGCATTATGATATTTGTCATTTAAATTAGAATTACTCATATGTTCCTTTTTACGAATATGTAGCGGTCTTTTTGTCTGCCCTATATATGATTTACCACAGT
This sequence comes from Leptopilina drosophilae, assembly GCA_032873175.1. Lineage (NCBI taxonomy): Eukaryota > Metazoa > Arthropoda > Insecta > Hymenoptera > Figitidae > Leptopilina > Leptopilina drosophilae. The sequence continues at coordinate 45,902,084 of CM065478.1, forward strand.
TACATTTGAATCTATAAACACAATTACATTGATTCTGTCTCTCGAGCCTATCCTTACCAAGTTTAATGAATTTATTGAATTTTGAATTAACGCTAAAAACAGTTTGAATATTAAATGTTTCAAGTAATCTTTTGATATTTTCCGATATTGATCCATAATAAGGAAAAACTATCTTCTTAACTAGTGTATTATTATTGTTGTTATTACTAATGTTATTTGAAAATTTTCTATTATTAATTTGAATAATTCTTTTATTCACATGTTTGTTAATAAATTTATCTGGATAATTATTAAGTTTTAAGTCCAGTTTTACTAAGTTAAGGTTTTTATTATCAAATTTCTTATCGGAAAGCACCAAGGAAGTATCAACTAGATTCTTAACAATTACAAATTTTTATTTTTTGTTTTGTGATTTATTATTTATTTATTATTGTTCATGTGTTTCTAAGACGGATTATTTATTTATGGTATGTTAATTTTATTTTTTATTTCTTTTTACTTATTCAGTTTATTAAAATTTTTTATTGAATTTTTAAAATTTATTTATTGATTATTGTTTCTTCTTTGAGTTTATTATTTACTTATTTTATTTCTAATTTTTCTAATTTGTATTTATTTTCTATTTTTATTTTTTCTAATTCAATTTTTATAATTTTCTGACTCCAGACTACTCCATCGCCAGGGTTTAAATTTTAAGTCTTCGTTTATTTAATTATTATTTTTTGGTAAGATAATTTTTGAATATGTACTTTTTTTATTTTTATTTATTGGTAAAATAGTTTTATTATTTTTTAATTTTGTGTATATTTTTTTGAATAGACTCCCTGAAGAGGAAATCGATTTGATTTCGAAACGTTGGAGTAAATAAAATTTGTTACTTTGTCCGAATATTTTCGTTTTTATTTTTTGACTTATTTATGAAGTATCTCGGACGTTAAAGACTATTTAATTAGTAAAAAAAGAAAAATCAGTAACCTCCAATATTATAGATATTGTGTAGATTTTTTTGAAAAAATGCAGGCAAAATTAGACTCGAGTTACTGGAAAAAGATAAAATTGCAAACGAATAAATAAGATCGTCTTTTGTTTTGTTAGAAACTTCACGCTTTCGAGCGGATTTTTATGATTTAAGGGGATCCCACATACCGACAATGCAGATCTAAAATGGTTAAAAATCTGCAACGACCGTTTCTTGGAAAATATAAGATATTATGACCTATAAATTTGACAAACTCACTTTGTAACATAAATACACAGGATGAGTATTTTATTTGTTGTAATTATTGAAAAAAAATTATTCATAAAAAGTTAAATATGAGAAGTTTCCAACAGCCAAAACGACAAATAAAATACTCATCCTGCGTATTTTTTTTTTTTTTTTGCTTAGGGACTTTTGGGAAATCTGCCTACAGATACCTTGGATTCCGCACTCCAAGGTTATGTGGGGTTGGTATAACAAAACTGAAGAAAAATAAAAAAAAGTAAAATAAATAAGTATTATAATAAATTTAGAATACTGGCGACCTACTGCCAGCCCGACCCACTAAAACCCGTAACCCTACTTTTGGAGCCCTTTATCCTCCCTCGGAACTGTCGTAAGACTTTAGCCTTCGAGGGTTCATCCTGCGTATTTATGTTAAAAAGTAAGTTTGTCAAATTTATAGGCCATAATATCTTATATTTTCCAAGAAACGGTCGTTGCAGATTTTTAGCCATTTTAGATCTGCATTGTCAGTATGTGGGATCCCCTTAAGGGGATGTCAAAGTCGATGGGATTTTCCCATTAAAGCTCAATGCAAAAATCCAATCGACTTTGACACCGCCTTAAAGTCGATTTTCGCCCGTATTTTGTCAGAAAAATTTACACAATATCTATAATATTGGAGGTTACTGATTTTTCTTTTTTTTATTTTAATGCTTGGAGTTTTACGCATCAATACATCGTTCATTAATCTTTGAAAAACATTAAGAACATTCTTCAATTTGCTATTGTTTAAAAGAATTGTTAATAACAATTATAAATTTTCATTTTTCAGCAATTGCTTTATTTAATCCTTAAAGTATAGACTTTAAGCTTTAATTTAAAAAAAATTCACTTAATTATCTTTATTTGTTTCAAAGTAATAATAAAATGAAAATAAAATGACCCAAAACTTCAACACCAGATAACTTCAAAAATAAATTCTTTTTTTGAAAAAAAATTTAGGGGGAAAAAGTGAACTCATATATCTACCAAAAATCATAGATAACTTGACATTTGGAGACAAAAATTTTTCAAGTGACCGGTTTCACTTATTTCGGCTCATATTTAAAAAAAATTTGACACATAACGGAAAAATGTCATGAGAATTACTATTCATTTTTTGCTGGCTCTCATAGGCATTTTTCATTGCCTCCAGCAATTGTTCCTGGCGCTGAATGTCACGTTTAGTAACTGTAAAAGAAATTGAAAAAAGATTAGACTTTAATTAATTGTTCTTGTAGTTAAAGTTGTATATAAATTAAACTTTTAAATATTGATGTAAACGAAACTTTTTGATTTCATTTAAAACTATTATCATGAAAAATGACAACTTTTTTACATTCCAATGTTCCAAAAGTTTTAAACATTCAAATCATGCAAAATTTATTTTTTTTATTTAAATTATATTAATTTTTATCATTTTTTCACGCATTAAAAAAATGAATTATAAAGTTTTTGAATGGTAAATTTAAATATCTAATTTTTATTGCAATCAGTAATTTAAGAAAATATTTTTGATAAAATATATATTGTTTATTTGAACATTAAACACATTTGGATCATACATTCTACGTAGAAAATGTCAAACTTACTTGTTTGGAATTTTAACCCATACAAAATTGCACCAGTATTTAGATCCAATGACTCTTTTTCAGTGTGCCTAATTTCTTCATCTTCAAGTAAATCTCCCTCATTACTATCAGAAACCTCTAAATTCTTGTCATTTCTTGTCATTTATTGTTTCCACTGATTGGATTGGTGAAACATAAAAATCGGGCGTATCATTTAAAAGAGAAAAAATGACGGTGTTGCATATTGATATGACATTGATTGATTGCAATTTAAACCAGGTTACAAACTGGCTTCATAAGGGAAGAGAAAATTAAAATTTTCTTGATAGAATGGCTGATACGATGATTTAAAAGTTGACGTGGATGGTGCACAAGAATATTAGCTCACATTGTTTGGATAATTTGACGATGGTTTTGAGGTTGACATTAATGGAGCATAAGTAGATTGGTTCACATTATTTTGAAAATTCGGATCATAAGGAGGCTGTTTAGAGGTTAACGTGGATTGCTCACAAGACGATTGGTTCACATTGTTTTGAAAAGTCGGATCATAAGGCGGCGGTTTAGAAGTTGACGTTAATGGAGCATTAGTACATTGGTTCACATTGTTTTGAAAATTCGGATCATAAGGCGGCTGTTTAGAGGTTAACGTGGATGGTGCACAAGAATATTGGCTCACATTGGGTGTTTTCGGTATGCCCACGAAACATGATCCGGATCACTCAGTGGTGCTGACTCGTTTCAAATTTCGAAAGTGATGAATTTCGAAAATCCTTTATTCTGATTGACGCAGAATTTGAAAATTTGATAATAAGTGAAAAGAGCTTTATGTTCTAGACAAAATGTTCCTAGGCGAAGCCAACGAAAAGAGTACGGATACGGGAAAGGGCATTAGAAAGAAAGAGACAGACAAACTATAAAATTCCTCAAAAAATCACTAGAAGTTTTGGATCAAGATCTGCTTTGCTAGCAGGATTATACTTTCGGATCATTAGCACCTGTTGGACCGCCTAACAGTGGGGCAAAAAACACGGCCTTGGACAAAACAACTTAGAGGCCACAATTTTTAACCAAATTTAACAAAATTTAGTTTTAATTAAAACTAATTAAATTGCGCATCGATTCCTCGAGGCCGATTTTTAATAAATAATTTCTGAAATTTTTTATTTGTTAATAAAAATGAAAAAAAACATTTTTTTCAAACAATAAGGGCTAATTTTTATAAAATTCACTACATTTATTGGTAAACTAATTTAATTCATTAAGAAACTTCTCCTGAACATTTTTCAAAAATAGAAAGTTAATTAAAATTTTTTTCTTATTTGTTATAAACAATTTAATGCACAAAAATTTTTTTATGTAAATTTTTTATAATTTATTGTTTTCAAGTAATATTTATTTCTTAGAAAGCATATTTAATAAAAAAAACGTACTAAAATACTAAAAATTAATAATAATTTGATATTATTTATTAATTTTTGTTATAAAAAATGATAAATATATAATTTTTTATGACTAATTGAAGCTTCTCTGCTGCTAAACAGTATTAGAATAAGTTAGCTTTTATTTCTTTTTAGATAGTAGAATAATTTAGAATTAATAACCTTATTGTTTAAATAATATTAATTAACAAATGGATAACTTTGTTAATTTGTCATATAATGTGCTCATTCATTTTACAAAATATTTCTAGAAGAATCCGCTTAAAGTTATTGTTTCGTGAAACAACTTTAAAACATTATTAATTGTTTATAAATAATCTTAACTAATAATTAATACCAGATATTATTCATTTCTTTCATAATGAGTTTTTGCAAAACTATTTAGATGAAATTAAAAATCAATTTAATCTGATATTAGTGAAATACTTTTATATGTAGTTATTTAGTAACAATAATTGTTACTAAATTAATTTATTTAATAAATAGTATAGGTATAATTTTACAATACAATTCACACAGTGCCTTTTGTTCTACCGTAGTTTTCTTCCATTGACGAATTGGTAATTTATAGGCGACATGTAAAACACACTCCATCGAACGTATCCAGGCATGCAAAGTTTGCAATCCATATTGGAATGCATCCTCATTCTCAAATTTTTCTTGTAATTTTTGCAAGTTATTCATTTCCGTGGGTTTCGCTCCGCAAATTGGACAATTTGACGTAGAAGCAGTTTCTGTGATCACTTGACAAACCTTACCATCCACCATAGTGCACATTAGTTCATAATCAACATTGTAAACAACGTTATTTATGTTAATTTTCCCTGTTTTCAATCTTTTAATTTGTTGTTTAATATCTCTAAGCTCATTCAACATTTTTTTCTTGGTCTCTTTTTCAAAATGAACTGCTATTGTTAGACACGAATTAGGAGACGAGGTTTTTGAATTCTTCCAAACTGTTATTGTTTCATCTGTGGACTGAAGGGAAAGAGGAACCATTGATACCAAAAATAGACTTGAATTTAGAGAAGACGTTTTACTACTTTCGGGTGTATATTTATAAGGATTTAATCCAGAAGTGCCATCACAACCATTTTTAACTGTTAATTTCAGATTTTTTGTGCTCTCATTACTACAGACTTCTTTTATACTGAGGATTCTTTCAGCTGTATGATCCAATAAGGCTTGAAGTCTTATTGTAGCGCCATTTTCATTTATTTTTATTGCAGAACTTTGTGGATAACAATTCGTTTTAGCACTTGTGATATTTTTATATGGAGGAAGAACATCGATCATTTTATCCTTCAATTTTTTTCTCAAGAGCTCATATTTGTTTTTTGTTAATTTTAAATCAATAAATAACGCAAGTGCTTCATCATCTGTAAATATAAAGGAAGACTTTTCAACTGTAGGATCGGATTCAGTCTCATTTTCGTTTAACATTCCTTTTTTAATTAGATTAACGACTGTTTTGTTATCAACAGATTTCAAATTTTCAAATAAATTAAAATTTTCTGTTGAAATTTCGTTTTTCAATGTTTCTACTCTTCGTTTCTTGGTCTTTTCAGAACATTCTGAAAAATTTTTTTTCCTTCGATCAACAGAAACCGAAGCATCTGAAACTGTGAACTTTTGTTCCAACCAAGCATCATTTACTTTTAAAAATATGTTCGAATTATAAAAAGCAGCTTTAAACTTTTTGTTAAAGTTTGTAACAAAATATTGTTTTAATTTTTGTAAAACTTTACTCTGGAAGTCTAAGAAAAAACAATATTTTTCAGATAAATGATTAAGTAATTCTTCTGCAGATGCCACCTTTAAGTTTAACTTTAGTAGGATAAGAGACAAATCTCTGTTCGTAATTTCAAAAGAATTCATTTCGATAAAGCTTTCATTTAACACACAAAATAAAAAATTACAAAGAACCAAGTAACTTTCTTAAAAACACAAGTAGAATATGACATGAGATGTGAAATATTAACCACTTAAAAAAATTAATAATTTACTTTTTTTTTAAACCAACACAAAACTGAACAATGATCGAAAAATCCTTATACCTCAAAAATAAAAATGTAGAAATTAAAGTAGACGAAAAGAAAATTGGAAATAATTCAAAAAAAAAATAAAATTACAAACCTGCGAAATCTAAAAAAACACTCTATCTCGAAGAACACAGTAAAAGTGAAATGTGGCGTTGAACTATAAGCCGTACTTATAATAAACTAAATTCATGTCGATTGTGAGAAAGGCATCCATCTAGCGGCAAATTTAAGAATTTCATTTAGTAGGAAATTTAAAATTTGGTTGTAAATAAAAATGTTTAATTATCATTTATTATATTATATTATCTCTTATTATTTATTGTATTGTAAAATTATACCTATACTATTTATTAAATAAATTAATTTAGTAACAATTATTGTTACTAAATAACTACATATAAAAGTATTTCACTAATATCAGATTAAATTGATTTTTAATTTCATCTAAATAGTTTTGCAAAAACTCATTATGAAAGAAATGAATAATTTCTGGTATTAATTATTAGTTAAGATTATTTATAAACAATTAATAATGTTTTAAAGTTGTTTCACGAAACAATAACTTTAAGCGGATTCTTCTAGAAATATTTTGTAAAATGAATGAGCACATTATATGACAAATTAACAAAGTTATCCATTTGTTAATTAATATTATTTAAACAATAAGTTTATTAATTCTAAATTATTCTACTATCTAAAAAGAAATAAAAGCTAACTTATTCTAATACTATTTAGCAGCAGAGAAGCTTCAATTAGTCATAAAAAATTATATATTTATCATTTTTTATAACAAAAATTAATAAATAATATCAAATTATTATTAATTTTTAGTATTTTAGTACGTTTTTTTTATTAAATATGCTTTCTAAGAAATAAATATTACTTGAAAACAATAAATTATAAAAAATTTACATAAAAAAATTTTTGTGCATTAAATTGTTTATAACAAATAAGAAAAAAATTTTAATTAACTTTCTATTTTTGAAAAATGTTCAGGAGAAGTTTCTTAATGAATTAAATTAGTTTACCAATAAATGTAGTGAATTTTATAAAAATTAGCCCTTATTGTTTGAAAAAAATTTTTTTTTTCATTTTTATTAACAAATAAAAAATTTCAGAAATTATTTATTAAAAATCGGCCTCGAGGAATCGATGCGCAATTTAATTAGCTTTAATTAAAACTAAATTTTGTTAAATTTGGTTTTGGCGCGCCTCGCGGTCGACTTCGTTGCTGCTATATTTTTAATGCAGTTTTATATTTTTAATTTTTTAATTATTATTATTTATTTCTCGTTTTTTATTATTTGGTATCCTTTTTTTTCATTAGAAAAAGTTTGATTTTATTATTATTTCGAAAATAAAATAAATTATATATAAATCAATTTATTTATATTTTTGTAACATTTATATTAATCTTTTTTTATTAAAAAAACTAATTGTATGTTTATATTTTTATGTTTTAAATTAAAATGCACATAATTTACAAACACATGTTTATAATTTTTTTGAGATAATCCAAAGACAGCTCCATCTATTTCGTTTCCATTTAGACTGTGAGGTGTGCTCTACAATCACTCTTTTCAATATCATTTATAAAGTGGCAATTTTTATTTTAATAAACTTAACATTAGAGAAACTAAAATTTTTTGGTAATTTTAATTGAGTCACAATATATAATTACTTATGGTGTATCAATAAGACTGACGATCGAAAAAAATGTACCGAAATAGTGAAAATCGCCTTCACACCAAGCTAGATAGGTGATTCTGCAATAGCTTAAAAATGAATTTTTTTGTCTGATTCAGAGCAATTGCACATCCTGCATATAAATTTACGATAATTTGCTTTGTATTTGATGATTTCAAATGAATTTATAATCAGAATGTGTAGTTACTTTAAACTAGAAAAAATACATTTTAAAGCTATTGCAAAACCACCTTTACAATTTGGTGTGAAGGCGATTTTGACTTTTTTGGGTAAATTTTTTTTCTTCCGACGGTCGTATAAATGCACCCTTATGTTTTTGTCATAGGAGAGAAAAGACAAGAATGGTTTTTTTATTCGTGTGACCGCATCCTTAGTGTCTAGAACATAAAGCTCTTTTCACATACTATTTAGTTTTCGAAATTCATCACTTTCGAAATTTAAAACGAGTGAGCACCACTGAGTGATCCGGATCATGATCCGTGGACATACCAAAAACACCCATTGTTTTGAAAATTCGGATCATAAGGCGGCGGTTTAGAAGTTGACGTTAATGGAGCATTAGTACATTGGTTCACATTGTTTTGAAAATTCGGATCATAAGGCGGCTGTTTAGAGGTAAACGTGGATTGCTCACACGACGATTGGTTAACATTGTTTTGAAAATTCGGATCATAAGGCGGCAGTTTAGAAGTTGACATGGATGGTGCACAAGACGATTGGTTTACATCGTTTGGGAAATTCGCTCGAGAAAATTGCTGATTAATTGGCTCTGATAGCGTAGAACATTTTTTATTCAAAGAATTATAATTATCAGCTGAAACCACTTGTTTAAATGTTGTACTTGTCGATTCAAAAATAGACTTTTCTGACCTTATTTGTTCTTTGCGTTTCTACAAATTTGATCGTTTTAAAATATTTCCCACTTTTGAGGAGTTCTTTATAGCCTGCTGCTGCTTTTTTACTTCATTCGAGAAAATTTTCTGTGTGTGGTCATGTATCTCGCCATTATCCGTCACTGGAATTCGATGTAATTCCACCTCATCTAAATAATCAAACAATTTTCCAAGTGTAATTTATTACCTCAAAACTGTTTTCCTTATTATCATTGGAAACACTAATTATTTTATACATACTGTAAAAAGTATTAAAGAAATTTTCCTAAGGTTGGTAATTTTTTTTACAAAATCTTTCTTAACAAAACATGATTTAATGTGGCAAAAATACAGAATCTAAATTGAAAAATACGAAATCTTGTAATTTTGACGTTTTAAATATAACCCAATATCAGTCTAGTAAAATTCCATTAAGACCTTTTACCGCGCATAATGAAAGTAATGATACATACCACCAATTGCTAGCACCTTCGCATCTGCCTTCACATCCGTTTTGGTTTCAAAATTCCTCCATGTCAATTTCACAACTTCCTCGAGACTTTGATGGTTTTGCGGAATCATGGATAATGGCACAACATCTTTTTCACGAGATTCCACCCACCAAATTAGGGTAAATTTCTTCTTTCCCTTCGGCATCACTGTGTTGACAGTTCAAATGGTTCAAATACCAAACAAACAAAATGGCTTCCGCACATACACTCGCTTCAGGGTTCGTACACAAATTTCAATCTACAGGGTTGAGTCACATGTTATGTCAAAGATACTTTAAGATGCATTCACACTATTTTACATATGCGCACAAAGCATTTATCTTTTAGGGAGCATTTACACCTTCTGTAAAAGTCCAGAAAGGAAAATTTGCATCGGAGTAAGATAGATAAACTGTATCTGTATCTCTTACTCCAATGCAAATTTTACGTTTTAGACTTTTGTACAGAAGGTATAAATGCTCCATTTAGGATGCGTTTATGCAACTGTCGGTAAAAACAAAATTTACCAAAAATGTCAAAATATTCTTTTTTGCCCTTTAACGGACTGTTAGGCCGCAGTCCCATTGCACCGTTTAAGGCTAACGCAGAATAGAATCTTTAACCGGAACCGCAATTGTAACCGTAAGTGTAAGAATGAGTTAGTGAAGGATAGGTATATTGTTTATCCTTCTCTATCTCATTCTTACGCTTACTGCGGTTAAAGATTCTATTCTGCGTTGGTCTGTAGCATTGCGTTTTGTAACTAGACTATGAGTGTGAGAAAGATAGACATATATGTTTGCTATATTTGTATTCATGGCCTAGTTACAAAACGCAACGCAAAATGCTATCATGGGATTTCATCGTAAAGGTGCTTGTACACTTCGAAATTTTTGGGAAATCAGCGAAATTTCACGGTTCTGAAAACTCACGCCACTAAATATGATTGGCTCTGCAAAGGTTCATTTTCACGCAGCTTTTTGTAGAGCCTATCATATTTAGTGACGTGAAGTTTCTCGACCGTGAAAATTCACTGCTCGCCCAAAAATTTGAAAGTCGCAAGTATCTTTAGGATGATGTCCCATGGCTGTTTTCGGCGCTCGCCCGAGTTAATTTCAGCTTAATGGCGATTGGTTATTTCCAACAGAACGTTATTGAAGGGCTAATGCCCTTCGTTAACTCGGAGTTAACCCAGGGCTCGTGCTGAAAACAGTCTTTGACAACGTTTTTGAGTTGCGTTTTGCAACTAGGATATGAGTGCGAATACAGCGAACATATATCTCTATCTCTCTCACTCATGATCTAGTTACAAAACGAAAAAAATATTCTCATGAGACTCCCCCCTTAGTCTGGAGTTCCATGGTAGCGTTTTGCGTTTTGTAACTAGGCCATGAGTGATAATAGAGCAAATATATATCTCCATCTCTCTCACACCCATAGTCTAGTTACAAAACGCAACCCAAAACGGTGCTATGGGACTGCAGCCTAAGGCTCCACCCTAAGTGAAACTGGAAAACTGTAGAAACATTTAAAATCATTATTATATTAATGAAGCTGATGATTAATTTATCAAATATAGAATTCTTAACATAACCTTGAAATACAGTATTGCGGAGACCATGAAGTAGGATAAGGAGATGAAACGGTCTATATTTATTGGCCCCCAAATAGGGGGGTCAGAGTAGTGCAGTTTTCATCTCCCTACTGTCTCGAGCGCCCCTTGAGGGAAAATACTGAATTATAATGTATCGTCTGCTACACGGTTGTTTATGACATTTATGAGATGACAGCTGAATAAATCGGGTTATATTTAAGGTTTGAACGAGTTTTATGACTGAAATTGGAAATAAAAATGAAAAGTTAGTATTAAATAATAAATTTATGAGTAAATAATATTATGTTAATATTAAAATTAATTCTTGCTGTCATTTCACTACAAAAACATTGAGGTTATATTTATGTTTTTCTCCTCAGATCACGTGACCATTTAATTAAAAAAATTACCACTGTGAGCGCTGTAACCAGTAGGGAGAGAAAAACCGCACTACTCTGACCCCCCATTTTGGTGTCAACTTTTTCTGCAATATACTGCAGGCGTTTCATCTCCTTATCCTCCTTCATGGCGGAGATTCGAAGTACTCAATTTTTTTCTATGACGCTGTAAAAAATTCTGGTGTGAGTGTGCGATCCCATGTGAGAAGAATATGTCGACCAAAAGCAGAAAATCATGAGAGTGACAAGATATACGGTCGGTAAAATAGGTTTGGCTGACTTAACAGGAATATTTGCAAATCTTTCTGCAGATTGGCCTGTACGTATTATACAGTAGAAAATAGGAATTATAGAAAATTGTTTTGGAAACCGTATAGCTGCGTTGGCCCTCTGGTGTCGGCCCACTTGTAGTAGTTGTCTTTTCATTTCGTCTCTCTCTCTCTCTCTCTCTCTCTCTCTAGCATATGCAGAAAAAAGAGATAAAAAACCAAGATCGTTCTCGAACGAGATGCATGAGATAGAGAGAAACACAAATATATCGTACTTTGCGTTCGCGAGCGACGTTTGCGAAGCAGTTGTGCTTAGGCCTTTAAATCTCGAGTTTTCAAATTTTACTACCTCTGGATGTATACATAAATTAATTTTTTGTGGACTCAGCCTGAATATCTAAATTTTTGCATCAAGATTCAAACTCAGGGCTTTAAGCCCTGAGCAGAATAAAACGGGAACGGAACGCAAGCATGAGATAGAAAAGGACAGAAGTATGTTTGTCCTTTTCTATCACATGCTTAAGTTCACGTTACTGTTTTATTCTGCGTTGGGCTTAAAACAGTAACCTGAACGTAAGCATGTAATAGAAAAGGACAAACTTACCTCTGTCCTTTTCTATTTCATGCTTGCGTTCCGTTTCCGTTTTATTCTGCTCAGGGCTTTAGGCAGTGTAATGTAAACATAACCTTAGTTTGTTTTCTGAACATACCTTTAGGAAACTTTAGAACGAAATCATATTAATAGCGAATTCGGTTATCTGCTCTAGAGTGCTTTCGGAGTGCTCTTGCTGTGTTCGGGAGTACTCCTTATATGCTTTAACTATAGCAAATGTGTTAAATCGAACAGGCTAATCCTTCGGGGAGCACTCTAATTGAGCGTTCAGACCTCTGCAATCTGTCTGCAGGTTGCCATGGTAACGTACAAGAGTAAAAGAGTAAGGAAATTCAAATTTATTACACCTTCTCCCTTACTCTTATTGCTTCTGGCTGCGCAGACAGACAGCCTGCAGAGGTCTGAATGCTCCCTTAGAGCAGATAACCGAATTCGCTATAACGTTTGATGGCATAAACAGTTGACTGTTTTTCTCTCAACTTGACAAATTTCATAAATTCTGAATAAATAATAGTCCGGGAGCTAGCGACCAAAACAACTATCTCATTTCATACCGGCTAAAATTTGAGTATAGATTACTGAAGACATGTAATTAACAGAAACCCACGTCTGGCAGGCCGGCGCTGGGGCAGGGGGGCGAATAGGTGAAAAATAAAGAAAAATTTTCTGATTTCATACCGCTTAAAACCTTTAGAAATCGAAAGTTTACACCCACACGAGTGTAAAAATGTGCGTCTGGCAGTTCTGGGGTGGGGCAAAGTACGTCTGGCAGCCCTTCGAAGATGCGGAAAATCGGTCGAGAGGTGAAGAATAATATAAAATTTTCTCAGTTCATACCGCTTAAAACCTTTAGAAATCGAAAGTTTACACCCACACGAGTGTAGAAATGTGGGTCTGGCAGTTCTGGGGTGGGGCAAAGTACGTCTGTCATCCCTTTTAAGATGCGGAAAATCGGTTGAGAGATGAAAAATAATGTAAAATTTTCTCATTTCATACCGCTTAAAACCTTTAGAATTCGAAAGTTTACATCCACACGAGTGTAAAAATGTGCGTCTGGCAGTTCTGGGGTGGGGCAAAGTACGTCTGGCAAATGTTTTCACAGGTAAGAAAATCTTTAAATTTTATTTTATACGATTTGAAACTTTCATAAATCGAAAGTTTATTATATACATGAAAAAAGTATAAAAATGTACGTTTGGCAGTCGTGGGTGGGGCAAAACGTTTCCGTCAGTATAATTGTAAGTAAATTTTAAATAACAAGAAACAAGTATGAATAGTAAACAGTAAAAAATTTTCTCTTGCAAAGAAATATTTAAAAATAATAATGATGCTATTTTACAATCATCGGTCGAAATATTCATTAATTAAGAGTAGTTACCTACTTTACCGATCAAGTGACATCTATGAAATGTCATTCAAACTAACAATCAAAATTTTTATCATGATAATTTTTCGTATTTAAATTACAATATTTTAAAGTAATTAATGAATAATAAAAGAAAATAAAAAATTCAATGCGTAATTTTGGTAATGTCATTTACATGCAGTGTATATATCTGATAGATTCTAGTATTTTAAACCAAACATTGATTGAGTTTTGAGGTTATGATTTGATCACGTCAAAACACAAGCTCTATAATTCCCGTGGTTGCTATGCAACCCTGTATCGAGAATCTTGAAACCAATCAGAGCCCGCGTTTCCTGACCTCTGTCGGCGCTTTTATGAAACAAGAATTTGGCATTACTGTGATATAAGATGGCGACCTGTTATAGAGATTGCGTTTGCAGGAAAACTAAATAAACACACAACGTGATAGTTAAAAAATTATTTATTTCTGCATTTAAAAATCATCAACAAAATGGAATCTGTTGAGAGTTTTTGCGTTTTTTGTGATAAAACAAAAAAAAGATAAGATAAAACTATTTACCGCAGTTTCACTTTCTAAATGTTTGACTGTATTAAACATAAGAAAAGAAGACAACCTAAAATTTAATGATACTGTATTACCAAGTACTGTAAGCAATTTTGAAGGATACCATGTCAAATGTTACAGCAATTTCACCGGATTAATGTCAAAATATAAAAACGTAACAGAAAATGCAGCTGCTGATGATTCTTTGTTAATGCGTTCACCATCTTCTTTAAGGTAACCACTTTAATTTCGTTAATAGTTGAAATGTCAAAACTTCTCAAAACTTATTTTAAAATTCTTTGAAACGATTCAATTATTTTCTAAATTTTTTTGTAAATAAATTATTTTCAATTTCTAGTATTTCAATAAAATTTTAGAAAACAATTGGATTTTACGAAAATTTGATATTTGAAAGTATTATGAGGATAAGAAAAATATTAAATATTTTTAATGAAAATTAAGAAAAATAAAAGACAAAATAAATTTTTGTGGTTTTTATGAATCGTCTAAAACTGGTTTTTTAGTCTTCAAAATTATTTATCGATACCAAAATTTTTTCATCTTTTTCAGTATTAAAGCTACTTTTTTAAAAATTTATTATTTAGTGCTAAGCCTGAATTTCGTTTATTGGATTAAATTTTAAATATCTAATTATTTTAGAGGTTCAGTGACTGATGAAAATCACGAAGATTCTCCAATGTCAATAGATTCAGTATCGTATGAGAATTGTGAACAAGAATCAGAGCGGTTTGTATTTATTCAATGCATTAATATAAAAAGAGTCATTTTTACTACTTACTTCTTTACTTCTATTAATTAAATTAACAGAAGTATTTACAATAAAGCTCATTAAATATTTATATATTTTTTTATATATTCTTTTTAGTGTAACAAGTGTGGATATCAACAGCGATTTACATGATGTATTTTTGAATCGATATATTATTTGTGATCAAGATCGAAAGAAGCAACAAGGATCTTACATCAAACTTTGCAAAGGAACTTCACTAATTTTAGAAAACCTTAAAACTTATGCTGTTGAGCTAGATGACATGGACATGTATGAAAAATTACGAAACGTGAATGGAAAATGTATAAATTATCACAAAATATGCAAAGTTAATTATGATAACAAGTGGTACACTAACGTAGAAAAGCGGAAGTAATCTTGGCATGAAGCAAGAACCAAACATAATGTAGCTTTTAAGAAAGTTTGTTCTTTTGTCGAAGAAAACGTTATTAAGAAAAAAATGCTTATTATATGACTTTTTGCGTTCACTCTATTTGGGTAGTTTAAAAGAAGTTTATGATAATAATTTGTCATCATCTTCAGATTTTGTAGCTTCACAACATGTAGAAGAAAAATTGCGTAACGAATTCGGAGAAAAAATAATAATAAATCAGAAAAATAATAAGAAAGTTCTTCAATCATCTGAGATTGTTTTACCTAAGGATTATGATGTTGAAAAGCTACATAAATTGGATGTTATTCAAGAAGCTGCTCTAGCATTAAGAGAGATAATTTTAAAAATAAAAGAAAAAGAATTACCAGAGAATCTGACAACAAAAGATTTGATTAAAGGTGAGTCCACAATTACAGAAGAATTATCAAATTTTTTTAATACACTTTTAAGAGGACCCAACGATAGTCGAAAAGAAGGCAAAAATTGTAAGCGTTTATCCAGTTCTTGATCACAGGACGTAATTTTTGCAGTTTCAAACGGCAAAATTAAAACTTCAAAACACATTTCTCTTGGAATAGCTTTAAAAAGTTTAACAAGCAGTAAAAAGGTCCTTAATATTATCAGTAGGTATGGACACTGTTGCAGCTACACTACAATACAAGAACTTGAAACTGAAGCCACTTTTGCATTTTCGGACAGATTCGTCGACATAATTGACGGAAAAGAAACTCTACATGACACAGAAGGCATTATTTTTCAAGATATTAACGAAAATATTTGCAAAATACCATTCGAAGATGAGGGTCTTCATCAGTTTAATTCCGATGATAGTGATTTTTCAGGGGATTTACGGATAAACAAGAAAAAGAGGAGATGAACTTTTGATGCTATCATACCTGATTTATCACCCTACAATAAGAAGCCGAAAATTGTTGAAACCTTGTTACCTCTTGGCTCTAACTGTCGTCTTTTGTCAGAAGATTTTGATAACAGTTTACTTCAAAAGTTAAATTTCGTGTGGATGCTTTTACATCTTATGGAGATTCCAAACACACGTATGTAGGTTGGTTTTCAATCCTTAATTCACGAAGATAATTCTTTAAAGCAAAAAGTTTTTTATTTGACTTCAATAAATTTGTCACTAACAAACAATGCGGTAGTTTTAGAGACATTAAACAGATGTAAAAATATTGCCGAGGAATGTCATTAAGAATACATGCAGGTTACGTATGACTTAGCTATCGCAAAAGTAGCTCTTCAAATTCAGTCAACCGAAAGTCCGAAGTTCGATAATATATTTATTTATTTAGGAGATTTCCATATCATGTTGTCCTTTTGAAAGTAATCGGAAAATTTATGGATAATTGCGGTTTGTCCAACTTGATGGACATTTCAATATCTCAAGTGGAGAAGCTGCATCTTTAGAAGTGGCTGAGTTTTTAACTAATATAGAAACAATTGGAAATGATTTACGTGAACATTTTATTTCTGAATGTACAACTGATGGATCAACATTTGAAAAACCCTTAAAAATATATCCAATCATGACATTTGCTAATGTTCTAAAAAGAAAAAAAATCAAAATTGCTGGCAAAGTGCAAGAAATTTCGATGCAAAGAGACCTATTTGGAAGACTCTTGGGAATTGCATTAAAGGAAACGCTGGACTTAAAAAAAGTATTAAGTTATCCCTTAACAAATGTACCTCTATCTTTGTGTCATTTTGATGGCTCTATTTGTAAAACAGATCAAACAGCTATGCTAAAAATATTGCAAAAAAGTGCCAACTAGTCAACCTGAAAAACGGTGATATAGCTGTTATTGATGGATTCCTCTTATTCGATTTGCTTGTTGATGTTCACCAACCTTTTGGAAAAATATCAAAAAAAACTATTACAAATTATCACTGGATATGAGGGAAGGAAAATAATTGTCGTGTTTAATCAGTATTCCAGTCCAAGCATACACGATTACGAACTTGAAGCGCAAGGAATTACCAAAAATTGAAATACCAAATTTCTGGTCAAGATCAAAAACGCCCAGCCAATTTCAGTAAAGAATTGAAAAACATTTGTTTTAGACAAGCAATTGTACAATTTTTGATTGAAGATTGTTCAAACAATGTTATGGTTCCATTTATTGGAAACAAAATTGTTTACGTAAATTATGATTTTTGTTATTCATACAGAGTACAAAACGAAACAGTAAACAGACAAATAATTGAGGAAACTTTATCTTGTGGAAATCACATTGAAACTACTACGAAAATTGTTTACCATGTTTGTAATATTCAAGAAAAGTCAAATGTATTCATACGATCACCTAAATCAGAAATTCTTATTATTATGCTCAGAAATGTGTCAAATTTGAAAAATCCGAATCACAAAATTTGGTTGAATGTCGGTACAGGGAGAGGACAATTTTCATTTAATGTTTCAGAAGTGTACAAGAAATTAGGCAATGACTTCTGTCAATCTTTACCTGACTTTCATGCTTTTACGGGATCTAGCAATAACCCCACATTTTTTAGAAAAGAAAAAAAAGCCATTTAAAATATTAGATAATACCAAAAAATTCCAAACGATCTTCACTAAGTTAGGTGATTCTCAGATTTGTATTGATGAAATAGAGGTATCTACCATCGAAGAGTATGTGTGCAAATTGTACAATAAGAACAGACTAAAAAATGTTAACCAAGCTAGATTATCAATCTTCACGAAAAACTTCGAAGTTAAAAATATTGATGACTCTTTTTGTGAAAAAATTAAAAGTTTTAATGCTTTGATGTTACCTCCTTGTAAAGCAGAACTAGAACAACAAATTATGCGATCAGCCTACATTTTTCGAATTTGGAGGAATGCTTTTCACAAAATCCAACAAATTTGGATCCAACCAAATACGGCTGGAAGAAAGACGATACCAAATTAAATTTCGTGTGGTTTGAAGAAGATCAACTGCCACACTTTGTCCATGTAGTCGTAATACAAAGTGAAGAAGAAGAAGTTGATTTAGGTAAATATAATTATTTTTTATACCTTTTTCGATCAAAATAAATTTAAAACATAGATTTCAATCTTTATTTTTTTATAGAACACGATGAAACACAAATCGCATCCGAAGATGAGGAAGAAGAAAACAGTGAGTGAGAGGAACGACGAATAATAATAATTTTAAGTGCAGCAAACCAAAAATCAAAGAACATCTCATTTTATATAAACATTTTATATATGCAAAGCATAATATAAGTTATTAAAATAAAATAAATAAATAAAAAAAGATGTTATTTCTTGCTAAATATAGAAGTAGTTTATACGGTAGACCTTAAATATAAGCCTCCACGTGCATAAACGGATATACTTCCAGGAGCATATATTTGCGCCTGCGCGAACACGTTGTCACGGCAAACTCTTTCACAACACAGCAGCAGGCAAACACTTTGCGCAGACGCGAGTATATGCTTGTGGAGGCATATCCGTTTATGCTCGCGGAGGCTTATATTTAAGGCTTACGGTGTAAACTCCTTCATATTAAAAAAACATATGTAAAATTATATATATTAAATGTGTATTTCTTACACAATTTAAGTACTAACTACAAATTAATTAATATAACTTACTCCTTTTCATTATCTTTCTGAGAGAGCATTTTCGAAGGGCTGCCAGACGTACTTTACCCCACCCCAGAACTGCCAGACGCACATTTTTACACTTGTGTGGATGTAAACTTTCGATTTCAAAAGGTTTTAAGCGGTATGAACTGAGAAAATTTTACATTATTCTTCACCTCTCGACCGATTTTCCGTTTCTTCGAAGGGCTACCAGACGTACTTTGCCCCTCCCCAGAACTGCCAGACGCGCATTTTTACACTCGTGTGGATGAAAACTTTCGATTTCTAAAGGTTTTTAGCGGTATGAAATGAGAAAATTTTACATTATTTTTCACCTCTCGACCGATTTCTAAAGGTTTTAAGCGGTATGAAATGAGAAAATTTTACATTATTTTTCACCTCTCGACCGATTTTTGGGTGTTTAACCCTTTGCCAGACGTACTTTGCCCCACCCCAGAACTGCCAGACGCACATTTTTACACTCGTGTGGATGTAAACTTTCGATTTCTAAAGGTTTTAAGCGGTATGAAATTAGACAAAATTTTCGTTTTTTTGGGTGTTAAACCCTTTTGGTCGCTAGCTCCCGGACTATAATTGAGCTTCCTATTTTAAAAAGACTTAAAGTAACGGAGCTATTTGATTATTTCTCATAAATCAAGCGATGAAGTTGGCAAAAAGCAAAAACTTGTACGAATAAATAAGGTTTTATAAAATATAGATAATCCGAATAATCTAAATGAAAATTTAGCACCAGTTGTCGATATATTATTGGCATCTAACGCTTTGTAAGTATAAATAAAGTAATCCATAACTGATAGGTATGTTTTATAATAATGAATTACTGAATATAGGGTAACGGATACATAGTGGCCAACATCCACACTCAGTGAACGACATATCCAATTAAAAATAGCAATGAATGTAAAGTAAACATTGTTAATATTATAATATGTAATTTTTGGATGCTAATAAAATAGTATCAATATTAATTTGTTTATATTACGGATAAAATTTTAATTTCTGTAAAAATAACCTCAAAAACTCATATTTTGAAGTTATCCTCACATAAAGTAAAAATATGAAAAATAAATAAAAAATTGCTATTACTTTCATAACTTCCAAAGATTTTATTTTATAATATTAATATTTTAAAAATATACGTTAATTATGTTTCGTTTTATACATATATATTGCAATTTTTAATTGGGTATGTGGTTTATTAAGTGGGTGTCGGTCACTGTACCCGTTATCCTAATATTTATTTTTGTTTGTTCTGAGTTGAATAAAAATTTCTAAATTGATTAATCTGTTTAACCCATTAACGCCTGAAACCTCTAAAATTTTGTGTTTAATTTAAGATATAATTTTATATACTACACGGAGAGAAATATGTCGGGAATATTGCATGGAGTAAAGGTTAGAAATATAGCATAAACACTTACTAGCGAAAAGTATAGGTGGCCGCCTAAATATTAGGCGGACTCGACTGATATTCAGGCGGACCTCTTATAGCTTTCGCTAGTAAATGTTTATGCTATATTCCTAACCTCTACTCCATGCAATATTCCCAACAGATTTTTCTCCGTGTTAATATGCTTCCTGAAAATAACCTAAGCGTTTCTTTATGTTTTCGGGGTCGCTCTACAAGATTCCGTGCTCAGATTTTAAATTTATCGCACAGAAAATTAAATATGGCGAATTTTGTGCATCAAATTGCGAAAAAAATGAAAAATTTTTTTAAAAATAATTATTCTTTACAGACGACATTTTTTTTAAATGAATACAAGTGTCACAAATTGGCACAAACTTATTAAATTTTCAAAATGTGCAAAAGCGGAAATGAAAAAAAACAAATTGGCGGCTTCAAAATGGCGCTAATTTGAGAAAAAAAATAATCAATTCTTTCTATGGTGCACCGATTCAGAAAATGGCTATGAAATGTAGTAGATCTTAGTGTTTATATGTTTTCGGGGTCGCTTATTATGAATCTGCAATCGGATTTTCAAAATTCAAAATGGCGGATCCAATATGGCAGACGAAAATTAAAAAAATTCACCAGATTCGTTTGAAATTTGTTATCCAGGGGTTTTCGGGGTCGCTGATTATGAATCTGCAATCGGATTTTCAAAATTCAAAATGGCGGATCCAATATGGCCGACGAAAATTAAAAAAAGTTACTCCATTCCCATGAACTTTGTTACTCGGGGGTTTTTGGGGTCGCTGATTATGAATCTACTATTGGATTTTCAAAATTCAAATTGGCGGTTGAATTGAATTTTGAAAATCCAATAGTAGATTCATAATCAGCGACCCCAAAAACCCCCGAGTAACAAAGTTCAAGGGAATGGAGTAACTTTTTTTAATTTTCGTCGGCCATATTGGATCCGCCATTTTGAATTTTGAAAATCCAATTGCAGATTCATAATAAGCGACCCCGAAAACATATAAACACTAAGATCTACTACATTTCATAGCCATTTTCTGAATCGGTGCACCATAGAAAGAATTGATTATTTTTTTTTCTCAAATTAGCGCCATTTTGAAGCCGCCAATTTGTTTTTTTTCATTTCCGCTTTTGCACATTTTGAAAATTTAATAAGTTTGTGCCAATTTGTGACACTTGTATTCATTTAAAAAAAATGTCGTCTGTAAAGAATAATTATTTTTAAAAAAATTTTTCATTTTTTTCGCAATTTGATGCACAAAATTCGCCATATTTAATTTTCTGTGCGATAAATTTAAAATCTGAGCACGGAATCTTGTAGAGCGACCCCGAAAACATAAAGAAACGCTTAGGTTATTTTCAGGAAGCATATTTAGTATATAAAATTATATCTTAAATTAAACACAAAATTTTAGAGGTTTCAGGCGTTAATGGGTTAACGTCTTACCAATTTTTTGTTATAAAAAAGATAAATAAATTGTTTTTGAAAATTTATTCCTTTTAAAATTGTGATAAACAAACCTGGAAATATATTTTGTTTGACAATAGGCCTGATATAAATGAGGAAGAGGAAGAAAATGTCGAAAAAGAGCAAAGATGGGAACAATTTTTTCCCATAGAAAACAATCAGCACTTTGATGAAGATAGGTATAATCGAATAACAATTACTACAAATTTTCTTCCATGAAGGTCACATTTACAATTATTTTATATCTTATGTTTTATGCACCACAAAGAGAGGAATCGGATGAAGAAGATGAAGATTATTTAGATAATGAAGAAGATCGCAATCAAAATATTCCTAATAACAATGAGGACTTTAATCGAAATCAACCTCTTTACCGAGGTGCGCAAATAACAGTAGGTCATAGTATGTTGCTTATTTTAGCACTTCTTTTATATCACAATTTAAATTTAACTTGCATAGAGGACATAATTATAATTTTAGAAATGCATTGTTTGCAAGAACGTTTGAAAAAAACAGTCTTTTTAAATTTAAAAAATATTTTGGCCTTGCGGGAATTAAAAATTTAACAAAACATTATTTCTGTTTCACTTGCATATTTTGTAGAAATGTCGTTTTTAAGTCAGTTGCAAGAAATGTTTTTAAGGCCGAATTTTTTCATTTCACTTCAACATAGATTTCAGAGACCGATCATCCCGAAGATTATTTCAGACATTTACGACGGTAATTTGTATCGACATTGGTTCAATAGTGGTTTTTTAAATAATATTAATAGTATTTCTTTAAGCTGGTATACTGATGGCATTCCAGTTTTTAAATCTTCTCATGTATCGATATGGTCTGTTTACCTTACAATAAACGAGTTGCCATTTAAAGACAGGAAAAAAACGTCAAAACAAATTGCTTGTTGGTTTTTGGTATGGCAGCCAAAAGCCCAATATGAATATTGTTATTCACAAATTTCGAGCGCAGATCGAACAATTATTTAATGGAATTGAGGTTGTTCTTCCAAATGGAAATGCAATAACTGTTAGAGGAGTAATTTTAATGGGGACTTGCGATTTGCCAGCGAAATGTCAATGCTTAAACATGATGCAATATAATGGCGAGTACTGTTGTTGCATCTGTTTGTGTAAAGGCATAACATACCAATTAGGACCAAATAGGCATGTTCACGTTTACCCCTATGAAAAGGAAATAACTTTAAGAACATCGGCTCAAACTATTCAAGATGCTTATGCTTCGCGTCCTGGGATGCCTGTCAGAGGAGTGAATTATGCCAGATTTTATTAAAGGTATATGCATTGACAGAATGCATGGTGTAGACGGAGGTGTTGCAAAAAAATTATACACGTTATTTTTCGACAAGGCCTATCGAGAATTTCCTTTTTCTCTCCATAATGTCATTGATACCATAGATGCAAAATTGAAAATGATTAAAACGCCGAAATTTGTGCATCGCATGCCGCGTTCTGTGACAGATATCATTCATTGGAAAGCATCGGAACTCAAAATGTTTTTTTTTTTATTTTTCGATTCCTGTATTTGAAGGTGTGATGCGGTTAGACTATTTTGAACATTATTTACGTTTAGTAACAGCAATTACTATTTTAAGCTCCGAGAATATAAGTGAAGATGCGATTGCAATGGCAGAAAATTTATTGCATAGGTTTCTTCGGGAATTCGAAGTCTTCTATGGTTTACAATTTTGTACCATAAATTTTTATCAGCTGATTCATTTCCCAGATTGTGTGCGTAATTTTAGGCCATTGTGGGCTTATTCATGTTATGAATATGAAAACATAAACGGAGAATTATTAAAATTAATTCATGGCACATGGCACATTGATACCCAAATTGCAAATTCTCAGAGTCAGTTTATAAAAATGATAAGATTAATTGAGGAATTACCTGAAGGAAAAGTTCGAAATTTCTGTGTATCAAGAAAAAAACAGGTCAAAATAATAGAAAATGTATACAATAGAGCTTACAGTGTTGGAACTTACAAAAAGTTACAAGGAATGCCACAAATGATTCTGAACGCTTTTCAAGAAATAGGACTGGCTAAAAAATGAAAAAAAAAATGCTCCTTACATTCAAGTATATCAATATTTAAGATTGTTAAAAGATGAAAGGTTGTATGTATCTTCATTGTACAGACAATATTTGCAAACGCAATCTTTTGTGGTTCAATTTAGCGAAAATCGAAACTCTGGTCTTGGTAAAGTACACTGTTTTGTAAAAGTTTCAACGCGTAATTGTAATGCAGAATGTAATTGTGTTGTTCGTCATTATGCGATTATCGAAAGAATAGTAGGTGACAGTGTGTTTTTGGCTACAGGGGATCGTTGTTTCAGCTATTCAAGTGTCCAATTTTTACAAAAATGTCATGAAATAAATCATTTTGTAGCTATTCCCATACAAAATTTATTAAAAGTTTGCATTCTTATCAAATTAGAGAATCAAATGTACGTTGCTATGCCTATTAATAACAAAGAGCTAAAATAAAGTTTATGCAAAATATTCGAAAATGCAAAAAAACAAATTATCTTAAAGTCCGCAATTTTTTGTAAATTGAAAAAAGAATAAAATGATATTTATAATTTGACTTCAAATTTGAATTACTTCAAAATTGTTTTAAAAAAACTTCATTTTAAAATATTTTTAAACATTAAAATTTAAGGTAAATTATCTTGAAAAATTCTAATTATTTGCTTTCATTTGTTTTTTCGTTTGGAAATTAATTTTTTATGATTTATAAAAAATTAATTTTATTTCAAATCAATTTATTTGATTAAAAAAATGTTATTTTTTAAATAAATAATCATATCTATGAGTCTATGTCAACGATAAAATTTAATTTATTTAGAGAATAAATTTCTTACCTTCAAAACAACAATTTTTTGTTAAATTACTACCATTTTTTATAATAAATAAGAATTTTTATGTAATATATTTTTAATTTTCTGTAACTCCTCAGATATTATATTTTGATATGAATTGGAGTATATTACATGATTAAATAATTGTTCAAAATATTCACTAAATGAATTATAATTGATTAAATTTTGTTTTAAATTATAGTAGTTTATAATGTAGGGTGAGAAGATTGAAAGTAGGGTCTTATTCATTGAATAAATTAAGGTAGGGTGAACAGGTTTAAAGTAAGGTCTTATATATTTAACAAATGTAGGGTAAAGCAGATTGAAAGTAGGGTCTACAGGTTGAACAAATGAATGTAGGGTGAACGGATTAAAAGTAGGGTCTTACAGGTTTAATAAATGTAGGGTGAACATATTGAAAAGAGGGTCTAATAGGTTAAAAGAGAGTCAAAGTAGGTTCTCGATTATAAGTTTCTCAGAACATAATAGACCTGTAGGTTAAAATGTCAGTAAAGTAGATGCTAAAGTCGTTAATAGCAGTAAAGGAGGCGCTAATCAGTGTTTAAATCCTCAAAGTAGGGTTTAAATTTCGACTCAGGTCACCCTAGCGCTCACAGTTTTTTATGAGAGATCTGAAAATTGGTATACTTACGTATTTCTACGTGTAGATTGCATGAAAAATATAGAAGAAATGATTACAATTGATATTCATTTTATTTCACCGAGAACCTAAAACTTTTTGTTCAATTTTTTATAATAATTACACCTATGTTAGTTCTCACAATTCTTAATCTAGTGGATTGGCGTTGTCATTTTTATTTATATTCACGTGTAGATTACAGAAAAAATACAGCGAAAAAGATAGGAGTTGATCTGTATATTTTTTTCGTAAAAAAAATAGAAGTTTTAATCGAGGGTACGGAATCCTAGGTTTTCGTATTTCTTTTTCTACTTTATTTATTCCTTTTTTCTTATTCATTTTCTTTTCTTCTTTTTCCTATATTTTAATATCATTTCCTCATTTTCTTATTTATCATTATTATATCTTCACAATGACTTTCTTAAAAAATTTCCATTTATTATACTTTATCCACCTTCTTCAATTTTTTGTCTAGCTTTTACGATCAAGTTGGTGAATCCCCACGAGGTTGGTATGACGTTTAGATTGACGGATAGTCTGATAAAATGGATAATGAAGCAGAGGATCGTAGAAGCGTGAAGTCTAGTAGAGAATTTTTAATTCAAGATGAGCATCGTTGGCACCAGTCAAAAAGGGCCTGAAAGGAAAAGCAGTCTATGCGACTGATGGGGAAAGGAAGTGAAAGTACGACACGTCGCTTTACCTCTTCTTCTTTTTCTGGCTTTCAAGCACGTGTCCTCTTATTAAGGAATTTGTCTTTCTTCCAATGCACCATTATCTCCCTCTCTCTTTTACATACATTTATTTATTCCTACATAATAACATTTGTAACGCGCTCCCAAGAAATGTACCTAGGAAGCAAAAGACTTGAGGTTATGTTTGTAATATTTGTAACGAAAATAGACAAAGGGGATAAACTTTTAATAAAAGTGTGTAATGTTTAAGTTCCCATTACATTTAAAATAATAGATAAGGACCGATTTTAAATTTACCAAATTAAATGGAAATTTTTTATTTCCTTAAAAATAACACAAAAATAACCTCAAAATGATTTGCTTCTTAGTCACCTTTCTTCTAAGCGCGTTTATTATTTGCATTACAAAAAAAATTTATTTCCGTCACACACTAACGGATATAAACACAGTTTTTCGATATCTTATAGTCTAGCGAAAAAAATCAGGTGCATCTTTATTCACTGACATAAATTCGGTTGAATGCCTGGGAAGGAAAAAAACTATACGTACTGTCAAAGCCAGTACTGTCTGTGCAACGTCTTTGTGTATTGCGCAGAGATACGAGAATCGGGAAGTTCAACTTCCTTATACTACGATAAGGCCTGAGGAATGAACATAGTAGTGACTACAGCGGTACGAAACCTCAACAAGTGAGGAGGTAAGAAACTTCATTCCTCCACTTCAAACAAAACTGACGCTCAAGTCAGATTAAAGGATCTTGAACTTTTGATCAAAACATAAATGCTTTTATACTTTTAACATTAATCGTAATTATTCAAGTAAAAATTTTTCACTAATAGTTATAGTAATATTTTTTTGCTTTTCTTTCTTCAGTGATTTTTTTGGTTCGCATTTAAGTATTGTTTACATGGTTTTCTTGGTTCAGATACTGTTTTTTTGTATTCTCGGTTTAATTTTTTTCCTCTTCTTGTTTATCTTTTGTTTGCTTTTACTTATATTTTTTGCCTATTTTTTCTTTACTTTGCTAATTTTGTTTTTTGTTTCATTTGTTTATTCCGTTTATTATTTGTTTTTTAAAAAATAACGTAGAAAAGAAGAAATATATCGAAAAGCAGCAAGTGTTAGTTTAAACAAGTGCCACTTTAAAACAAAAAAAAAAATTTTTAAAGATCCTTCGACGGCGACATGAGGCACCCCAGGTGTAAAAGTTAACGTTAGGTAATAATACTAACATTTATTAACATTAGACTAACGATAGTCATTTTAATATGACTCAATATGACTATATTTTAATATCATTAGCTAACGTTAATTAATGTTAATTTTTCCACTTGGGACCAGAATAAGGATATAACGGTTATAAATGTGGCCTGGTTGCGGTACAATTTCGGTCCAGCAGTTCTCTATTCTCTTCCTCTTTTACCCCTTCCCACAGACTCCCACCCTCTCTCATTCTAGTCAGACACCCATGAGTTTAGCTCAGGCCACATCCTGGTTACTGCAAATCTGATTTCTCCACCAATTTACTCGCCAGGATATTTTCCTGTTCCGTGTCCCAAATACGCAAACTTGAACCTGTACTAGTTTCCCTAGTATTATATTTTTTTGCTTTTACTTTGATATAACTGCGTGATCTGATTAAATTTACTGCTTTTATTCTTCTCTTTCTCTCCATGTCTTCTTTATTTCTTCTATTAAAAGTTTTCTTCTCTTTCTTATAAATACGTCTCACGTAAAATAATTATAATAAATAAATAGTAATTAATAATTAAATTTAGAAACCACGGTTGAAAAAGAACGATTTTCGTAATTTAATTTAAATTCCACGCCAATGTCGAGATTGTCGTTACGATTTGCAAACAGTGTAATTCTATTTTATACTAAATAATTGCTTTCTTAATAATAATGATAACAATAATAATTAGTAATGATTTGTAAGTAATTAGTAATGATTAATAAGTAATTGCTAATAATTAGCTAATAATTAGTTGAGAATTGGCACTTAGCTTTACCAATATTGCTGGCAACAGTATCCTTTTCGATAGTGAACAATAAATATTAACACTTTAAGTTGCCATTGGAAACTAGAAGCACAGTTTAAAATTGCAACAAATTGAAAATAAATTGTGTAAACATTAAAAAACCTATTGTATAAGGGCATTATACGAAAATTAGCCAATCGGAAAAATCTTTTGCATTCTACTCGACCAATTCGAGGCTTATTAATGAATGCAATAGACTGGTTATATGACTCGTTTTACGTACAGAAGTTGTGGAGGTAAATTTATACTCCTACATTAAACTAATTGAAATTACACTCTCTGCGATTTGACGGTTACTTGGAAATTTATTTTAAACTTGGCTAGTGCAACAATATCTATTTCAATTTGATGGCACGCTAGGCCAAGTAATTGCCAAGTTGTAACCAAGACGGACTATGAAATCATTGAAAAGACGCGACTAGATCGAATTATAATGAAGGAAAGGGGAATTTTCTCCCATTCATTGTAAGAAAGGCAAAATGTGATAAAACGTAACGAAAGATTTGATTATACATGAACGAAGCTGTTATCGGACACAAGAGTTCACCACTAAGTGTATACAAAATTGCTAAGACAAAAACAATCCTTAATGTTGTCTTGGACTAGTAAGAATAAATTTTACCCGCCTCGCAGTAACAAATTAAATCATTCAGATATTTTCATTTTACACTTTTTTGCTGATAATAAATACATTTCATACTTGCAATTGTTTTAGGTAACGAAATTTTCTTTTTGCTATTATACTCGAAAAACGGATAAAGATAATTGAGTGAACTTTTTTACATCAAAGCTGGCATTATATAATTTATTATCTAATAAAAGTGATTGTTGTTAAATCAAAATTTTCAATTGTTATTAACAATTTTTTATAATAATTAAAATTTAATATATGTTCTCAATGTCATGCAAAAATGAGACTAAGCTCATGTGATGCGCAAAACTCTAACGAGTAATTTGCACAAAAAAACTTTTATAAGCTCTAATATTTAACAGATTTTGGATTTTATTTTTCTAAGTAATCTTGATTTAATTCCTAAAATATCGCTTGAAACTCTGCTGCTCTCTGCGCATGCGCAGACCTTACTAAGAATACATTGACAGCGCCATGTGGAAGTGCACATTTTGTTTTGAATAAGACTTGGTTGTTTTCTCATTTTTTCAGCTATGCAACTCGTAATTACCAAATTTAATATGTTAAATAATAATAATTTTTCTATTTTCATAAATAAAATATAAAAATCTTAACTTTTGTGGGAGAAAAGACTGTTTGAAAAATGTAACTTCAGTGCTTGGTTTGTTTACATTTCACAACTTGGACTTGCCCTTTAATTTTTAAAAGTATTAATTAACTTAATGACATAAATTAATGTAAATACCATTGCAGAAATAATTTTTCCTGCTGTTTAGGATTGTATACCTACAGATGCATGTCTTGTATAAATGAGAAAAAGTGTAGTAGTCCAGTCGCCCTGTGAAAAAAGTTGTCATTTTTTGCCAAAATTAATACCTGAAGTCTGATTGTGGGTTCATTTAGTGTGGCATTTAGCTATTCGACAAAAGCAGTTTAGGCCAATAGAAGAAAATGATTTATGGAAACAATATTTTCATTTATTGAAATATTGGAACGTCTTATTTGCAGTATTTTCCGTTTAATATAAGCTATAAATTGTAAACAGAAGATTGGAAGAAAATAAGTTTAATATTTTAATAAATGTTACAAAAATACACATCGTAATAAATTGTAAACAATAATCTAAACAAAATAAATTTAATAGCTTAATTAAATGTTAGACAGGAACATGTAAGAACGAAATTTTATTTAGTATAATACTTCTCTTACTCTCTACATCAAAATTTTAGTTTGATAACTTTATCAAGAGTATAAACGAAATTTTGTCCCAAACAGTCTTATTACTTTTCTGCTTACTATAAAACAATTTGACTTTATTTTTTTTTATGTAAAGAGTAAGTAAAGTATTATTATACTAAATAAAATTTTGTTCTTACATGTTCCTCTCTAACATTTAATTAAGCTATTAAATTTATTTTGTTTAGATTATTGTTTACAATTTATTACGATGTGTATTTTTGTAACATTTATTAAAATATTAAACTTATTTTCTTTCAATCTTCTGTTTACAATTTACAGCTTATATTAAACGGAAAATACTGCAAATAAGACGTTCCAATATTTCAATAAATGAAAATATTGTTTCCATAAATCATTTTCTTCTATTGGCCTAAACTGCTTTTGTCGAATAGCTAAATGCCTAGCCAGTTAGCTAATTGCCTAATCCTTTCAGGTGAATAGACGAATGACAGTAATAATGACGCTCGTTCGTCTATTCGGCGCCGTTTAGCTAACTGCCTAGGCGTTTAGCTAAATGACGAATTCTTCTATTTGCCTACGACATATATATATGTTTCCCACTCGAGATTTTATAAGCTGCGCGTTAAAAACAATTTTGAAGGTTCCGAAAAAGTTTTTTGATGACTGTTCTTTCCCATAAAATTATAGGGGAGAAAGTTGTTATTAAAAGTTATAGAGCTCTGAAATACCTGTAAAATGATGTGTCATATGTTAAAATTGGTTCATTTGTTTACTTGCAAATAAATTTAAACCACTAAAAATGACACTTTCTTATTTGTTTAATAACTAGAACAAAAATTAACAAATTCTTTTGATATTCTCCAAAAATATACCTCTCAAGACCCTTAAGATGTGTGTCAAATCTGAATCCGATTCGGTAAATAATTTATGAGAAATTCCATTTGTTAACTAAAAACATGCTTTTTTAAATAGAATAAAATTTCTACATTTTTGGCCCGATGAAAATCAATTTTTGCTTTTAGGATCACTTCATGAAATACAAATCTATCAATCACAATTTGTAGAAAACTGAGTTTTTACTAAAGAACTGCTTTTGGGAGGGGAATTTTTGGCTTATAAAGAAATTATCACTACACGGGAAGAAGATTCAACAGCAAAATATTGTGTATAGTCTAGCAGACTGAAAAAGTAGTTAGAGCATCAAGAAATTCAATGCTCCCTCTGTGAATTACGCTGTACAAGCTTAAAAAAAAAACTGTGTCGCAACAAAGATTCTCTGTGAGTGACACAGTATTTTCCAGTGCAATAGAGCATGCGCTGTTTAATGCTCTTCTTGCATGTTGAATTGCTGTGCATAAACGCCAATTGATTACTTATTCTTTCCTGCAAATTTATCAAAAAAAAAAAATTGTTCCAGGTGAAAAGGAGGGAAAGATAATTTTTTTCAAAAAATTCCTGAGCCTTTAATTATTAATATTTTTTATTTCCTTTTTCATATTTTTTAGTTGATAAGTCATACTAATTATAAAAAACTCAATCCAAACATCTATGTACTTCTTGTTCATAAAATATTTTGTAAAATGTATGCGACGTTTAAAGCTCCTCTAGGCAGCATAGGGGAGGAAATCGTTAGTCGCTCGCGCCAAAGTTGAA
This sequence comes from Leptopilina drosophilae, assembly GCA_032873175.1. NCBI lineage: Eukaryota > Metazoa > Arthropoda > Insecta > Hymenoptera > Figitidae > Leptopilina > Leptopilina drosophilae. The sequence continues at coordinate 45,933,681 of CM065478.1, forward strand.
TTCAAACTTTAAAATTCGTAAAAGTTGTCATAACATTGAAACAAATTAATGAATTTTGAACATTTTTTCTTTAAACTGGGCTAAATTTTTCTCAGGAATTCGAGTCTGAGATTTGTGTTTTGAAAAATTTATAAATAATGTAAAAAAATTAATAATTAAAAAAATTGTTTTTTTGTTTTTTATTTTTCATTTTATAATTTCTCGAATAATAAAAGCAACACCAATTAATTATTTTAGTAAAGACTCATATCATTGGGGGGGTAAGATCTTGATTCTGAAGCGGAAATGAAATGACTTTCTACACTCAAGGTTCCTACATCGACATGTTACCGACACTTTTAGCCCAGAGTCAAATCATTTTTTGGGGGACGGGTTAGATGATGAGGCGGATATTACATTATAAGGAGGAGGGTAATATTCAGGCCATGATGCTGAACCAAAAATGACGTCATACTTACTAGAATTTTGGCTTGTTTAATTTGATATCTTTTTATCTAAAAAAAATTTTCCCATCTACTTGTTCTTGGTTAATGAACATATTAGCAGAACAACGTCGTGAAATCCAAGTGCCCTTGAACAAATTAATTTAGGAAATTAATAAAATTAAAAGTTTAATTAAAGAAAGGTCATAGTTAATTATTTTAATGAAAGAATTTGAAAATTTAAATTTAAGTGCTAAAAATGAATATCGATAAATTAAACACAGCAATTAAAGTTCTGGGAATTAATAAATGCTCCAGTTATTGTAAAGATTTTGTGACAATTATAAACAATGCTTTTAAAACATAAGGTAAAAAACTACAACGGAGGAATTAAATTTTTGGATAAATAATTGTGAAAACATCTTTAGATTGCTGAATAACTTGTTAAGAAATGGATCTGTGTCATGTGAAGAGAAAAAAAGATTTTGTTAACAATTGGACTACTGAAGGCAAACAGCAGAAACTTTAAGAAATGATGAAGAACAGAAATGGACTTATTTGAAAAGGATGAGAGGTGGATCAGGTGGGAAGAATTAGAGAATGCTTTTGAGAATCGAATTAGAACAGGTGTGGTTATAAATTTAAAACATAAAAATATAGACAGTTTTCTTAGTGATGCAAAGAAAATGATTATTTCTCGAATAAAAAATGATTTTAAAAAGACAGAAAACATGAAGGTTAATGTTATTCTTGCTGTAAATTGTAGTGCTTTAGAAGAGGGTTAGGAAATTGAAGATAGTATTTGTATTTCAATACAAAAAATTCAAAAATTTTAGAATTAACAAATTTTTACGAATAGTTTGATCAAAAAAATCGTGAAAAGCTTTTAGTAAAGATTTTTAATTTCCAATGAAAAAAGTCAGGTTTGCTTTTTAAAAAAATTATAAACTTAAGTTTATAATTTTTTTAAATGTTAATATAAATAAGTATGTCCCTCTTGCGGCAAGGTACTCAACTTTTGCAAGAATGCCAAAGTTTATAATTGATAAAAGAGCTGTTATTAATGTTATAAATAATGACAAACACTGTTTTTTATGGTCCATCATTGCACAACGTTATTCATCTGAAAAGAATAAGGAATGCACAAGTTCATACACTCATTTTAATGATACTGATTTAAAGTTTGATGATTTTGAATTTCCCATTTCTCTCAACGATATTCCAAAATTTGAAAAATTAATCATCCTGAGTATTAATATTTATGAAATTGATAAAAGTAATAAAAAGAATGAAATTGTTCCACTTTATTTATGGAAAAATAAATCAGATGAACCTACTTATCACTTGTTAATGATTAAAAATACAGAAATTGATTTAGACGATGATAATAAATTCCAAAAAAAATTTTATCATTTTGCAATAATCAATAATTTATCTTGTTTAGTAATATCTCAAAAACAAAAGATCGAAATTGAACCAACTTTATGATGGATGTTTATGCCACTTTAAATATAAAAAATTATTTAATAATCATAAATTGGATTGTGATAAAATAAACAAGTGTTCAGTAATTTTCCCTTAAGAAGAGGATAAAGTTTTAAAACTTTTAAACTACGGATATAAAGAAAATGTTCCCTTTGTAGTGTATGCTGACATTGAAAGTCTTTTAGAACCTATATCAAGTACACACACAAACACATCAACGTATTAAAAACATATCCCAACAAGTTTTGCGTTCTATGTTTATATTGCAATTTTTAAGAATTTCTTTTAGAATTTAAATCATATCGAAGTCCAGATTGTGTTGATTGGTTCATTACTAAATTATAATAATTAGCTGAAAAAGCAAACTCTTATTTTTTACAAATTTTATTCCAATGGAAAATTTAACTATTTTACAACAAATTCAATTTAATACAGCAGCACTTTGTCATATTTGTGAAAAAACCTTTTTAAATTATGATGATGATTATAAAGATTCGCATGTTGTTCCCATAATTTTTTACAACTTGTCAGGTTATTATGCACATTAATTATTAAATCTTTAGCAACGTCTTTTGAGGGTGAAATGAAACTGTCACCAATAAACAATGAAAAGTACATTTCGTTTTCAAAGTATGTCAAAGGCACAAAAGTAGTATTAGGATTTCTTAATTCATTTAGATTTATGCCAAGCATTTCAGACAAATTATCCTCCTACCTTAAAAATGATGAAAAAAAAAATTACTAAAAAGTATTGTAAAAATGTCGATGAGTTTAATTTATTGACAAGAAAAGGAATATTACCTTTTGAATATGTTAGTAACTGGGAAAAATTTTAAGATGGTCGCTTACCAGTAAAAGACTCTTTCTACTCCAAATTAAATGACTCATATTTTAGACGACGACTATGAGCATGCTTGTATCGTATGAAAACGTTTAATTTAAAAACAAATGGAGAATATTCTGACTTGTACTAACAGACTAACGTTCAACGACATTAAACGACAATTAAATGCCGATATTTTAGAAAATTTTAGAAAAAGATGCTTTTTAACTTATAACTTGGACGCGTTACATTACTATACTGACTCAGGACTAGGTCCACGAGGTGGAGATTCACAATGCTCAAACAAATATACAAATCGATCAAAAAAAAACTACAAACTTAGTACGTAGTACGTAGTTTGATTCGAACATCGATCGTCGCGCTCCGACGATTTTTTTGGACGTCGCGCTTTGCGCTCCGTGTGTTGTTGCGCGCTTCGCTCGCGATGTGTTCTTCGACTGTTGTTCATTATATGAATTCTTATTCCTGTTTCAAATTAAATGTTTCAATAAACATTTATTTTTCTTAAAGTTACTACGACTTTAAGGATTACATTCTCATCACATGTTTTTGGTTATGATTGCGAGATTAAGTAGACTTAAATGTATATTTTTGATGTCTATGAGTGAAATTGTGAAATTAAATTTAATCACTAACTCTTTTAGCAGAAACATGATTTGCTGAAGAAGGTATAATATTCTAAAAGTATTAGAATTTAGAAGAGACTAATGAATACACTTCTTATAAATTAAATTGCAATATGGGGGGGAAGGTGTGAACACAAATAAATCAAATTATTGTTTACAAAATTGTTATTAAAAATGTGTAATTTTTAAATTAACAATTATACAAATATTTTTAATTAAAAGAATGAACAATTTTGTGTAATCAGTGTGTGTTTAATTAATTTACTGTGAACGCATTTTGAGATATTCATTATTTTTATAATATAAAACAAATATGAAACAATTATTAACTAATATGCCGTATACAATAAAATAATAAAACATACAATGATTACAAAAAAAGTTTCTCACTTCTAAATAAAAACAATTGCAGGATTGTAAATTAAAAAAACTTTGCAGGAGAAAGCAAATTTTTTAGATGAACATAAAGAGGAATTGATTTTTACGTTTAACAAAAATTATGAAAATACCAGAAGGAAGCAAATTTTTTTTGACGATCCTAATAAAGAGGAAGCAAAATGTCTATGAAGTAAACATCTAATAACGGGGTCCGACCAGACCAAATGTATTAAAAAATTTCATTGATTTTCTAAATATTTAAACATTTTTTAAAAACAACAAAACCAATAAAAATTTTAACCTTTTTTGAAAATTTTAATTATTTTTTGCATTAACTAAAGATTACAACATATATAAAAAAATTAATAGTTAAAAAAAATTTCACAATAAATTAATGTCATTTACAATGTCTACACGAAAACAAAAACATTTATATGATTGTAAATTTCCAAATTCAATATTTTTAATAACAATAAATTTAAAAAAAAGTTTTTTTTAAATATTTGTTTTATTCTAAACTACATGTTTTTATAATAGTTACAAAATTTTTAAAAATCAATAAAAATTTTTTAACACAGTTAAGTTTGGCTGGACCAAAAACTTTTAAAAAATTGACTTTCTGTGCAAAAATGTTCTAGAGGAAAGTTGTTTGTATTAACCTAATCTAAAGTAATATAAAAATAAAAATTCTGAAATTTGAAAAAATTAAATTTTCAAAATTTTGAAACTACCGTAGTTTGTGTAGTTTTCGACGAAAATGGCTGGCTAACGAACTCGATCTGTATTTTAACACTATTTTTGTGCATGCAAAGTTGCAAGTTGATGCAATAAGTTTTTCAAGAGTTATCGTGGCAACACCATTGTGTCTACAAACAGACACGAAGACAGACATACAGAGAGGCACTTTTTCTAGACCATGTTTTTCAGACTCAGGGGACCCCAAAACGTCGAGATTTCATGAAATTAGCGAAAGTCAATTTTCGGCCAAAACTATTACTTTCTCATGTGATGAGAATGTAATAAAGTTGTCTGTTCTTTGAACCAGACATACGAGGCATTTTACGTGTAATGTCCTAAGTTAAAATTTCAACTTCTTGAAAAAAATTGAAACTCGGGGAATTTGTTGTTCTATCAAGTAGAAATGTGCCCCAAAAAATATTTTTGACTTTTTCGAAAATTTGAAGGGGGTAGAGGGGGGCCAATTTGACCAATTTTGCTAACATCGGCTACTTTGTGAATTTTTTCTGAACGTACTTTTAATGGGAAAAATTTTTCAGAATATGTTTCGTAAAGGTTTTTTCGTCCTCTTTTCAATGGTGAATTTCATTTTTTAATATTTTAAAAATTTATCCCAATTTTTGATAATTAATATTTAAAATTCAATTTCCCAAAAAAGGGTCCGTTTTATTTGAAAATAAATTATTGCAAACGAAAGCTGAGGTTTTTTCCTATGCGCATGTAAATTTTCAGAATGCCCTTTTTCTTTGTTTTTGAGTTATTAAATTTCAAAGAATAAATTGATGCGCGCAGCGTCGCGGTGGCACTGAGCCGCGTGGTACCCAGCGTGATGCGAGGTGCCCCCAACGCTGCGCGCAGCAATTTATTCTTTGAAATTTAATAACTCAAAAACAAAGAAAAAGGGCATTCTGAAAATTTACATGCGCATAGGAAAAAACCTCAGCTTTCGTTTGCAATAATTTATTTTCAAATAAAACGGACCCTTTTTTGGGAAATTGAATTTTAAATATTAATTATCAAAAATTGGGATAAATTTTTAAAATATTAAAAAATGAAATTCACCATTGAAAAGAGGACGAAAAAACCTTTACGAAACATATTCTGAAAAATTTTTCCCATTAAAAGTACGTTCAGAAAAAATTCACAAAGTAGCCGGTGTTAGCAAAATTGGTCAAATTGGCCCCCCTCTACCCCCTTCAAATTTTCGAAAAAGTCAAAAATATTTTTTGGGGCACATTTCTACTTGATAGAACAACAAATTCCCCGAGTTTCAATTTTTTTCAAGAAGTTGAAATTTCAACTTAGGACATTACACGTAAAATGCCTCATACATATCATATAGTAATTTTGCCCGCTGAAAACGAATCTGAAGTCAGAATTGCTCCATCACCCTCAGTTTTTTTAAATCGACAAAACTACCCTTAAATTCAAATTTTAAAGTAAAAAAAATTAAATAACAGATTTCTCTCTAAAACAAAACAATAAATTTATCTACTTTTGTTACAACAACTCAGAAACAATGTCAACATTGCTTAAACACCCTTTGTTTTTTATTAAATCGAAAAAACTACCCCTAAAATGTAAAAATTCAAAATTATAATATTAAAAGTAAAAACCCGCATTGGTTATCAAAACAACAAAATAAATTTATGTACTTCTCTTTTAAAATTTCAAAAGCAATATCAAAATTACTTTATCACCCCCTGTGTTTTTAAATTGAAAAAACCACCCCTAATTTGTAAAAATTCAAAATGTATAATAAAAAAATTAAAAACCACATTGTTTTTCAAAATAGAACAATAAATTTATGTACATCTCTTTCAACAACTTAAAAGCAATGTCAAAATTACTCCATCCCTGTCTGTTTTTTTATTTAAAAAACCTACCCTTAAATTCATAAAATAAATCTTTAAAGTAAAAAAATTTAAAACCACATTGTTTTTCAAAATACAACAATAAATTTATGTACTTCTTTTTTAACAACTCAAAAGCATTATCAATATTGCTCCATCACAATTTTTTCAAATTAAAATAACTATTTTAAAAAACAATGTGGTTTTTCATTTTTTTAGTTTGTAAATTTAAGGGTAGGTTTTTTAAATTAAAAAAACAAAGGGGGATAGAGCAATTTTAATAATGCTATTGAGATGTTAAATGAGAAATACATAAATTTCTTGTTGAGTTTTGAAAAACAATGTTGTTTTTAATTTTTTTTACTTAAAAATTTTATTTTGTAAATTTAAGGGTTGGTTTTTCAATTAAAAAAAACAGAGGGTTATGAACCAATTTTGATATTGTTTTTGAGTTGTCGAAAGAGAAGTACATAAATTTATGGTTGTATTTTGAAAAACAATGTGATTTTTAATTTTTTTACTTTAAAGATTTGTTTTGTGAATTTAAGGGTAGGTTTTTCAAATAAAAAAACAAAGAAGGATGGAGTAATTTTGACATTGCTTTTAAGTTGTTGAAAGAGATGTACATAAATTTATTGTTCTATTTTGAAAAATAATGTGGTTTTTAATTTTTTTATTATACATTTTGAACATTTACATATTAGGGGTGGTTTTTCAATTTAAAAACACAGGGGGTGATAAAGTAATTTTTATATTGCTTTTGAAATTTTGAAAGAGAAGTACATAAATTTATTTTGTTGTTTTGATAACCAATGCGGTTAGTTTTTCGATTTAATAAAAAACAAAGGTGTTTAAGCAATGTTGACATTGTTTCTGAGTTGTTGTAGCAAAAGTAGATAAATTTATTGTTTTGTTTTAGAAAGAAATCTGTTATTCAATTTTTTTTACTTTAAAATTTGAATTTAAGGGTAGTTTTGTCGATTTAAAAAAAACTGAGGGTGATGGAGCAATGCTGACTTTAGATTCGTTTTCAGCGGGCAAAATTACTATAAGATATGTCTGGTTCAAAGAACAGACAACTTTTTTTTTGTGTGCCTGTGTAATAGGTTTATGGAAAAAGATTTTAATCCCCTAATACCAGATTATTCTCTAGAAGGATATATTTCTTAAAGTAAATTTTGAATATCCTGTAGAACTTCATGATTCACATAAAGACTTGCTCTTATGTCTTGAACATGTTATACCTCATTTCCCAAAATGTACCATTCCTAAATTAATTCCAAATTTATTGCCAAAGAAAAATTATACAATGCACTATAGAAATTTAAAGCTACACATATAATTGGGAATGAAATTACATAAAAAAAGAGTTTTAAAATTTAAGCAAAGGCAGTGGTTAAACCCTACATTGATTTAAACACTGAGCTTCGAAAAAATCTATTATGGGATGGGAGGGAAGGTATTTTGTGAAAAATTTAATTGCTTAACCAAACTTTAATAGCTCGCCGTAGTCGATAAAGACATGGTTAATATTAAATTGAAGGAAAGAAATGTATACTTTAAAAAACCAATTTGGGTAAGACTCCGTCAGAAAATATGCGATTTGCATGGGGTCTTTGGATTAGGCTGCAATTTGGTGAAATTGTAGTATTGGATACTAGAAACAAGTGTGCCAAAAAGTTGTTGAAAATTTTGAAATTTGTTAAAGTTACGCCATTTTGAATTTTTTTGTTATAATTTTTTTAAATTTTAATATTTCCGAAAGTTTTTGATGAAATTTAATAAAATTTGGAAGGCTTATATACTTGACATCATGTTTCTTCTGACTATCACATAAAAAAAACAAAAAAAAATTTTTTTGCCCAAAAAAAGTCAAAAAAAATTTTTGAAACCGTTTTCCCGAGCGGGATCGATTTTTGGATTTTCTTGTCAATTAATAAAATATTCCTTATAATTTCACCTTTCATTTAAAAAAAGAAAATCGATGAAGACTCAAATAGTTTTCGAGATATTGCAATTTTTGTGGAAGCGCGACCACGTTTCAGTGTCAACGATGTGTGAGTGCCAGGGAATCCTAATTCTTACACTTTACTGTTCAAAATTGTCTAGAACCTACAAATTTAATCCGATTTTGATGTTCTTGGTCTTTAATAAAAGGAGATAATTTTTCTAAGAGTTTCCCCGAAACTGTTGTTTCAATTATTAATTGTTTATATATTTCTTTGTTACTCAAAGTAAACAATTTACAAGAATTTTGAAAAAAATCGTGTTTATTTTTTCTTTTTTAATTCCTCATGATCGAAATCAATTTAAATTAGTCTAGTATGACCACCCAAAAATAATAATGCATAATTCAATTTATTTAAATAATTTCGTTAATTAATAAATAGATAACTCTGGTTCTTCTTAAAAAAAATTATATTTTTTACAGATAAATTTATGTTTATTTAAATAATTTATGGCTATTAGTTAGTTTGTATTAGTTCTCTACTCTTAACTTTATACAATTTATACAATAAATTATTCTTAAAAAATATTGCTATAATAAATATGGTTAAATAAATAAATGTAATCTTAATGAATGATGTTTTTTATTCCTGAAAATAAAAAGGTTAGGTTAGAAATAATAATTACAGTCCATTTGAAATTTAAAAATTTTATTGAAGAAAAAATAGAATACATATTTTTAGCTAAAATTAAATAAAAAATACTCACATATTACAGTTCTTTTAGAACCCTGTTTTTAAGTTTATAACATTCTGAAGAGCACAAGTAAAAGTTTTCTTCCCACATAGCACAAAAACTTCCAGGAAACTTTTAGGAAGTTTCCCGTGGCAACCTTCGGAAGTTACCCTTGGTAATTTTCTGGAAATTTCCAGGAAATATAATAATATCCGCAGGTTAAAAGCTTTCCATGGAAACTTCCTGGAAGTTACCAGGAAGTTTCCAAAAATTATTAAAAATTTTTTTAGTGAAATTATTATTTAAAAAGGTTTAAAAAATTTAAATGCTTCAAATTTTGCATTCTTTTAAATGAAAAAAAGTGGGTTTAATTAAAAAAATATCTTCACAACTACAACACACATAAGGGTAAGGCAGACTCGAATCGCATGTCACATAGGATAACCCTCAAGGTGAGGTTAATTTTTATATTATATATTTAATTATTTTATTCTTTTTATTTATTTTATTGCATAAATCCTACAGTCACAAAGACCAATTACAGGATTATCGTTAAAGTAATTACATTTATTAGTAATATAGAAGAGAAAAAAAAACTATAATTAATAATTAATTAATTAAATATGAAGCTGAGGCATTCTTTGTCAACGGAAGCCCCCCTCTCCCCAAAATTGGTTTTAGTGAAAAAAATCGGTAATATTCTGAAAAAATCATAAAAAATAGATACTTTCAATTTCCAATTGGAGTTTTTTAAAATTTAAAATGGCGGATCCAATATGGCAGTCAAATTTTTTTAAACTTATTGGATTCAGTAGAAATGTGTTACTCGGTGGTTTTTGGGGTCGCTGATTACGAATCTGGTATGGAAATTTTTAAATTCAAAATGGCGGATCCAATATGGCGGTCAATTTTTAAAAATTTATTGGATTTAGTAGAAATTTGTTACTCGGGGGTTTTTGGGGTCGCTGATTACGAATCTGGTATCGAAATTGCAAAATTCAAAATGGCGGATCCAATAGGAGGGTCACCTTTTTTTTTAATTTATTGGATTTAGTAGAAATTTGTTACTCGGGGGTTTTTGGGATGAATCAGGTATCGAAATTTCAAAATGCGAGATGCAATGTAGCGCTCAAATAGCTGTAGTTGCATTTTGATACATTATTTGTGACAAAGTATCTTTATAATTTCTTATCGGATTTCTTGACTCCTCTATAAGGTTTTCAATGTCAATTGCATCAAACAACAGTTCGCAATTTTTGTGAATATTGCACGCAAACGTAGTCATTACTCTGCTATTAGAATCATTTCCATAAAATTTTATGATTTTTTTAAATATTGCTTCTGATGGTTTTTTTTAGAATTTGCCGTTGTTTCTGCTAAAATAACTTTGGAAGCTTTTAATTCTTTTGACATTTTTTCTAATTTCTCAAAACATTCAAGTTCCCTAGCGATTTTTTTAATATTTGAAGATGTTGGAGCGATCGTTAGAATTTCCAGGCGCTTAGGACCATTTAACCTTAAACTTGAAAACTTTTCTTTCATGTCGTATAGCGTCTCTTCATTTTTAATTTGTCTTGTGAAATATGAAACTTTTGTAGAACTCTATACAAATAAATTAATAAATAAATTAATAAACAATCCTCACGCGGAATTTTATTTTTTCTGTAGCACAACAATTTTTTGAATTTTTAGGAATATTGGGAAACAAATGCAATGCGTAACCAACGTCTGTAATCAACTAACTTTCCTTTGTTATTGAACAAATGCAATACGTAACCAACGTCTGTTTAAAAGTCGCGTTGGTAACGCGTTGCATTTGTTTTATAACAAAATAAAGATTGTTTTTTTTTCTGTCCAAGATATTTAATTTTGCTTTGAACGATTTAAACATTAGAGTTTATTTCAATTCTGTTTAACTGCATTACAGTTATACTGTTCATGAGATATTAAATTTTAATTTTAAAATGTCGAATGTTAAATCAAATGAGCATCTAGATAGGTGTTGCAATCGCTATGAAAAAGAAGGGCACAAAGGTAAGGGATTGCGAGGTTTGTCTCGAAATCATAAACGACAATTTCCCAATATTCCTGAAAACTCAAAAATTTGTTGTGACTGCAGGAAATATAAAATTCCGCGTCAGGATTTGAATCTATCTGTAGAGAGTAATGACGCTATAAAAGTAAGTGAGCAAATGGACACATCATCATCTTTATTATCCGAAAATCTTGATGGTTTTCAGAACAAATCAAAACGTGAAATGGAACTTGAAGACATGCTAAACGACTTGAAAGAAAAGTTTTCAAGTTTAACTTTAAATGATCCTAAGCGCCTATCAATTTTAACGATTGCTCCAACATCTTGGAGTATTAAAAAAATCGCTAGGGAATTTAAATGTTCTGAGAAATTGGCGAAAAAATCAAAAGAATTGAAAGCTTCGAAAGGTATTTTAGCGGAAACAACGGAAAAAGCTGGAAAAAACTATCAGAAGCAACATTAATGAAAAGAAAAGAATTTTATGAAAATGATTCTAATAGCAGAGTAATGCCTGGTGTCAAAGATGTAAAATCAGTTAAAGTTGACGGGAAAAGGGTTCTTTTACAAAAACGTCTGCTACTATTAGATTTAAATGATCTATACGCTTCATATCGAGAATTACATACAGATTTTCCAGTCAGTTTCAGCAAATTTGCTCAAATGCGTCCTTAGAATTGTATTCTAATGGGAAATAGTGGAACACATACTGTATGTGTGTGTACCATTCACCAAAATTGTAAACTGATGTTTGATGCAATTGATATTGAAAACCTTACAAAGGAGTCAGAAAATCCGATAGTAAATTATAAAGATTGTTTGTCACAAATAATGTGTCAAAATGCAACTACAGCTTGTCAACTTGATGAGTGTAAAAATTGTCCTGGAACGTCAGAATTGTGCAAATATTTAATGTAGTGTTTGAATGAAAATAATGTTTCACAAGTAATATTTAGCCAATGGATTGCAACTGACAGGTGTAGTTTGAATACACATATAATGGCGTCTGAAGACTTCGTTCGCGAATTGTGTAGTAGGCTCTCAGTTCTGAAATCTCACTCGTTCATTGCAAATGAACAAATGCAGTTTTTTCAAGATCTGAAAACTAACCTTAGTGATAATGAGGTACTAGTGATCTTAGATTTTGCTGAAAATTATAAACATGTGGTTCAAGATGCAGTCCAAGCTTTCCATTACAACAATGATCAATGTACTGTTTTTACTGTAGTTTGTTATTTCAAAAAGAATTCAAAATTAGAACATAAGAGTTTCATTTTTTTATCTGATTGCACTCAACACGACACGTCTGCTGTACACACCATTCAACGACTTCTAATACCTAAACTTAAAAAGCTCACAGAATTTGACAAAATTTTTTATTTTAGCGACGGTGCTAAGCAGCATTTTAAAAATAAGTATCAGATCTCAAATTTAATGCATCATGAAGAAGATTTTCATATTAAAGCGGATTGGCATTACCATGCGACTGCACATGGCAAAAATGCTTGCGATGGCATTGGTGCTACATTTAAAAGTGAAGCAGCAAGAGCAAGCCTTCTTTTTAAACCTGCAGATGCTATTTTGACTGCTACTAAACTCGATGCCTGGGCCAAAGATCATTTCAAAACTTCATCTATTTTATACTACAGTAAAGTAGAACATGAACGAATTAAAAGATCATTAAGGGCAAGATTTGATAAAGCTCCTTCAGTTCCTCAAATTCAAAGAAGACATTCTTTTACTGCGTTAAGTAAAAACAAATTATTAATCAAAAGATTCTCAAATGCTAATGATGTCACTACTGTTAGTTACTAATTTCGCTAAATTTTTGTTTTAAAATCGTTAAAATTTTTAAAAACCCTTCTATAACATTTTCCAAGTAAATTCAATAATTTTCGACAAAATTGACTGCCCTATGGGATCTTCCATTTAAAATTTTTTAATTTTGATACCAGATTCGTAATCAGCGACCCCAAAAACCCCTGAGTAACAAATTTCTACTAAATCCAATAAATTTTTAAAAATTGACCGCCATATTGGATCCGCCATTTTGAATTTTAAAATTTCAAAACCAGATTCGTAATCAGCGACCCCTAAAACCCCCGAGTAACAAATTTATACTAAATCCAATAAATTTTTAAAAATTGACTGCCATATTGGATCCGCCATTTTGAATTTTAAATTTTCGATACCAGATTCGTAATCAGCGACCCCAAAAACCCCCGAGTAACAAATTTCTACTGAATCCAATAAGTTTAAAAAAAATTTGACCGCCATATTGGATCCGCCATTTTGAATTTTAAAAAACGCCAATTGGAAATTGAAAGTATCTATTTTTTATGAAGAAGATAAGATTGAGGAACAAAAATAGAAATCACAGAAAGTAAATATTGGCTAGAAATCAGCCCGTTGATTAACTTAAAAATAAATCTTATTCCATTAATAGTTCTTTGGTTTTCTAAGGAAAGTTCATTAAACCTTTTACACAATTAGGAGTATTCAGAACCCTGGGGAAGGAAGACACCGTATTTATTAAAACATAAGAACTTTAAAAAGCGCTTCTGGCATTTTTCAATAGCATCAGATAGATACACACGTTTTTCCACACAATTGAACAATAAGTAAATTTAGATCTAACTAATGAATAGAACAACATTCTAATGGCAGATTCGCTTCTAAATCTCTTACAGGTTCTGAAAAGAAAGCCCAAGATTCTGGTGGCTTCCCGAACAATTGTATCTATGTGTGTATTAAATTTAAGGCAAGGAGTGAATTGAACTCCCAAATCTTTAACTAAGTGAACTTTTTCTAACGAGATCTTATCAATATGGTAAACAAATTGAATAGCTTCTTTCCTTCTCGTGAAAGACATTACTTTACATTTACCTGGATTAACATCAAGAGAACCATTCTTACACCATTCATTAAATCTATCAACATCACTTTGTAGATCCTCGCAATCTTCTATACAATTTATAGGTCTAAATAATTTAGTGTCGTCAGCATACAATAAAAAATCACTTTGAATAACACTATTTAAATTATTCATGTAAATAACAATAAAGGCCCAAGATTTGAGGCTTGCGGTACCCCGGATGTTAGTATAAATGAGTAAGAAACAAAGCCATTATATGATACCGTCATGGATCTATGCGTTAAGTAAGATCTTATTAATTTAAGCAATTTGTCGGGTACTGACAATTCTTTTAAATTACTAATAATAATTTCGTGATTGACACAGTCGAAAGCTTTAGAAATATCTGTGAATATAACGTCAACTTGCTGATTATACAACAAATAATTCTCTATTTTATTAATAAATGTGAACAGATTAGAAGGTGTAGAACGCTGAGGCACAAAACCATGCTGATTTTCAGAAAGTACAGGTGACAAGTAAGACCAAATAATGTCCCCGATAATCATCTCCAATATTTTAGAAAAATTGATTAATATACAAATCGGTCTGTAATTCGAAATACATGATTTATCTCCGTTTTTAAATACTGTGACAATCTTTCCTGATTTCCACATTTCCGGAAATACACCAGTCTTAATTGAGTGGTTAATAATCGTACATAAAGGTTCAGTAAACGCGAGATAACACTTTCAGACAAAGTTAGAAGGGATTTTATCTGTACCCGACGTAAATTTGTTTTTAAATCATTTTAATTTTTTTTCGACCAATTCAGCATTAATTTGAATCCCATCTCAAAGATGATCAGAAATACTTACATTCGCTGAACCCGGAGGTGTTGAAGATAATTTATATACATTCAGAAAGAGGTCCGCAAAAGCGTTTAAAATATCCTGAGGATTATCTATTTTGGATCCTTTATACCAAACTACACCAGGAGTTCTCGAAACTTTACGTGCTCTATTAATATATGGCCAAATAGAATTCGGATTATTATTGATCTCATTTTCTGTATATCAAAGATAAACATTGCGTTTCTTATTTATGATTCTCTTGATATCTCGCCTGAGTTTTTTAAATGCCTTAAGATAAAAATCATTACCAGTACTTTTATACTTTTGTCTACATTTATTTTTAAGTTGTATTTTATTTATTAAATACTTACTATACCATTTTGGAAAAGAATTTTCAAGAGATACTTTAGGGACAAATCCCACTTCAATATTTAATATTTCAAATAGCAAGTCATAAAACATATCAACAAACTCATTTACATTAGAAAACTGTTTTAGCGAGGACCAATCAATATTTAATAACTTGCTATACAATGTATCGTAATTACAATGTTTAAAATTATAAAACAAGTTTGCCGTATTACTCACAAATCTATTGTTAACGTTTTTATCTTCTAAATACATTTTAAATTTAATAATGAGAGGTGGATGGTATTTATCAACTGGTAATAAGGGAAGCTCATTGTCCACAACCTCACAAGGGAACGATGAAAGCACAAAATCCAAATATCTGTCGTTGATATTTAAAATATCATTAAATTGACATAAGCAGATTAAAGCAGTTTTATATCATAGAAGAATGTAAAGAATATGACTTAGGGTCAGAAGCAGTATTTTCAATATAACTTTTTAGTTTTGGAATATTAAAGTCACCAATAAAAATTATTTTATTATTTAAACATATCGCTGACGCAGAAATAGAATCAAAAAAATCATCCAATTCTTTTAGTGACGAATCTGGAGGAATATAAATAGATACAATAATAAGCGTTGAGCCTTCAGTTATTAATTTGATTTCAAGAATATTAAAATTAGGAACAGAAAAAACAATATTTGATATATCAATGCTAATTGAATCAAATATGGATTTCACTGCGGTGAGAACTCCTCCTCCTCTTTTATTAATTCTATCATCTCGATAAACATCAAATAAATTAAGATCGAATAATTCACAATTTGAAACATTGGCAGTAAGCCAGGTTTCTGTGAAAATAAGAATGTTATATTCTGACACATCAAGATTAGAATTTAAAATATTTAATTTTGTATTGATACCTCTAACGTTTTAATAATAAATAACTATTTCATTTAATAAATCTAAATCAGCTACATGCGTACAATTGAAGGGGCTGTTCTCTCCAGAAATCTGCAGTGTGGTCTCTAAGTTGTCGTATTTGGTGAATTCTGCGTTCTCCTCTCCACGATTACGAACTCCCCTCTTATTTCCCTTATGATAAGATCCGTCTCTCCCCTCTCCATACGTTTCCTCAGCTCCGCATGTTTCTCGTTCTGCTGTTCTCTCTGAACTTGCGTACGATCCTTGACAAGTGATATTTGAAGTCGATCTCGGGTCTCCTTCTTTTTTTCCAATAGGTTCGAAGAGCCTTCCACATGGTATCCTCCCTGTCGAATGTTATTCGTATTGATCGAGGAGTAGCAGGAAGCTGTTGGCAATTTACTAAATCGTGAGATTATAATGGAATTAGGATCATGCAATTCATTAAGTGATTTTAGAAATTCGTTGACTTTGATAAGATCTACACTATTTGTTGATACTTAAGAGTCATGATCAACCACAGACTCAGGGCAACCAAACATAATTAAATTTCGGCTTCTATTTAATCTATCTGACATTTCAGATAAACATTTTGAAAAAACATTTTTCTCAATGACCGAATTAGAAAAACTATCCTTCATATTGCTATTGTTATCTTCTAATTCCTGTAACTTACATTCAAGATGGTCAATTCTCTCCACTGCTTCATCCGATTTGTTAGAAAATAATGAGACCGATGTACCTATTTCCGAGATTCTTTCCTCAACAGCATCCAACTTATCTCCAATGAATTTTTCGGAATCAACTTTTGCTTTTTCATAGTGTTCTTTTAACATTACCCTGATTTGATCAATGGTAACTGCAGTGGAAGTGGTTGGTGAAACAGATCTAGAAGACGGCTTATGCGAACAGCATTTCCTTCTTCCAGGGGTCTTGTTAATTGCTGGACCAGCACATCCAGGGTGATAAAAGGTACCACATGGACAACAAAACGCATCACCTTTAACATCAGCATTACAAAGGGCACATCTGCGCGAGTCCACCATGATTAGGACAGGGATCAATGGGTTAGCACACGGTTCTGGTGCTGTGGTCAATATATGAGGCATTTTACGTGTAATGTCCTAAGTTGAAATTTCAACTTCTTGAAAAAAATTGAAACTCGGGGAATTTGTTGTTCTATCAAGTAGAAATGTGCCCCAAAAAATATTTTTGACTTTTTCGAAAATTTGAAGGGGGTAGAGGGGGCCAATTTGACCAATTTTGCTAACACCGGCTACTTTGTAAATTTTTTCTGAACGTACTTTTAATGGGAAAAATTTTTCAGAATATGTTTCGGAAAGGTTTTTTCGTCCTCTTTTCAATGGTGAATTTTATTTTTTAATATTTTTAAAATTTATCCCAATTTTTGATAATTAATATTTAAATTTCAATTTCCCAAAAAAGGGTCCGTTTTATTTGAAAATAAATTATTGCAAACGAAAGCTGAGGTTTTTTCCTATGCGCATGTAAATTTTTAGAATGCCCTTTTTTTGTTTTTAAGTTATTAAATTTCAAAGAATAAATTGCTGCGCGCAGCGTTGGGGGCACCTCGCATCACCCTGTGTACCACGCGGCTCAGTGCCACCGCAACGCTGCGCGCAGCAATTTATTCTTTGAAATTTAATAACTCAAAAACAAAAAAAAGGGCATTCTAAAAATTTACATGCGCATAGAAAAAAACCTCAGCTTTCGTTTGCAATAATTTATTTTCAAATAAAACGGACCCTTTTTTGGGAAATTGAAATTTAAATATTAATTATCAAAAATTGGGATAAATTTTTAAAATATTAAAAAATAAAATTCACCATTGAAAAGAGGACGAAAAAACCTTTCCGAAACATATTCTGAAAAATTTTTCCCATTAAAAGTACGTTCAGAAAAAATTCACAAAGCAGCCGGTGTTAGCAAAATTGGTCAAATTGGCCCCCCTCTACCCCCTTCAAAGTTTCGAAAAAGTCAAAAATATTTTTTGGGGCACATTTCTACTTGATAGAACAACAAATTCCCCGAGTTTCAATTTTTTTCAAGAAGTTGAAATTTCAACTTAGGACATTACACGTAAAATGCCTCATATATGGCATTAAAAAATGTTGAGTCCTAAACCTTGTCCTTTTTTTAAAGCACATGAAACAAACAATGTCAAATGAATTAAGTACATACAATAAAAAACTTTTAACGATAACTTATAAGATCTATCAATTACCACTGAAAGACTAATTTTGCAAACATAATTTTCATTTTTTGTAAAAATACTGTATACAATTTGACGCTCAGTTTTTAAAATTTTTCTTCTGAATAATCCACAGTAGAACCTCGAAAGTGTTCACTAGTTTTAATTTAAAAAATGACAGTGATTCAAAAGTGTGTTAACAATTTAATTCTCATTCTCATTAAACTTCTTTAAAAAATTATGCAAATCTTTGTTTTTACTTTCAACATTTTGTAATTATATGCTCACTAGTATTAAAAAACAAAAGATTCGGATAATCTTTATTTTGGGGGAGAAGGAATGTTTGATCATTAAAGTAAATAAAGTTATGAAGTTGAATTTCATTTTCATAAATGTCATTGTGCTCCTAAGGAGCAAGGTTTTTACGTAATCTGGACTGTTTAAACTGTTAAACTGTTTTAATTAAATTTAACAAGTCAAAATTTTTATCATTCAATTGAAAATATTTTTTTTACGAAATTAGAAAATAAATTGAAAGGTAGAAAAATTTCTTAAAACATTTACCTAGAAATTAAAATAAAAAAAAATTAATTATTAATTATTATGAAATTATAAATTTACTGTAAATTACTGGAACAGTTAAAAAAACTTATCCTTAAAAAAATACATTTTTTATCGGCAATAAGTCCCTTTTAACTGTCTAGATCACGTATTTCTGTCAAATAGAAATTTTTGTAAAACGCATTTTTTTATTCATTTTTTAAATTCGAAGTTTCTGAATATTAAATTCACTATAAGGTACTTTTAAAACAAATTGATGTGGTTTAGAAGACAGACGTTAAAATCGAGACCAGAGATTTATGCAATTCAGCATTGTTTTTTCAGAGCACACTAAGATTCTTCAATTTTGAACTCTTTTCGTCTCTCTATGTTGGAACTTATTGACACTTTAGATTATTTTTCATTTTAAAGCAATTGTATAAAAATTAAACTGATGTGCTTTCTTGAAAATTAAATTGAGTTTGTTGAAATTTAATGTAATATAACAATCAGTCATTCAATTAATTATTTTCAGTAATGATAGAAAACTTAATTTTAAAAATAAAAATTTCTTCACAGATAATTTTTTACATGACTTTTAATTGTTTAAACTTTAAAAGCTTAACGCTAATTTAGGATGACAAATTATATTTCAAATAATTAATGATTTTAATGAAAAAAATTGAAAAAATTACCGATGACAGAAGCCATTTATTTTCGTTCTCTGCTGTGCAGCAAAGGAATTACTGCAATTCCTTTTGTTGTTAGAATTTTCCACACTTTTGATAGGACATATGTTAATGGTATACAAATTTTTTCCTCCTCATTGTTTTCTTGTGTCATGTAAATATTTATAATTATCTCCTTTTCTTATCATCTTCTTAGCAATTCCCATATAATTCTCAAATTTAAAAGCGCTAAAATTGTCGAGAGTTCCAAATAGTTTTCCATGGTCGCAAATATGCAATATGTTGTGGGCATTATAAGAAATAAATTCTTTTCCATTATGTAATTCAAAGCCTTGAACAAATAATTGTAAACTTTCGTGTGCAAAATCAAAATTTCTTGGGTCACGAATATGTGTTTCACTTATTAAGATAGAAACTGCTGTTTTTATTAAATTTTTCAATGTTAACAAAAATGATACATATGAATTTTTCATAAATAAATTAACATTCTTTTTATGTGTAAATACTTAATAAAAATTTGTTGCATTATTTCTTACATAAAAATAATAACAATAGTTCTTAATACTTTCACCAAAGCACTTTCAAGATTTAAATTATCCTTTTCTTAAAAAATACAAAAACACAGTCATCGAATGAACTTTTGTTTGAATTGTTTATCGGATTTTTTGTAAATAGTAAAATTGATATGAGAAATTAAATATATACCTAGGTAGTTTTAAAAATTAATTGTTATTTTTTATGTATATACTTTGCATCAAATTGTTTTGAAAGATGAGTCTACTTCTATTTTTAATATTTAAATTTTATGGGCATATCTCTGGAATTAACCATGTACCAATCATTTTTTCAAATTGTATGAAAATATTTCTTCAGAAATTTGTAAATATAAAAAAACCAACAATTTTTGTAGTATTTAAAAGTTTGAGGCGTCAGTTGCAATATGATACATGATTCAAAGACGATTTTTTAATTATGAATAGATTTAATCAATAAATAGATAATTAAACTGGAGATAGAGGGGTTTGCGAATTTAGAAATAACCTAAAAGTGTCATACAGTTAAACAAAGCACTGAAAGATATTTTAATCAACTTCTATTTTGTGGACATGGCCAAAAAATTTCCACAGATTGGAAGCTTGCCTATATTGCAGTTGGACTTTGTGCAAATAATTTCATTGGGAAAAACTTTAATTTGAAAAATAAGTACAGCTGCAGACAAGTCACATTTTCAAAAGAATTCGGAAGCAGTCTGCAATGAGGCCTGCATATTAATATATGGTTGATGTTAATTTTTGTACTGAATTATTTTAAATAGTTTTCATTTTGACAATTAAGAAGACACAGATTTTTAATTTTGAATCTGCAGGCGATGATTTTGAGGTTAACTATGTAAAATAATATTATTACTTATACTTCTAACAAATAAAGTTTTGTGCAATCTCAAATACTCGATCCTGTTCAACTAAACTATAATTCCACAATCGTCAACAGATCAGCAATATATATTATCAAGAACAGCACATAAATAAATTAAATAATATAATACATAACTATAACATAGCAAAACACGAGTCAGGCGAGACAAGAAGGCTATGCCGTTTTCCTCTTACTGCGCAAGTCAACTCTTTGCAGACTTCCAATTTTCTGAATAAACAAAAACTTATTAAAATAATTTATTATACTTATTTTACACTTCAATAATTATTTCTTAAGAAATATTATTTACCCTAAGCAAGTAGAATTTTAATTATTGTGTATGTTAAAAGGATTATAAACCACATAAATCTGTATTATTATTCATACTCAGGAATTGACGTCATTGAATTCAAAATAAACTCGATATAATTTCGGCAGTATGAATAATATCAAGTCTTTTTATAGTTTTGTCAATTTTTTTTTAAATAAAATGGGTGAATCTTGCGTGCATATTATAAATATATTTTTTATTTTGATTTTGATTCCATTGTTTATAAGTATAAATTTAATTGTAAATTTGTTGCTGTACATTATTTTCATAATTTTATAGTATAACCTTTAGCGAACATGTGGTTTTCTCAGAACACAACCTTTACCGGCTTTTTCATGTTTAGCACGTGTTCACGATATTATCATCTTAATTTATTGAGATATGTTTTATTTTATGTTTTTAAAATTATTATTTATTTTATTGGCCGCATATATGTCAATTTAATTATTTATTTTAAAAAATGTGTATTACTTCGTCAAGTCTTATTATATTTTCTGCAAGAATATATTTTTTAAATTTAAAATTTTTTATTTGTACATTAATTACGCTTCAAGCCTTCAAACTTTTTTATGTAAAAAGTATCGAAGCAAACTAAATAATTATTTAATAACTTTTTTAATTGCTTTAGACGGGGTACATACTTATTTACGAAATATTGCATCTTTGTAATACAAATTTTTATTCAATGTTGTCTTTCTTAAATAGAAATGGTTTGTTACTAATTAATGTATTTATGTTTTTGGGTTCATCATGATCGTATTAATAGAAGCATCATGGACAATGAAATTATTTATCATTTTGCCATTGTCCAATTTCATGATGATTCAATAGAAATTATTCGCTTTAACTGGGCTGAAGTAAATGAATCTGGATATGTAATGCATACATATTTTCCCTCAACAAGAAGTGCAAAACATTTTCAAGACATACTGACAAACGATCCAATCCCAGATGTGACTTGGACAAACAATGGTAAACTGTGGCCAGTGAAAAAAACTTTTCGGTTTTTTGGTATGTATTTTTTTAAATTATAATAATTTTTATTTTTTAATAGAAGTAAGTCTCGGATTGTATGGTTCATTCGATTCTTTTAAATTTATTTCAGAAAACCCCTTTTTCGAATATTTAGTAGAAAATGCTTTCGATTTTACCTGTATAATAGTGTACAAAATTTATAATAGATTAACTTATTAGAAATTTGTACGAAAACTAACGACTTTAAAATATATAGTTTGAATGTAAAGTATATTTGTGAATTTAAATATTAAAAAATGTTTCTAACGTAAATATTTTTCACATTATCTATCTTCATTAAATTAAATACATTAATTAAGGTATTTAAAATTTGATTTTGAAAATGTTAGACAATTTTATGTCAAAAGTGTTATTAAAAATCTCAACTGAAATAATTTCTGTAATTCAAATGTAACAAATTTCTAATGTAAGAGTGCGTTGAAATTTTGTTATATAAAAATCTTGAAAAATTATCAAAAGCAATTATTTATATAAACTTGTATTTTTTAATAATTCAATACAATATTTAAAATTTTTTTTTTATTTTAGAGCTGCAATTAAAATAAAGGAAAGTAATTGAATTATAAATTATTTAAAAATGAAATTTATCAAGTGATTAAAAAAATAAATAAAATAAATAAAAATAAAAAAATAAATAGATAAATAATAAAATAAAATAATAAAAATAAAATCAGGTGATTAAAATAGATGCATGATTATGGTGTTCAAATTACTTACTGTTGGTATACTTACTTCCTATTAAGGAACAACAATTTTAGTTACAGTTAAATGGAATAAAAATAATCTTATTTTTAATTATTATTGACTGAAATTCTAAATAGGATGCGATTTATGGAAAATATAGGTCCACCTTTTAGAAAATTTTATTTTAAAAGATTTTGTTTACTATCTATAATTAGATATTTTTTAATCTATAATAACAATTGAATTGAAAATTATTATAAACTAATAACTAATGTTTTCACGTTTAAGGGGATGTCAAAGTCGATGCGATTTTTCCATTGAGCTTTAATGGGAAAATCGCATCGACTTTGAGATCGCCTTAAAATAACTTTGTACTAGATTGCAACCAAGCTAATATTATTCAACTTTTGATGTCCAGAGACATTAGAGGATGCAGAGAAAAAGAGAGTTTTATTTGTACATAAAAGATGTCGAGACTGACGATGAACAAAACCGAGTAAAATTATTAAAGCAATCAAGATACAGCAGAGCCATGAAATCACCTATGTCCAGCGAGTCAGAGGTAGAATGTGCATCAAAAGTCGAAACAAATTTGGCCAAACCTTCTTCATGTATTATCAAGAATGAAAAAAAAGTCCACAAATTTGCAACAACATACAGTAAAGGAAGAGAAAAATATCAGTAGGACTGCAAATTAACATTTCATCCTACTATACCAATTGTAGAGTTTTACATATACCTTGATAATTTAAAACTAAAAACTTCTTTAATATTATTTGTGGAATTAATTGATTGAGTGTAGAATTTTAGTTAATTTTTTTAATTATTAGATTTATAAAGATAATCAGTTGAAATTTCTTGAAGTAATTCGCAGCTTCAAAAGATTTTAAATTACAATTTATGTATAATTAACTGTATGTTTTATCAAAATTTTTGGACTGTCATAGAATTTTAGATACTTTTCCAGTGAATTTTTTTAATCCCTTATGAGAAAACAATAAATTATCAAGTAGAAAATTTTAATTCAAATTTTGAAATACTTAATTTTTAAAAAGACTATTGAAATTTTTGATATATTCATATCTTAAAATATAGAAAATTGTGAATTTTCAGATGATGGTTACAAAACTAGTGCGCCGCCTACAAATACATCATCAGCAAGTACATCGTCTATAAGTACATTGTCTAAAATTACATCGCCTGCAAGCACATCGCCTAAAGATAAAATGTCTACAAATGCAAATGATTTACAACAAAATGGATGTAGTTCAATTGCAATACGAAATACATCTACTAGTAGTAGACACCAGTCAAGTAAAAATCGTCATTCAGATGCAACTCTTGATTTTAAT
This sequence comes from Leptopilina drosophilae, assembly GCA_032873175.1. Lineage (NCBI taxonomy): Eukaryota > Metazoa > Arthropoda > Insecta > Hymenoptera > Figitidae > Leptopilina > Leptopilina drosophilae. The sequence goes on from CM065478.1 coordinate 45,957,984, forward strand.
GCATGTAATTATTTAATTTTAATAATTTAATATATTCAGGGTTGTAGTAGATCGTGCATGTCAGGAAATTAAGTAAATGATTTGTGTAGATTGTAACGTTGTTTAAAGGCACAAATAATACTACTATAAAAAGTTTATGATAGTTTGACTTGGACCTATTTAAAAGTTTTAAAACGTATAGTAAATGTAGATTGTAGAGAAAGAAAATTCTTACAAGAATAAATTCCAACTATTTGTTTAGTTTACTAGTTGTTCATAAGTAACAAATTTTAAGTTAAATAAATTAAATTATTTTCAGTGGACCCGTTTCAAAAAGATATGCTCACAAAAATTACTAAAATTGAAGTGTCAGTAGAATTAATTGGTCGTTTAATTAAAACAATGAACATAAACACTGAAAACAAAACCTACTCATTTCTAAATAAAGATGAAGACTTAAAATCATTTCCTTTAACCAGCAAACAGCATTTGGACGAAATTGATAAAAAACTTGATGAAGATAGCCCTCTTTTTTCAAAAGTAGTAAGCAATTTATTTTGGTGAAACATTTAAGTAGACTGATTTTTTTACCCATGTTTGTTGCCTTTTACATGAGCCGATAAATCTAGAAATAACAAATAAAATTCTGTTAGCTGTAATATCGATATATTAATATTCTTACAGAAAGAACTGGAGGACCAAACAAAATCACTGTAAAAATTTTATTTGTGGTTGTAAGATTTATCGTCAGAAAAATTATATTTATTATATTGATTTTTTATGTAAATATTTAATTGTTCTGTATTTTACAGTACATTGCTTTAAAAAATGTGGGATTATACAGCACTCCTAGTTTAACCGTGTCAGAACTAATGGAACAAGTAATGAACTTTGACTTGGGCCAGCTATATTGTTTTGGAGGAAAAAATAAAGACAAATTCAAGTTTAATGAAACGAATTTGTATAAAGTAATCTCTAGTAAGTATATTAAAGATTCCTCTTTTTTAATATCTCTTAACTCTTTTGTCCTCTTGTATAAATTTAATTTTTTGCATACACAGAAGCTGCTCTGAAGCTATTAGAGATTAAAAATGAGTCGACAAAATCCATTGATGGTCTTAAAAGCAAATGGCTTTCAAATTGTACCCTCAGGAAAAACAGAGAATTGTAAGTTAATAATTTGACTAATTTTTGTAATCCTTTTCTATTTCTATTTTTTTCTTCCTATAATTTTATAAATTTCTTATTGTTTTTTAGGAAACCCGAGAAAAATGCAGTTCCTTTATGAATTAAAAAGATGATCTTTAAATTATTTTAAATTAAAAACGCAAAATATCTCGATTGGGATGCGGGCCGACAGTTTTGTTTCAGGATGTAAGTGTTATATAAATATTGCAATAATTTCCATTTACAGAGTTGCCGCAGGTCAGGGAAGTCTAGGAAAAATGAGGGATTTTTATTAGAATTCAGGAAAAAATAAAATTTCCATGATTCATAATTAGCTTTATTTAATTTTTAAAAATATATTTAACCAATTATCTAAAATCATGGATTTATAAAAGAATTTTAGTTAAAAACAATTTTGAAAATTGAATTTTGGTAAAATTACAAATGTTTGCAGACATTTAATTGTGTTGAAAATTTTTAAAAATACATGTCAAAATATTACTTAACTTTAAAAATAGTAAATTTTTTTCCAAAATTCAATTATTTTCATAAAAAATAAAACTCATCACAGAATTTCAATTACTTTTAATACAATTTTACTTAAAAAATGTAATTTATCGAATAAATTTAATTATTTTAAAATACGTTGACAAAGTTCTTTATAAGAATTCGATTTTGAGAAATATTCACTTGTTAAATATTTTTTTTATTTTTGTAATTAAATAATTGAATTCTCGTTGAATTTTCTAATAAGAATTGGTTTAGGAATTAAATTTCCGTTCAAATTTCAAATTAGATAAATCAACATTTCGTAAAATTAAATTTTAAACAAGTGTATTTGAACATTCTTTAGAAACTTTTACAATAATTATTTTAAAAAATTGATAATTGTTTTTTTTTTGAAGCATTTTAATAAATCTAATAGAACATGTTTTTGAGAATCTAATAATTTTGAAAGTGAATTAGAATAGTCTTTACGGTCAGGAAAAAAGTCAAAATTTTGTCTGGAAATCAGAGAAAAACAAAATTAATTTTTTTGTGACAACCCTGATTTAAATAAAAAACTGTTAATATACCGTAAAGAATGCTAACTTAAAAAAAAGTCTTATTTTTTATTACTTTTTTATTGAAAACTAATTGTTTACATTTCCTCTTTAATTCATTTTACATTTTAAATACTTTACATTCGTAAATTACTATTATTACTATTATTATTATTATATTTAATTAATTTATTAAATTTTGTTACAGGTATTTTCAAACTACAACTGGATTGGAAGTTTATTTAAATTTTGACTTTTATTTATACTTTTATAGGAAATTGTTTAAGAAATGTAGTGTTTAAGATCGTTTCAAATAAAAAAACCAAAAAATATTTCCCTTTTTGATTTTTCATTTTAATTAAAATTTTATTTTAATTTCGCATGACTTACCGTATTTTTCCGTGCAAGTTTACCACGACTTTACGTGTAAGTTTACCATGACCTTGCGTGTAAGCTTACCACGACTTTACGTGTAAGTTTACCATGACCTTGCGTGTAAGCTTACCACGACTTTACGTGTAAGCTTACTATGACCTTACGTGTAAGCTTACCAAGACTTAATGTGTAACCTTACTGTAGCCTTACAGTAAGAAACGGTGCTATGTGGGCACTGACTTTATGCATCTGACGTCCCAAAATTTTTTCTGTGTATGTATTATACTTTTGATATCGTTTTTGATTATATTTTATGCTAAAAGTAGTCAAAAGTGTGGAATTTTTTAAAGCTTTGCAAATTTTAATAAATTTAAATCTGTTAGCGCACGTGAAGTAGCTTCACTTAAATTTTTTTGACTTGCATCATTGTCCTACTTTGTAAGGTTTTAGATGAAGACCTAGTCCTGCTTTATATGGTTTTAGAAAGAGACCTTTTCTTAAAGCAATAGATTCCATTGTTTGATTATGTCGTTTTCTTTCCTCTAGTTTACGATTTGCAGAATTTGCATCATTTACAGCTTTTGCTATGCCAGCTGCTCCCCCTGGTAGAGCCACTGTTGCACTTAAACCCGCAAAAAAAGGAATAAGAAAAGGTAAAGTTCTTCCCACTTTAGAAGATATCGGTACAACTCGAGGTTTATTAATTTTTCGCCTGCTACCAGCATTTTAAACTGCCAAACGTGCTCCTTCAAGTGCTGATTTAATAGTAGACTGTGCATTAGTATCTAATTTCATAGATTTTTTCGCTGCAGTTACAAACTTCCTCAACGTTGAATCCAATAAGTGGATGCTTTTACGAGCAAGAACTTTCTAAAGTTAAATATCCAAATGTATATTTAGTTAAAAAAGTATTAAGAAAACGAGGATCTAATGTATTTGTAAAGTGGTTAGGTTTTGGTTATTCTCATAACAGTGGATAAACGAATCTGAATTATAATGTATTTGAGAAAGGTTAAAATAAAAATAAATTGAATTGTATGCATTTTTGTAATTATTTATCCTCCCTTTACAATAATTTACCATTTGTAAACTGAATACTTGACACTTGATGAATAGCTTCATTTGATATTTGCTTGCAGTGAAATGTGACAAGTTCCTAAAATAATGTCTCTAAATTTAAAACATTAGTTTTTGCAATCACTTTTTGAAGAATTCTACTGCAATGTTATTTAATAGAATCCATGGCTTGGTTTGTAGACCTTACATAATTTTTAAATATTAATTCTGAAATAGTCTTTATAATTATATCTTTACTATACTGCAAATTGAATTTTGATAGTTCTACATATTTTTGTTTAACACGAGGAATAAGTTAATTAAAAACTGAAAATGGCGTTTCACTAAATGTAAATAAGTAACCTAAACACTCAATTGATATTAAACGATATGAAAAACTATAACGTATCACAATCCAGCACTGTTGCATCACAATCTCTGTTGAAAAATCGTGTAATATGTTTTACTGAATTATACAAAAGGCGCCATTCTTAAAGGTCCAAAAACAGTTTTACTCGTGGATGGCTACTTTTTAGTTGAGTTTTTGATACTAAGTTTCCATTTATATCCAGTTTTGCTTCAACGACAACGTGCAACAAACTCTATATGATTATAAGGTCCTCTACGATTTCTTAAATATACACCACCTTTTATAGCTTCTGCTTTTAGACTGTTTAACAGATCTGTATTCGCTTTAAATATTTTTAGCATTCTTGGTGATAAAAAAATGTTTAAGTCATTATTTATTTCAGCAATAATTTTTGGACCAAATTTTGTATAAATTTTTCGAATGTCTGTTAGTTTATAGAATGCATCAATCGTTAATTTCTTTGTTATTTTGGTGACCAAGACTTTGCTTGCTTTGTTCAATTTATCGAAATATATTTTTAGCACTTAAATGTAAATTTTCAAATTTTTTCACTACAACATTAAACTGTGACCCTCCTTCAATTAAACTTATAACTTTATTAATTTTTTGTAATAATTTGTTCAAGGGCACTTAAATTTCACGACGTTGTTCTGCTAATATGTTCATTATACAACAAAAACTGTAAAAATGATTTTATTTAGATAAATGGCTCTCTTTATATACACAAGATATGACCTATTTGACATTGAAGTTAATTATATATTTCGTAGAATTTCGGTAAGATCAAAAGCATTATAAAAAATACCGAAAATGTTTGTACAAGTCCCTTAGATAAAACTTAGTCACAACAAAATAAATAATAAACTGTATAACAAAACAGACCGCAAGCAATAAATCTGAGATACTATAAACAACAAGTACATGGGGTTAATTGCTTAGGTAAGAATATAATATACAAGATAATTAATTACATGTAAAACAATAGCTTAAATAAAAGAAATCATTCCAAGAAACAAACAGGTATCAAATTACACATGGGAAAAAATCTTTACATAAATCCCAAACCGGAAGCAATAAATCAAAGCAATTAAAAACCACAAATAGATGGGAACAATTATTTAGCTAAAAAGATATCAAATTACACAAGCAAAAATTCTAGTAAGCATGACGTCATTTCCGGTTCACCATCATGGCCTGAATATAACCCCCCCTTCTTCTAATGTAATACCCTCTTATCATCTGACCGCTCCCCGAAATGATTTGAGTTTGGGCTAAAAGTGTCGGTAACATGTCGGTATAGAAATCTTAAGTGTAGAAAGTATGACGTCATTTCCGTCTCAGTATCTAGATTTTACCCCCCTCCAAATTGGTTTGAGTCTGGGCTAAAAATGTCGGTAACATGTCGGTGCAGGGATCATGAGTTAGAATCCTTCTTTAATATCTACTAAATTATTAGTAGAATATTATTATTTTTATTTTAATTTCTAACCGTGTATTGCTCGGGTACTCCAAATGAAAATTGACGAAACGGCAGTTGAAAATATTTACCATTTATTGTTTTTGCTTCCTCGTGAGGAAGCTTTGTAGTCGTTTAATTTACAAAATTTTTAAAAATCCTTTTGACAAATTTTCTTCTATATGGGACTATGTTATATAAGACCCTGAACAATTGTCCGGATGTATGTATGTGTGTGAATGTATGTGTGAGTGTGTGTGGATCCCGATTTTTGTGAACACGATAACTCGAAGAGGTTTTAACGAATTTGGCTAAAATTTACCAGGTATATTTATCATAAAAATATCTCGAACTGGATTGATAGACTTTAAAAAATTCTCAGAAAAAAATTTTTTTTGACTGTTTTCCAAAAAAAATTGTTTTTCAAAATTTTTTATTTAAGTTGGTTATTGAAGTTAATATATAATAAAATCTTATTCTTTGCATCAAAACGAATCGATTGGTATATAAAAAGAATAAATTGTATGAGAATTTATAGAGTTAATCACAATTAAAGCTGAAAAATTCGCATTTTTCTCAAAAAATGAGTTCTTTCCGCAAAATTATGTTGCTGTATAAGAAAATCATACTCACTTATTTCTTAGATTTTATTCTTTGCATCAAGACGGATCGATTGGTATATATAAAGTATATATTGTATTTAAATTTATAAAATTAAAACCAATTACAGACACAAAATTTGCATTTTTAATAAAAATTCATTTTTTCTTAAGAATCATGTTGCTGTACAATAAAATGTTATTATTTATTGAAAAATAAATCTAAAATCTTATTCCTTGCATTAAGACGAATCGATTGATGTATATAAAATATATATTCTATTGAAAATTATAGAATTAATTACAATTAAAGATGAAAAATTCATTTTTTTATTAAAAATTTTATTTTGTTCATTTAGGATTAAAACAAATTTTATAAATATTTTTTTGATTTTATAAATATTAGATCGTATCGTATTTTTTGTTAGTGCTTCCTCCACGAGGAAGCAAATTTTTTGCTGATCGTATAGAGGAAGCAAAATGTTCATGTAATGAACATCTGGATTTACAACTTGTTTATTTTATTTTTCCAAAATTAACGAGGTTTTTAGAATAGTATTCAAATTTACAGATTTTTTTATAATAATTTCTTTAAAGCATACTAAATTCAGCGTAAAATGAGTATTTTTAGAAAAAAAATTTATACAAATTGAGGGAGATACGTCAATTTTTATATTTTAAAATTTTGTCCTCAAAATATTGCAATTTTGCCTTGGAATTTACATCAGGGCACTTTAAATTTTGTGTTCACTAAATTTAATTGTTTAACTAAAACGGTATGCATGTCAAACTTGTTAAATTAATTTTATTTATAGTTAATAGAAGTAGGTAGAATTTTAGGTTGTGTAATTTAACTGCGTAGAATTTTATAAGTATATTTCGTAAAGTGTGTTACGATATTTTTTCATGACAAGGTGTAAAAAGTACCCGTTTTAGCACCGCGTTATGCAAATATGTATATTTTTTAGTAATAAATAAAGATGCGTACAAATTAACGATAAAACGTTTAACTGTGTAAGGTTCAAAAATAATAATCTATATTTATTTAGTAATCTTGTGTAGAATTTAATCAGTGGTTAATTTAATTTTATGTAATTTAGAAATTTAACTATGGAGAGTTTGGCAGTGCAGAATTTAACATTGGATAGTTTACCGTGCAGAGTTTATATAGGTAGTATTTAAACCGCCCCGAAGCAGATAAAAACAAACAATAAAGAAATACGTTCGTTTTCAATCGAAAACGTATTGACAGGAACTCACCGCCAATTCTATTTTTTTCACCGGCATATTAAGCAATTCTCACATAAAAAAAATGTTAGCTACATCAAGGTTACCTCCAGGCTTCCTTATGGCTCGCTAAAGGTTTAAAGCTTATTTGAAATTCAAAACTCCTCTAAACTTAGAATTGAAGTGAGTCATTTGGTTCGCTTAATGCTCCGGGCTTGTTTGTAGCTAAAAACTCGTCTAAAACTTAAGACTGAACTAAGATTTTAAGACACGCTTAAGGTTTTATGATCACTTAAGGCTCAAAACTTATACTAAGCTTACACTAAGCTAAAAACTCGTCTTATACTTGGAACTGAACTTAGACGTAAGGCTACTCTAGGCTCGAGGCTCACTTAAAACTCAAGACTTGTTTGAATCTAAATACTCGTCTAAGACTTAAAACTGAGCTATGATTTTGAAGACCTTCTTCAGTCTCCCGTGTTGAATTTTACCGTGAAAGTGTATGAGAAACTGTCCAGTAGGGTGTCCGTAAGATAGAGGGGAATTTTATTTTTTCGAATTTTGTTTACGCCACCCCCCAGTTTGGTTCCAATAAAAAAAAATTTTCAAAATTTAAAGCTTATTGATTAATATTAACACATGCCATTAATCGAGCGAAATTTCATACTGAAAATACATGCGAAATATGCACTTTTTAAAAAAATCTATAAATTTTTTAGTTTTTATGCTAAAAATTCTCCAGGTCACAATTGTCTCCATTTTTAGCTGCACTATAAGATCAAATAAAGATATATATAAAAAATAATAATATAATATTAATATATATTATATAATAATAATATAAAAAAGCTTATCTATTATATAATATATATATATATATATATATATTTACATCGACAAAAATTCAATTTTCAAAAATTTTCAAAATAGCGGATTTTTAAAGTGGATCATAAAAATGCATCACAATGTATCCACGGTTTTATCACATAAATGTTGTCGGAAATTCAACGAATTTTTTACTGAGAAGTATTTTTGATCATTTATCATGAATCTGATATCAGAATAGTATATTTCGTAACGAATGCAAGCAGTTGACAATTTTTAAATAAGGAAATTTTTTTTTGGAAAAAAACTTTAGTGCTCGTTCAAGAACAGGCCACTACTCACACAAGTTACGAACGACATTTTTCAACATTTTTGGTCGAATATGGCGGGTTTAAAATTTTGATTTTCCACATTTTTGAAGTAAATATTCTAAAGAACGTCAAGGGCGATTTTTGAAAGCGCTGATTCCGAATCCTTCAAAAATTTTTTTCAAATTACCCGATGCAATACGGTAAATTGAAACAATTTTTTTTATACATTCTTTAAATAATCGATTTTAAGAGCATAGGAAAATTATAAAAATGTGTTTTGTGCATTTTTATGAGCCACTTTAAAAATCCGCCATTTTGAAAATTTTTCAAAATTGAATTTTTTGCGAAGTGCTATCTTATAATGCAGCTAAAAATAAAGACAAAAGTGACCTGAAGATTTTTTTTGCATAAAAATTAAAAAGTTTTAATTTTTTTTAAAGTGCATTTTCCCCATGTATTTTCAATGGGAAATTTCGATTGATTACTGGCACGTGTTAATCTTAATTAATCGGCTTTAAATTTTTGGAAATTTTTTTATTTTATTAGATCCTATCTGGGGGGTGGCGTAAACAAAACTTGAAAATTACATTTTAACGGACACCCTACTGTCCAGTTGTGTTAGATTCAAACTAGCAACTAGATCGGAAAAATAAATAATAAAGTAATAATAATAAAATTTTGAACAGTTATTTTGTATAGTCCTTGTCTAGTAAAATAAATAATTCCTAGACAGTTCCTTATAATATTAAAAAAGCAGTTTTTACCTGCTCAGAATAATTGTTAACTTTTAAACAAACAAAAGAGTAATATAAAAGTATTTTTTAATATCACAATTTCTCTTACAATTATTTTTAAATTAATTGTAACATATTTTCCTACATTGGATTTTTTTAAAACACAAACGAATTTACTAAAAATATTCTTATTTGTATACCGATAATAAAATTAATTGTGTATTATATTGTTGAATCATAAAAAATTAACATAAAATTACCAATGTTTTATTTTTTATTATGAACATTGCAATATGAGAAACAATCTGAGACTATGCGAATGATGACATCATATGTCATATATTTAAACTTGTACACTGTTCCTGTTCAAAAATGAAAAAGTGAAAACTTTTCAACAGATTTATAAATTTCAATTTTATCTTCACAACAAGATAAGATACAATAATTGTAGAATTTTAGTTAATATTTATTAATTACTACGACAAGAACTGATTTCGTCTGCTAGCTTAGTGGAATCTCAGTGCCACCTTCTCTACAAACTTGTACTTAATTCTTAAGTCAGCGTACTAAACAATGTCTAGCTTATTTCTGGACAACGTGCTATACGAACTTATGCTAAATTTTTAATACAGTATCCTAGACAAATTTTAGTCACATTCTAGACTGGCTTCGTAACGCAGAAAATAAAAAGGAAAACTGTACATCAACATTTCGGGGCAAGGACTGTTTTTTTCAAAATAATTGTCCACTACAAATGCTGTCTAGCTGTAGTCTATTTCTAGAAAAGCCACGAGAAATTTCTACACGCGCTTAAGACTTTTAAGGCTTAAGTGTTATTTTAACCTAAAAGCTTTTCAAAGTTAAGATAGATCTAAAATGTGATACTTGTTTAAAGCTTGTTTAAAAATTTAACTTTGCCTATGACCTCACTTTGTTGTAAAACATTGCTTAAGATTTAGGTAAGATTCAAGCATTAATCAGTTTTAAGTACTAGACGACTTTTCACCTTTAAGTAAGTTTTCAGCGTTTCGATAAGACAAAATTTTTAAAGAATATCATACTTTTTCTTTAAAAAACATAACAAAACCAAGGAAATAATTAAAAAAGTCATGGAATAATTCTTATACTATGCTCTCGTTTTGTTCTTGAAGCTCCTCGATCTTCACTCGTGACACAAAAATTACCGTGAATAAATGGCTGCCTTTATCCTTTTCCTATCCCGCGTAAAAAAATGTTGGCTACCTCAAAGCTATCTAATACTTTTAATGGGAAAAATTTTTTAGAATATGTTTCGGAAAGGTTTTTTCGTATATATTAATGATTAAAAATTGGGGTAAACTGTTAAAATATTAAAAAATAAAATTCACCATTGGAAAGAGGACGAAAAAAACCTTTCCGAAACATATTCTAAAAAATTTTTCCCACTAAAAGTATGTTTAAAAAAATTCACAAAGTACCAGGTGTTAGCAAAATTGGTTAAATTGGCCCCCCTCTACCCTCTTCAAATTTTCGAAAAAGTCAAAAATATTTTTTGGGTCACATTTCTACTTGATAGAACAACAAATTCCCCGAGTTTCCATTTTTTTCAAGAAGTTGAAATTTCAACTTAGGATATTACACGTAAAACACCTCACATACATTTTCGAAAATATCTAACGCTCGCTGCGATCGAACCCTCAGATAACTCACCGAAAACTTATAAGCTGACCACTATGTTACGCTTATATGGGAGTATATAACTATAAATATTTTCCTAAAAACGTGATGAATAAGATCAACCAACTTCAAAAGTAGAACTTTTTCTTGATTGGCTGTTTTTCAAAATCCTTTATTTTTATTGGATAATCGTGACGACATTTTACATACTGAAGTCAAAGCAGCTAACTTCAAGTGTAGAACTTTTTCCTCATTGTAATGATGGTGAACTAATACTTTTAAATTTCCGTTTTTCTTTTAAACCAAAATTAAAAAATTATAATTAATTAAATTATTAACGATAATAATTTTTATTTATGGATTGTAATGAATGAAATGTTTAATAATAAAAAGAAGAATTGTTTGTTCGCTACAGCCACGTAACTTTACCTCAGTGAAACGCATAGTTTTTGGTTGGTACGGAAAATTACAAAATGTTACAATTGTTAGCAACTGTCGGTCATTTGCAAAGTGTGAGACGTGTATTATTTCGATTAGAAGTATTGACTATTATTTACCGAGTGATTTTTCTTTGGAAAAGTATTGATTGTGAATTTTGTGGTTTTGATTTTTGTGCATTTAAAAGAAGTTAAAGTATATTTAAAATACATTACACAATTATATTACAGTGGTAATAATTGTGATTTAATATTGATTTATATTTGTTTTTTTAATCTTAATTATTGATTTTTCAACATTTTGGTAGTTAGTTATTATTGTTATTTGCAAAAACTTTTATAAATATTAAAGATAAGTAGGGTAGGGTGGTCCCATACCGACCCCTCGTACCATACCGACCCCCTTATGTTTCTTAAAGATGGTACAGCTAAAAAATTCGTCAGTACCATCAATCGAAGACTTTTACAACACCAACAATTGGGCTATAGGTTTTATCAATGCGTTTGATTTCATTTTTGAGATTCAAGCAATATTAGATTTTAGCATTGGTTAAATTAATTTTTGACCTATATGGAATTCGAGCTAACAGTGTTTTTTGAATACAGGAAAATTTTTGGGAAATTAATTTTGATTGTGTATGACCTTAACTTCAATGCACAACATTCAAATTAAATTGATTCCATTGATATAAGTGATTGGCAAAACATTTTGCCATATTTTTACATTGTAATTGTTTATTCTCTTCTTTCTTATTGTTCACATGAAGTGAGAATAGGTTTTGCATATTTACTTTTATTTTTTAAGAATTTATAATATATTTTACTAGGAATCACAACACATATTACTTAACTTTAATTATCTTTTGGTTAAATATTTTATTCATTATAAGTTGTAAAATGTTTTTGACAAGGGGATATATAATAAGAAACGTTGTACTTTTCGACATCTTTGGAAGCAGTTAAATACAGAAACGAAAAAAGATTAATAACAAATTTCGTATATATTTTACTAAAAATAGAGCGAAAATTAAAACAGGCAAAACCATTGCAGCTGTTATATTGAAAATTTAGACACTGTTTAACAATTTATATTTGTTATCATTTCAAAGAAGGCCTTAAAATTTATTTAAATAAAGTAATAATATTAATTCAAGTTTAACTATGTCAACATAACTTATAGACATAAATAATTTCAGAGTAAATTTACTAATGATTCATTTATTTACATTTTTGTTCAGAAAAATGTTCAAAAATGTATTTAAATTGAGTCAAAATAATTTAATAGTTCTTTACACACTGTTGAATTTTATTTTAATTACTATCAGAATTTGATATCTTAATTTTTCTTGAGATTCCCCCCCCAAAAAAATGGGGGTCGATTTCGGACCATCAATTTTGAAAAAGTTAAGAACGTAAATTTTCTCTTTTTCTTTAGATCTTTCATTTATGACAATCAGAAACCTCGGCAACCGTCAGAAGTTCCTTTACTCAAAAAAATTTTGACGAAAACAAAGAAACACATTTTTGGCATATTTTTAGCCTTTGCACTTTAGGGGGTTGGTATGGGACCACCCTCCCCTACTAAAAATAACATGTGATTACGAGATACGAGATACTTTGTAAACAGAAATTTAGCCAAGAGATACTAGATTAACAGATACCAGAATAGAAGATTGTATAAACAGATACAAAACTAACATTATTTACATGTGTCTTAAATAATGAATTTTATGAAAGCCTTTTATAAGAAGCGATATCTTTTCAATAATTGAATTAAATCATGTCGAACAAAGAAAGATATGTTAATTTAAGTGTTGCAGATTTTAATATTATACTTACTGAAGTAGAAATGTTAACTGATACTCATATTGATGAATTCGAAAAATTGTTAAAAAAAGGGAATCAAATTCTGCTTTTAGCATGCAAATTGCATTGTATATACGCTTGAATTCATTAGTCGGATTGAAAAAGATGGAAAGCATATTAAAATACTCTTTAGTTGACCTACCAGATCTGGTCATTGGATTTGCACCTATTATGATGGAATGAGACTTTATATTTATGATAGTCTTAATGAAAGATGTTTAAATGAAGATCAAAGGTAATATTTAAGAAGATTGTATCCTTTTAAACCTCCAGTAGTTTTTACAACTGTTGATCAACAACCAAAAAGTAGTTTAATATTATGCCCAGTCTGTCACTCTAGCCCCACTCTGTCAATTACTATTATTGTAATATGAGGAACCATTTATTGTTAATGTTAAAAAACAATCGTTTAAGTAAATTTCCGTCAGGAAGATCGACTAATGTTAGAACTAGGATTGTTAAATTTTAATTGGGAATGTCTTCTTAAGAATAGAGCTAGAGAAGAAAGTTTTCAAAATGAAGAAAATAAAATTGTTGACAATAATTTCTTATCGTTGAATTTAACTAGCAATGTTTGAAAAAAATGTTGTTGTCAGTTGTTTAGAAAATTTAACTTTAAGTGGCTTCCAGGAAGTTTTCATGGGAAGCTTTCAACCTGCGGACATTATTGTACATCCTGGAAATTTCCAGAAAGTTACCAAGAGTAATTTCTAAAGGTTGTCACGAGAAACTTCCTGGAAGTTTCCTTGAAGTTTTTGTGCTATGTGGGAAGGGCTATGGTTTATTTTCCTGAATAGAAGAACACAATAAAATCATAAAACGGCAAAGAAAAGCTGCTTATAAAAAAAGTATCGACAAAAAAGGGAGAAAATAATCAAATTGTTCCCTCTGAATCATTGGATTTTAATTAATTCATTCGTGCAGAGCAAACTTTAAATATGAGCTCCCAAAGCACATCAACAGCTTTATCATTATCAGTGTCATATATAGAGAAACATTTTGCCATACAATAATTCATTTAATTTTGCTTCTTTTAACGCTAACTTAGTTAATTTTAACAATAGACGACCAGAACCATATTGTTTCAAAATACATAGTCAGGTTTATTATCAAATGAATACATCTTTATATGCAGAAAGAAACAATACTCCATCATTTGGACAGTTATTTATTGTTGATCAAAACGAAGCTTCCGAAATTCGTTATAAGAATAATGTTTAATTAAATCGAGATATTGTTGATGCAATTAATAGTGTCCTTAGAGATTGTAACTTATTTGCACAGTCCTACCGTATAATTCATAGAGAAATTGAAAATAGTGCAGAAATTGAGCCTGAGATGCAATTATTATTTTGTTTTAAACCTGGGATGGATAGTAGGCGTTATAATTTACAAAGTGTCAGTGAAATTGCAGCTATTCTTACTACAATTGATGATGGTGATATTCCACAATCATATGTTACTGTATATAATAAGAATACAAAAACTTTTCAATATATAAGTTTTATGAATCTCAATGTTGAGACATGAATATATACTTTATTTTATCCACATGACATAACAGGTTAGGACAAAAATTTGGCCTTCGCTAACACAAATAAACGTGTATTAAGAGCTGCATACATAAGATATAGAATGGCTTCTAGAGACAACAATGTGTTTTTAAAGGTTGGAGGATTATTTCAGCAATGGATTGTCGACACTTTTGTCAAAATAAGAAAAGATACGAAATTTTGTATTTAAAGTATTTAACAAAATATTTTCTTTTAATACGAAATTAGTAGGAATATTTATGCTAAATAGACTTCTGATACCTAAATTCGCTTCCCTTCAATAAAATTAAGAAAATGACCACCATTTCGTGCTTATTAGGTAGTTATTACCTATTAAGTTAAGAGAAATTTTTTATTTGTTATGTTTTAATATTATGAAATTTAACTTTTGTTAAATATGTTCAAAAATGATTATCAATAAGATTTATAATCTCATTATAAAAATGATAGAATAACGTTAAACTTTCTTTTCTTCTGATAAAAACATTATAATAAAAAACATTAATTTGGATACTGCAAAAATTTTATTTTGTTTAAAAAAAATTTTATTAAAACTGATTTCATTTATATGTTATATTAATATAATAAATTAAAATACAAAAATATAAAGTTAAATTAATTTTCATTGAGATTATCAATCCAAATTAAGAAATGTATTTATTTTGATTTGATTCTATGTATAAAAATGTAAAATAACATTTGGGTTTTCTACATAACTAAGATAAAAAAAATTAATTTTGAAATATGATTACATTCCTGTAATCTACTTGAGAAAATACGTATCTGTACCAAATTTGAGATCTCTAGGTCAAATAATTTAGCCGCTAGGGGGGCACGATTTGGCTACGAACACAAGAGTCTCGCCAAAAGGGTTCCGTCGGTACACCGAAGGTGTACGGAACCCTAAAAAATCATCAAAGATGAAACATATCGATATATCGATAGTAAATCATCGATAGCATAAATGACTCGAAATAGAAATATCGATTCTTTAGAGGGAAATATGCATAATATGTTGTTTTTAAATAGTTTAATGAATCGGTGTAGCATCCGACATGACCTATTAATAGGTATACCATATTCTGTTCCACACTGCATATTAAAACAGAATGTAATGTTTCTATGTCATTGTAAACAATTAAACAATATATTCTATTAGAAATTACTCTAGAATTAGTTTCGAAAAAGATTAATAAATTGTCACTCTCTGAAGTGAATAAAAGTAAATTGTGTCTATTTAATAAATTAGACCGTAACATTTTGGCGATTCTGCCAGGATAGCAACAAACGACGTAAAAATAATTCGTCAAACTGTGCTATCTTCGAGTGTGAATCTGTTTTTGTACGGAAAATATTCGAGTTCAATCAAAGGAGAAAAGGCTCCGTGTGTGTTCTACGGATACCTTGGAGAAATTTGATAGTGATATTAATTGAACTACTTGAGCTTGTCGACCTAGACAATAAGACTCAGAAGAAGACGACTTCTGAAGGAATTTCATCCATTTGGAGATGCAGCCAGATACGTCAGCCGCTTACTTGGGGATGCTTTGCAGCAGTGTCTACGGCCACTCTTCACACATCACCAGGGTCCAGAAGAAGCAGCAATACGTAAGATTTATTTAACGAATAACAAAAAAGATTGATATTTGTTTTTGATTAATTAAAGGGTAACTAGACTACGCGTGTTACTACACAAATAATTTTTAAACACTGGCATATTACACATATAGGGATTTAAAACACACAAACTCTGACTCGACTGACGTTAGTTTAAAAATGGAGAATGATTTCAAAAATACCCTCACACCATCTGAAACATCAACACCTCAAAATACGGAACAGGTTCTTCAATCTATAGTGGAACAACTCTCACGTTTGAATGTAAGAGTTACGAGATTAGTTCGCGAAAATGATAACCGGAAATAGGAACATGAGGAAGAAAATTAGGGTTGAATCCTACTGAAAACACAAGTCGGTTCGGTGTCAACGCTTCGATCAAAATTATTAAATTGCAAGGAAAATTCTACTGAAGATATTCAAAGCTTCAACAATAGATATAGAAAAATTTATCACGAATTAAAGTATGCAATTCAATCAGAATACACAAAGCCTATTACACGAAAAGTTGCAATTGAAAACAAAGAAAACGAAATTTTAAAAAGATACATGATAAATATTCGTCGAGATATAGGATTACTGACAAAGGCTCAACGACTGCTAAAGTTAAATGAAGCTCAAATGCAAGTTATGGAATTAGAATTATGGTTTAAGGAAAGTAACGTGCATAAAACACAATTAACAAATAAAATTTTACCAAGATTTCCAATTAGGCCAAATACACTAAATATAACATCTAGACCTTTAAAAAATTATAGACAAATATATATTATAAATATATTTGTCTATATATTATAGACAAATAAAATAAATACACCTGCAACACAGGAGTCAACGACAAGAAGGGTGTCGTGTTACAAGTGTGGAAAGACCGGACATATGACTAAAGAATGTACAACATCAGCAAAGGACCCCGCACTTTTACTATTGAATTTGGCTCTCAGCCAATTTTTTGTAACTTTGCAGATTTGTAGTTTTTGGCCTTCTGAACAAAAAATGTATGAGACAAAATTCAAAATAATGACCAGTTTTTGAGATACAGACGGTCAAAGTTCAAAAAAATCAAATAACGGGTATTTGTCGTTCAAGAATGTTTTGTTAACAAAAGTCAATTGAATTCGCTTGAAACTGGTTACTCGGGGGGTTGTAAGGTCGCTGATAACGAATATGATGTTGGATTTTCAAAATGCAAAATGGCGACTTTAATATGGCGGACATATTTTAGAAAAGTCAATTGAAATCGCTTGAAACTGGTTACTTGGGGGTTTTTAAAGTCGCTGATAACGAATATGGTGTTGGATTTTCAAAATTCAAAAATGGCGACTCCAATATGGCGGACATATTTTAGAAAAGTCAATTGAAATCGCTTGAAACTGGTTACTCGGGGGTTTTTAGGGTCGCTGATAACGAATATGATGTTACATTGGTAAAAACACACTTAGGTAGAGAGAAAAATAGACAAAGAGAGGGGAAGAATCTAATAGCTTAATAAAATGTTAGAAAGAAACGTAGAAAGATATACAAATAGTTGTAACATAAGGTGATAAAGCAGTTTAAGGCAAGATCAAAAAATAATTCAGCAGTTTAAAGAATTAGTATGTGATTCAGCCGTTGAAGGCAAGAGCAGGGAATGATTTAGAAGTTTAAGTCAAGATAAGTTAGTGATTTACTAATTCAAGTGTTTTTTATTCTGCATGCTCTTCATTTTGGTGCTATATCTGCTGCAATTAAGATATTGTTCGTAAGTGTTGTTTCTGGGCATTTTACATTTCCTTGATGCCGTGCATAATCCAGAAATCACAATATTTCAATCAGTAACATAATGATCGATATACTCCTGGGAATTTTCGAAAACCAATCTTGTTATTTATTATCAAACTTACACATTGTATGCATGGAGTGGACACTTACTAGCGTAAAGTATAAGAAGTCCACCTGAGTATCAGAGTCGACTCCACCTAATATTCAGGCGGACTCGAGCAATAAATAGGCCCCTTTGTTAGGCCCCAAATAACCAGTTTCAAGCGATTTCAATTGACTTTTCTAAAATATGTCCGCCATATTGGAGTCGCCATTTTGCATTTTGAAAATCCAACATCATATTCGTTATCAGCGACCTTAAAAACCCCCAAGTAACCAGTTTCAAGCGATTTCAATTGACTTTTCTAAAATATGTCCGCCATATTGGAGTCGCCATTTTGAATTTTGAAAATCCAACATCATATTCGTTATCAGCGACCTTAAAAACCCCCGAGTAACCAGTTTCAAGCGAATTCAATTGACTTTTGTCAACAAAACATTCTTGAACGACTAATACCCGTTATTTGATTTTTTTGAACTTTGACCGTCTGTATCTCAAAAACTTGTCATTATTTTGAATTTTGTCCCATACATTTTTAGTTCAGAAGGTTAAGAACTACAAATCTGCAAAGTTACAAAAAAATTGGCTGAGAGCCAAATTCAATAGTAAAAGTGCGGGGTCCAATCGCGACTGCTGGTTGACAAAGAGACCTCTGCAAGCAATTAGAATGACACGCGAAGACCAAGAATTTTTAGACTCTCAGACAATGACCGAAGAAGAAATTCAACACCACGAGGATTACGAAAAGAATGCCGAGTATCAACCTTGTGTGGACGACTAGGTATACGGAAGAGCTGATAACGGAGAACAATACAGATCATTCATAGACTCAGGAGCATCAGTTAACATAATTAAAGAAAATAAAATCCCTAGAAAGAATTACACTACTTTTAAAGTTAAAATGAATTTTTGTATGGGTAAAGGTAAATATCAATCCGAATACGCTGTCCATTTAAATTAATTCGGAAAAAACTGTTGTTCCATATTGTCGACGAAAACTTCCCATTACCAGAGGATGGAATAATTAGATTGACATTTTTACAGCAATATGCAAAATACGCTATTACTCTAAAATTCCTTATCACTGAAAAATGGAAGACACCTTTACATGAAGAAGGATATTTTGTAGAACAAAATAAAATGCGGATATGCAACATCATAATGAATAACAAGTTGTAAATCCAGATGTTCATTACATGAACATTTTGCTTCCTCTATACGATCAGCAAAAAAATTTGCTTCCTCGTGGAGGAAGCACTAACTTATTGTCACGTATTGACATATTTTCCATGTTGTTGTCTTCAAATCTAATTAAAAATTTGTTATATTTATTATAATTATAATTAAGTATATTAAGTATATTTAATTTTTAAGTAATTTCTAATACGATGTAATATTTATAAAATTTGTTTTAATCCTAAATGAACAAAATAAAATTTTTAATAAAAAATGAATTTTTCATCTTTAATTCTAATTAATTCTATAATTTTCAATAGAATATATATTTTACATACATCAATCGATTCGTCTTGAAGCAAGGAATAAGATTTTAGAAATAAGTGAGTAAGATTTTCTTATACAGCAACATAGTTTTGCGAAAAGAACTCATTTTTTGAGAAAAATGCGAATTTTTCAGCTTTAATTGTGATTAACTCTATAAATTCTCATACAATTTATTCTTTTTATATACCAATCGATTCGTCTTGATGCAAAGAATAAGATTTTATTATATATTAACTTCAATAACCAACTTAAAAAAAAATTTTTTTTAAATTTTTTTTAGAAAAAAGTCAAAAAAAAATTTTTTCTGAGAATTTTTTAAAGTCTATCAATCCAGTTCGAGATATTTTTATAATAAATATAACTGGTAAATTTTAGCCAAATTCGTTAAAACCTCTTCGAGTTATCGTGTTCACAAAAATCGGGATCCACACACACATACATACATCCGGACAATTGTTCAGGGTCTTATATAACATAGTCCCATATAGAAGAAAATTTGTTAAAAGGATTTTTAAAAATTTTTTAAATTAAACGACTACAAAGCTTCCTCACGAGGAAGCAGAAGAGATGGTGATATTTTAATAGAAGACCACTCAAATATTTCCACCGGACTTTATAAAATACAGAACGGAATTATGAAAGCACCTGTTTTTAATTATACTATTCAACTTTTTGGGAGTACCAAACAAAATTAAAGGTTTACCTACAGAAAAAATCGATTATATGACAATTAATGAAATTCTAGACAATGAAAACGAACATACGACAAAGTTAAAAAACGAAGAACTACCTAAACGATAAATAGAATTAAAAAATTAAACGAGATTAGATCATTTGGACAAGAGTACAAAAGAAGACATTTGAAGAATAATTGAAAATTATCACAGTAATTTCACCTTAGAGGATGACAAAATTACCTGCATTACTTTGACTAGTCACAAGATTAGTCACGGAGAAGAAACCGACAAACAGATAGTCGATTTATTAAAAAAACATTATTGAACCATCTGATGCCCCATTTAATTCTCCTATATGGATTGTTCTAAAGAAAAAATATGCTAGTGGTATGGGGCCGTTCAAAAAATACGTAACGCGTTTTGGGGGGAAGGGGGGGCCAAGCAATTTGTTACGGTAAGGAGAAAAAATGGCGCTAATGTATATAAAATTGTGTTACGTGGGGGGAGGGAGGTTCAAATTTCCGAAAAATAGCGTTACGTATTTTTTGAACGGCCCTATACAAAAATGGCGAATGGTTATTGACTTTAGAAAATTAAATGATGATACTGATGAAGATGCATATTCTTTACCAGTGATTTTAGATGTTCTTTTTCAGTTAGGAAAAGCAAAATTCTTCTCAGCTTTCGATTTGTCTTTAGGATTTCACAAAATTCCAATGAAAAAATAAAGTAGAAAATATATCTGATTAAGCACAACAAGAGGACACTATCAATTTATCCGAATACCATTTGGTTTAAAGGTGAGTACAGAATAGGTTTTTGTAAGAGTCGAAGCTTTGGCTGTACGTCGATTGTAAGTGTCGATGCGACATTTATCACAGTGGTTTTCAACCATGTGAAATTGTGTTACTCTTAATGTTTCAATTGTATTGTTTTGACACGTGCCTTCTGCCTTAGTGTCAATAATTGCTTATGTGTATTATCTTTACTGTTATTATGTAGTTTTTTAACTTTAATCAAGCAAGAAGTGAGAAATGATTTTAATTTTTTCTACCGAAGGCTGACTTTATATACGAATAACAAATTACAAACATGTATTAAATACGACTAGTCAATATATGCAAATCTATTTATATGTACAAGAAGGAAGAAAGAATTTCAGTGATTTTTGGTAATTAAATTTTTCTATATTTAAAAGAAATTTATTACCAATTTTCTAAATTAAAAATACTTTTTTACATTAATATCTAAAGTCATTCTTACTAAAAATTAAATGAAATTATATATATATATATATATATATATATATATATATATATATATATATATATATATATATATATATAAATTTCATATTTTAACAATTAAAATTTGAATTAATTTTATTTTTAATAAAGAAATTAAAGAAAAATTGCTTTGTATTTTTATTCTTAAAATAAATTTACATTATGTTGAAAATGATTTATTTTTCAGATAAATTGCGAAAGAATAAAATGTGAGGAAATAAATCTTGAATGTCGTTATGAAATTCTGCAAAACATGTTAAATCTATACTCGCTAGGTAATATAAATAATCAAGTAAAAAACTTTTATGGATTTTCTTAATTTACTTAAAATGAAATTTATTGTCTGTTAATTAATTATAACACAGGTTTACAAATTAAAAACTTTTTTTGCCAATCAAACCAAACATTCTTTTTTCGATTAGTAGGTGTTTTCTGAGTAAGAAAATCATAGTTTTAATTTTTTTCCCTCGTGTGGTTTTTTTGTAGTTTCAAATTTTGTATTTTTGAGGAGCGACGGCACTTAAATTTACCTGCAGGAAAATCAACTCGTCCAAAAATGATGAATAGGATGCCGTTGGAAAGGTTATTAAATTATCCTTCAATCCACATATTACATAATAAAATTGAATAAAAATTGAGAGAGCTACAGTCGATTGAAGATCAAATTTCATGGAAATTTTGATGATTTTTAGACACTTGACTAACTTTTGATAATTTTTTCCACAACAAACAGTAGAAAATATTTAGGTTTTAAAATTTTTATTGATAGCTTATTCCATTGAGAAACTTTCCAGCCCTTGTGGACCTTGATTGGATTAAAAATGAAAATTCTACATCAAATTTAGTGAACAAAACTACTTTGCCATTTTTAGTATACTTTTCAATATTTGCAGCAAACATGCAAATAGCAAAATTAAGTTAAGTACTAAGGTTACTAAAATCACACATCAAAGAATTCTAGAGTTGCTCAATTCAAATACAATGTCAAGTATCAAAATTTCCAGATGGCGGATCCAATATGGTGGACAAGTTTTTTTAAAAATCGATTAAATTTATGACAATTTCGTTACTCCGGGTTTTTCGGTGTCGCTAATGACGAGTCTGGTGTCAGATTTTAAAAATTAAAAATGGTAGATTCATTTGTTTTGTCTCTCTGATTAGGTCTCTGATTACAAATTCCATGTCATATTTTAAAAATTCAAAAAGGTGTATTCAGTCTGTGCGAACATATTTTAAATGTTTAAAGCATGAAATACTCATGAAAATTAATACATTAGAGTTTCTGGGGTCTCTAATTCCGAAACCAAAGTCGGTTTTAAAATTTTTAAATTGATGTTATGTTGATGAAAAATAAAAACTTTATTCAAATTGCAATAAACTATCTTAATTTTAATTTTTAATAAATTTCTATAACTTTTTAACTAAAATACATTTTTAATCTCATTCGAAAATACAGACACTAAAAACATCAAGGAGAAGGATGTAGAATGTAAAAGGGCTCGGAAACATTAAAAAAAATAATTTTAATTTATTATTTAAAAACATTTGTTTTTTAAATACACTTTGATAAAGTTAATTACATATATTTAAAATGTATTGCAGTTAAAAAGTTATTGAAATTTATTGAAAATTAAAATTAAGAAAGTTTATTGCAATTAGAATACAGTTTTTATTTTTCATCAACATAACATCAGTTTAAAAATTTTAAAACCGACTTTGGTTTCGGAATTAGAGACCCTAGAAACCCTAATGTATTAATTTTCATAAGTATTTCATGCTTTAAACATTTAAAATATGTTCGCACAGACTGAATACATCTTTTTGAATTTTTAAAATATGACATGGAACATATCTACTCTTTTTCAATACATACTTTCTTCTGATTCGGTTACTGTTAGATCAAATACGAAATCTTCATCGCTTTTTTCATCTTGATGCTTAAATGCAGTTTTGGAATGAGAAAAATTGCTTACTGTTCTAAAAAAAATAAAAAACCGTTTACAAAATTTTTTAAACAATTAATTAAGTTCTGTTAACTTGCTCCTCTATTTTCTATAATTTAAATAAATAATGTTAATTTTAATGTTCAACTTACTTTCGATTCTTACGGTATTTTTTCAAGAAATCCAACATGTTCAAATAAGGCCAATCAGATTCAACATTTTCTTCAGAAGCACCTGATCCGGAGGCTATATGTTTGTTCAATTTTTCACTTTCAGCAAAATATCTGTCACTTAATGATTTCCATAATGCCTGAATTTCTTGAACTATTATGAATAAATTATAATGAATAATAATAGAGTAATGATAATCAAAATAATACTAATACAATCAATTAACTATGTTTATCATGGAATAGAATTAATAAATGACAATTACGTACCTGATGTTTCTTTATTTGATATTGTAAATATTGTTGTTGCTATTTCTTGTCATTTTTCTTTTCTTTTCGTAACATTTTTAAATTCTTTCGACTTTTTAGAGTATAACTAATTATATGGAGATACCAACAATATTAATAATTCTTTTATATCAATTTCATCGCAATTACTCATCTTAATAAGTTATGAAATAAATATGTGACACGGACAGTTAAAAGGGACCTACGACCCGAAAAAAAGATTTCGAGAAAAACGACTTCGAAGTTTACCAAGTTAGTTCTTTTGCACTGTTTTTTGTCAAAATACCTAAATTTGAAGTGAAATTGTGAGAAAACTAATACAGCTAGAAAGCTGCGGTTTATTGCGTTGGAAAGAGCGGCTTATTTACTATAAGAATAAACAAAAAAGTGAAAATCGATTTTTTCGGATCGTAGGTCCCTTTTAACTGTCCGTGTCACATATGGTGCATTATTTCTGAACTGCCCCAAAAAAAAAAAAGTTCTTAGATTTTCTTCAAACTTTAAAAATTTGTTACCCTAGTAGATACTAGTTAGTATATAAATATATAGGTCCATCCCCCCACCCCTGTTAAGAGGGTGGGGAGTTGAAATTTTGGCTTAAACTCAAACATGCGTTTTTTAAATATTTATAGTTTCTACTTAAATTATTCGATTTAAAAAAATGAATAGTGTTTTAGATAGGTTTTTTGTGTACTTTTAGAATTTTTTATTGATATATAAAAAAAAAATTTTTTATGAAAAAATTTTTAAAAATAATTTGTTTTTTGCAAATTTTTGCAAGTTCGACAGTTTTTTTTTTTATTGGCTCAATAGGAAGCTGGTGTTTTTACCTAAAAAATGATATAAGTTTCAAAATGGGACGAGAAAATTTGCCAAAGTTATAGTGTGAAGAGTAAAATTCGCCCGGTCGTTCGCGCACTACAGTGCGATGGAATAATTGAAATATAAAGATTTATTTAATCGATTGAACAAAAAAATGTCTTATTCTTATTTTTAGTATTTCGACATTATTATTAATGTTCGTAGGTAATAATTAGGTGTTTTTCGCTTTCTTGCTTTATCACTTTTTAAATCATTTTTGGTTTTAAATATTTTCAATTTGAAGATTAATGTATTGAAAATTATTAAATTCTTGCAAAGAATTTTATCAAAACATTTGAGAATAATCGAAATTCCTTCGAAGAATTTTATTACTTATGGAAATAATTATTTAAAATTAATTATTTAATTTTAATCTTGCAATAATATTTTCTAGTTAATATTGATATTGTCAGTATCTTTTATTTTTAGCCATGATTTTTTTTACTTTTTCTTCTTTTTTGATGATACTTTTTTTGACTTTTTTTTAATTCTTTCTGGAATGTTTTGATTTTTTCGTTTTAAATTATTTTTGTTTTTTGGAAAAAGTTGAAACTCTGCATCATCAGAGATTCGTTTTAAACACAATTGACCATTTCCATTTGGAGAAAATGAATGGTACTTGAGTGTTCCAGGAATGGTTTTTGCTTCTTTAAATCTTTCAGCTAAAGTCTGTGTCGTCTGGGCATGATCTTCCTTCGAACTAAAGAATATTAAAGTATCCTTTAAATTATTTTTTGCCCATTCGTATAAGGCTGGAGCATTTAAAATTTGGTTTTCAGAAGAACGTTGTAAACTAGCTCTTGCTGCCAAACGCTTTAAATTTCCTCCGATTCCATCGCACGGACCTTTTCCATGTGCAGTTGCATGGAAATTCCAGTCTGCTGGAATGTTAAAATCTTCTTCATGATGAAGAAGATTAATAAAATTGTATTTATTTTTAAAATGTTGCGATGCTCCATCTGTAAAATAATGAATGAATTTTGGACTGAAGTGTTCTTTAAGATAGGCAATAATTATTTGCTGATAAACATAAACCGCAACTGTGTCATGCTGTAGATTATCAGAAATTATTGCCATACTGATATGCTTTATTTCGTTTTCAAATTTATAATAAACAACAACAGTGAATATGGATGCTTGATCGTTATTCCAATGCGCCGCTTGAGTTGCATTTTGAATAAGGTAAGCATAGTTCTTCGCGAAATCAGACATTATTAAAAAATCTCCCTCTTTTAAATTGATTTTTAAATTTTTTGCAAATAGTGATTGACTTTTTGCATAAAAATCGTGAGTTTTAAGATCAACAATTTTTTCACAAAGTCTGTCAACAAAATCGTCAATGTTTGCTACTTCTGTAACTAATGTGGTCCTGTCAGTGTTTTGCCAATGCTGAAATCGAATTTCTTCAACGCAATCCTTATCTAGCAGATCAGTTAAGTGTTTTTTTAATACTTCTACTCCAGGGCAATTTGAACACTCGTTGAAATTGCATTCCGTTGTTACTTCACTACACATTATAACCTTTAAACAATCATGATAATCTTTTAATTGTAAGTTCGATAATTCCGTTAATTTTTTAACATTCATTGCATCCAGCATTAGTTTCACATTTTCATGGTAGACACAGACACAAACCGTGTGAGTACCACTTCCTCCAGCTAGAACACAATGCCGAGGTCTCAATTGTGCAAAGCGAGAAAATCCAATTTTAACATTCTCGTTCTGTTGTTTAAATTTAGAAAAAAGTTCTGACAAATTGCCCAGAATTAACCTTTTTTATACATGCTCTTTGGTTCCATCTTCTTTTTTTATAGATAAGAAATCCTTCATTCCAGGGAGCAGTCTACTATTCTCATCACTTTCATAAAATTGCTTTACTACAACTTCAACTTCTGGATCAAGTTTTCGTCCTTCTTTTTTTCCAGGGAAGGTTAATATTCCATTTTCTGCCACTAAATTTTTAGCTTTTCGGACTTGACGCTCGCTTGCTTTAAATTCTTCCATCACTTTTCTTCGGCTCCAAGATATTGGAGCAAGTGTAAGAAGAGCAATTTTTTCATTTTCATTCGAGCAAATTTGAAATTTATTTCTTATTTGCTCGAAAGTTTCCAGTTTTGACAAATCAACCTTTTTTTATAAAATTCATTACTTTCCAGATTCGATAATTCACAATCTGAATCATTCTTATTCTCTTCATCAAACTCCTCATTTTCAGTATCAAACAAATGAAGATTTGAATGATTGTCGACTATTTCTTTTTCTTGATCAGGAACCTGTGGAATAAACTGATACAAGGCTTTTCTGCAGCTGGAACATACTTTTACACCCTTCGAAAATTCAGGAAAATTTAAAATCTGTTTGTCTGTCATAGGTCTTAGGCCAACTGTGACATAATGCTTTTCCTTATGGAAAGGATTCACACAACAGGAATTGGAAGGCTTACTAGATGGCATTATTACAAAAAAGTGCCTTTTTCGCTTTATGGATAAAAAAAATTAAAAAACGTTCCGACTTGATCACCGGAGAACTGCAAACGAACAGAGTTAAATAAATAATTTTCAAAAAACTTAGCCACTAAGAAACGCACTCTAAAAACTTGAGAAAACGCTTGAAAAATGAAAAAACTGTTTAAAAAAATTAACAACTACCACTCATTAGGCAGTTGAACACTGCAAACGCGCAGATTTAATATAAATAAATGAAAAACTAGAAAAAAACTTACAAGCTAAATTAAACAAATAAAATAAATGTAAAAAAAACTAAACAAAAAACTGTGATTGTAATCAATAATTGTACACTGCAAAAAACAGCAGATTAAAATAAAATAAAAATATTTAGAAACTTACTGACTAAAATAAAGAAATACTGAGAAATCTTAAAAAAACTAAAAAAACTATTTTTTAACTCAACAGCTGTACACTGCAAACACAGCAGAGTAAAAGAGTGTAAAACGAATAAGAAACTTACTTACTAAACTTAAAAATTGGGAAAATACTTTTAAAAACTAAACAGTTATACGCTGCAAATGTGCAAGAAGTAAATAAGTAAAATGAATATTAAAAAATAATTTCCAAACGAAATAAAGTTCAGAAATTCACGTTTGTCAATAGGTATAATTACCGTTATCATAAATTTATTAAGTGCTCTGTCAAAACTCAGTGACGGGAAGTTGAGGCATAGGAGAGTGGAGTTTGTATAATGTTGGAGAAGTATCTTGTACGCGAAAGAAGTGCACTGAAGCCATCTATGAAACTATTCACCAACTACTTTTATATCACGATCCACACAGTATTCTCTCCGCTTAAATGCTGCCATCTATGAGGCAAACTAGGAACTAATATAGAGTTGATAATTTCCAGCAACTACATTTTAAAGAAACGTCTACAAATAATTAGATAGTCTAATTTTGTACTATTCAATGTTTAAAATTGAGAATAAAATATATAAAAGAAAATTTTTGTCCGTAAATTATTATTATAAATTAAGTGATTGTTCTTACAATTATAATAAAAAATTTATTTTCTTCTAGGAATTTGCGTAATGAAACGAAAACTCGGTTTATAATGATTTTCTTAGTATTGAGAGATTTTAGTAATAATAAAAAATACTTTCATTATATTCAAATAATTTTTTTATTCAAAATCTCATTAGGATTCGACAAATAAATTAAATAATTATAATTATCCTTCTCTATGCTTGAATCATCGCTCTACATGTTTGCGCTGTAATGCGCGAACGACCGGGCGAATTTTACTCTTCACACTATAACTTTGGCAAATTTTCTCGGCCCATTTTAAAACTTATATCATTTTTTAGGTAAAAACACCAGCTTTCTATTGAGCCAATAAAAAAAAAACTGTCGAACTTGCAAAAATTTGCAAAAAACAAATTATTTTTAAAAATTTTTTCATAAAAAATTTTTTTTTTATATATCAATAAAAAATTCTAAAAGTACACAAAAAACCTATCTAAAACACTATTCATTTTTTTAAATCGAATAATTTAAGTAGAAACTATAAATATTTAAAAAACGCATGTTTGAGTTTAAGCCAAAATTTCAACCCCCCACCCTCTTAACAGGGGTGGGGGGATGGACCTATATATTTATATACTAACTAGTATCTACTAGGGTAACATGTTTTTAAAGTTTGAAGAAAATCTAAGAACTTTTTTTTTTTTTTGGGGGGCAGTTCAGAAATAATGCACCATATACAGAACACCAAAGAAATTACTAAAAAGAAAAATAATTTAATCAGTTTTCTTCTGTTTTATAAACAGGTTAGTTTAATATACTCACCCTAGCAACGTCAGATATCTGAGATATATAGTCATAATAGAGTAGTAATTAAATTTCTTATTTATTCACATATAATCCTAATATTATTAGGTTACAAACATGATAATAAATAATTATAAATTATTGATTTTCTTGAATTCTTGAAATTAAAGTTTTTATTTAAAATATCTGTTTCAATAAATACATTTTTTTAATTGGAATTTATCTTCTTAAATTTAAGCTTAAATTTAGAAAATTCTTTTAGCAATAAAAGTTTAATAATTACCCATGAAGTTTTAATTACCCATGAAAAATTCAATTAGTTTGTAAAGTTTTTGTTTATTTGTGTGAAAATTATTCCTACCTCGAAATGAAAGTTTCAATTTTTAACTTAAAATATTGAGTAATATTCATAGTAGAATATATGATAAATATTATCATAAATATAAAAATATATTATATTTAACTCAACATGAATTTGATTAATAGGTGTTTGCAATTCTCCTGTTTAAGCTCACAGAAGTATTTTAATTAGCTATGTTTATGTACGAATTTTCAATCATAAATAAAAA
This sequence comes from Leptopilina drosophilae, assembly GCA_032873175.1. Classification (NCBI taxonomy): domain Eukaryota; kingdom Metazoa; phylum Arthropoda; class Insecta; order Hymenoptera; family Figitidae; genus Leptopilina; species Leptopilina drosophilae. The sequence continues at coordinate 45,987,692 of CM065478.1, forward strand.
ATAAAAGAATAGTCACTTTTTTATAGAAATTGGATAATTAATTAATTATTATTCATTGGATGATTTAATTAATTGGTCTTCAAATGGAAAATATAAAAATTAATATCAATATAACAACTGAACAAAGAATATATTTAGTTAAAGTTTCTTCATGAAGCTTTCATTCGTTCAAACTCTTCAATTATTGTTAAAACATCCATGATTGCGTTTTCCTGCTCTTCATCGTTAAGAGTTAACCATTCTTTTCTGACTAGGTTCAAAAAACCATCATCACAACGTATAGGTTTAACGCAATGTAAGTCTCTCGATTTAATATATTTATTTGTCATTCGTTGCTGCAATTCCAAGGATTGTAAGGAAATTAACTTTTTTGTACTTTTATTGACGCCTTTAAATTCCTTACAGCATTCAATTATTTCCTTTTCCACTAAATCTGTTTTATTTTGTTGTTGATTTAATTTCTTTTTTGCAAATTTATCCATTTCTGGAACTACGTGCTGATTTCTTCGCTTATTTGGTCGATTGAGATTTTCTTTCAAATTATTGTTGCTAGAAGCATTTTGATTATTTCTTGAAGGAACATTAATGTTCTTGTCAGGACGTGAGTGAAAATTTCTAATTGGATTGTCGGGTTTATCTTTTTGAACAATGCTTTTTTCAAAAGTGTTTGGTAATTGTGTGATAATTGGCTCACTATTATTTTGTGCGAAGTAAGGAAAAGCGTCGAATAACTGACTTTCTCTGGAACACAACGTTGTTCTGCGTCCTGAATCATGACGTTCCTTTTCATTATTCCCAAAGAAAATACTATTCGTTTTGCTAGTATGTTGCATATTACCATACGTTTTTTCACCACAGGAATTGTTTTCTACTGCAAAATAGGAATTTTTTTGTAAAATTAACAAGAAATTTACTCGGGTACAAGAAATTTGATAGGAATTCTATATAGTTGTGGTTTACATTTAAAACTATTCGAACAAGATTAATGTCATATTGAAATTAAATAAATTAAAATTTCTGCTTATACACTTAACAGTTCTTATTAAAAAAGCAGTTTTAAAAAAATGCAAGGCATGAGTTTATTAAGGAAATTTTTTTTTACTTTGCCTATGTAAAAGTTTATTATATAAATGTGGAAATACCTTCTACCTGTTAACTGGTTAAAGTCATTTCTGTAGACGGGTTTAAGTCGTTAGAACAGTCTTGAATTGTAATAGAAGCTGTTGACAATTTTGATTGTGCTGTAGATGAATTTAAGGTGTTATTAGAAGATTCTTTAATGGTAATAGAATCTGTTGACAAGTGCGACAATGCTGCGAAATTGATTTCAGAATAGATGATATTACCCCTTAAATAATTCGAATCTTCTGAAAAAATAGATAATTTTAATGAAACAGTTATTTGAAAATAATTTAATAATAAAAATGAAAAAAAAATGATGAAAAAATTGAGCAATATTAATTTTTTAAATTGTTTTATATTACAGAATTATAAGTTAATCGAATTTCCATTTAAAACAATTTTATAGTTTGATTTTTTAATTCACTGAACTTTCATTTAATAGTATTTAATTCATAGACTTTAAATTTAACATAATAACTACTTATCGAAATTTTTGTTAAACCGCATTTAAATGAATCAGAATTTTTAGTAAACAGAGTTTTCATTCAAATGAAATTTAATTTTAATAAAATTTTTCAGCTGGATGTTTGTTCGGACAAAAATTCAATTATCTAAGAATAAAGGTAATTGACAATTCGTGCAAAAGAATTGGACAAATGAAAATTTGGTGAAATGGTAATTGTGGAATATGAAAATTAGACTTAGTATAAAAATTCAGTTAACTGAAAATTCTATAATACGAATTTTTGTTTGAATATATATTATGTCAAATACAAATTCGAATAAAAGAAAATTTTACTTCACGAAATTCGATCTACAGAAAATTATAAATAATTATTTGTGGAACTTATTCATGCCTTCCTAATAAATGAAGGTCATGTAATATTGTACTTTAAAAATAGTTTTAAATAAATACCTTCTGCTTTTTTACTATTCGGTAAAACAGAAGTTATTGACGCGCTAAGTTCGTTAGTAACGTTTGAAAGTGCCATTGACTGGGGGTCGATATGTAAGAAGATTCCATCACCTGTTAAGTCAATTAGTTGTCCTAAAAAAGGATTTGATAATTTTAATATGAAACTTATACATCAATCAGCTACAATAGAAAAACGAATAGAGGATAACAAAGAAGTGAAAGAGAAATGAATTTTTAAATTGTAATATGCATATACATTAATTATTATATATAATATAATTTGTTTAAGAACAGACACTCAATGTATGTACTTAATGTAAACTGGAACTATTTAATTCCTTAAAATAACTTGACGCGATTTGTACTTGACAGCAACACAAGCTGACTAATCTTGAATCGACTGGACTCAAAGCACAAAAAGCTCAGAATATCCCTATCTATTTTTTACATACCTCTAATGTATTATTAGATATTTTTTACCTTCTGCGTTGTACAACTGGAAAGTGGAGGTTGATGGGAGTATATTGCTTTGCGGATGTGTAGAATTTCTCACTATGTTTGATTTTTGAGATAATTGTTGGCAATTACTGTAAATAAATTTACTAGTTGTGAAAATAATTTTTTAAGTAATTGTTTAATTTAATAATTTTTATTTAAAACAAATAGAAATATTAAATATTTCAAGTGCAATATATTTAACTTTTTCTATTAAAAGCACAATTCTTACTATATTAACAGAAAATACAATTTTAGAAACTTACACTTATATTAAAAGTAAAATAAAAATGCGATTTCTAAGCTTACTCTCTCTCTGCTATAAATGAAGCAATGAAATTCATATCACTGTAATATTGCCAACAGGTATTCCCATCTTTCTTATATCTCCTGAATCGCGATCGTAATGCATCCAAACATTTAACAGGATCTAAAAGGTTATAATTACAGAAGAAGGTTGTTATCATTAGAATAAATTGTTTTTTATTGGAATTTTTTTAAATTGCTATTTTTAATCATACAAATTTATAACCTGTGTGGAAAGATTGTTGTAAATATTTTTAATTTCTGTTTATTATTTATTTAATACATTTTAGCTTTAATTTTAATTACGTTAATTTTATGATGAAGCTGTAATTATATCTTTAATTAAAATTTAAGTATCATCTGAAAATATCTAAATATGGAAATTTCAGTATGCAGACAGTAGTCATTTTATCCCTTTAGCTACTTAACTTAGATAAATTTTTAATATTAAGAATTGAAAATTACAAGCAAATACAAATTTATCTCTAATAGTTTTTAATGCAAACTATCCTCAAAATGCCCTTAAACTAAAAAATTAATGAATATCCTTTTTAAAATATACCTATTATATCAATTCCTTTCTCTACTAACTGTTGAATTACTGCCTTCCAATACTTCTCGTTGTTGCACAGCTGTGACCGGAGCCATATCGTCATGATAGTTAATAAAGTGTGGGCCAACAGCATCTTCTAAGTATGCAATAACACATTAGTCGACATCGATGTACATGTTATTAAAGTTGTCATTTTTCTAGTATATATAAAACTTACGGTTTCGTGGCACAGGATTTCGATGATCATTCAAATCGATATTATCACCCCTTTCAATTTTTTTGTTTAACACAAAATTGTGTAGGCACACAGCTGCCAGCACAATGCCAATCGATGTCTCCAACTTAAATGACAATTTGGTATGAAGAATCTGCCACAATGAGCACAGTATGCCTAAAGCGTCCTCGATACAATTACGAGCATGTGACAGTCTGAAAACGCAAAAAATGTTGTATCTTTACTAAAAATGTAACTATACAAAGAAACTGACTTTCGATTGCAGTGTGATCAACCAACCTATAATTGTAATTTGCTTGACGTGGACTAAGATCTCGATGTCTGGAAAATGGCACCATCATGTAGGTTTTTTGTTGGGTAAATATTTCATCACCAATGAAGTAATACGGCATCACAACGTTGGATCTGGGAAGACTACAACTTTCTAGAAGATCAACTTCGTTTCTTTACAAAGCTGCGTACAAATCAGAGTTTCTGAATGAACACAAATCGCTGATAGACCCTGTAACATAAAAAATGTTCATCATTTTGAAAACAGTCAACAGGATATACCGCGTCCAGGAAAAGTGTATTAAATTTTATGGAAAATTTTCTTGATTTTGGAAATGTACGGGAATGTTAAAAATTTTTCTGTGTGTAGGAATTTTAAGTATTATGCACACAGATTAAACTTAACTTAATAAACTTGCAACACAGTGTCTATCGTTCAGGGAAAAATTAAAAAATTTTCTTTTCATAAGAAAATATCGATGAATTTTCAAGAATTTCATTAAAATTCAGGGAAATTATCACAAATTTACAAAAAAAAAATTAAAATTTTTTATGCTAACAAGCATTAAATGATTTTTATTACCATTTGTTACTTTCATTAGATATTAATCTATATTGTTAAATACGTTTGTAATTATATTTTTATCTAAAGAAAGTAGAAATAAGGATAGTAAAATGCCATGGAGAAAGTCAAAGAAATTCAGGGAGAGGTCAGGGATTTTTTTCAAAATCTTTGTTAAACCCCTTTTATTAAAACTTCATCATGATGCAAAGATGAATTCTAAACTGTATATATAAATCAATATTAATTTAATAAATAAAAATAAATAAAAATTATTAATTTAAATAAATTAATTCGTATGAAACAAAATTAAAAACTTTTTTAACAAAGACATATAATGTATGTTACTTAGTGAAGCAATTTTATATAATTTAAAAAAACACATATTTACTCATCATAGTCTCCTATATCCACCCAGATAAACCTATAATATGCATCGCATGCTGCTAGCATTTTGAAGCTAAAGAATTTTTTTATAATTATAGAACAAACTGCCCGAATCTGGCGGTGCTTAAATTCTTATTTCCTTTCCGTCAATCGCTCCTATACATTTTGGAAATTGCCATTTTGAACGAAAACCACCAGCAATTATTTTATAATCACGTTTTGTTTTTGGCGCCTATACTATAGGTGACAAATTTTCCCAAATAATAGGGCATACTTCCGCAATTATTGAATAAGTAGTTGACTTTCCAATCCGAAATAATTTTTTACTAGTTGTAATACTATCACCATTAGCGAGAAAACTACAGGAAAAATAACTTGAGTAAATACATATTAATTTATCAAAATATTTGTAATATTTGTTTATTTTATATATTATTAATATATAAAATTTTCATAACTATGAATTGTATATCAATAGGGGAGAATGGGGAGTTATGAAGCACGCTTTGTTTATGAGTTGTAACTTCAAAAATAATTTTTTTTTCAAATTTTCTCCACTTGAATCTCTAGAGGGTCTTCAAATATGCTTACTGGTTAAAAAATTTGCATGAAATAAAATAAAATCGACAATTTTTTTTTCAGTTGGGCTAAAAAGCTGCTTTTTCAAGTTTTTAAAAATCATGGGGAGTTGTGAAGCACTACTAAAAATCGCTAAAAATTATATTTTTCGGTAAATATTTTTTATTGATATTTTGCATAAATCCTTTTGAATTTCGAGAACCTAATCATTGCTGGTTATTATATGGGTGAACTTATCTTTTTGATTTGTTCGCGAATTTTGTAAGAATTCTACAAAAAGGAACACTCAAAAAAACTTTATAAACGAAAGGTTGAACACATTGTCTTGAAAGATATGCAAAACATCTGCTATCGGAATGAATCCAATTACAAAAGGAAGATATTAGGTGAAAAAATATCCAGAGTAAGTGACATCTATCAAAACAATTACTATACGAGATCTATGGCCGTGCTTCACAACTCCCCATGCTTCATAACTCCCCATTCTCCCCTAATATATTGCAATGTATGAATGTTTGATAAAAATAATTTTAACCAGAGATATGAACTAAAGCAAAAGGAATTTACATAGTATATAGGCAAAATTATTTTTTTCAAATCAAAAATCCTTTCACCTGGATAAAATATAAAATAGGTTACATTAATGTTTATTTTTTATGTTTTGATTGAAATTAACAGTAATTAAAATAATATAAAAAATATTATTAATTAAAAATAACAGTAATTACAATATTGATTACAATTGTAATGAATTAAATTTATCCACACAACATACGGCTATCCCAAGAGAAGGTGGGATATCCATATAATAACCCACGCACAGTGGGGCAAAAAACACGGCCTTGGACAAAACAACTTAGAGGCCATAATTTTTAACCAAATTTAACAAAATTTAGTTTTAATTAAAGCTAATTAAATTGCGCATCGATTCCTCGAGGCCGATTTTTAATAAATAATTTCTGAAATTTTTTATTTGTTAATAAAAATAAAAAAAAAATTTCAAACAATAAGGGCTAATTTTTATAAAATTCACTATATTTATTGGTAAACTAATTTAATTCATTAAAAAACTTCTCCTGAACATTTTTTAAAAATAGAAAGTTAATTAAAATTTTTTTCTTATTTGTTATAAACAATTTAATGCACAAAAATTTTTTTATGTAAATTTTTTATAATTTATTGTTTTCAAGTAATATTTATTTCTTAGAAAGCATATTTAATAAAAAAAACTTACTAAAATACTAAAAATTAATAATAATTTGATATTATTTATTAATTTTTGTTATAAAAAATATAAAAAATGATAAATATATAATTTTTTATGACTAATTGAAGCTTCTCTGCTGCTAAATAGTATTAGAATAAGTTAGCTTTTATTTCTTTTTAGATAGTAGAATAATTTAGAATTAATATCCTTATAGTTTAAATAATATTAATTAACAAATGGATAACTTTCTTAATTTGTCATATAATGTGCTCATTCATTTTACAAAATATTTCTAGAAGAATCCGCTTAAAGCTATTGTTTCGTGAAACAACTTTAAAACATTATTAATTGTTTATAAATAATCTTAACTAATAATAAATACCAGATATTATTCATTTCTTTCATAATGAGTTTTTGCAAAACTATTTACATGAAATTAAAAATCAATTTAATCTGATATTAGTGAAATACTTTTATATGTAGTTATTTAGTAACAATAATTGTTACTAAATTAATTTATTTAATAAATAGTATATGTATAATTTTACAATACAATAAATAATAAGAGATAATATAATATAATAAATGATAATTAAACATTTTTATTTACAACCAAATTTTAAATTTCCCACTAAATGAAATTCTTAAATTTGCCGCTAGATGAATGCCTTTCTCACAATCGACATGAATTTTGTTTATTATAAGTACGGCTTATAGTTCAACGCCACATTTCACTTTTACTGTGTTCTTCGAGATAGAGTGGTTTTTTTAGATTTCGCAGGTTTGTAATTTTATTTTATTTTTTTTTTGAATTATTTCCAATTTTCTTTTCGTCTACATTAATTTCTACATTTTTATTTTTGAGGTATAAGGATTTTTCGATCATTGTTCAGTTTTGTGTTGGTTTAAAAAAATAATGTAAATTATTAATTTTTTTAAAGTGGTTAATATTTCACATCTCATGTCATATTCTACTTGTGTTTTTAAGAAAGTTACTTGGTTCTTTGTAATTTTTTATTTTGTGTGTTAAATAAAAGCTTTATCGAAATGAATTCTTTTGAAATTACGAACAGAGATTTGTCTCTTATCCTACTAAAGTTAAACTTAAAGGTGGCATCTGCAGAAGAATTACTTAATCATTTATCTGAAAAATATTGTTTTTCCTTAGACTTCCAGAGTAAGGTTTTACAAAAATTAAAACAATATTTTGTTACAAACTTTAACAAAAAGTTTAAAGCTGCTTTTTATAATTCTCACATATTTTTAAAAGTAAATGATGCTTGGTTGGAACAAAAGTTCACAGTTTCAGATGCTTCGGTTTCTGTTGAACGAAAGAAAAAAATTTTTTCAGAATGTTCTGAAAAGACCAAGAAACGAAGAGTAGAAACATTGAAAAACGAAATTTCAACAGAAAATTTTAATTTATTTGAAAATTTGAAATCTGTTGATAACAAAACAGTCGTTAATCTAATTAAAAAAGGAATGTTAAACGAAAATGAGACTGAATCCGATCCTACAGTTGAAAAGTCTTCCTTTATATTTACAGATGATGAAGCACTTGCGTTATTTATTGATTTAAAATTAACAAAAAACAAATATGAGCTCTTGAGAAAAAAATTGAATGATAAAATGATCGATGTTCTTCCTCCATATAAAAATATCACAAGTGCTAAAACGAATTGTTATCTACAAAGTTCTGCAATAAAAATAAATGAAAATGGCGCTACAATAAGACTTCAAGCCTTATTTGATCATATAGCTGAAAGAATCCTCAGTATAAAAGAAGTCTGTAGTAATGAGAGCACAAAAAATCTGAAATTAACAGTTAAAATGGTTGTGATGGCACTTCTGAATTAAATCCTTATAAATATACACCCGAAAGTAGTGAAACGTCATCTCTAAATTCAAGTCTATTTTTGGTATCAATGGTTCCTCTTTCCCTTCAGTCCACAGATGAAACAATAACAGTTTGGAAGAATTCAAAAACCTCGTCTCCTAATTCGTGTCTACCAATAGCAGTTCATTTTGAAAAAGAGACCAAGGAAAAAATGTTGAATGAGCTTAGAGATATTAAACAACAAATTAAAAGATTGAAAACAGGGAAAATTAACATAAATAACGTTGTTTATAATGTTGATTATGAACTAATGTGCACTATGGTTGATGGTAAGGTTTGTCAAGTGATCACAGAAACTGCTTCTTCATCAAATTGTCCAATTTGCGGAGCGAAACCCACGGAAATGAATAACTTGCAAAAATTACAAGAAAAATTTGAGAATGAGGATGCATTCCAATATGGATTGCAAACTTTGCATGCCTGGATACGTTCGATGGAGTGTGTTTTACATGTCGCCTATAAATTACCAATTCGTCAATGGAAGAAAACTACGGTAGAACAAAAGGCACTGTGTGAAGAGAGGAAACACTCTATTCAAAAAGAAATTCGAGAACGTCTAGGAATTATCGTTGATGTTGTAAAACAAGGCAGTGGATCGACATATGACGAAAACACTGCAAGAAAATTTTTTGCAAATTATGAAATAATAGCAGAAATAACAGGAATTAACAAGCAATTATTGAAAAATATGTACACAATTTTACAAGTTATGGCATGTGGAAAAGCAATTAACGTAACTAAATTTGAAAAGCTCTGTGATGACACTTTTGCAATTTACGTAAAATATTACAATTGGTATTATATGCCAGTCTCATTGCATAAAATTTTAAAGCATGGGGCTGCTATAATAAATTCCTTTGTTATTCCTATTGGACAACTGTCTGAAGAGGCTCAAGAAGCTAGAAACAAAGACATCAAACGATGCAGAGAAAACAACACTCGAAAAACATCATTTAAAGATATGTTAGAAGACATAATCCACTATTTACTTGTTTCTGCTGATCCCTATTTAAGTAGTTTCAGAACAGAATTTGAGAAGAAAGAAAGATTTTTAATTCCAGAAGCAAGTGAGTTATTGTTGTAGATTGGTCATTGCGGTCCCTGAATCCCAATCTGTAATCGAAAATTCAAAATTTTGCTTCAAATGGCGCCCAATCTTAAAATACAAAAATACAAAAAAAATTAAAAAATACAAAAAAACAGAAAATGCAAAAAAATTACAAAAAAATATAAAAAAGTACAAAAAAATTGAGTCGTTGCTGCCACGTCCCCGTTCGTAACTCCGCATTAGACTGAGAGCGGTATTAGAAAATAAATTAAGTCAAATATTTATTAATTATAAATTTATAATTTCTTAATTTATTCTAAATAAATAATAAATAAATTCGTCGTAAATAAAATTTTTAATTATTATTTATTTATTTAATTCAATCAAAATTATTATTTATTATATTATATTATTTCTTATTATTTATTGTATTGTAAAATTATACCTATACTATTTATTAAATAAATTAGTTTAGTAACAATTATTGTTACTAAATAACTACATATAAAAGTATTTCACTAATATCAGATTAAATTGATTTTTAATTTCATCTAAATAGTTCTGCAAAAACTGATTATGAAAGAAATGAATAATATCTGGTATTTATTATTAGTTAAGATTATTTATAAACAATTAATAATGTTTTAAAGTTGTTTCACGAAACAATAACTTTAAGCGGATTCTTCTAGAAATATTTTGTAAAATGAATGAGCACATTATATGACAAATTAACAAAGTTATCCATTTGTTAATTAATATTATTTAAACAATAAGGTTACGAATTCTAAATTATTCTACTTTCTAAAAAGAAATAAAAGCTAACTTATTCTAATACTATTTAGCAGCAGAGAAATTTCAATTAGTCATAAAAAATTACATATTTATCATTTTTTATATTTTTTATAACAAAAATTAATAAATAATATCAAATTATTATTAATTTTTAGTATTTTATTAAGTTTTTTTTATTAAATATGCTTTCTAAGAAATAAATATTACTTGAAAACAATAAATTATAAAAAATTTACATAAAAAAATTTTTGTGCATTAAATTGTTTATAACAAATAAGAAAAAAAATTTAATTAACTTTCTATTTTTGGAAAATGTTCAGGAGAAGTTTCTTAATGAATTAAATTAGTTTACCAATAAATATAGTGAATTTTATAAAAATTAGCCCTTATTGTTTGAAAAAAATTTTTTTTTTCATTTTTATTAACAAATAAAAAATTTCAGAAATTATTTATTAAAAATCGGCCACGAGGAATCGATGCGCAATTTAATTAGTTTTAATTAAAACTAAATTTTGTTAAATTTGGTTAAAAATTGTGGCCTCTAAGTTGTTTTGTCCAAGGCCGTCTTTTTTGCCCCACTGCGCCACGTGAGATATGCGTCATCATTAAATATGCTAACATTAACTTTTGTAAATTATGAAAAATTAGAATCAACAGTATTTATTGTGCTGTGAGCGTAGATTCAATTGACATTTTCACCGACGAAACTTAAACTGATTTAAAAATATATTATGTACTTTTAATTTTGATTCTAAAACTTTGAAAGATTTTCTGGAGTCAATCTATGAAGTTGTGATTAATTAAAATTAGAATGAATTAAAATTTAGATAGTATAAAATAGTTTCAAAATTCAACTAATGAATATTTTAATTAATTAAATTTTTAATCGTTTAAAATTATATTTGAAAAATATAAAAGCGATGAATTATGGATTGTTATAATTTATTTTTGTTAATTAATTAATTTATATTAATATAATAATAATAATATTTTATATTTATATTAATTATATTTATTTATTATTTAATTAATTTATTATTTATCTAGTACACTTGGTAAAATTGTGATTTATACTTACTTCAATGTGACAGCTAATCGTAGTCTTGACGATAAAGGTCGCCTAAGACTAAATTTTTGAAGGCGCGGTCCTACAATATTATGAAGGTCTTCAAAATCACTCGGTGGCATTCAGACCATTTTGTAAAATTCGGCATGATCATTTTGGGCGAAGTAAACAAACAATGCTTCATACACACATAAAATCTCCCGTACTTCATCTCTTATATGCGATTTCACCCACCACCGACGAACTGTAGTATTACCATATTTGCGCAAAAAACCAAAATACAGTCGAATAATATTCAACCACGATAATGTTATTAAACTCAACAAAGTGTAAAGATTCATTTTCAAATTTTTCCAACCATAATCCAAAGTAAATAACTCTGATAAATCTGACACTTTTTATATTTCAGTACTAAACAATAGAATGATAGAAAACGTCAAAACACAAATTTCACATAGTTGAGAACCACTGAGATAAATGTATCGACGGTTATAATCGACGCACAGCCAAAACGCCGACTCTTACAAAAACCTATTCTGCATTCACCTTAAAAAATGCATCAGTCACATTTCAAAGAATGATGGATCGCGCTTTTCAAGGATTAATTGGTGATGTACGTTTTGTATACTTAGATGACATTGTTATTTTTATATATACATTAGAAGAACATAATAAAAATTTAATCAAATTCATGGAAAGAGTGAAAATATTGGAATTAAAATTACAACCGGATAAGTTTGAATATATTCGGCCAGAATTGGAATACTTAGGACATGTTATCACAGATAATGGAGTAAAACCAAATCCTTATAAAATACTAGCAGTTCAAAATTTTAAAGAACCAAAAAACGTCACAGAAATACAATCTTTTTTAGGATTAGTTGGATATTACAAAAGTTTATTAAAAATTTGGCACATATAGCTAAACCATTATCAAGATTAACAGCAAAGAAGACCATTTTTGATTAGACAAAAGAGTGTAGTACACGCTTTGAATTACACAGGCCAACAAAATTTGATTTAATTTACTTTCCAAGAATCAGACAATACTTTCAGAAGGATTTCGACGTGCTGGATCTGAATCCGAACTCAAAAAGGACTCATCACCTCAGGTTTTTGAGATATTTTAAACTAAAAGTGCAGAAAACCTGTTTACATTCTCATCAAAAATGAGAAAGTCTTGGATTTGTGCGATTTTGAGCATTGTCTAATTTTGCTAAATCTTTACGTTTCATGACCCCCTGATTCAAAAAAATGGTTTTTAGAAAAGTATCTGTCTGTCTGTCCGTCTGTCTTTAGTCTGTCTGTAGAAAAATTTCTCTCCACGATAACTCGAATAAATTTTTATGAATCAACTTGAAATTTGGCACACTTTCTTAGTCTGTAAAAATGAAGCCTAAATTCGTTGGGCAGCCCATTTTGTCAAAAAACAACAAAAATACAAAATTTTTTAAATTTTGTTTTTTTGACATTTTTCAAAAAAATATTTTTTTTATTTTTTTCCTTAAAATATGCGCAAAAACAAACAACTTTTCCTTTCGTCACTTTTTTGTACAACAAAAAACAAAAAAGTTATGATTTTTTGAAAAATCTGCAAATTTTCAAAAAAATTTTTTTTTTTACAATTTTCAAAAAAAAAAATTTTTTATTTTTTTCCTTAAAATATGAGCAAAAACAACCAACTTTTCTGTTGAACACTTTTTTGTACTACAAAAAACAAAAAAGTTATTCTCAAAAAAGTGCAAAAAATTGAGATTTATAGTGAGTGAAGCATTAGCCGAAACATGAAGAAACATTAGAAATATATAAAAACACTTGGTTTTTTCTTTTAGATGCCAAAGTTAGGTAAATATACGAAACTAGGAACAAAAACGAACTCATAATTTGCAAAAGTGTTGCTCTTTTTAAATTTTTCCGTAAAATTTGCTTTTTACATTCTCATCAAAAATGAGAACGTCTTGGATTTGTGCGATTTTGAGCATTGTCTAATTTTGCTAAATCTTTACGTTTCATGACCCCCTGATTCCAAAAAAATGGTTTTTAGAAAAGTATCTGTCTGTCTGTCCGTCTGTCTGTAGAAAAATTTCTCTCCACGATAACTCGAATAAATTTTTATGAATCGACTTGAAATTTGGCACACTTTCTTAGTCTGTAAAAATGAAGCCTAAGTTCGTTGGGCAGCCCATTTCGTCAAAAAACAACAAAAATACAAAATTTTGAAATTTTCAAAATTTTGTTTTTTTGACATTTTTTAAAAAAATATTTTTTTTTATTTTTTTCCTTAAAATATGCGCAAAAACAAACAACTTTTCCTTTCGACACTTTTTTGTACAACAAAAAACAAAATAGTTATGATTTTATGAAAAATTTGCAATTTTTCAAAAAAAAATTTTTTTTATTTTTTTCCTTAAAATATGAGCAAAAACAACCAACTTTTCTGTTGAACACTTTTTTGAACAACAAAAAACAAAAAAGTTATTCTCAAAAAAGTGCAAAAAATTGAGATTTATAGTGAGTGAAGCATTATCCAAAACATGAAGAAACATTAGAAATATATAAAAACACTCGGTTTTTTCTTTTAGATGCCAAAGTTAGGTAAATATACGAAACTAGGAACAAAAACGAACTCAAAATTTGCAAAAATGTTGCTCTTTTTAAATTTTTCCGTAAAATTTGCTTTTTACATTCTCATAAAAAATGAGAAAGTCTTGGATTTGTGCGATTTTGAGCATTGTATAATTTTGCTAAATCTTTACGTTTCATGACCCCCTGATTCCAAAAAAATGGTTTTTAGAAAAGTGTCTGTTTGTCTGTCTGTCTGTCGTCTGTCTGTAGAAAAATTTTTCGCGACGATAACTCGAATGAATTTTAATAAATCGACTTGAAATTTGGCACACTTTCTAAGACCGTTAAAATAAAGCCTATGTTCGTTGGGCAGCCAATTTCGTCAAAATACCACAAAAATACAAAATTTTGAAATTTTCAAAATTTTGTTTTTTTGACATTTTTCAAAAATATATATTTTTTTATTTTTTTCTTTATACGTACATGCAAAACCCTCGTTTGGCAACCACTGGCAGCACTCCAAAATGGCCGATTCCCTACAGTCCGACCAACCGATGCGCAAAATATTTTGCTCACAGTGTAGCGGTGGGCAAAATATTTTGCGCATCGTTTGTTCGCACTGTAAGGCGATCGGACATTTTGAACTACTGAAAGTGCTTATCAAACGAGGTTATGCCTGCACTTATAAAGAAAAATATTGTTCGATACACGGTGCCGCGTGAGCGTATGCCCATTTCTCGTGTAATAACCTGGCGACAACTCACTGCTCGGCTTCGCCTCGCATTGAGTTCTCGCCGCGCCATTACACTCGCAATGTGCAAAACGCTCACTTGGCACCTTGTATCGAAATATACTATTTCCTTAAAATATGCGCAAAAACAAACAACTTTTCCTTTCGACACTTTTTTGTACAACAAAAAACAAAAAAGTTATGATTTTTTGAAAAATTTGCAAATTTTCAAAAAAAAATTTTTTTTAATAATAGGATCTTTAACCGGAACCGTAATCGTGAGCTTAAGGGTGGTTTCCGATGACAGCATCTTGCTTTGCGTTTTGTAACTAGACAATAAGTGCAAATAGAGCAAACACATATCTGTATCTCTCTCACAGTCATGGCCTAGTTACAAAACGCAACGCAAATCGCTACCATGGGACTCCAGCCTAAGAATGAACATCCTGTATTAATTTTTAAACTAATGTTTAATCATTTTATTCTATTTACTAGGAATAACATTATTAACAATCTTAATTTTTTAACTTGAGAATAAAAATATAACATATTTAACTTTAATTTGACAAGTTAAGAGTAACAAAGTAATAAAATCTGCAATTCTAGGCAGAATCGTCGTAGTCAAAATTCGGACATTGGTAACGATATTGAACGAGTTTAATTTTATTTCTTGACGAATGCATGAAAATAAATACATTGAAATGTGGTGTCCATCTTAGGGTCTCGAAAGTGTCCATCTTAGGGTAAATGACACCATATTTTGAAACCCAGAAAAAAATTATATACAAACAAAATATTAATAAAATCATTTTAAAATATTATTATATGATAAGTAAATAATATTATAATGATAAAAACCTATCTAAAATCAAAGATTTAAATAACTTTATCTACTTGAGAAAAATCGGAAATAAAACTTTTTTTGAGAAAAAATTCAGGTGATATGCGCAGTAGAAAAAAACTGGTTTTATTTTTCAAATATGTATAAAAATCTTTGTCTATACAAACAACAAAAATAAAAAAATTGAGAAGACGCACTTTTAACAAAAATTTTATAGGAAATGTCCATCTTGGGGCCCTTTCCCCTACGTTATTTTTAAATTTTAATCAATTTTAAATATCCCACTAGAATAATGATTTATCGAAAGCAAAAATGTGGTGTGAACGATCAAATGTTTCTGCATGCATGCATCATGCAGATGCATTAAGGCCTATAAACCACCTTCACTTTATAGGCGCAATTGTAATTTTTTAGAATGTTTCTCATAATATTTCAGCCTGAGGCTGCTTCTACAACAGCTTTTTTCCATCGAAATCAGTGTGAAAACGTTGCGCGCGCAACTATTTTGCATGGTGCATTTTGCTCGTGTCGTTGAAAAAAACCTGTTGTAGAAAGCCCCTTAAGGAGAGTCCAGAATAGAGAAGCTTTAAATTAAAACATATTTGATGAGAATACAAACCTTAAAGTCGTAGTAACTTTAAGACAAGCAAATATTTTAGCGACTTGATAAATATATTTTGTTTCTAACACGTCTCTTAGTTGACTGAATTCAGGTCAAGACCACAATACCCTACTAAAAATCCCCGTACAATATCTTGTACAGGAAATTGTACAAGATCTTGAACAAGAAATATACCATTCTCAGCATAAGAAATTGAAACAAGTTCTTGTACAAGATATTGTACTCATACCATAGCGAAATATTATTTTGCGAGAAATCAATATATGTTATCTTAATTTCTTTAAATGACATTGCTAATAGGATTTTCCATACACAAGGAGAAGTAATAACAGGAACGCAAATAATATATAGCAATTGCAAACTACATCGAGCTAAGCGCGCAATACGACCGGAGCGCGAAGCGCGACGACCAAAATTTGCGCGCCCCGAGGCGCGCTGAAACTAGCGAGCCCCCGCGCGAAGCGCGGATGAGAATGTGTCCGCCCGGAGGGCGGACAGATTTTTTTAGTTATATTTGATGTCATGAAATATTAAGAAATAATTTTTTTCTAAACGGTCAATATTGAGCCTAAAAGTGCTACTCTTCCCCTTTAATATCCATTTTGAAAATGGATTTAATTTAATTTTAGTCAACTGAGAGAACTTACAAAAGAAATGAAAAAATCAATATTAAAAGATGCCCATGGATCTGTTGTAAGACAACATTATGGAGAAAATAAAACTATTTTAAAAGCCAAACGATTAGGTGAATGGAAAGGTATAGACGAAGAAATAATAGTTTGTTAAAAAATGTGCAGTTTGTCAATTACAGAATAGTACACGCATTAAAAGACAATCGGAAGGCGTTATCCCTGACATTCTATTGAAACCAAACGATAAAATAGCTATGGATATTTTTATCCCTTTACCTAAAACGCAACTAGGTCCAAAAGTGTCCTTACAGATCAGAGGGAAAATTTCGTTTCCGAATTAGTTAAAAATTTTGAAAACCTTTTTCGAATTTAACCAATAAGGAGAACTACATACCATCCACAAAGTAATGGACGAATAGAAAGAATGCATTCTACACTAATTTTTTTTTTCAAAACAGCAGTGGAAGATAATCAGAATGAATGTGACAAGAATATAAAAATTACACAGGACCACAAAATTTTTTTCGATAAAATATACATTCATGGGACCATGTTTTCTGCTCGTATTTTGACGCGCTGACTTTCTTCAAAAATAGACAATTTTTATCATTATCTTTAAAATTGTATAAAGAGACACATTTTTTATGATTTTCTTTACATCTGTTTAAAATTTCATGTTTGTTTGTGATAATTGACCCCTAATTGTTCTGAAAATGTGTATAAAGTCCAGAACTTTCTAAATAATTAAATAAAAGCCTTCTTTCCCATAATTTCTAAAGATGATAGTTGTTTATTTTCAAACAAGATAGTTTGTATCTTATTAATCTCCAAGTACATTTAAATATCAGCAATGATTTCTGTGTTAAATTAATCTTTTAATAGTAAATAATAAATATCGTAATTGAAAAAAGTTTGACAATTTAACTTACCAAAGTTTACCAAGGGATCATTTCTCTTCTTCTTCTACTAATTCTTTTGATTTTCGAGTTTTTTTGTTTTTGAAAGACCTTCGAATTGACTTTCTTTCATGCTGAATTTCAGTTTCGCGATTCAACAACTAACAGTAATCATCCTTATCATTTTCAGCCATTCTTCGTTCAAATTTATTATCTTTGAGAAGTGCTCTTATTTGCGGACCATTAAGTACACCTTCGTTTATTTTTGCTTCTGATAGCTTTGGAAACTGAATAAACAGGTATTTAAAGGCTTCACTAAAATTAAGCCTTATGGCTTTTATGAATTGTTTTACTGCACCAAGTTTGATACGCAAAGGTGAAAATATTACAATTATCCGATTGATTAAGGGCTAACGTAAAACATTTTTTATTCCTGGTAACAAAACTGTTCTCGTAGGCCATTCTTTTTTTAATGATAATGATGTTTCCTGTCACGACTGTCTCACTCCCATAGAAAGCAAGGGTATTTAGTGAATCCACTTTGTTGTCCCAGTAGAATTGTGATCATCTTTAAATCGCTACACACTTGCCAGTTATGTTGATCATACTGCAGTTTTTTTTAGCACAAATTTTACATTCTCATATTCTTCTTTCAAAATGACGAAATGAACAAGAGGAATAGGTACGTAAATATTGCCATTATGTAATAAGACTGCTTTAAAACTTGTGGTTGATGAATCTAGGAAAAGTCGCCAGTCATTGGATTTATAAGAATAGCGGCCAAATTTGTTTATAAGTCCCTTAACATTCTTACAATACACCAAAGAATTTTCTCGAGAAAAATATGGTCTGAATGGAACAACCAACGTATTTTCATGAAACGTCTCTGTTGCGATAAAAAGAAATTTTAGTTCCAGGAGCAAGACTTTTTTTTCTTTTAACCTAGAGGCAAGTAGTTCAGAACATTCTTTAGAAAGACCCAGGTCTCGAACGAGGTCATTTAATTCCAATTGATCACATGAAGTTTGATTAGCTTCTACATCGAAGTCAGAATCACTATCACTTTTAGTTAAATTTATTGTCTCGTTGTCGGATTCTAGAGTACCTGAATGATCTACAACTTTCAACTCTTCGTCATTAACTATGACATTATCTACTATTACTGAATTTTTAATGGTTGATGCATTTAAAGTTTCAATAGATTTACTAGGAAGAAGATTGTTTTCTCAACATCATTATAACTAACAGGAAAAATCACTGACTTAACTTGAGAGTATTTAATTAAATGCTTATTTTTACTATTACAACCAATAACTTTAGAGAGACAAAAGTAACATTCAATTTCATGATTTTCAGGTTGCCGCAAAATCATTGGAAAATAAAACCGTACTTTCTTTTTATCATTATTTTTCCACTGTCGGAGATCAACAAAACACCAACAGCATGTAATATTTGGAGTCCAAACATTATCCAAATTTTCTATTGAAATCTTATAACACTCTTTATACATTTCTTTCGCACATTGAGAAATTGATCTTCTATTTTTCGAAACAACAAATTCTCCGCATACAATACAAAAAACATTCGGACTATTTTTACAGGACGACATTTTGAAGTAAAAAACAAACATATATTTCATAACTCGTGAAATTAGAACTAAAAACAAAACCTAAAAATTTCATTTGTTTTTTTAAACGATGTTATTACTATGTATTTTCTTTAAATATTACGTGTTAATGGGATTTTATTAGTTTACAAAAATAGAAAAATGATGATAGAAAGGATATTTTCAATGTAATAATATTATAATAATTCTTTTAAATACGGGCGAAACTCTCAAAATCTTGAAGTACATGGTTATTTTGATTTTTAAAAAATTATTGTCTAATTAAATATTCTTAACATTTTATGTCTGTGATATATTGTGTTTAATTGGAACCGACAGTGATATGTACTTTGATGAGATTTTATTCGAAACCTGTCAAGTAAATAAATAAAATGTATTGAATATATTTTACTTATTTACTTACAGTTTTTTGTAACATTAAATACATATTTATAGAACAATAAAGGGTAAATTCTTACAAATAAACATAAAATTTCTGACAAATGTGAAGAAAAATTTTATAGAAGCTTATAGTTTTATACAAATTTTTAGAAAAAATTTTTTCCGTTTTTTATCTATTTTTTGAAAAAAGTTTAATTTATCTCGAAACTTGACGTGTTGGGTTAAAACTAGACCTAGATTTGAATTAAGCGCGTCAAAATACGTCCAGAAAACATAGTCCCATTAATGTATATTTTATTGAAAAAAATTTTGTGGTCCTGTGTTATTAGTTTTGCACATAAAATTGAACTACAAATGAAACTACAGGATTTACACCTTTTGAACTCACATTTGGAAGAGAGATAAACCTCCCGTCTACTCTTGAAAGTTCACCAATTCTTAAATACCTAGAACTAATTCAGCAATGGAAAGAAAAGCATAAAAATGGTTAACTAAAGCCTCAAAGAAAATTATAATTCAACAGGAAAAATCTACAAGAAGATTGGACAAACAAATAGTTTTACCACAACCAATCTCGATTCTTCATCATTAGATCACAAACTACTTCAAACACAAACTAATCGAGAACTAGAATTAATTATGAATCTACGAACGACAATAAACGAAACTATA
This sequence comes from Leptopilina drosophilae, assembly GCA_032873175.1. Lineage (NCBI taxonomy): Eukaryota > Metazoa > Arthropoda > Insecta > Hymenoptera > Figitidae > Leptopilina > Leptopilina drosophilae. The sequence continues at coordinate 46,008,093 of CM065478.1, forward strand.
AAAGAAAATTTTATTAATTCAAAATTAGTAATAGTAACACTTCTGATTGATGAATTAAACGAAGATATTAATATTGAAATTGACGCTATTAACGACGGAAAATAGGGAATAGTTCATCCCCAACTACTGACACCAAGGATATTAAAAAATACTATAGAAGAATTTGAACAAGTTCATAGAATAAGATATTATTTTGAAAATACTGAAGAAACCTTTCACTTATTAAGTGATGTTGAAGTTGCAATAATAAAAGGGTTATTGGCTTATATTTTAAGAAAACCAGTAGTCGATAAAGAAGAAGGAAATTTTATTGGACTAATACCAATCCCAGAGAAAATAAAGGATATTTACTTAGGATATGCACCTAAACATGAATATTTCATAAAATATAAAGGATCATACACTCCATCAAAAAATGATTATCAACCCAATTGTAAAAACATAGTAGAATATAAAATGTGTAAAAGAAAACAACCAAATTATTTATTAGGTAAATCTAACGGATGCGATGCTACTTTATTGAGAAGAGACCCATTAGCAAATTGTATACTATCCCCATATTTATTACGTCAAGAAAAATACTTCCCTGTTACCAATGGGTATATATTACTCCCACTTCAACAAACAACTATCGACATTAATTGTAACGACGGACTTGAAACTATTACAATTCATCATGCTAGTTTAATACAACGTTCAAGATGTAAAGTATTTCTAGAAAACACAGAATTGTATTTTCCAACTACACAAACATTAAACAAAATTGTAAACATTAATGTAAGCTGCGAATTACCGTTTGATAGTAATAATATAATACTGTCGACGTATTACACATCGCAGGTTATAGTAGTTTAACTATTATAGGAATTTATGTAATGTACAAATATAGATTGTTTAAAATAATACGAAAATGTTTACCTAAAAAGTTATGTTTATTTTGTTTTAAAAACCAAATTACTAATGAACCCGTCGTTATAACCCACGAAAGACATCCACGTAGAGAGTCAGAAGTAGATATTAAACTTTATTTAAATAAGAATGTAAAACTTAGGCTTTATGTCTTATTTCTGCCTTTGAAGTGCATTATTAATTTCATTAATAAATTGTCACTCTCTGAAGTGAATAAAAGTAAAATGTGTCTATTTAATAAATTAGACCGTAACACCTTCATATTTAATAACATTTTCTTTTTAATATGAATGATGTATATCAAGAATAAAAAGATTTAAAGTACTTATCATGCAAAAACAGGAGTACACCATTTGACCCACCTACAATATTTTGCCCTACTCTTCCTTATTTACCTAGAATATTTTCGACTGAATTAGATTTTTTGGGTAAGGTTTTAATATAAATCGTTGATGCAATAATTTGTGTATATAGGTCATTTCATTTAAATTGTCATAATCGTGTCCTTTGCCCATAAAAACTATTCGTTATAGTTTTTAATATAATTTATTTTCCAATGTCGTGAAATACAATCTCTATTAACATTTTTTCAACTTACAAGCATGTAAAGATGCTATGTATAATAATGGCAGAACGAAATACAGGCAAAACGTCATGAGTGTCCCATGTCCAGGAGTGAATTATTAGTTTTCAAGTGCACGTATTTTCGTTATATTAATTTATCACAAGTAAACAAATATTTTGCAGTGAACTATAACTTACATATGTCAGTAAAATTAACTTCTGATAACTTTATTTAATTGTTTATCCCTTCTAAAAAAATAAGAATAAGAAGTCCCTCACTTTTACATTATTTTACTTGGAATGTAAAATTTGGTACTTATGCGTGTTTAAAAATTGTCCAGCGAGCGAATCAACTTCAAAAAAATTGAATGCCGTGTTTCGAAATGTGAAAGTTTTACGTTGTAGCAGAAACAAAAAAATTTTAATGTAATTAGAAAACTGTCATAAGTGTCCCGTCTTAAAAATTGGTAAATTAATATTAAATAGGGGAGAGTGGGGCAAACCGGACCCTCTAACGGGTTTTTTGACTCTTGTGACTAAACGAGTCAACCGTTTTCATTTTTCAAAGGCTTGTTTACAAGATCATTTAATTGCGCAACTTTTTCCTACAGACACCTATACTTCATGTTTTATTGTTTAGTTGCTGTGTTAACTATAAAAAATTTTGCAAACGGACCGGTTTTCCCTACCCCCTAGGGTAAACCGGACCGTTTGACTTTTTATTTATAATATTGCATTTACATAATCTACAATAATAAAAACATAAAGAATCATGTAAACAATGGCTGTAGTAATAAAAATAATAATTCGGGATTGAATTTTAATTAAATAAATGTTTTTTAATTAAAAAAATAAAAATGTTTGTCATTATCAGAAAAACAATATTAAAGAGTCCAATTCTCGTTGGAAGAACATTATTTTTCATTGTAAGTAAATATTTGAATAAAAGAAACATTTTGTTTAAAAATAATTTGGATATACTTCCGAATAAGGGAGACCTCCGATTTCAATGAAAATTGGTAGACCAACGTATTTTGATGCGCTGATTACGAAAATGATAATGAAATTTGGCGCGAATTTCATCTTTATGGTGAAAACCATAAAAAACCATAAAATTGTGGTTTTTTACGTATAATTCGTAAAAAACGAAAAATTTTGAAAACTTTTTAAACAAAAGTTATAGATCTCACAAAAATACACATTTTATGTTGTTATTATTATTTGCTAAAATCTATTATTTTCCGAAAAAAATGTAAAAAATTTATAAAATACCATGAAAACGGGTTAAAATATACTTTTGCTAAAAAGAACAGCCAATTTTAACAAAATATAGTTTCTTTACGTATTTCGATGCGCTAATTATGAAAATGATAATAAAATTTGGCGCAAATTTCATCTTTATGGTGAAAACCATAAAAAACCATAAAAATGGGGTTTTTTGCCTATAATTCGTAAATAACGAAAAATTTTGAAAAACTTCTTAAACAAAAGTTATAGATCCTACAAAAATACACATTTTATGTTGTTATTATTATTTGCTAAAATCCATTATTTTCCGAAAAAAATGTAAAAAACCATAAAATACAATAAAAACGGGTTTTGTGGTCTTGAAAAAGGCCGATTGATGAAATGTTACAAATCGCAACGGTTTTATGGTCTTGAAAAAGGCTGATTGATATAAGAGCCATTTTCTTAGATCTTGTGGCCAGGGTAAGCAATTTTAATGTCCTAAATTAATTTCGAAAAAGGGTCGGCATTTAATTTGCGAACCCTTCTCCGCCACAAAAACTCACAAAGGTGGTATGCAAGATTATGCTTGCGAACACCTCCTCTGGAGAGACATCGTCTCATCCATCTCCAAGAGGATTCAATATTTTGGGTGTGGGCACCAGTAGTAGAGTCTACAAATTTCTCAGAATGATTCACAATTTTGTGAACGTAGCCACATTGTTCCAAATCAATGTAGCCCTTCCAACAATCAGTATGGATTTCTGTTCCGACAACAACGTGCTTTTTAATTAAGCCGATTAAAGTAGTTTTGTCTCGCTTGTTGTCGGGACAGATTTCCAGTCGATAGTTGGAAGAATGTCCTCTGTGGATCATTCCGAGGATCCATGAACCCTCTACTACTCGACCTCTCTCAAAATTTCGACGACCGATTTTGCATTCGTCGATCTCGACGATCTCGCCCACATCTCTAATTTGACCCTCTTCTAGGAAGTGTTCGTCTAGAGCAATCATGCAGACCTCCCGACAAAAAGAGCATCGATCTGCAATGGTTTCAAAAGAAATATTTTGATCTTCAACAATATTACTCTCACGAATAGTTTGTTGAAAGTCAAAACTTACCGAAAATCAATACGTCACCATCATACAAGAAGCCGCAGAGATGTGGCATTGTTCGAACCCTTTTTTCTCGCAAACAAACTGACCACAAGTGAACGCTTATTCAGTCAAAGTCATATTCTTCTTATGCTTTGAACAAAAGCGTTCACTCGGGATCAGTTCTACATCACGCAACCATTGCAGAGTCGATTCTCTATTTTAAAAAATGACACTTAACGCGAAAATATTATATTTCCGGTCCATGATATTTTAGACACGTTGGTGCCAATGTGCTCAATGAATATGCGCGCTTCTTGCGGCTGAATAGTACACCTCGGCCGAGTCCCCTTTCTATATTAACACGGAGAGACGAAGAAAGTACACGAGCTCAATGCGGAATCAGATTGGTTCTGGGTTGGGTACCTTCTAGTACCAACTAGAAAGTCACTTTGACTCCCTTTCTATATTAAAACGTGTAAGGAAATTAGGTGCGGCGGGCTGCGCCCGCCTCTGGGTGGTATGCTATTTTATGGTTTTATACATTTTTCTCAAAAATTAACAGTTTTAGAAAAAAATTGTGAAGACTTAAAATTTGTATTTTTGTGAGATCTTTATCTTTTGTTCAAAACATTTTTTAAAATTTTGCGTTATTCATGAGTTAAATGCAAAAAACCACAATTTTTATGGTTTTCACCATGAAGATGGAATTTGCGCCAAATTCCATTATCATTTTCGTAATCAGCGCATCGAAATACGTTGGTATACCAATTTTAATTGAAATCGGAGGTCCCTCTTATTCCGAAGTACACCCAATAATTTGTATGAAACTTTAATTCAATGGAAATATCCTATGGCCGGTTTGCCCCACCGAAAACGGTCCGGTTTGCCCCACAGGTCCATTTTGAGACTAAATGTTTGTCAAAAAGAAATACTTCGCAAATTCTTCAAAGTTTTTGGTAGTAAATATTCCTGAAGTGTGTACCTTCAAAACCCAAGACCTAATATTAAGTAATATTACACGATTTCCTCAGAATATCTTTAAGAAAAAAATTCGTAAAAGTGTAGAAAAATCTAAAAAAAACTTTTGCTCCCAGCGTTGCACAAACAAAAGTAAAAAATGTCAAATTAAAAAAATAATGTATACTACACAAGGTTGTTTCAAATTTCTAAATAGCACTTATAACAATTTCGCCATTCCGGAAATATTGAGGGGGGTCCGGTTTACCCACCGGTCCGGTTCGCCCCACTCTCCCCTATTCAATATCAGTATAAAATTAATAATAGTTTTCAATTCTCTTTCGAATGAGACCAAAATTGTCGATATAAATATAACCTGTTAATAGATATAAACAAAAACGAGCAAAATGTCATGAGTGTCCATGTCATGAGTGTCCCACAAAGGAGGAGGTCCCCTAAGGCTTATATTTTGGCTATTTGGGATTTTGATTTAAATAATTAAAATGTATATTTTCAAAAATAAAAATTATATTTCTGTCGATTTTAATCAAAACGGGGGTGTTTTGCCCATATTAGCCTTTTGATACTAATTTTCTTTCAAAAAAGGATGTGGAAAAGCCACAACAAAATTACTAAATTATAATGCAACTGACTTAAAACATTCTACTCTTTTTTCACTTTTCTCTGTGTTTTGCTTAATTTAAAAATTTTTTCTTTATCAAACGTGACCTTATAGTGAAATTTATGGTTCGTTTGAGTTTCATAATTGTAAGAGTAACTAAAAAATACTTGTCCCTAAGAAATTAATCATCATTAAATGGAAGATTTGCAAAAAATTTTTTTTTTGAAAAATTTTACTATTTCTGACGAAAAACGTCTCTTATGTGAAATACGTCACTTTAATTGCGCGACCACTATAAATTTCGTTAATGTGATATATATAACTGTTCAAAAAATTTGGTTTAAATTACAGAATCGAAACTTGCTATTTCAACATTTGTTGAGGCTGAAAATGACTATATAAATTAAATGCCCCTATAGATGGTGACAATGTGAATTCTCACTCCGTTCATGTTTGTTGAAAATTCTGAATCGTCGCGCCATCCGTCGGAAAAGCTCCGAATCGACAGGCTAATTACCATGATACTTAGGTATCATGGTAATTGAGGAAAAGCTAGCGCCGCCGGCTGACGCACTAGTAGTAGACAAAGTAGGTCGCTCTCCGGCCGGGGCGTATTGAATTAAAGGATATTGAAAATACGCCCGAAGGTGTTTGTTGAAAATTTTGTTATTAATTATCAATACCGTAAGTTCTAAATAAAAATTGTCAATTGTTCTTTAACCCATTAACGACAAAATGACCACAATTTTAACCTAAATTTCAACACACGATTTAAAGTATTTTCAGGTAATGAATTATAGCAGCAATGAGGTATAAGGGGTTTCCGGGGTCGCTCTTTAAGATTCTTGAGTCAAAATAGCGATTTGATCAACACAAAATCTAATATAGTGGATTTTTTTGAAAAACACCCAAAAAATCACTGATTTTATTAAAATATTATTTTAGAACTAACAAATTTTTTAAATCCTTTCTAAAGTAAACTATTGGTGGGCAAAATATTTGTACTTTAGAAATGTAAGAATGAGAAACTTTTGTTTCATTAGTCTAATGCTATTTGCCTCTGTCGCGCGTTCCATCGCTTGAACGACCATGAATTCTTTTTGCGCGACAAGCTTCTCCACACGACGTTTGTCTATAACTTGTAATGAATGTAAGGAAAATTTAAAGTTGCGGATTAGCTCGTCGGATCAGGGTTCGTTATAAAAATGAAAGTTTACAAACACTACAAATTCAACGTAAACGAAAATGCGATTTAATATACAATTTAGTATTACATGCTAACAAAATACTATAAACTAAAATAATAATAATACGATTGACGGAAATGACAACGACGTTAAACGATATGCGAAAAATTTTACGATATATAAACGAAAAAGCGCGACGAAACGTTTGCTCGCGGTCACGGCCGCGACATTACCGACGAGAACGGACGGATGAATAGAGAGTGAAACTCTCTCATCGTTAATGTTAAATCCCTCGATGTTGTAGACCATAATTCTTTTACGTTAATGTAGCCCTGAAAAGGGCTGATTTACTTCTGCGGCCTTCTTCGTCTTCGTCGTCGCCGTAGAATAAAACTCCTCGCCGTCTCGGAGTAAGATTCCTACCCAGGTCAAACCTCGGTGGCGAAATTCTTACGAGGGTAAAACCGCTCGTCTAGTCGAGTTGTTACGAGGGTCAAACCGCTCGTCGGGCATCTTAGGAGAGGGTAAAACCGCTCTAGCGAAATGCAAACAGTGTGACCAGACTGCAGACTCGGATCCATAGCGCCACAGTTACCCTCTCTTTTCTCTACTAACACAAAGACACACGGTGCGTTTCAACTCAAATACGGCGCGAAATTTAAAAAGGACAATTCTCCGAGAATTATTATTTCAAAGATAATTATAATAAATATTGCACGTTTCATCAAAATCTTTAATGTAAATCCTTTAACAAGTATTTCATATATTTTTTTCATAATAAAATATACATATATGCAATGTAATTATTTCGACCCGTTAAAATTATTTCTAACCTAAAAATAGTGACAGCAGTATGCCGGCGAGCACACAGATAAGAGACAAGTGGATCTATGTGTCAGTGGCCCAGGAGGTGGCGCCAATTCATGCTCTAGTGGCCGCGGCTGAAGTAGCTTTGCAAAAATATCGTAAAAACGGAGAAAGACTGCTTTTTACGGTAATTTAATTAATTAAAAAATTAATTATTTTTGCTTTGTAAAATGGAAAATAAATTCCCATTGAATATTTTAAACGAAAAAAAAGATTATGGCGTAATTAAAATTGAAAGTAATGAATTTTCAATGAAAACAATAATAATAATATTTTATTTTCTTAATTTTTACAGAATATAATTTATATAATTTTTATGCAAATTACAAAATTATTTTTTATTTTCAAATATAAATTTTAAAATAATTTCATAATCAAAATTTTAAAAATTATTATTTATTTTGTGCTTATTAAGTACAAAATTAATTTTTAATGTTTATATTAACAAAATTTTAATATTCTTCGCAAGAACTGAATTATTTTTATATAAATAAAAACATTCTTTGGAAGAATTCAATTATTTTTATAAATAGTAAAATTTTTTGCATAAATTCCATTAGTTTTAAGAAAACTTTAATGAAATTTCAGAAAAGAATTAAATTAATTTAATTTTAAATAGTAAAAATAATAATAGTAAATAATTGAATTTTAAATAGTAAAATTTTTCACAAGAATTGAAATATTTTTACAAATATAGTAAAATTCTTTGCAGGAATTCAATTACTTTCAAAACAATTTTAATTAAATTCTTCGGCAGAATTAAAATATTTTCAATTATTTACTAAAATTTTAATAAATTCTTCGAAAAAATGCAACTTTTTAAATAAATACTAAAAATTCTTTGCATGAATTAAATTATTTTTAATCTAATTTAATTAAAATTGTACGAAAGAATTTAATTATTTTCACAAATTTTTATAAAATCCAATTTCAACAAGAATTTAAAATTCTCTAAACTAATTCAATTATTATCTAAATATTTTTTAAAAATTCTATAAAAATTAAATTACTTTCAATGCAATTTTGAAATATTTTCGTCAAAAAAATTGCGAAAGAATTTAATTTATTTCAAAAAATAATAAAATTATTCTGATGAATACAATTATTTTGAATATGCTTAATTTTAATAAAATTCTTTACAGAAATTTAATTATTTTCGAAACAATTCAATTTTTACTAATATTTTAATAAACTGTCGATCATTTTAATTAGTTTTATATATAGTAAAATTCTTTGAAGAAATTTAATTATTTTAAAAACAATTTAAATAGAATTCCTCAAAAGAATTTAATTACTTTTAAATATTTACATAAAATTAATTAATTTCCTAAAAATTTTATAAATAGTAAAATTCTTCGCAAGTTTTATTTATTTATTCTATTTACAAAAATAGTTTAATGCAATTATTTGAAATACAATTTTAATAAAAATTTTGGCAATTGCTTTAAAATTTTTTAATTATAATCAATAAAGAAACACCATTATTTTCAAAAAAATTCTTCAAAAGAATTTAATAGAATTTTAATCAAATTCATAGCGAGAACTCAATTATTTTCATAAACTAAACAAATTATTCGAAAGAATTAAATTTTTTTCTTAAATTTTTTTGATAAGATTCTTTGCAAGAATTTTTATTTTTTTTAATTTTATTCTTTTTCGCTATAATTACTATTTCTCGGACGTAAAAGATTGAATTTTTATATATATTATTAACAAAACATTTAATTATGTAATTAATAAAAAATTAAATATTAAATTAAAAAATTGCTATTTTTAGGTTAGTCAACTAATATTAAATGTATTAATAATTAATAGTAATATATTTTCCAAGTTAATTTCAAATTAATAATATTTTTGTCGTAAAAAAATCTTTTTATCTAATTTACTGTTGAGTTTAATTGTACTATAGGTAATATTTTTATCAGAAAATGTTTAACAGGTCGAAATAATTACATTGCATATATGTATATTTTATTATGAAAAAAATATATGAAATACTTGCTAAAGGATTTACATTAAAGATTTTGATGAAACGTGCAATATTTATTATAATTATCTTTGAAATAATAATTCTCGGAAAATTGTCCTTTTTAAATTTCGCGCCATATTTGTCGAGAAATTAGAGAAAAACGAAAAAGACGAAAAAGAGGCTCATGTACGAGTTGAAACGCACCGTGTGTCTTTGTGTTAGTGGAGAAAAGAGAGGGTAACTGTGGCGCTATGGTGGGGGGGATCCGAGTCTGCAGTCTGGTCACACTGAGTGCGAATGTTCGGTCCGCGACCGTTTCTTTTATACACGCGCTACGCCAACGAGTAGCGCGTGATTGGTCGGTCGCGTAGTGGAGGGGCGCTCGGCGACTTACCTCTGCGTCGCAGCGGGAGAGACCTTGATGGCTGCGCGGCGCCTACACTTTTCTCGTTACTTCGCGCGCACGTTCGAGGTCGTCGTTTCTCTGTGCGGGCGAATTCAAGGTCGGCTCGATTTTCGGTGTATTTTAGAGTGCGTAATTAATCGACAATCGTTACAAACTTTTCTTCTTTCATGCACAATCTTTATTCTTTTTACATGGTTCAAAATATTACTCCTTTTTCTTTAATTTGTTATAATTTATAAATTTGTTTAAATACAAGTAAGACATATAATAATAACCATATTTATAAAATATACTGAATATGTGTTATACTCACGATTTTTGAGCTTCGGATGTTTGTGCTTCCTAACATTACTTGCAAAGGTAAATCAATTAAGAAAAACATACTAATTCAAAGAATGAAACATTTAAAAGGGCCCAAATATCCATTGTCCCGTGTGGGACAATGGATAATATTAATATTATTAATATTATTAGTACTATTGTTCTAAATATTGTTAATGTTATTATTCTTGATATTTTATTATACTTAATGTTGTTGATACTATTGTTTTAGTATTATTATTTTTAATATTATTATTATTCTTATTATTAGTAATACGATTTTTGATTATTGTTATATTTTATTCTAAGTTCTAAAATTATTATTTGTATTGGAGCATAATATGAGGCTGTTTTTGGCATGCAAATGTTTTCTAAAAAGGGGTTGTTTTTGTCACTTCTGACCTCTTCCACTGTTCACGCTCGACCATGGGGGAGACACTCCCGTTGAAAAAAGGGAGACTATATAGGTTAGTTCCAGGGAAAAGGTGTAGATGGCATCGCTGCATACTTGAAATGAATGTTTTAATGCGCATGTGCCAATTTGAATTTTATTTGTAATTTGTATTTTGCAACTAAAAAAATGACAACACAACGCTTTAAAAATTGCTATTAATTAATAAAAATAACTTGCGTAAATTAAACATTTGGTATTTTAAACATTTTTTTAAAAAATCTGTTTAAAATTTCAATTATTTAAGATAATGTAATAAAATGGCTGCCATAATTTCAATCATCTTTATAAAAAATAAAATTCTTCTCAAAAATTAATTTATTTTCAAAAATAATGAAATTCTTCGCAAAAATTCAATTACATTCAAAATTTCATTTAATATTTCTCGTCAAAATTTTACAAATAATAAAACACATTATAGAAATTCAATTATTTCCAAACGTAATAAAATTCTCCGCAGAATTTCAATTTTTTTTTAATTTCTTGTCAAATTATCATTATCTTTATGAATAAAAAAATTTATTCTGGAAATTTAATTATTTTCAAAAGTTCTGATAAAATTCTTTGCAAAATTCAATTATCTTCAAAAGTATGAAAATTGTTCGCAGAAATTCAATTATTTTTAAATTTTTTTAATTCTCCCCACAATTTCAACTATTTTAAAAAATATCAAAATTCTTCTTCAAAATTCGATTACTTTTAAACAATTTAAATAAGAATCTGTTCAAAATTTTAATTATCCTTATAAATAATAATATTCTTCTCTGCAATTCAATTATTTTCAAAGAATTTTAATAAAATTATTGTCAAAATTTTTATTATCTTTATAAATAAAAAAAATCATCCTAGAAATTCAATTATTTTCAAATTTTTCTTTTTTATAAAATCTTATAATATAAAATAATGATTTTATCACTCGGTCTTTTTAGTAGGGGAGAGAGGGGGAAACCGGACCCACCTGGGAGTTTGTTCCGACATGCACCTATACTCGTCATCTTAACCCTTTAAAGTCCAACTTTTTTTTAGAAATGTGCAATTTTCGTTATTTTTTTGGGCCCTCATTTTTGTTTTGTCAAAGTGAGGATTTGTAATAAAGCGACTTCAAAAACCCCCAAAGGGGTCATTTTCATTAGCTGAGCTTTATTTAATATTCGATTTTGTAATTTTTTGTTGTGTATCTTGTTATAAACATACTTTTTTATTGTTAAGGGAGTGAATTTATTATTCGGAAAATATTACTAATATTAAAGTGAAAGAATTTATCAATCTCAAAATAATTCTTATTAAGCTCTTGAGTTTCATATGTATCTACAGCACAGCCATCCTGAATACGGAAACCTGCTTTTTCAGATAATATTTTTTTGAAATTAATTAATAATTTAAAATAATCAAAGAACTGAGAAAAAATTGGTTAGCATGGTGGGATACGAGCGCACGACCTTTATATTACCGGTAGACTACTCTGAGCACTGAGCTACATGCACCCCAAGATTCTCCGAATTGTCCCATTATTGCGCTTCACAGTAGGAGAGCACGGTACTTCGTCAGATATCCTAGAAATGGCACGGCAATTTAGGTGGAGAGCTTCTAGTAACGTATATTATAATTCAAATTGGCACATACATATAACGAGCTTTTCCTGACTCGCTCTCAGAACTTTCTGGAACTTAGACTTGTCAAGATCTTTCTCTCTTGACAACTCACTTGACCACCGACTTTCCAAGAAGAACCAGTCTCCTGTTGTCTGTCTGTCAGGGAGGTCGTGGGCTCGTATCCCACTATCCTTACCAATTTTTTCTCAGTTCTTTGATTATTTTAAATTATTAATTAATTTCAAAAAAATATTATCTGAAAAAGCACGTTTCTGTATTCAGGATGGCTGTGCTGTCGATACATATGAAACTCAAGAGCTTAATAAGAATTATTTTGAGATGGATAAGTTCTTTCACTTTAATATTAGCAATATTTTCCGAATGATAAATTAGCTCCCTTAACAATAAAAAAGTATGTTTATAACAAGATACACAACAAAAAATTACAAAATCGAATATTAAATAAAGCTCAGCTAATGAAAATGACCCCTTTGGGGGTTTTTGAAGTCGCAGATTACAAATCCTCACTTTTACAAAACAAAAATGAAGGCCCAAAAAAATAACGAAAATTGCACTTTTCTAAAAAAAAAGTTGGACTTTAAAGGGTTAAGATGACGAGTATAGGTGCATGTCGGAACAAACTCCCGGATGGTCCACATGAAGCTGCTGCTCTAAGAAGAACTGCTTACTATTCTTACGCAAAGTTGTTGCCCTGAGAAGGGCAGATTGTATTGAAACTAACGTAGAAGTGACCTTAAAAAGGACAGATTGGATGGTAAAGGAGTTTTCCCGTCCAGGCGAGAGAATAATAACACAGCTTGTCTTCGAAATGTGCCATTATTGCGCTTCTTAGTGGGAAAGCACGGTACTTCGTCTGGTATCCTGGCAATGGCACGGCAATGTAGGTGGAGAGCTCCTAGCAACGTAGTCTCTCCCTGACAGACAACAGGCGACTGATCCTTCTTGGAGAGTCGGTGGTCAAGTGAGTTGTCAAGAGTGAAAAATCTTGACAAGTCTAAGTCTAAGTTCTTGTTGTCTTTTCTATATCTATATCATTAACAGTTATTTTTAAGTCTTTGTCTTTTTTTATTTCTTTGCGTTTACTAAATATAATAAATGTAGTCTTATTTACATTAATTTTAAGTTTCCATCTATGGAAGTACCTTAGAAGAATATCAAGGTGTGTTTGTACATATTCCTTAGCTTTATATTTTTACCAAGAAGTGGCGAATATTGCAGTATCGTCTGCAAAAATAGATATTTTTGTATCTTTATGTTTTGGGGTATTGTTTAATGCAGTATCGTCTGCAAAAATAGATATTTTTGTATCTTTATGTTTTGGGGTATTGTTTAAATAGTATATAAATAAGACAGGACCCAGGATAGAGCCCTGAGGTACCCCCGCTACAATATTTTTGTACTGCGATTATGTGTTATCATAGATCACATTAAACGTTCTACTATGTAAATAGCTAATTAGTAATTTATTAATGTACAATGGAAAGCCAAGCGACGATAATTTACAGATAAAGCCCCTGTACCAAACGGAATCAAATGCTTTTTCTATGTCTAGAAAAGCAGCTGCTGTATGTTTATTGAGTTTAAAATTTGTTGTGATTTCATTAGTTAATCTAGTTAGTTGTTGGATTGTGCTGTGTTTTCTCTAAAACCAAACTGTTCAGGTATGAGCATTTCATTATTGTGTTCAAAAGTTTTAATTCTGTTTAAGATTATTTTTTAAAAAGAGTTTGCTTAAAGTCGGTAGTAAGCTAATTGGGAGGTAGTTTTGAGGGAAGAGTTTATCTTTGCCTATTTTGTGAAATGCAAGGATATTTGTAGTTTTCCACTTGGCTGCAAAATATGATAATTTTTGGCATGCTTTAAATATGTAATTAATCTGAACAATTGATTTTTTAGGAAGATTCTTTAAAACTATATTTTGAATTCTATCCGGCCCAGGAGTTTTTTTTGGGGTAAGAGTAAGTAGAGCTTTTCTAATCTCATTTGGTGATGACATTTGAATAGAACGTATAACGTTGGTTTGTCAGGGCAATTATTTCTAATAAGTTGTTCATTGCATAATTAAATAATGATTTTCGGTTTTTGTTACTTTTATTACAATGCCATAAGTTATGTATAGCGTTCATATCTCCAATTACCAAAATCTTATTATGTTTATTGAATATACTATTTAATTGAGTTAGTGTAAGATTTTGATTGGGTACGTTCATAGAAGCTATAATTAAGTTATTATCTAATCTAATTTCTATGGCTTCTGTATTTTCAGAATAAAAATCTACTTGTGTACAGTTAATATTCGATTTTACTAGGATATCTACTTCCCCACCCCTATTTCCATTATTTTCCCTATCTTTTCTGATAGTTATAAAACCTGGAGTAAGAAATTTCTTTTTATTATTTAACTTGGTCTCATTCAATAAAAGTATGTCTATTACATTTTCATCTAAGAAGTGTTTCATCTCACGCTGTTTATCTATTATGTCATTGACATTCCAATGTGCTATAACTAAATCTTTACTATAATCCATTACTAAATTTTAAAATAAATTCATTGACAATTACAGCGTGTTCTATTTTATCAGTTGTTTTATCAAATGCAGCCAATAAATCTTTTGCCCTATTAACCCATTAACGCCTGAAACCTCTAAAATTTTATGTTTAATTTAAGAAATAATTTTATATACTAAATATGCTTCCTGAAAATAACCTAAGCGTTTCTTTATGTTTTCGGAGTCGCTCTACAAGATTCCGTGCTCAGATTTTAAATTTATCGCACAGAAAATTAAATATGGCGAATTTTGAGCATCAAATTGCGAAAAAAAAGAAAAATTTTTAAAAATTTTTTTTTGCAGACGTCATTTTTTTTAACTGGATACAAGTGTCACAAATTGGCACAAACTTATTAAAATTTAAAAATATGCAAAAGCGGAAATGAAAAAAACAAAATGGCTGCTTCAAAATGGCGCTAATTTGAGAAAAAAATTAATCAATTCTTTCTATGGTGCACCGATTCAGAAAATGGCTATAAAATGTAGTAGATCTTAGTGTTTATATGTTTTCGGGGTCGCTTATTATAAATCTGCAATCGGATTTTCAAAATTCAAAATGGCGGATCCAATATGGCAGACGAAAATTTAAAAAATTTACCAGTTTCGCTTGAAATTTGTTATCTAGGGGTTTTCGGGGTCGCTGATTATGAATCTGCAATCGGATTTTTAAAATTCAAAATGGCGGATCCAATATGGCCGACGAAAATTAAAAAAAGTTACTCCATTCCCTTGAACTTTGTTACTCGGGGGTTTTTCGGGTCGCTGATTATAAATCTACTATTTGATTTTCAAAATTCAAAATGGCGGTCCCAATATGGCCGACGAAAATTAAAAAAATTTACTCCATTACCTTGAATTTTGTTACTTAAGGGTTTTTGGGGTCGCTGATTATGAATCTACTATTGGATTTTCAAAATTCAAAATGGCGGTTCCAATATGGCCGACGAATCTAATTGGCTTAGCTCTGATAAAGTGTTCTACACTCTTTTAACATAAGACTTAATATTGCAAAACTTATAACCTAACACTGTTGATGAAACAATTTGATATGACAGATAAGGACCAATATTATGGAATTTTAATTATAGTCTCATTATAGAATAATCTTTTTCACCCATGATCCAGTGATATTGATTGTCATTTTCAAATGTACTTTCTTTATCTGTATAGTTTTTATGTATATTCGCATAATTTATTGTAGTAATTAAATCGTTGTCATTACAAATATTCTCTTCGTCTTCAGATTCCTCATTATCTAAATCATCTTTACTAGGAAGTATAAACGAATCGTCATAATCTTTATCAGAATCGTGTAATTCAAATTATATTGCAGGATATGTGTTCCTGAAAACGTATCCGTTTGTCACTGAATTTTTAGATTCAACTTATTTTATTTTTGCATTTTGCATGAATCCTCAGCCATTTTGAATTTTGAAAATCCAATAGGAGATTCATAATCAGCGACCCCAAAAACCATTAAGTAACAAAATTCAAGGTAATGGAGTAAATTTTTTTAATTTTCGTCGGCCATATTCGATCCGCCATTTTGAATTTTGAAAATCCGATTGCAGATTCATAATCAGCGACCCCGAAAACCCCTGGATAACAAATTTCAAGCGAATCTGGTAAATTTTTTAAATTTTCGTCTGCCATATTAGATCTGCCATTTTGAATTTTGAAAATCCGATTGCAGATTCATAATAAGCGATCCCGAAAACATGTAAACACTAAGATTTACTACATTTCATAGCCATTTTCTGAATCGGTGCACCATAGAAAGAATTGATTAATTTTTTTCTCAAATTAGCGCCATTTTGAAGCCGTCATTTTGTTTTTTTCCTTTCTGCTTTTGCATATTTTGAAAATTTAATAAGTATGTGCCAATTTGTAACACTTGCATTTATTTAAAAAAAATGTCGTCTGTAAAAAAATATTTTTATTTTTTTTGCAATTTGATGCACAAAATTCGCCATATTTAATTTTCTGTACGATAAATCTAAAATCTGAGCATGGAATCTTGTAGATCGACCTTGAAAACATAAAGAAACGCTTAGGTTATTTTCAGGAAGCATATTTAGTATATAAAATTATTTCTTAAATTAAACACAAAATTTTAGAGGTTTCAGGCGTTAATTGGTTAATCATATTTCTTAAATTGTATTTTTCAGTTATTTTCTTACAAATTTCTGCTAGTTCGAGTAGTAGACTTGCATCTGTTTGCGCTGATGTGATTTCTTTTTTCCAGATGTTGTCTCCTGTAGAAACTGTTTGAGTAAAGTCTATTTGTTTTGCTGGTTCAGTTGTGAACAATGGTGATGGACTGTTTACGCTTTTTAGTGGTGGGAACTTTGCCTTGTTGATTGCTGGTGGCTTAGCTGCATGTTGATGATCATTCCTGATGTTTCCTTTGGCCGCTTCTCTTAGTTTTAGAATGTGTTCTATTCGTTCCATATATTTGGGACATCCTCTGAAGTTTGCTGTATGTTTACCATTGCAATGAGCATATTTGGCTTCTGTCTCTTTAGGTTAAGTACAATTGTTCGTCAAATGTTCTTGTCCGCATTTAACGCATTTTGGTGAATTGAAGCAGTTATTGGTTCCATGTCCAAATTGTTGACACTTGTAGCACTGTGTAACTACACTGGAATTTTTGTAATTTACCATGCTCCAATACAAATAATAATTTAAGAACTGAGAATAAAATATAACAATAATCAGAAATCGTATTACTAGGGGAAAAGGTTCGGTTGTGATCACCCACGCAGGACTTTTGCCAGAAATGAGATTTGTCAAATCTGACAAATATCAGGTATGTGTTATGTGTTATGACCTAACGTAGTTTTCTCTGATAGTACAAAAGTGATTAAACACCTGCGCTTTATATTATATATAAATTTATTTTTTTGACACGTTGAATATCTCAAAAATGTATTTTTAAACATTTTTAAATGTTGAAGAAATCGAAGTGAATTAATTAAAATGATAAGTTCAAAGCGTATTTCCATAATAAATATGTCATATTTTATGACCTTACACCAAATATCACAAAAATGTTCGCACGCAAACTTTTTTTCATAATGTTTTAAAATGATCATCATGTTTAGTTGTGAGCATCCAAATTGATTCGGTTGTGGACACTACTCTTATTTTTGATAAATTGTGAAATATCGTTGTCGATATAATCATAAGTAATTCCTTACAACATTTAAAAGTGTTATATGAATTTTAAGAGTTTCTTGGTCCAGCAAGAAAATTCATATAATGTGACTTTGATGTCTGTACGTGTCGTTCGCAGTTACAGTAATTGTAGTAACTGGGCAGTTTAGGTTCAGTGGAAGAAATATTATATGCCCTTACATGGGCAGGAAGTAATGTCAAAATTAGAAGAAATCATTTTTATGTAGTCAATTAATGGTTACTTAATTAATTTGTTTGCATTTTTAATAGATTTTTCAAGAGTGCCCATAACCGAACCATAATTTTCTTTGTTAGAAAAATGAACACTTACTTGAGTTTTTAATAAAAATTTTCTAGGGGACGGAATCAATTTATTTTCTTTATGAGTAGTTAGCTAA
Organism: Leptopilina drosophilae; assembly: GCA_032873175.1. Taxonomy (NCBI): domain Eukaryota; kingdom Metazoa; phylum Arthropoda; class Insecta; order Hymenoptera; family Figitidae; genus Leptopilina; species Leptopilina drosophilae. The sequence continues at coordinate 46,026,408 of CM065478.1, forward strand.
GGACCTTAGCTTTAAAAACATATACATATGTTTGCTTATTATCTACAAGGACACAAATTATGAGTCAAAAACGAAACTATGTCCACAACCAAACCTATTACCCTAATAATAAGAATAATAATAACATTAAAAATAATAATACTAAAACAATAGTATCAACAACATTAAGGATAATAATATTAGGCATAATAACATTAAGAATATTCAGAATAATAGTATTAATCATATTAAAAATAATAATATTAATAATATTAGAAATAATAACATTAAGAATAATAATGTTAATAATATGGAGAATGATAATGAATAGGGGAGAGGGCCCTAAGGTGGTCACCCATCTTTCGAACGACTGTAGATTTCAAATGAAATTATGTATAAAGGTCAATAATACGGCGTTTGAAGCTTTGTCTTATTACCTTACTTCTATCATTAAATTTTTTTAATTTCATTAATAAAAAAAAGTTATGTCACTTTTTAAAAAAGTTGAAAATTCGACTTTTTAAAAAGTGGTCCCAAGGTGGTCACTATACGAAAATTCACTAAAAAAGTTTTAAAAAAATGTAAAAAACGTATTATTAAGTTGTTTATTTAATATTAATTATTTTTCAGGATCACAGAAACATATTACATATTTTTTTGCACTTTATTCTTTCGTCAAAAATGATACTTTTTGTGTATATATTAGACAGGCAAAATTTTGAAAATAATTCTATTTCATTATTATTCATTATAAAACTTAAAAATTGATGAAATTCACATTCACAGTGATAAATGTTGATAAATATAGCGTATAAACACATTTTTATAAAAATCAAAAGTGACCACCTTGTGGCCAAAAAAGTGTCCACCTTAGGGCCAACACACAATTTTTTAAACGTTAATAAAAAAATTTTTTAAGCACAATATTAATTATATGCATTTGGAATATTATTGTACGATATATAAAAATAATTATAACGATTTTTATTAATTTAAAATAGTTCATTTCGATGATTATAACACCCTGAGAAAAAATTTTCTCGATCATTTAAAAACAGAAATTTTAAACGTTCACGTTACAAGGAGGCTCATGGTGGATTCCACGTCAGTTCAACACACTTATTTTCATGACTTGTTGAGATTTGGCTGTACTTTTGTAAACTTATTAATTTTATAGTGATAAACAACTCCACCAAATATTTTTTGGTGGTTTTTAAAAAAGGATTTCTTTGGTTTTAAGTATATTTTAAGATACAATTAATATAAAAAAGAAAAATTCAAAAAAAAATTTTTGTTTTGAAATTTTGAAAAATTAAAAATCCGTTTTTGAAAAAACATCGTCTTCGATTTTTTCAAAATTTTACTAAATTTTGTACGCTGATCTTCTTTTTCTCTTTAAAATAATCAATGGATGCATTAATTGTCCACAATTACTCTCGTCACTTAATTTTTATGTACCGGTCAAATCTTCGCGTAAATTGACTTTGTTTAGACTACCGTGTATGAGAACGAACTATTTGTCAAATTCAGTTACAAACAGACTATGTAGCGAGGCAAACGAACTCTATGAGAATGTTGAGTTTATAGGAATTTCTCTAAATGAATTCGTAAAGCAATTGCGTATTGTAATGTTCAATAATAATAATAATATAACACCTTCGTATAGCTTATCATTCTTCGCAACACAGTTGTAAACAAAACTTTCTGTAAAATATTATCTTAGTACCTATGTACAAATGGGCTAGGCCCGTAAAAATGTTATAAATAAATAAATGTTAGGGCAAATGTGCTCTACATGTCCTGTAAGTTTAATCTTGGGATCTCAAAGAGATTCGGAGTAATAAAATAAAACGTAACCACAAATTAGTGACCTTTTTTCTATGGGCAATGTAAAAATCAGATTGGGACCATGAGAGTTTTTGAGGAAAATAATAATTTATCATTATTTAACATAGAAAATAATGATTTATAATTAATTTCTTTAAAAAGTTCCAGTGTCTTACTCTATTTTTTACATGGCTCATATGAATAAAGGTAAGTTTTCGATTGGGATAGGTTACGAAAAAATAAAAAATACCGATTTTGAGATACAGTAGAACTTGGTTAATACGATTCTGTAGGGACCGTACTAAGAATGCGTCTTATGCGGGAAAACGTATTAGGTGAGATATAAAATGTGTGTCTTTAATTGCAGGGACCACCATAAATGAGAGTCTTAAGCGGGAAATCGTATTAAACGGGATCGTTTTAACCGGGATCTACTATATATTGAAATTAACAATTTGACCTTGAATTTTAAGGTTAAATTCACAGAAAACAACTTTTTTTCATCACCAGCTTCTAGCCCGTGAAAACCCCTTTAAAAATCAATATTCATACTTTCAATTTGATTAATTTTACTTATTAATATATTAAATCGAAAAAAAGATATTTTCAAAAAAATCCAAATTTTGAAACTCCATAACTCAACAAATATTTTATCAAATTAAAAAAAATTAAAATTTACACTTCCACTAATAATAGTAACATTTTAGCAAAGTTTAGAGAAAATTCATTTTTTACCTGGTCAGTTAAGGAATTTTGCCCTATATGTTCGTAATTTGTGGTTTTATTACTTCGAATCCCTTTGAGATCCCATGATTAAACTTACAGGACATCTAGAGCACATTTGCCCTAACATTTAGTAAAATTTTGAAAAAATCGAAGACGATGTTTTTTCAAAAACGGATTTTTAATTTTTCAAAATTTCAAAAAAAAATGTTTTTTGAATTTTTCTTTTTTATATTAATTGTATCTTAAAATATACTTAAAACCAAAGAAATCCTTTTTTTAAATTCAAAATCGGTTAATTACAACCAAAGTTATAGCACTTTAAAAAAAAGACAAAAATTTTGAAAATGTCATATTTTTGGTAATTTTTAAAATTTTGAAAAAATATTTGGTGGAGTTGTTTAGTACTATAAAAGTAATAAGTTTACAAAAGTACAGCCAAATCCCAACAAGTCATGAAAATAGGTCTGTTGTACTGACGTGGAATCCACCTCATACGACTATTTACCTCAAAACTTTACTAAAATCTTTGTCTTCTCAAATAATAACAATAACAGAAAACATTTGAAGATTAGACTAACTAATATTCAAATATTTTCTTAGGGTGACCACCTTAGGGCCCTGACCACCTTGGAGCCCTCTCCCCTAATGAAAAATAAAAATTAAACTAAATGTGCAAGTTTAAATTAACATTAAACGGTATATGGCCGTTGACGTCACGGGTCTCTCCGTGCGCCAGACTATTTTAGGTTTTCCCTACGGATTGTCGCCACACGGGACAATGGATGTTTGGGACCTTCTAAATGTTTCATTCTTTGAGTTAGTATGTTTTTGTTCATAGATTTACCTTTGCAAGTACCGTTTGCACACACAAACATCCTAAGCTCGAAAATCGTGAGTATAACACATTATAATCAGTATATTTTATAAATATGGTTATTTAATTCAAAATAAAAAAGAATTTATGAATCTTCCAAGTAAAAAAAACAACTTTTAACGTTTCGGCAGCCCAGCTGTCCTCTTCAGAAACTGAAAATATTTATTAACAATTAGAAAAATAATAAAAATACAAAAAAAATGTTTAACAAAATAAAATTTTACAAAAATTACCGAAAGGTTCTCTCTTTTTTAACATTGTTTTTGATTCACCTACATAGCAAGCAGAACAATTCATACAATTAAGTTTGTAAACACAGTTTGTTTTATCACATTTTTTGTCTGATCTTTTCCTCTTCTTATATGACTGTTATTATTAGCAATGCGAGGTATAATTATTATATTATTTTGTTTTAAAAGAGAAGAAGTCATTTCATAAAAGTCACTAATATACGGTAAACATATTTTACTCACTCTACGATAAAAAAATGAATTATCTACTTGATTTTTGTTTAAAGTTATAAAATGAACACGTTTTTTTATATTTCTATTATTAAAATTTGTTGTACAACCATTCTGTAGCAGTAAGTTGTGAATAATATCAAAATTTTTTTGATGAAAAACTTGATTTGAAAGTTTCATAACTCTGCCAGTCAGATTATAAACTATTGCTATTTTCTGTGATAATGGATGCTGTGAAAAAAGTTCAAAAATCTACCAGAATAAGTAGATGTAGTGAACCAGTCTGTAATTACATTATTATTTTGTTTTATAAGAAGAACATCGAGGAAACTGATAGAATTATTCGTTTCAATTTCATGAGTAAATTGCAAGCGCTTATCATATGAATTAAAAATGTCAAGCATTTAAGAAACCTTATCAGACGGAATACAAGTAATGATGTCATCCACATAACGGAAATAAAAAAGTGGATTAAAGGATAATTTTTGCAAACAAAAAGTCTCAAGATCATCTATTACAAGGTCAGCAAATAATCCAGAAACAGGTGAACTCATTGGGGTTCCATATATTTGTTGGTAATATTTATTATTAAATTGAAAAAAGTATGGTTGAAAATAAAGGAAATGATATTGTGTAAAGCATTAAGTGAAATGTTAACCTGTTTCGAAATATCTGCATATCTTGTTTCAATGCTTTTTAAAACTAAACAATTAACATTTGTGAATAAAGAATTTACATCCAGGCTAATTAAGACATAATTATCCGGAATTGTAAGATTCTTAACCTTGTCAATAAAAGAAAAACTATTTTTTATATAAGACTTTGGTTTCATAATTATGTTATTTAATGTGTCATGGAGCCATTTAGATAAAAAATGAGTAGGAGAACCGATAACAGAAACAATAGGTCTAAGTGGATAACCCACCTTATGAATCTTAGGCAATCCATAAAATTTTGCTAAATTAGTATAATTCTGTGTCAGTTCCTTATAATGATATTTTCTATTCAAATAAGAATTATCATTCTAAAACAAACACATTCTGTAACAATCAGATTTTAAAGAATCAAACGGATTACAGTTTAATTGTATATAAGTTTCACTATCCGAAAGTAAGGTCTCCACTTTTTTTATGTAATCAGACTTTTTCATAGCCACTGTAATATTTACCTTGTCTGCTAGCGTGAACATTATGTCTTTATGTTTTCTCAAAAATAATTTTGTGTTAAGTTTTTTTTCATAACAATGTATCTTTTATGTCCAGATGTTTATGATAACATTTTTTATATAGCATCGAAAAGTTACGTAATGAATTTGTCTAAAATAATTTGTTATATCATTGTCAAAGTCATTAAGGGAGAAAAATATTTCGTAGACTTAATAAATTCAATGAGAACATTATAAGATATATCTTTCTTGAATCTGGTTTTAAATATTATTAGCAAAACAATTTTTTATTTAATGTGTCTTGGAAGAAGAGAAAAAAATGCAGTTGTGCATGTCCAGGAAGTTCCCGCTTGCGCTGGGGTATGTCGGGCTCACGCACAAAATGCAAGGATAAAAATATAAACCTTGCATATCTGCTTTAGGCAGCCACGGATACCGACTAAAAAAACTTCTTGATCCCCTGGGTGTCGAACCTATTATCCATCTACGGAACTACCTAGTAGCTTCAGACTTCGTAGATGAATGGTTCCATGTAGTCGCTGGCGCGACTCTTCCGTGCCGCTCTTGTTCTGACCTTATTTATCCCTTGTCCTCGACAAAAACTTCTTTGCTTCCTGGAGGGCAGTTCTGAAGAGTCCGCATCTCCCTGATCCAGCGACATGTTGGATGTTCTCCTTGTCGCCGAACTTCGCCTTGCATAAGAAGCAGTATGGGCTCTTCTTACAGTCTGCTACCTTATGGCCGGCTTCTCCGCATTTGAAGCACGCAGCCGACCTATCTACTGATTGGCAGTCTCGACCTATATGGCTATATCCAAGCCATCTATATGTCCTATTTTCTCCAGCTTATCTGCATCCTCTTGGCTGGTGACAACGACAGCGAGCTTTACTCCTCGCTTGTTTGGTCCAAGGACCGTTACCTTTCTGCTCCCTGCTAGCACCGTAGAGATTTTCTCCAGGGCCTCCAAAACGTCTTTCTTTTCAGTAAGAGCGTCGATATCGCGGATTTCCAGCATAGTCTGCCGGACCACCATCTGCACCTTACCCAAATCGCCGATTACCTTTGTCACCTCCTCGGTGAACAGCTTCTTGTTTGAAGACCCTCCAATTTTAATGAGATCTCCCTTTTTAGTGGGTAAAGCTCCCACAACCCTTGTCTCGCTGGCCTCCAAGTCAGCCTCTTTTCGAACTTTCGCCAGTACTTCGGCGAAAGTTTTCCCTTCAGCCACTTTAACGACCACTGTGGCTCTTCCCTTTTTATCTGGATTTGGCTTTGGTGCCGGTTTGGTCTTGCCTTTAGACCTTTTGGGAGATCTCTCCTCTTTTTTCTTCTTTGGGTCTTTCGTAACCTCAGGATCACTTCTTTTCCGTTTCTGAGCCTCCAAGACGACGTTTTTAAGCATTACTGCATTAAAACGGTCACGTCTCGTTCGTCGGTCCTTTCGTGCTTCCTCTGACCAAGTTAGTTCCTGGTAGAACTTCGCGTCATTGACATTCTTCTGGACATCGCACGACTTCAGCATCTTGCTGACCTCTTCCTCTATTTCTAGAATGCTTGCTGCCTCTTCTTCCCATAGCCTCACACATTCATCTCGCTCTTCATTGCAGCTAGCAATGTCAATCGCAGAAGCATTACTGAAGACAGAAATGCAGCTGGCTTGACTGGCGACGCTACTCGTACTCCCTCGTCTCTCCACCTTGTCCACGATGATCTGTGGCACCTCCAATGCGTTGTTTCTCGATACCACCTATTTCTAGGAAACTTACCTATCCGCCACCTGGCATGCGTCCGATAGAGGACCAGCAACCCCGCGCAAAAGAACAAGTTCTAATGCGCCCCATGTAGAACAAAAGTTACAGACGGGCACGGAATTATTATTATCACTATTACTATTACTATTATTATTATTTTTTTCTTAGGGAATTTTGTGAAATTTCCCTACAGATACCTTGGATTCCACACTCCAAGGTTATGTGGGATTGGTATAATAAAACAAAAGAAAATAAAGAAAAAAAATAATAATATAGTAAGTTTAGAATACTGACGACCTACTGCCAGCCCGACCCACTAAAACCCGTAACCCTTCGTTTGGAGCTCTTTACCCTCCCTCGGAACTGTCGTAAGACTTTAGCCTTCGAGGGTGGCGCTCCAACTCTGTCCCTGCTGCGACTTTGTTCTTTACCTACGGTTCTCCTGCGTCAATAGTTAAAAAATTTAAAACCATTTCAATATAAAAGCGGAATTAACAGCACAACAAAAATTAAAAAAACAATTGTTGAAATAGTTTAAAATGTCAATAGATAAAATACTAAACGGGTATAAAACAGAAACATATAAAACCAACAGATATATAATATCAAAAAATAAAAATTGTATAAGGACAAATAAATCACAGAATAAATTAAAATAAATAAGGACGAATAAATCACAAAATACATTAAAATTGTATAAGGACAAATAAAACAACGCCGTTGCAATATGGTGATGAAAATTTAACTTTCCATCGAGCTCCGCTCCTAGATACTTAATATGCTTACTCCATTTGACCTCGAATTCGTCTATCGCGATTCGTGGGACAGTATAACCACGTCTGTCTGTGACAAGCAGAGCTTCGGTTTTTTCCAGGGCCATTTGAAGACCTCTGGCGTCCAGCCAGCTTTTAACTCGCCACAGACAGTCGTTCACCAATGTCCCAAGGGCTTCCTCGCTCTCGGGGGCACCACTTTGCATCTCTTCCTTCAGAGTCCAGGTGTCCCCCTCATAGATTACCCACCTGTCGCTAAGATAATTATTCATTATCCGTAGCAAGTAGGGCGGTATTCCCTTCTCCATCATCGACTGGATTAGATCTTTCCATCGTGCAGAGTTAAACGCATTGCGTATGTCAGTAGCCACCAATGCGCAGAAGCCCTTCTTCTTTGGTCCCAATTTTTTTTCCCGCTTTGGTTATGTCCACAACTGCCTGAATGGCATCAACCGTGGACCTGCCTTTGCGGAAGCCAAATTGGTTTTCGGATAGACGATTCTCTCCGGTCAAATGAGTTTGCATTCTTTGCAGAACCATGTCCTCCAACAGTTTACCCATCGTATCTAGTAGGCATATTGGCCTGTACGACGAAACACTGTCTAGAGGTTTATCGCCTTTCCTTAGGAGGACTAGCCTCTGTCTGTTTCAGTATTATTATTATTTTTTTTTGTAGTCGGAAGTGGAAAACCTGCGAATTCAGATACCTAAGTAATGAGTTCCCAGGTTATGTGGGGATGACCGCTCTTGTCCTGGTCGACCCACTAAACACCACTCCCGTCTTATTCTGGGACATCTACTCCACTTGCGGAATACTTGGCTTTACTTCGCAAGAGGAATTCCTCTCTCTTAGTACTCCTTGTCCGTCGTGCTAGACAATTATTTCCATTAACCACCATGGGGGAGTGGCATAAACAAATAAATAAATACAGTTTAAAAGGACAGAACAGAAATCAATATTTAATAAAATGCAAATAAATAAATAAATAATTTAAAATAAATAAATAAATAAAAATTTAAAAAAATAAATAAATAACCATGTTCAGACAATGCCTGTGCCATGTAGTAGCCTACTTCGCCGTGTTTTCTTTTGAGCCAGGTTGCGAGGTGGGGAATTAGGCGGTACGTCCACCTTCCTTTGGAATCTCCATCTCATCTCTCTTGCCATCTCTCAACAAGTCGTTTTCGCGCTTTTTAGCGGATAACACCTATATAGATATTGCCATTATGGTCCTGCGAATCCACCCGCCCCTTATTTTGCAGAAATACTTCCTGTATTGCATGTGCTAACAAGTCTATCGGCAGAATGCTCGCAAGGACCAGAACGGCACTTGTTAAGACTGTTCTATAGGCAGAAATTACTCTCCGCGCGGTGCCTCCTTGTACAGAGAGCAATCCCTTAGAGATGCCGCGGTTCTTGAGGGAGTCAACCCACACAGGGGCAGCATAAACCTGCTTTGAAAGAACCACGGTTGCTACCAATCACCTCTTCTTTTCCCTGGGGCCACCGATGTTGGGCATTAGCCTAGAAAGGCTACCCAAACATTCGGCGGCTTTGAGTGACGTATTGATGGAATTTTGACTAAAATTTAGTTTTCGGTCCAACGTCACTCCCAGGTAATTCATCTGTTTTCCCCATAAGACTTCAGTTTCTCCGATCTGAACCTTTGGGACAACAAACGTTCTCCAGTCTGTGACGAGAAATGCCTCGGTCTTATCCACAGCCATTTGTAGATAATCAAAATCTAACCATCGCTTAGCTCGTCTCAGACTTTCATTGATTCGTATTTCAAGAATCTTTGGACTCTGCGCGCAACACACTATAATAACGTCGTCGGCAAAGCCAACTATTTTCGTGTTCTCAGGTAGTTCAATTCGAAGGAAATCGTCATAGAAGACTGGTTTTTTTCGGTTTCTCCGATTAGGTCCTTCCAATAACGGCGTTTGCTTTTTTTTATGGCACGTTTAAAGGTCTGCCTGGCTTCATGCCTTTTTTCTCGCAGCTCGGAGTCTCCCTTCGATCGGGTATATCTCCTCCTTGCTGCGTGACAGTCCCTTCTAAGGTTTTCTAGGTTTTTATTCCACCAGTACATATTTCCTTTTCTTAATCTAGTTTTGCGCCTGCGAGGCATGGAGTTATCGCATGCAGCGGTCACTACTCGCCTCGCCTCACACACAATACTCTGTACTGATGTTGACTGTGTCATCCAGTTGAGCTTGTGAATCAAACGTGCTTCTTCCAGGAACTGCGCCAACTTCTCTCTATTCAGTCTCCAATGCTTAATCCTGTGGGCAAGACGAGGAGAAGCGATGGTTAAATCGAGAATAGATCCCGCGTTCTCCGCCTGAATGTAAACTTCTGGCCACGGTTTAGTACCACCAACCCATTTGCAGAAACCATCTCGGATACCAAAAGTCCCCTCCTGTCACGGCGAGTCTCTCCCCATTCCGGCGACTTACTATTAAAGTCTCCCGCAATGAGGAGGTCCCGTCGAAAGCTCTAATGCTCTCTTCAAGAGCGAGGATTTCGGCATCGAACTTAGCATAAGAATCGCCCGGGGAGAAGTAGCAGCTGTATATACCAACACCTGACACCTCTACCCAAACGAAGTCTCTGCCTGTCTCCACGAATTTATCGATGGTAAGGGACGGATTATTTATTATAATGCAAGATCTCCTTGATGCATTCTGATACCAGTTTGGGTATTCTTGCTTCTTATACTGCTCACTGACAAGCAATATATCAGCACCTCTCTTTCTCTGGCAGTCTGCATCAGGAGATCCTGTGCTACCCTTCCTTTTCGGAGGTTAACCTGAAGGAATCTTAATTCTTCTGTTTTAAGTTCTCCAGGGTTTTTCTATAAATTGGACAGGACCCACTCCCTGAAGGGTGGTTTGTACCTTTTCTTCCGTTATCTTCAGTTATCTCCGTTATCCACATCTCCAGCAAGCTTTACTCCTGTCAGTCCCTTTACAGTCCCGCGCCAGATGTCCGTATCCCAGACACCGATGACATCTTGTCACCTCCAATCTGGTCCGGATTCTGCAATTTATTCAGCCGACCCTCACCCTGCCCGCCTTTAGCAGAGCGTCGGCCTCTGCTTCCTGGAGTTGAACTATTGCTAGTTTAACTCCGCTTCTCAAGGCCAGGAGTTGGCAGGAGACCTCCAGGTCGGACCTGTGCAATAAATTTTGAATCGCACCGACAACATCTACGACCTCCGTGGTCTCGTCAAGGTCTCTGATTTTAAGAGACCTTCTCAAAACAATGGAGGTGACGCTCGCCTTTTCTTTGAGGACGTCAGCCAATTTGTTACTGAAATCGGTAACACCTTGTCTTCTTCGCAAAACAAGAAGCAATTCTTGCTTTCTCGTTCTGCGAACGGCCAGGGCCTCCGTTTCCGTGTCTGTTGGGTTAACCGACGTCTTCAGTTGTTTCAGAATGTCGGCGTAGGATTGTCCCTTCTTTGCCGACACTCTGATGGCAACGGTTTACATTCCTTTCTTTTTTGTCACTTTTTGGTGACTTCCCTGGACGTTCTTCTTTGGTTTCCTTTTCTTCGCCCTGTCTGTGGCGAGAAGAGCCTTTTCGAGATCCTCAATCTGAGATCTCTGCTCATTTATGATCCCTAGCAGAAGCTTCCATGCTTCGGTCCATGAAGGAACAGAGAATATGCTCTCACCCTGTTCCTCTGTCGGCAGTACCTCCGTAACAATCCTTTCAGAAAGGTACTGCATTGATTTGAACATGGGGGTAGACGGTATTGTTTGCCCCATCTGCTCATTCGTTTGGCTCCCTCCAAAAACCGTTGAGACTGCACCAACTACCAGGGCTTGCACCTGATCAGAATTGGTGGTGGGATTACCCTCTACTGAGGTACCCACTTGGAGTACTAGGACCATTTTATTTTTCATTTTTTTTTTGGTTTTAAAATCAGGGAACCACCCTGTTGGTTGTCCTTTAGTGAAAAGCCCAGCCACCACGACAAGGTCTACCGAACATATCCAAAATAACACTCGACTCTGGCAAAGGATAGGCATCTCACCCCGGTGAACTACGCAGTCAAGAATGACAGTAATGTCCGGCAAAGGATATGCATCCACCCCCAGAACACCCATGCTCTCCAAGACAGCAGCCGGGACCGGGACAGGATAAGCATCCGCTTCTCCCAGCACGTCAAAGATATCACCGATATTTGGCAGTGGACAACCAGCGGCAGAGTTATTATTATTATTTTGTAGTCAGAAGTGGAAAATCTGCGAATTCAGATATCTGAGTAATGAATTCCCAGGTTATGTGGGGATGACCGCTCTTGTTCTGGTCGACTCACTAAAAACCACTCCCGTCTTATTCTGGGACATCTAATCCACTTGCTGAACTACCTATTGGTTTTACTTCGGCAGTGGAAGCTCTCTCTCTTAGTCCTCCCTGTCCGTCGTGTTGGACAATTATTTCCATAAACCACCAGGGGGGAGTGTCCGTGAACTCCCTGCTTGTACAGAAAGTAACCTATCCAAGATGTTGCGAGTCGTAAAGGCGTCGGCCCATGCAGGGGCAGCGTAAAGCTGCTTTGCTAGACCCACAGTCGCCACTAAGCGCCGCTTTTTTTTCCTGGGACCACAAATGTTGGACATTAACCTCGATAGGTTACCCAAACATTCCGTGGCCTTGAGCTCTGTGATATCCACGTGCTGGCCAAAATTTTACCTTTGGTCCAACGTCGCTCCCAGGTACTTAAGCTTTTTTCCCCTTGAGGCTTCAGTACCACCTATTTTCACCTTAGGGGCTTCAAAAGCTCTCCGGACTGTAACGAGCAAAGTCTCGGTCTTCTCTAGGGCCATTTGAATACCAAGACAATATAACCAACGCTCTACTCGCCGCAGACTTTCATTAAGCTTTATCTGAAGAAATTTGGTTTCCCGTGCTCTACACACCAGAAGTACGTCATCTGCGAAGGCTTTCAGGGTTGTGTCTTCAGGCAGTTTCATTCTCAGGAGTCCGTCGTACATGACGTTCCATATGAATGGACCCACCTTTGAGCCCTATGGTGCCCCGCAGGTCATTTCTTCCTTGAGATAGAACACATTGCTTTCGTACACGACCCATCTGTCGCTAAGATAGTTGTCCATCATTCGCAACAAATAAGTCGGTACTCCTTTTCGTCTTAACGACTCAATGCAGATGTCCCATCTCGCAAACGCATTCCGTATGTCGATGGAAACAAGAGCACAGAAACCCTTCTTCTTCCCCTGATTGACTTTTTTTGCCAAGTTCACAACAGAGAGTATTGCATCAACTGTTGACCAGCATTTCTGGAAGCCAAACTGGTTCTCCGAAAGGCTATTTTCGCCTACCAGGATTCCCTGAAGTCTTTTTAGAACCATAGCCTCCAGAAATTTTCCCATCGTATCCAACAGACAAATTGGTCTGAACGATGAGACTTCATCTAGAGGCTTATCGCCTTTTCTAAGAAGGACCAACTTTTGCACTCTCCAGTCGCTGAAGAACTCTCTAGCTTTTAAACATGCATTAAAGACGTTGAGAAGCAACTCCGGATACACAGCGATCACCTCTTTTAGGATCTCGCTCGGTATTCCATCATTGCCTGGCGCTTTGCCGTTCTTCAACGTCCTTGCCGCCTTTATAAGTTCTTCCTGCTTGAAGAGTTTCTCCATCTGTACTACGCAAGTATAGTCCTCCTTGGGGCTCGGTTGCACGTGGGAAATAGCGCTTTTATTATCTTCTGGACCCATATCGGATTGCCTAGGCCGGGGGTTTGTTGCCTTTAAACTAATTTCTTAGTAACAATTTTAAGCGCCAAACCCCATGGATCGGTCTCGGTCGTTCCGATTAGGTCCTTCCAGCACTTACGTTGGCTACTCCTTATAGCCCGCTTGAAGATGCGTCTGGCTTTATGCCAATCTTCTTGCAGCACGAGGTTCCCTTGGAATGGGTATACTTCCTTCGCGCCGCATTGCATTCTCTTCTTAAGCAGGTTAGTTCATCGCTCCACCAGTACAGAGCACCTTTCCTTGCTTTTGTTTGGTGCCGGCGAGGCATGGACTGGTTGCAAGCATCCACTATAATTTGCCTCGCCTCTCGCACTATGCCCTTTAAAGAAGTAGGCTCCTTCTGCCAGTTGAGTCTCTTAATAAGGCGAGCCTCAACCAGAGATTTTGCCAACTTCTCCCTGTTCAGTCTCCTAAGGTTCCAGGAGGGTTTATTCTTCAACTTTTGTGGGCGAATGTTCCCTCCCGCTCATGGTCACCTGGTCCAGCACCTTCTAGTTTCTTACTCTGCGGGCCAGGTGGGGAGATGCTAATGTCAGGTCAATAATTTATCCTGACGCTCCCCGCCTAAAAGTGAACTCTTTCTCCCGGTTCATCACTACCAGGTCATTCGTCGAGACCTTGTCCGTGACCAAGACCCCCCTCGTGTCCTGATGGGTCTCTCCCTATTCCGGGGACTTACTATTGAAGTCTCCCGCAATGAAGACATCCCCGTCGAAAGCATATATGCTTTCTTCAAGAGAGCTGATCTCGGCATCGAACTTCTTAATGGGATCATTTGGAGAGAAGTAGCAGCTGTATACACGAACACCCGCCACCTCTACCCGAACAAAGCCCTTATCGGTCTCCAAGAAATCACTGACAGCTATGTCCGGGTTGAGCACTTGTATCCCGGACTTTCCTGATGCGTCCTGAAACCAGACAGAGCCTATTTTAGAGTATACGTGCAGCACCTCCCAATACTGTTATAACCAAACGGCTCGGATACGAGCGTAACTGGGAAAGATTACGCTCCCCAACGCCGATGGTCAACAAGTGACCATCTGCCGATCTCCGAAAAGTTAGTAAGAACATTTGCGACCCTTCGGTGAAAAGCGAGACCTTTCCAATCTCTGGTTACTCTGCAGGTAACCACCCGAGTTGGCACCACAACTCACACGTCGAAGCGCTAGTTACTAGGTCCGTTACTCCGTTTTTGCGAAGCTCCGGTCCGTTCATAGCGCCCCTAGCCTCAAGCGATGTAGGCTATAACCTTGCCCCACAAGGCCAACCCAATGACCGGAAGGAAACAAGCCTTTCGGCAAGTCCCCCGGGCTCGGACCAGTCCCCATGGTATGAGAGACGTCGTTTATTGACCTAAACCTTTCAGATTCGAACACTAGTTCCCGTTATCCCGCAAGTTGAATCCCCCCAATCTGCGTCTCGAGCGCATGACTTAACATGATCAGACGTGCCGGCAGGCATGACCAGCGTGGATAACAGGAGCTGCCCATTCATGGAAGATGCCGTTTATAGACTATCTCTTCCACAGTCACAAGACAAAACAAAACAATAATTCCATATTGAACCCGCCGGTTTAGAATCTTCCTGCCCATTCAGAGGGATATTGCGTTTATAGCAATACCCTCCATTTACACCAGAATTTTCAACCATACATATCTCCAACTGGTCTTCACCCCAAAGGCTCCCCAGACTACCCTCCTCCTCCTTCAAACCACTTCGCCCATATATGCACATTCGCATAACATAATATACAAATGGGCGCAGATGAGCAAAGCGGATGAAGTCCCGGGCTTGGGACCGGCGTAGCAGAGTTATTTTTTTTAGCTTTCTGCAGGGTAGTTAACATAAACTTTACAATCGAATAAATCCAATTGGAAAGGTTATCAGGACTCACATCGACCATACCATGTTAAAAACCTATTTATATTAGACCTATTATTCACCTAGGAACTACCTAGTGGCTTCAGACTTCGTAGATGAATGGTCCCACTTAGTCGCATACGCGACTCTTCCGTGCCGATTTTTTTCTGGCCTTATTTTCTTCTTGTCCTTAACAAAGTCTTCTTGGCTTCCTGTAGGTCAGATCTGAAGACCTTGCATCCTCCTGATCCGGCGACATATTGGATACTTTCCTCCTCGACGAACTTCGCCTTGCATAAGAAGCAGCATGGGCTCTTCTTACAATCTGCTGCCTTGAGGCCAGCTTCTTCGCACTTGAAGCACGCAGCCAACCTATCTACTGCTTGGTAGATTCTGCCTATATGGCCATAGTCAAGGAATTTGTGACACCTTGTGACCATAACTCTCTTACTGATTCTGCAGAATACAAAACCGATTTTGATGTGTCCTATCTTCTCCAATCTGGTAGCGTCTTCCTGGGTGGTGACTACGACAGCGAGTTTCATACCTCGTTTATTTTGCCCGAGGAATGTCACCTTCCTGATTCCTGCTGGTACCGTAGATACTTTGTCTAGGGCCTCCTTGACATCCTGCTGTACGGTGAGGGTGTCCATGTCGCGGATCTCCAGCACAGTCTGCCTGTCCGCCACGTGCACTTTTCCCAGATCGCCGATAACCTTAGTCACCTCTTCGGCGAACAACTTCTTGTTTGAAAACCTTCCAATTTTAATGAGAAGGTCTCCCTTTTTAGTGGGTAAAGCACCCACAACCCTTGTCTGGCTGGCCTCCAGGTCAGCTTCTCTTCGAACTTTCGCCAGCACGTCGGCGAAAGTATTTCCTTCGGCCACTTTGACGATGACTGTGACTCTTCCCTTCTTTTCTAGAACTGGCTTTGGTACCGTTTTGGTCCCCTTGTCTGCTGTCTTTTTGGGAGGTTTCTCCTCTTTCTTCTTTTTAGGGTCCTTAGTAAGCTCAGGATCGCTTCTCTTCCGCTTCTGACTCTTCAAGACAACGTTTGTTAGCATTGCTGCGTTGAAACGGTCACGTCTCGTCCTACGGTCTTTCCTTGCTTCTTCTGACCAAGATAATCCTTGGTAGAATTTCTCATCTTTTCTGTCGGCTGCTGCGTGCTTTTCCTTCACATCCCGAATGAGCGACGTCAGACTTCTCAGTCCATCCTTGATCGTCATGTTGACATTCTTTTGGACCGTATTTAGGCCTTATCATTATTAAACAAAATATATCATACGGTCAAACAACCAAAAAATTACTATTCTTTTGGACCTCACAGGATTTCAGCATCTTGCTGATCTCTTCCTCCATTTTTTGAATGCTTGCTGCCTCTTCCTTCTGCAGCTTAATGCATTCATCCCGATCTTCATTGCAGCTAGCAATGTCAATCACAGAAGCATTACTGAAGACAGAAATACAGCTGGCTTGACTGCTGACGCTACTCGTACTCCCTCGTCTCTCCACCTTGTCCACGATGATCTGTGGCACCTCCAATGCGTTGTTGCCCTCCTGCATCCTTGGGCCACTGGCCACCGCCCGCACGCTCGAAAGCTCTTGACGATCGGAACCAGTGAGGGATTTAGCCGTAGCATTACCCCGCTGGTACTCTTCCTCGTTTTTACAATCACTCATGATGGATGTTTTTTTGTTTGCTGGTTTTGGTCTGCGTCGAGTATTTGATTTCCTCGATACCACCTATTCCTCGAAAGAAATAGGAAGCGTTTACCTATCCGCGACCTGGCGAGATGGTAGTACCCTGTTAAGGCCCGATTGTCCCTCGATACGGGACAAACACCCAGTATGAGCGATTGTAAAAACAAGGAAGAGTACCTGCGGAGTAATGCTTCGGCTGAATCTCTTACTGGTTCCGATCATCAAGCGCTTTCGAGCGTGAGGATGATGGCCAGTGGCCCAAGGATGCAGGAGGGCAACAACGCGTTGGCAGTTCCACAGATCATCGTGGAGAAGGTGGAGAGACGAGGGAGTACGAGCAGTGTGACAAGTCAGGCTAGCTGCATTTCTATTTTCAGTAATGCTTCAGCGAATGACATTGCTAGCTGCAACAAGGACCGAGATGAATGCATAAAGCTGCGGGAAGAAGAGGCAGCATGCATTCTAGCATTAGAAGAAGAGGTCAGTAAGATGATAAAGTCCTGCGAAGTCCAAAGAAATGTCAATATGACAATCAAGGATGGACTTAAAAGCATAACATCGCTCATACAGCAGACCAAGATGAAGCACGCAACGGCTTCAAAAAAGGACGAGATTTTCTACCAGGGATTGACCTGGTCGGAAGAAGCTAGACAAGATCGCAGAGTAAGAAGAGATCGTTGTAACGCAATCGTGTTAGAAACGTCGTCTTAGATGCTCAGAAGCGGAAGAGAAGTGATCCTGAGCCTGCGAAGGATCCAAAAAGGAAAAAGGAGGAGAGACATTAAAAGACTGGAAGTAAGGGGATCAAAACGGTTCCGAAGCCAGATCAGGTCAAGAAGGGAAAAGCCACAGTGATCGTTAAAGTGGCTGAAGGGAAAACTTTCGCCGAAGTACTGGCGAAAGTTCGAAAAGAGGCTGATCTGGAGGCCAGTCAGACAAGGGTTGTGGGAGATTTACCCACTAAAAAGGGAGACCTTATCATTAAGATTGGTGGGTCTTTAAACAAGAAGTTGTTCGCCGAAGAGGTGACTAAGGTTATCGGCGATCTGAGAAAAGTGCACGTGGCGGACAGGCAGACTGTGTTATAGATCCGCGACATGGACACCCTCACCGTACAGCAGGATGTCAAGGAGGCTCTAGACAAAGTATCTACGGTACCAGCAGGAAGCAGGAAGGTGACAGTCCTCGGGCCAAATAAACGAGGTATGAAACTCGCTGTCGTAGTCACCACCCAGGAGGACGCTGCCATATTGGAGAAGATGGGGCACATCAAGGTCGGTTTTGAGTCCTGCAGAATTAGCAGGAGAGTTATGGTCAGAAGTGCCTTGACTATGGCCATATAAGCAGAAACTGCCAAGCAGTAGATAGGTCGGCTGCGTGCTTCAAGTGCGGAAAAGCTAGCCATAAGGCAGCAGGTTGTAAGAAGAGCCCATGCTGTTTCTTATGCAAGGCGAAGTTCGACGAGAAGGAGAACATCTTTCATGTTGCTGGATCAGGAGTATGCAAAGTCTTCAGAACTGCCCTAGAGGAAGCTAAGAAGACCCTGTCAAGAACAAGAAGGAAATAGGCCAGAACAAGAGCGGCACGGAAGAGTCGCGTCAGCGACTAAACGGAACCTCCATCTACGAAGTCTGAAGCCACTAGGTAGTTCCGTAGGTGAATAATAGGTCTAATATAAATGGGTTTTTAACATGGTATGGTCGATGTTAGTCCTGATGTCTAAACAGAAGGTAATCGACAGAGTCCTGTATGTTTCAATTTGTAACAAATTGTTTCTCTATAAAGATTTTACTGTTTTCATAACCTTACCAATTGGATTTATTCGATTGTAAAGTTTATGTTAACTACCCTGCAGAAAGCTAAAAAAAAATAATAATTATTATTATTATTATTATATGTCTTACATGTATTTAAACAATTTTATAAATTATAACAAATTAAAGAAAGAAGAGTAATATTTTGAACCATGTAAAAACAATAACAATTGTGCATGAAAGAAGAAAATTAATATGAAATTATGAAATCAGAACATTAATTGTGCATCAGTTCAACGATCTTCGACATCCTGTGACACGTCGAAAAATATAAAAACATATAACATACATGTTATATGAATTAAGTCATAGAACAGTAAGGACTTTTCAATAACGAAACTTAACAAACGTCGAGTGGGGAAGCTTGTCGCCCAAAAAAAATCTATGGCCGTTCAAGCGATGAAACGCGCGAGAGAGGCAAATAGCATTAGACTGAAGTGACTTTTAAATCGATCTCTTAGAATTCTTCAATTTGCAAAGTATAAATTTTGACAATATCCAAAAATATAAATTTCGAAATAAACTTAACAATCAACGAAGGTCTAATATTAAAACAACACATTCTAAATTTTGAACCATCGAAATTTGCTGAAGAGACGACAACCGTCAGGAAGAAAGCAGACCAAATTAGATTCAATTATAAAAAACTAATTTGAAACTAGAGACGTTTAAGGAACTTTTAAAGTACACTTAAGGATTTTGCAAAATTTTTATTATTTTGCAAGATATTGTTAATTAAACTTTTGGTCACTTTTTTCAGGAATTTTTATCTTGTAAACTATTGGCCCTAAAAAAATGTTTTAGATAAAAATTAAATAAAGTGTATGGAATTTTATTAATATTTTATTAAAAATAATTTTTTAAACTTTTCGCGGAATCTGTTTAAACAACTATTTTTTAAAGTAGTTTTTTCATCAAAGAAATAACCAAATTTCATAAAAAAATTATTTTTATTTAAGCTTGGAATGTCCTTAAAAATAACTGCAATTTGTAAAGATGTATTTTTTTATATTTTCATGAAATTAATTTTTGAATTTTTGATTGCTCGTCATACATACGGCTTGCGTCACTTTTTTCAGGAATTTTTAGTTTGTAAACTATTGCTCCTAGAAAAAAATGTTTTAGATAAAAATTAAATAGAATGTACAGAATTTTAATAATATCTTATTGAAAAATAATTTTTTAAACTTTTCGACAAATTTGTTTAAACAATTCTTTTTTAAAGTTGTTTTTTTCATGAAGGAGATAACCAAATTTTATTTATTTACAATGTCCCCGCGGTCAAAAGACACTTAATGGGTTACTAAAGAAATACAAAAAATGTGTATAGAGAAAAAAAACAAAATTAATTTTAATTTTTGCGTATTATCGCAAATCCTTTGTGTATTATGCTAAACATTTCAAAAATGCTGTCTGATTAGAGAAAAAAAGATCCAGATCCGGACGCATATTGTCAAAAATTCTGTTAACATGGTAACACGCAAATACAATAGGCGAAGTCAAAGAGACAATATTCTGCTTATTCAATTGGAAAAAAGTTCAACATTTCGAGAAGACGACCTTGGAACTCTAAAAAAAATTTCGCTTAACAAGAACGGACAGTCAACTTGAGACGTAATAATTTTAAACAAAAATGTGTCCGCAGTTATTAAATGGCGTTCAGCTAACGTCATGAAACCAAAACGCTGGCATCACAATAAGTAGTCGTAACCCCTATTCAGATATATAACATCCTTCTTAAAAGCCACATATTTTAAAAACCTTTTCTAGATCTACTCAATTTCTTTGTTGTATTTATCGTAGTAGGGATTCCATATTATCCTGACATACTCTGTTCGTGAACAAATAAAAGTATTAAACAATAAGCAATATGTATTAGATTCAGTCCAGTGCCCCGAAGAACGAATTAGGTACCCCAGTGCCCTCGCCGCAGCAGAAACCGTATTACTGATATGTTCATTAAATGTTAAGTTAGAAGAAAAAGTCACACCAAGATCGCAAGTAGAAAAAACACGTTCTAAAGATACATCACCCAACCTGAAATCGTAAAGGACAGTTGCTTTCCCTCTATAAAAAAATATGACTAGATTTTTAAAGTTAATAGAAAGTTTATTGGCCAAACACCAATCCCTCACGCAGTCAAGATCAGACTGAAGCTGCAAATTATCTTTAGATGAGAGAATCCAAGCTTCAATAAAAATATTTTTTTATGAAATTTGGTTATTCCCTTTATGAAGAAACTAATTTAAAAAATAATTGCTTAAACAAATTTGTCGAAAAGTTTAAAAAATTATTTTTTTATAAAATAGTATTAAAATCCAATACTTAATATTAGAATTATTCGCTGATAGAATGTTTTCAAACATAAAGATTTCAACTATATCAGCACATAGTAACATCTATTAGATGTCAATTGAACTCTTTGGTTTAGAGTTAGGTGTTACATATGATAATTACTTCGATATGGTTGTCGATGAGTAATTATCAATTTTTAAAATGAATTTTGTTCTGAAAAAATAAGCTGCGTTAACGACTGCACTGGGCATCTGTGAGGACTCGAACCCTACTTTATAGCTGTCTGTAGCGGGACCTACGCCTATTAATGCACTTTGCTAACACAGCGTGGGCGAACACACTTCTTATATTCTCAGATCAAGCCCATCACTATTCGAAAGCTATGTAGTTATTGAACTGGGGTTCGACTCCTTATAAATGCACAATGCATTTGTTCACACAGCTTATCTTTCCAGATCAAAATTAATTTAAAAAATTAATAACTACTTATCGACAACCATATCGAAGTAAAACAATATATGAGAATATATCAATCAATCCAAGTCAGGTTAATAATAAAAAACACACATGTCTATTTTAACGTTTCGACAGTCACAGCCGTCCTCTTCAGAACGAAAAAAGACATCACGAGCACTTATCAATTAATATTCATTGTCGGACATCACATATTTCGTTCTGAAGAGGAAGGCTGTGACTGTCGAAAGGTTAAAATTGACATGTATGTTTTTTATTATTAACCTGACTTGGATTGATTGATATATTCTCATATATTGTTTTATATATTTGACCAAGTGATAAATTCTATTGATATCATATCGAAGTAATTATCATATGTATCCATTGATTCATTCAAATGATTTATTTTAAAAAGTTTAATATCTTTGGTGAATATGGACGAAAAATGTTCATTGAAGGCTCAAAAGATGCACCTAAAAAACTCAACAAAACTAGAAAAAACATTCATAGGTCTCTTAACATTTTTTTAAGTTATGGGCAAAAAACACTTTTTTAAAAAATTAAAAATAAAAAAAATGTTTATTTAAACTTTATTAATCTGTCTTAAAGTACTCTCTTTTTATGTCCGCAGATGAGACCTACAATTTTAAAAAATTCAATCCAAAAGCTCTTCATATTTTGGCGACATTTATGAAAATGTGATGTTGACACAAACACTTACGGAATGAAATTTTTTAAAAATATAATTTTTGAACTCCTGATGTCAAATAACATAAAGATATTTCAAAAAATTGAAGTAAAAAAACTTTGGTATTACAATACTTCCTCTATATGAGGAAGCAATAATAAAGTATTTATTTAATAATTTTCGTTTTTTTGCGCTTTAAACTTTAAGTAACCCATTTTGCCCCACTTCCCCCTACCTTTCCAACTTTTTCTCTTTGATAATAAGAAAATTCACTGAAGAAAAAACAGAAAATTGATCATTCTTTAGTGTTACAATTGAGATGCATAACTTCTTCCGAAATCTAATTTTGGAACTTAATTGACATAAAACCATTTAACATAAATATCATTTGACGTCCTACGTAAAAAGATTATCGGTAAACTCCGCAGAGTCACTCTGCGAAGATACCGCGAAGTGAATCCGCAAATTTTCCGCGGAATTATTATTTTCTTAAATATGATGAAAAGTCACAAAACAAGTTAAATTGTAAGAAAACTGATGTACAAGAATATTATTTACGGTTATCCAGGCAATCCATAAATATTTTTAATCTAAACTGTAAAAACCGAAGAATCAGCATATTTAACGTATCCTGACAATATTAAAATAATTTCAAGCTATTCAGCTAGCCATAACTTTACTCACGGTTATCCGGGTATGATCCACAGTATTTTGTTAAAATTTTGTACAATTTCAAAGGTAAGTTTCTTTTCAAGATCGATCACTTCGATATTACCCACGATTATCCAGTTGGCCTGTCACTATTTTCAACATTACCAGAGGATCCTAAGTTTCAAATTTAAAAGGTAACCTAACCTGGACAAAACAATGAATCTACATAACACCCGCGGTTATTCAGGCATCATGTTAATATTTTAAACAATTTCTAAGGTAAGTTAACATAACCTGTCGAATATGATGCATTAGATAATTCTCAACTGATATCCATGTATCAAGTCATTTTTTGATCAATTTCAAAAGTAAGTTAGCATAATATGTCAAACAAGATGCATCCAGCTAATCATTTACTGTTGTCAAGGTATCCGGTCAATTTTTTAATAAATTTCAAACGCAAGTTAACATAGTCTGACAAAGACAAAGCACCAGCTTATCAACCACTGTTATCCATAGTTATTCTAATCAATGTTATCATATAAAAATTTAATTACTTATGAAATATTATACACTGATTCGAAACAGAATTTCGTGAGCATTTTAATCAAACCACCCCCTGTCGATATTTATCAAAGTTACCGTAAGAAAGGCTAATTTCGCTGAAGTAGGGTAAATTCGCTCAACAGATAGCTATTTTTTTTAATTCGATTGACATACTTTTTAGACAGAAATATTTAAGATTTACAATTGTTTTGGTTAATATAAATAGTAAACTTTAATTTTAAATTTATTTTCAGCAGATTCATTGACAACTTTCAATAAAAATTATATTTAAACACAAGTAAGTAATTTTCATATTTATCAAGTAGTATGAAAACGTAAATAATAAAGATTTTTTTCGAAGTTTTTAAGTTGAATCCTTCTTAATATTACATTTCCTGTATCACCAACATGATTTTTATAAAACACAAAACTGAAAGCAATAAATAGATTCTGCAAAAAATGAATTTAAAAAAATTTTAAATTGTAGTGTAAATTTGCTCAGGAAATAAGTCTACAAAAAAGATGTGTGGGCTTTGATATTTTAAGTATGTTATTTATTTTAATTTATAATTCGATTTTTTTAAATAATAGTACTCTTATAACTGACAATTAAACGATTTGAAGCGGTTTAAGCACTAAACTGTCAAACTTATCCTTATTTTCTATGGTTATGAGTACGTTTAATTGAATAAATGAATGTAATTATTTATTGATAATATAATATTAAATATTTATTTCAATAACTTTAGACATTGTTCTTAATTTTTTTCTTTATTGATTCTATAGAATATTTAGTATTACTTTTGCAGATTATAATAATTATATTTTGCCAGAATAATAATGGTGAGCGCATTTACCCTCATTTAAAGGTAAAGTCGCACAAAACAAAACGGCTTATAAATAATTTTCTGCTGTATATTTTAATTTCTTTATGCAGTAATAGGAAAGAGAAAGGGTTAGAGATTATATATTTTCAGTGCCAATATTTATTGTTATCGTTTCCCGAAATTAATTTGGTACAATTTCAAAGGTAGGTTTACTTTCAAGATCTATCACCTCGATATTACCCCCAGTTATCTAGTTGGCCTGTAACTATTTAAAACATTTCCAGAGAATCCTAAGTTTCTAATTTGAAAGGTAACCGAACCGGCCAAAACAATGAATCTATATAACAGCCGCGGTTATCCAGGCATCATGTTAATATTTTAAATAATTTCTAAGGTAAGTTAACATAACCTTTTAAATATGATGCATTAGATAATTCTCAACTAATATCCATGTATGAAGTCATTTTTTGATCACTTTCAAAAGTAAGTTAGCATAATATGTCAAAGAGGATACATCCAGCTAATCATCTACTGTTGTCCAGGTATGCGGTCAATTTTTTAATAAATTTCAAAGGTAAGTTAACATAGCCTGGAAAAGACAAAGCACCAGCTTATCAACCACTGTTATCCAAGTATCTGGACATTATCTTGTACAATTCCAAAGTAAGTGAACCTACCCAGTCAAACACGATGCACCAGTAAATAAACTACAGATATCATATAATATGGTCTTTTTTTAAATCAATTATAAAGGTTAGTTAACATAACATGTCATAAACGATACAAATGATGATTATTTAATATTATCAAGATATCCTGTGGAATGTTTGTACAATTTCAAAAGTAAGTCAGTATAACCTACTCAGGATGGTACACCACCTACTAATAACCCAATTATATCCAATGATATTCAAACAATTTCAAAGTTAAGTCAACGTAACTTGTTATACTCAATACACCTGCTAACGATCTTGTCCATATATTTAGTCGATTGTTTGGATAATTTTCACTGTTAGTCAACAAAACCGGTCCAAGACAATGCACAAGTAAATGACCCACAGACATCCAGGTATAGGGACACTTTTTTTAACCATTGCAACGGTAACTTAACATAAAAATTAAAAACGGTACACCTGTTAATCATCTACGATTAACAAGGTATTATTTGGCAATTTCAAAGCTAAGTCAAGACCACCTGACGAAGACGATATACCAGCTAATCACCTAGTTATCCAGCTATCCGGATATCATTTTGGTCAATTTAAAGTATAAGTTAAACTAACCTTGTAATATCGATGCACCAGCTTATCGCCCACTCTTATCCAGATATTTGGTCATTATTTTGGACAATTTTAAGGATAAGTCAACATAACCTGTACTAGACAATGCAGCATCTACTAATAATACCTACTGTTATTCAAAGATATCTTGTTGAATATTTGAACAATATGAAAGGTAAGTTAACGTAACCTGTCAAAAACAATAAATTGACATAACAATAGCGGTTATTCATGTTTCATGTTAATATTTTAAACAATGTACAAGGCAAGTCAATATAATCTATCAAATACGATACAATTGCTAATCACCTAATGTTATTCAGATATCCAGACGAATGTTTGGACAATTTTAGAGTCAATATAACCTACCATACACGATATCCCTGCTAATCATCTAATGTTATCCACATATTTAGTCGAATGTTTTGGACAATTTCAAATGTAATTTAACATAACCTGAGGATGCATCAGCTGATAACCCACTGATATTTTAAGATATGCTGTCAAATATTCGAACAATTTCAAAGGTACGCCGACGAAACCTGTCATATACAATACACCTGCTAATTGGCTAAAGATATCCAGATATGTAGTCAAATATTTGGAGAAGTTCAGGTTTAGTCAATGTAGCCTGTCATACATGATACACCTGTTAATTATCTAATGTTATCCAGATATTCAGTCAAATGATTAGACAATTTTGATATATGGATAACATTAGATAATTAGAAGGTGTATCGTGGATGACAGGTTACGTTCACTTACCGTTAAAAATGTCCAAACATTTGACTGAATATCAAGATAACTTTAGATAATTAGCAGGTGTATCGTTTATGACAGCTTATGTTAACTTACCCTTGAAATTGTTTGAATATTCGAAAGAATGTCGTTCGATATCGTTGGGTTATCAGTAGGTGGTGTATCGTCTTGGGAAGGTTATGCTGACTTACCTTTGAAATTTTACAAACAATTTGCTATCTTGATATCTTGAAAATATTAGATAATCATCATTTGTATGGTTTATGACATGTTATGTTAACTTACCTTTGAAATTGATTACAAAAATGACCGTATTACTTGATATCTATAGTGAATTTACTGGTACATCGTTTTGCTCTGGGTAGGTTCACTTACTTTGGAATTGTCTAAAATAATGTTCGGATACTTGGATAACAGTGGTTGATAAGCTGGTGCTTTGTCCTTGTCAGGCTATGTTAACTTGCGTTTGAAATTTATTAAAAAATTGACCGGATACCTGGACAACAGTAGATGATTAGCTGGATGCATCTTGTTTGACATATTATGCTAACTTACTTTTGAAATTGATCAAAAAATGACTTGATACATGGATATCAGTTGAGAATTATCTAATGCATCATATTCGACAGGGTATGTTAACTTACCTTAGAAATTGTTTAAAATATTAACATGATGCCTGGATAACCGCGGGTGTTATGTAGATTCATTGTTTTGTCCAGGTTATGTTACCTTTTAAATTTGAAACTTAGGATCCTCTGGTAATGTTGAAAATAGTGACAGGCCAACTGGATAATCGTGGGTAATATTGAAGTGATCGATCTTGAAAAGAAACTTACCTTTGAAATTGTACAAAATTTTAACAAAATACTGTGGATCATACCCGGATAACCGTGAGTAAAGTTATGGCTAGCTGAATAGCTTGAAATTATTTTAATATTGTCAGGATACGTTAAATATGCTGATTCTTCGGTTTTAACAGTTTAGATTAAAAATATTTATTTATACTGCCAACGCGTTGTTGCCCTCCTGCATCCTTGGGCCACTGGCCATCATCCTCACGCTCGAAAGCGCTTGATGATTGGAACCAGTGAGAGATTCAGCCGAAGCATTACTCCGCAGGTACTCTTCCTTGTTTTTACAATCGCTCATTCTGGGTGTTTGTCCCGTATCGAGGGACAATCGGGCCTTAACAGGGTACTACCATCTGGCCAGGATGGGCCCTGAACCGCCTCCGTTAGTTACATAGACGTTATAGCATTGCCGGAGCATTGATGCGACGTCTATGATATCCAGTGTCAGGTGAGCTAAGAAACTCGGACCTCGAAGGTCGGTGTATCTCTCCCATGGACCAGAAGTAAACTTCGGGCCATGATCGCTGAGTAGACACTATCATTATATTTATTAGCCTCCACACTAAGTCTATTAATAATAGAGTTTTTAAGGTAAAATGTTCTGACAGTTGTCAATTTAAGTAATAGTGATCGACGAGTAATTTTTTGTGGAACATAAAATTTAAATAAACTCAAAATATGAGGACAATCAACCAACCCATTTATTATCTTGAAAAATAAATGAGATCTGCACATAATAATCTCGTAGTAAGCGGGAGGATATTCAGTACAGACTGAAGTTCAGTGTAATCATGACTATAATAGTCAAAGCGCAAACCAATTTGTTTAGCTGCAAATCGTAGAAATATATTTTGTACACGTTCAAGTCCAATCATAAGTTCAGCTGGATGAGGATGCCACAATACAGAAAGAAACTCTAACTGTGATCTAACAAGCGAAAAATATAAAGATCGTAGTGCAATTATGTTTCGAAAATGTTCAGCATTTCTCATGACGAAGCCTAAGACTCTAGTAGCTTTATTAATAGTCAAAGAAATATGTTGAGAAAAAGAAAAGGATGAATCCATCAAAATCCCAAGGCCACGAATTGTAGTTACTCTATTAAGAACCGCAATACGAATCGATTAATTAGTATTACTAACATCTCTAGATCTAGTACATGAGATTACATTACATTTTTTAATATTTAAAAAAAGATTATTATTTTTGTCCAATGTTGTTATTTTTTAAGATCACACTGCAATGCAAAAAAATCACTGTCACTAGAGATAGATTTGAAAACTTTGAGGTCATCAGCAAACAACAAAAATTAACTTAATGTAAAACAAGTTTTTATATCATTAATAAAAAGTAAAAATAAAAATGGTCCCAAATTCGATCCCTGGGGAACGCCTGATGTAGCCATAAAAATATCTGAGAAAGTATTGTTAACTTTAACTGAAAGCAGTCTGTTTGGTAAATAATTTTCCATCCAATCAGTTAATTCCACAGAAAACCCCAGAGCTACAAGATAAGGACCAATTGAATAAAATATAGAGAGGTTCAACAAAAGAATAGCAGCATGATTTCAGGAGAGAAGGGGGAATATTATCAGGACCTGCTCCTTTATTTACATCTAGAGCTTTAAGCTTCAACAGAATTACTTTCCTTGATATATGAGAAACAGTGATTAAATTAGTATGCATTACAAAGTCATTAGCCAATAGATTTGTCGAAGGCAAAGTGTACACAAAACTAAAAAAGTCCTTAAAGCAATTAGCAACATTCAAATCAGTATCAGCAATAAAATCAATATAAAAAATTTCGTTTGGTAATCCAATATTCTCTCTTAATTTATTAACATATCGCCAAAATTATTTAGGGCAGGTAGTAACTGAACTTTCTACACGCGCGATGTAATTGTTAAAACATAATTTTGAAGTTTGTTTACACTGTCTTCGCAAGTTCGAAAAAAATAAATAATCAGTTACAGATCTAGAGATTTTGTATGTAAGGTGAGCAGCCTTTTTCAACGCGATCAAACGCTTAAGATCACCACTGAACCATGAAGGTTCAATCAACTGTACGCTAGAATTACACGTGGTAGATGGAGATATAACATTTGTCGTAAAGATCAAGGGTGGGTGGAAGTTATCAACTGGCAGTAGAGGTTCAGATGTAATGTTTAGTGTAAAGTTTAAAAAATTACATAATACATTACTTTATTTACAGTTAACTTTATAATAGATTATTATTATTTTAATCACACCTTTCCAATTTTTTTGAAAATTTTGTTTTAAAATATAAAATTGCTTGACTTATTGCACGATTTAAATATTATATCATTAAAGGTTATAAAACTGACTGTAAAACTATTTTTTTAGAAAGGATTAATTTTTGCCGAGTGTCATCCAGAATAAAATGAACCTTCTACCTTTCTGTAAATTGTAGATTCTAGTACACCTTTCAATAGTTTGCAAATGATGTGCTACATGGACAGCGAAGCATTTTTGAAGCACGAGCTTTCGACGCTGTTCTTTACCTGATTTCAGCATATTGGATTTTAAATATTGCTTTTCCCACTCATGCAAAATTACAATTTCATTTTATTTCTATTGCAATTCTGAGACAATCAGGATTAAAGCAAATGAAAGGCAATGTTCTTAAGGGGGGAGCCTACTTTACATGGTAAAAAAATCGATTTTTTTTGCTTAAATCTTTAGAAAATACATCCAAGAATATGTACCTAAAGTTTTAGAGGCCAATCTAAATTATTTTTCAAGCTTTTCGTTGATTTTTGTCGAGTGTAAAAAGTTAAGTTAAAAATCATTTAAGGTTGCAACCAATTGTTGAATTGTTATAAATAAACTAGAGGAAATGTAAAAAAAAAATTATTTTTTTATTTTTCTAAAGAAGATAAAATTTTGTTCAGTGACTTAAAATCGCGATTTTTTTATGCAAAATTCGAGCATATTTATAACATTAATAATTGCTTGGCCACCCGCCGGGTGGTCCGTCGGTAGCGCTAAAGTTAAAGCGTGTTTTTTTTCGAATTTCACTTTTTACGAAATTTACTAACTCGTGGGCAGGATTGACAGAAAACGCCTTGACCGATTTTAATGAATGATGTCTTGTTTTACTCAGTATTAATCCCTCTTCTATTTGAACTAAAAAAAATTTAAAAACATTTTTTAAAACAATTTTCAGAACCAGTTAAAGTCATTATTTTTTTTCAAAAAAATTATTTTTCTGTTTTTATCACTCAAAATTATCGAATTTTACGATTTCTTTGGAATTTTTTTAGTTCAAATAGAAACTACATATGTAAACTTTAAAATTTTTCTTTATTTTTATGTTTCAAACAAGAATTGCGGTCTGTATCGTGCCCGCCGTTTTTTAAGTCCAGATGGGCACTGCCAACTATAATTAATTTTAACTTATCTATTTTTTAATATTTCATGTCAAAAATTTTTCACAAATGCCTTAAATATGTACAAAAACATCACAAAAAGCCCGGAGGTCTAAGTTATTTTTCTCCTTCCTAAAAAAATTCTTAAAAAGCGCTATTTTTAAGCCTTCTAAAGTAGGCTCCCCCCTTAAATCTAGTGTACTTAATGACGCTTTGCAATTAGCTCAGGTCGCAGAGTGATTTTGTCTTTGTCATTTCTTAATGTTACAACATTTTCGTGTTCCGTTTCTTAATTAGGAATAAAGATAAATTATAATATAATCTATTATTATAAATGAGATATAATTATATATTACATATGTTATTTCCTTTCAAAAAACTTTTTTTTTAAATTTTCTTGTTTGAATTAATTAATTCATTCATTCATTACTTAATTGATTGAATTTATGTTTTATTATATAGTTTCTAATGTAAATATGCTTCAAAATTTAATGAATTGTCCAATTATTTAACATTTTACAATGTAATATAGAGAATTTATTAATATTTTAAAAACAGAATTTAGGTTTAACAAATTATTAATAATGGTATTATTATATTATATTATTATACTTTATTATTATATTTTATTATTATATTTTATTATTTTATTTTATTATTATATCTTATTATTATATTTTATTATTATATTTTATTATAGAAAGCTATAAAGTTATTTTTGCTATTAAAAGTTTATTTATATAAGCCTAAGAAAAACAAAAGAATGTTTTACCTATGTGAAATTGGTAAAAAAGTACATTTATCTGCAAGAATCTAAATAATTACAAATTAAATATTATGTGATTTTAAACTTATGATTCTAACGGAAGAAGACTGACTGACTTAAATTATTATATCATATTCAATACTAATTTTATATGAATTTAGATATTTTTCTATTTAAATTATTTATTTCTTATTTGATGTACAATTTTTGTTTACTTCGAGATATATTTTATATTATACCCCCTCTTTTTTGTTAAAACAGGGGTTGTTTGTTATAAATTAAATATTGGTTTTTAGCCAAATTCACTAAAATTATTTGTTTCAATGACTTTGTTTTCAAGATACGCTACGGAGAAGTAACCAGTTTTGTATCTCATAAAATCTAATTAAAAAATAATTAGTCATTATAGAGCTTTTTTATTTGGACACTATGTTCGTCTCTTGACTTAAAACCTATGATCTTTTACATAATTTTGAGGTTATGTTCGCCCTAGACTTATGATCTTTGATCTCATTTTTAAGGTTATGTTGGTCTACGACAGGAAGTTATGTTAAATATACTATAGCTACTTGTTTGCAACTTCAGAGCGATGATCTTTTACATAGTTTTGAGGTTATGTTCGTCCTAGACTAATGATCTTTGACCTGATTTTGAGATTATGTTGGTCTACGACAGGAAGTTATGTTAAACAAACTATTTCTACTTGTGTCCAACTTGAGAGCGATAATTTTTTACCTGATTTTGAGATTATGTTCATCTATTGCAGGAAGTTATGTTAAATATACTATAGTCATTTGTAGACAACTTCAGGGCACTGAATCTGGCCGCGAAATCTTTTTATAATAAAAGGGAAAAAATTATTAATGAATTATTTATAAATTAATATAATTTCTATTTCATATTTAAAGATCATGTGACTTAAAATGGTTGATACATCCCTAAACTTTACACTGTAAAAAATTTGGGAAAATTTCCCTAAGGTTTCTTGTGGAATATTCCACAAATATATAAGGAAAAGTATTTTTACTACGATTTTGTGGAATTTTCCACAAATTAGTGAAGTTTTCTACAAACTTGTGGAAAAGTGACAAAAATGTAGGAAATTTTCCACAAAGTGTAGGGGAAAAAATTTTTCACTACAATTTTGTGCAATTTTCTACAAAATAGTGAAAATTTCAACAATCTAATAAGGAAATTTTTATAAAATTTTAGGGAATTTTTCACATAATAGTAAGAAAATGTATTTTCATGAAAGCTGTGTGGAAATTTCAGAAAATTAGAAAAAATTTCCACAAAGTAGATGAAATTTTTAAAAATGTTATGAAATTTTGCACAATATAAAAAGGAAAGTAAATTTTATTACCATTTTGTGAAATTATTCTAAAACAAGTTAATTTTGACAAAATTGCATGTACAAAATTATTAATAGTTTTTCTAAGTGTATGTTTTATAGACTAAAAATTCAATTAATGTTAGTATTATATTAAGACGGATATTTAAATATTACTGGAATGTTGCTGCAATATTATACTATAATGTTGATACCATTACATGTAACATTACTGCAAACATTGTCTTATTTAGATTTAAAAAAAAAACAGTTTTGACTATAGAAAAAATACTTAGAAGAACTGAAATTAATTCAACTTTGCAATTATTGTAATAAATAAATTATTATTAAAATTTTTTGTTCTATTTATAATGGAAATTATTTCTTAAAAATATAAAGTTCTTTGGTAAACAATTTCTTACTGAAACATGTTTACCAAACAATTATAAAATATTTTTTCACTTACAGAAAGCATTGCCATAAATAGTTAAGCTTAGTAAAAGATATATATCATGGGCCATAAAATTTTTTTATCTTAGGCAAAAATGTAAAATTTTGTAAAGAATTTTCTCGTTTTGAAACGTTTGGCACATCTGGTTTGTCTTAGGATGACCAACATCAATGGTTTCTCGTTGCAAGAGAACGTATTTTATGAGTTTCTCAGGACCCTTTTTTTTATAAATTTAGTTGGGTAGAAAGATTGTGAATTTTTTTTCTATTGAAATATAAGGAGGAAATGTACGGAAATTTTAGTCATTTCCTACGAAATTTCCATGGAAAAGTCTTTTAAAATGGTTTTACACGTCAGTTGCTCTTCAGCTTTCGTGAGAGTAAAACCACGAGTGAAAAAAATTAAAAGATATTAAATACATAGTGATAGTTCTACAAATAGTGAATGAACAATTCTTAACTGTATACCATTCTTGAACGACATTAAAGGATTATAAGAAAAGGTAAATAAAATTTTGATTTTACACTGAAATCTGGATCGGTGAGCTCTGGATCGCTGAGACTCTGTTTACATAGTTTATAGGCGAGGGAAGGTAGAGGGCCGAGCGGGGACTCTAAAGTGGCGATCAGTGCCGTACATAACTGTAGAGAAAAAAGGTTCGCAGTGCCCGATGCTATTAAAGCATTTACAGAAACACGAAAAATAAATCATTATTTAACAAATAAATAAAGATATGAAATCGCTACGAATATTGAGGCAGGAAAAACTAAAGAAAATGAATATTAATTAATATTAAAATATTATAATGAAATTTTAAAGGAAACGTGCACGCATAAAATCCTTCGTACGGCCCTGTTTGTTTTGCTTTTCAGTCTCAACTGATCCTCTGGATCGGTGAGAAGCCATCCCCGATCAGTCTCACCGATCCAGATTCCAGTGTATATAATATATGTAATGGGTTAAATTTTCTCAAGTGGACAATAAATTTTCAAAAGTTGAAATTTACCAATGAAATGTACAAAAAGATAGATCTTCTAGATTTACGAAAAACCTGTATATTTCATTAAAAAATATTCAATTGTTTATTTTTTATAAACAATTGAAATTTAAGCTTATCTTTAAACAAAAATTAACAAAACTTAATGAAGATCAATCTTCGTCTCTCGAATTTATTCAACGGTAAATATTTTCATATTAAACTAATTTTGTAAAATTTTTCTGTTTCTTATTTGTTTCTATTTTTCTTTTACTATTTATTCAAATACATCTTTTGTTTAAAAAAATCGTATGTTTCAGTTGCAATTAAATGAAATTTTTAAATAATTTTATGTTAATTGTTAAATATAAAAAATGTTTATTTTTGCAGTATGTTGTTGGACATTAATCCTCCTGAAGGAAATAAAAGGAAATCTAAGAATTATCCGAAGATTGTGTGATCCATTATCAAAAAAATTGATTGACAATGTTGTAAAGTTCAGTGGCAATACTTTCAGTTAATATAATTCTAAATTTTTATTAGCATTTGATATTTAGAAAATATTTTTGTTCACTTACAATAAGATAATAAACAAAATTTTAAAAATATGTTCGAGATTATTTCAACCTTACTAACCAATCTTCCTAATTCTTCAAATTATATGAAACTTTTAAAAAGAAAATTAACATAGCTTTGTAATAAAAAATTCCCTAATATATTGTAAAAAAAAATTCTCTAAAATTTTACAGTAAAAATATCTCAGTGTTTTAAGGAGAAAATTCATCAAATTTTTTAAGGAAAACATCCACAAGACATTTAAAGGGGAAATTCCTAAGACTTCAAAGGGAAAATTCTACAAGATTTTAAAAGAAAATTTCCTCCAGATTTTATGGAATATTTCCAAAGATTTCAAAAGGAAATTTTCTACAGCTTTTAGGGAATTGTCCTCGATTTTAAAGGAAAATTCCCTAAGGTTTGAAGGGGAAAATTACACAAAATTTAAGGAAAAATTCCACAAAAATTAAGGGAAAATTCCCCAAGGTTTCAAGGGAAAAATTCCACAAAATTTAATGGAAAATTCACCATGGTTTCAAAGGAAAAATTCCACAAAAATTAAGGGAAAATTCCACAAAATTTAAGGGAAAATTCCCCAAGGTTTCAAGGGAAAAATTCCACAAAATTTAAAGGGAAAATTCCCCAAGGTTTCAAGGGGAAAATTCCTCGAGATTTCTTGGGAAAAACTCCCCAAGTTTTCGTAGTGAATATTTACCTTTTTTGGTTAAAATTGCGTCACCAAGATTTTGGGGAATTTTCCCCAAAAATTTTTTACAGTGTAGCATTATTTCCATTTAATGTAAAAATACAATTGATTTGCCTTTTATTTCATATGAAAATCACTTGAAATATATTTTAATATAAAAGTTATATTTAACATAAAGTTCATTTTACACGTAATAATATTTAACATAGAAACATCATCGCAAATTTTAAAAGTAACCAATTAAATATTATAAACAATATTATAATTCGACAATTTTGGTGGCAACTGAATTACACCGTCCTACAAAATTTAACTTTATTTTTCACACACACCAAAGTGAAACATTTTCGAAAACTAGGACAAAAAAATACCCGTGTCTGGCCGTTTTGCTGTTACTCGGGGTTTTTGAGATCGCTGATTAAGAATCTTTAGTCAGATTTTCAAAATTCGAAACGTAGGATCAAAATGTAGATTATAGATCTAGAATGAAACTGGAAAATTTAATTGTGTGATTATTTTTTATTTTTGCAATTAAATATTCTTAATTTTTTAAAATGATTTTTAAACTACTAACTTTTTCATATAAAACAAATGTCAATAGTTGATATTTTCACTTTAAAAGCATTGTTTAACAATTACTTTATATTTAATCATTCATCTTACTTACGCTTCCTATTATCAAATATATTTACTTACCACAAAGTTTGCTTAGTCATTAATAAATGTCCAATATGCCAAAACACATTTGTCAAAGCATTGAAATTTTTTGTAATCTTCATCTTCATAAGATCCGCCATTTTGAATTTTGAAAAACTGACATGAGATTCGTAATCAGCGACCCCAAAAACCCACAAGCAAAGTGTTTCAGGCAAATTAAATCATTTGTTTAAAAAGTTGTCCACCATATTGTATCCGCCGTTTTGAATTTTGAAAAACTGACATAAGATTCGTAATCAGCGACAAAAAAACCCCAAGCAACGA
The DNA here is from genome assembly GCA_032873175.1 of Leptopilina drosophilae. Lineage (NCBI taxonomy): Eukaryota > Metazoa > Arthropoda > Insecta > Hymenoptera > Figitidae > Leptopilina > Leptopilina drosophilae. The sequence goes on from CM065478.1 coordinate 46,062,641, forward strand.
GTTTCAGGCAAATTAAATCTATTTTTAAAATATAACTTCTCACTTTTCATTTAAGAGTTTTTTCACCACTAGAAGTCAAAAACGACTTGATACAGCAAAACGGACAGACACGGGTATTTTTTTATCCCAGTTTCCAAAAATCTTTGATTTTTTTGTGTGTGAAAAATTGTGTCGGACGGTGTTATATGTCAAATGAGGATTATGTGTAATGACTTATTCGTTAAATGAAATATATTAAATTTTTGTCAAATGAATTTAATGTGAAATAAATTTTATAACAATTATAATTCATGTTAAATGATTTTTTTGTCAAAAGAAATTTATGTTAAATGATTCTTAATTTGAATGGGAATCATGTTTTATGAGTTTTATGTAACATAAAATTTGTGTTAAATGAATTTGATGACAAATGATATAATTATGTTACATGGTTTTTTGTGCAATGAAATTTGTTACAAATAATGTTTATTTTATGTGAATTTTAAGTTAAGTGGTTTTACATCAAATAACTATTTTGTCAAAAAAGTTTTCAGGAATAAGCATGCGCCTCGTTACAATTTGAGTAAATCATTTCTATCTTTTGCATAGTTTTTTCATATACCTATTTTGATTTTTTGTATTCTGCTTTAATTTTGCTTCTGCCGCTAAATTCTCTTTTGCCTTTGTAATTGAATTTTTACAGGCCACCAGAAGTTTTATCCAGCAACGTACTCAAGGTGAATGTACAATTCGCTGACCGTGGAAGTGAACGTCAGAAAATTCTCTACCGTCAGAACACTCGGTATATAAGGCAATGATGTAAGAAGATAATCGTGTAAAGAGTACTATTACATTTTCGATTCTCGAGTAATGAAGAAATAAAAAATTTCCTTTTTCATTTATTAAAACAAGAGTTAATTTTTAAAAAAATTTATTACCATTTTACTTTATTATTTGTATTATAAATTATCAACTAATGTAACATTTGTAATTCCGTTTCGCCAGGAAAAATAATCATTCTCCCCACAATTTTTTCTGCAGGAGGATTTTTTTAATTGAATTTTTTAATAATTACTATTTTTTTCCTTCAGTAATGATTTGTTTGCTATTACTTCCTTTTATTCGTTCTGTCAATTGTAGTAGTCGTTTAAGGATATGATTACCTCTTGCTGAAGTTCCCTCAAAAAAATAATTCTTCTTTCTTTAGCTTTACTAGGTCGTTATTAATTTTTCCTTTTTTCATTTGTTTTGTTTATTTCATTGTGAAATATATCATCAAATGATGAATTTCACTCAGAAAAGTAATTCTTGAAGAGTAAGTAAGAAATATTATTTACGAATTTTTGATTCATAAAAATTGTTTCTACAAAAAAGGTATTTACAAAAATCAGAGAAATGTCAATAAAGAAAAGATAGGAAAGTACAGGAGCACAATAAACTTTAATTTCATCAAAAATCTCTTTTCTCAAATTACCCTCCAATTAAATTTTCTCATAAATATTTTTAGAGTGGAAATTTGAAAATTAATTTTTCTCATAATTTTTTTCCACACCCCACTTCCATCATCATCATCTTCCTCTACTTCTGTCACTCTATCCACAGAAAGCAGACACCAGACGAAACATGTAAAAGAAACGAAAGATAAGGAAATAAATGAAATCGGATAAATAATAATAATGAAAAAGTAAAAAAGAATAAGAAAGGAAATAAATGGACGTGAGTGGTCTTGTCTTGAGATCTTGTCGAGAAGGTTGAGAATGTGGGAGAGAATTTACTGTTGGTATAACTCCAGGAAGCAAACGCGAAACTAATGCCTTAGAGCTAAATTCTTTTCAGGAATGGTGATTTAGAAGATAAAGAGAGTTAATTTTGGATCAAGAAAAAAAGGCAAGAAGAAGATGAAGATGACGAAGACGAAGAAGATGATGATAATGAAGAAAAGGAGAAAGAAGAAATCAGAGAAGGTGGAGTAAAGGTTTGTCGGATTCGCGGGGCACCCAGTATACAAGGAGCAAGAGAGTTTCTGTGCAAAGTAAAAAGGAGCTTGGGTCGTTGGCCGCAACTCGCCGTGACCCAGTGCGAGTGCTAAGGACATTGACTCTGCCATCGCCATCCGCGATACAAACTTCCCTCCATGTCCCACCTCCTCTGCATCCACGTCCCACCGAGCCCTCTCCCACCCTCGCTCCCGTATCGCCTACCGATTCTTCTTCTCCTTCTTATTTATTTTCTTCTATTTCTTCTTTTTTGTCTGTTCGATTTTTATCTTCTCCCTTTTAATCTTCGCAATATTTATATTCTCCTCTTTTATCTTCCCATTCTTTGTCATCACCTTTATTATCTTCTTTTGTTTTTTCTTCTACTTCTGCCTATTCTCTATCTTCTTTATTTACTTCTTGTTCTTCTTCTTCATTATCTTCAACTTTTTATCATCTTTATTTTTTTAGTTTTATCTTCTACTTTTCTATCTTCTCTTTTCTTACCTTCTGCTTTTTTATCTACTTCCTTTTCTTCTCCTTCCTTACTTTTTTATTTTTTATCTTCTCTTTATTTTCTCTTTTCTTCTTCTTTATTTTCTCTTTTTAATCTTTACCTTCTTCATTATTCTTTCCTTCCTTATCTTCACCTTCTTTTTTATCTTCCACTTCTTTATCCTCCCCTTTTGAACTTTTTTCACCTTTCTCATCTTTTGATTCTTTACATTATTCTTTTATATTTCTTCTATCTTCTTTATCATTTCTTTCATTAACTTCTCCTTTTTTATCATCTCCTAGTTTTTCTTTATATCCCCCTTCGACTTTATTCTTAGTGAGTTAAGTAGACGAGGGGTTCCGGGAGGCAAGGGGAAAGGGAATCTGTGACGTCAAATACAATACACGGACCTAAAATATTTTGGTTTATGCTCTCTTCTAACTGTACTCAGGTCAAGTTGAAATCGTGTGTCCTTTTCCTGGACACATGGGTTCGAACCTTAAGAGATAAATAGTGCAATCGCTCTCAGGTCATCTGACTTTAGATTCTCTTAATGACGCGAAAAAGTCAATCTCGTTTGCCTGTGTTACGCGATTGCGCAATATAGACCTTTTTATATATTTTCCTTTTTACCCAGAAAACACGATAGCAGACTATACATCAATAGTCACTCAAAATTATTTAATGATAAAATAGTATTAATGTTTTGTTGGCACTCAAGTTTTAAGGGGAATATAAATTTAAAGCTTTTGGAAAAATATGTACTTAAAGTGATAAGATATTCACTTACACGGAAAAAAAGTACGTAAAATTTTCATTGACTCGGTGTTTGACTTTTGGATACGACACAAACTACTAGAAACAGTTTAGTATTTTTGCATGAGAGTTTTAAAAGCAGTCAATGAAAATTTATAGTACCTTGCTTGAGAATTTCATTGACTATCAATAAAATTGTATATTCCTGTAAAATAAAAAAAATAATTTCCACTTGATCACACAGTTTTTCAGAAATTCACTCAGTCTTTCACATATTTGGATAATTAATCACACAAACAAAGAATAATTATTGTATTACTTTTCGAAGTTTATCAACACTTATGAACTAACCTATAACATACACATATATTTACGCATAACTTAAATATAAACACACACTTAACACTTAAAAGTACGTATCGAATTGTTCTTATATACCACATGGTGAAATTTTTCACGACTTGAGAGACAAGCTATTTCACTGAAAACTGAGACTTACCACGGTGTGCCTGACAAGGGTTTTTATGAAAGGTTCCTGCATTCGAAATTTTGGATAAAAAAAAGTAAAGAAAGAATAAAAATTATTTTTTTTGTAAAGTTTCAAGAGAATTTTAAGACCAAAAAGAAAATAATCGCAGGAGCTCTTTTAAAAAAATTTGACTTTAAATGTATTTTTTAATTTCACATTTTTAAATTGTTTAAAAAGTCGACTTTGAATACAGAGAAACAGTGTGTTTATACGTACTACTAAAGGTCAGTCTGTACAGAGAAAGTATTAAAAATTTAAGGGTATGTCCAAGTTGTGAAATGTAAACAAACCAACATGTAAACAAACAAAGCACTAAAATCACATTTTTCAAAGAGCCTTTTTTCTCACAAAAATTACCATTAGAAAACTTATTTTTACAAAAATGATGAATTAGAGTGTCAAAGTTTCCAAAAAAATCATTTTTGAGTGTGATCAAAATACAGCAATTAGTAAAACAACTAATTCAAATGACCTGTAAAATAGCATTTTTGACGCGTCGCGAGAAATAAACTGTTTGAGTATATCAACCGCACTGACGATGAAGAAGTCTCATATCAGCGATTGGACCTTCAACATGTGGAAGGGGAAATTTTTCCCTTTCCTCCATGAAATTACAAGGAGAAAGGGTAAAAACTTCTTCATCGTCCGTGCGGTTGATATAGTCAAACACTTTAATTTTTCGCGAAGTCAGACGATTGCTCTACGCGCACGCGCAGACCGTGCCAAGGACACATTGAAAACACTATGCAAAAACACACATTTTGTTTTACTCTGAAACTCACTTATTATCACATACTTGCAGGTATACTAGGTATAGATACCAAATTCAACACTTCAATTTACCATTTTCATAAAAAAAACTGTAAATTTCTATTCATTTACGAAAATGTGATGGTCGAAAAAATCCTCAATATTCGGTCTTCTACTGCTGCTTTTTTTCGACTATCACATTTTCGTAAATGAATAGAAATTTACAGTTTTTTTATGAAAATGGTAAATTGAAGTGTTGAATTTGGTATCTATACCTAGTATACCTGCAAGTATGTGATAATAAGTGAGTTTCAGAGTAAAACAAAATGTGTGTTTTTGCATAGTGTTTTCAATGCGTCCTTGGCACGGTCTGCGCGTGCGCGTAGAGCAATCGTCTGACATCGCGAAATATTAAAGTGTTTGACTATATCAACCGCACGGACGTTGAAGAAGTTTTTACCCTTTCTCCTGGTAAATTCATGGAGGAAAGGGAAAAATTTCCCTTTCCACATGTTGAAGGTCCAATCGCTGATATGAGACTTCTTCATCGTCAGTGCGGTTGATATACTCAAACAGTTTATTTCTCGCGACCCGTCAAAAATGCTATTTTACAGGTCATTTTAATTAGTTGTTTTACTAATTGCTATTTATTGATCACACTCAACAATGATTTTTTTGGAAACTTTGACACTCTAATTTATCATTTTTCTAAAAAACAGTTTTCTAATCGTAATTTTTATGAGAGAAAAAGATGTATAAAAAAGCCGATTTTAGTGCTTGGTTTGTATACATTTTGCTTTGTTTACATTTCACAACTTGGACATGCCCTTTTGGTTTTTCAAGTAATTTAAATATGTCGAAAATATCTTTCTCAAGTGAAGAAAATCGGTCCAAAGTTTGCTGTTTATGTTTAAAAAAAACTATAAAAATATGTAAAGCGTTCGCAAGAAAGGTACCTAAGAAGCAAACGAATTATAGTTTAGGTTCGTGTTAGATTTATCTTGATTAAAAGTTAATTTGTAATTACCTGAATTTAAAAAAAATTTTCATTAAATATTTAGGTAAGCGCCATTTTGATCAAACTGAGAAAATTAAGAAAAACTGTTTGTATTAAGAACCATAATATAATCTAAAAAATTGTTTAATTTAACTTCATATACTGATTGTGAGTAAAGTGATAGTGCTCTATTTATTTATGTAATAAAAAGTTCATTGTTTAAACAAATTATTTGAAAAAATAGACATACGTGTTTTTTTAATACAAATGCGAGGTAAAAAGTTAAGGAAAGTGCTTTGCTTAGTTTCTGACAAATAGGTAGGCGAGCTTGGACCGCTGATCAGATAGATGGAAGAACCACGTAAACGCCATTGACGTCACATGGTAGGAGAGCAGTTTTTCATGATAGTAAAAATGTAATTTGGTCGCAGTAAAAAGAATATAAAAACATTTAATATCTCAGTTAATTATTATTTTTTAAATAATAATTATTATTATTAATTATGCTTTTTTAATTATCATTATAATACATTAAAAATATAATTATAATTAATTATTTATTATAATTCATTAAAAATTATTGAACTTTTGTATTACTGAAAATTATTATTAATAATGTTATTATATTAAATAATAAAATAATTAACAAATAATAAATAAAATATGTAATAATTATAATTAATTTTCATTATGTTAACATACTAGTACTTGAATAATTCTATAACTTTCTCATATTTTTGTCCTATCCTAAAGTCAAGCACTTTCAACAAAGGATTCATGTACTTTTTTTCCTTGTACAATTTATGAATCAAAAACAAAACCCGTCTCATACCTAGAAACACTTCCCTCCTATATAATTTACCTACTATTAGCTTTTATAAACAAATAGTTTAAGGTAAATTTATTATGTTTCCTTTTGAATCTTTTTAAAATAAAGTCAATTAATCTTCTTAGAAGAAAAAATTATTCTGAACTTATAATTTATTATTTAAGATGTAGGTATTATCATTTATTAACAATTTTTATAAACAAGTTATTAGTTTAAGTTAGTTTCGAAAAGTAGAAAAAATATTATTTGTTACCTTGGGGAATACACAGAAAAAAATTGGACTCATTTTTGTTGTAACTCATAATGAATCTACGTTAAGTGACAAAGAACGAGGCGCCATCTACGAGGTTCATTTTTGTTGCAACTTATAATGAGTCACTTTTCTGACTCATTTTGATTTCAGTTTTTTTCTGTGTGGATAAATTAATTAATTAATTTATTTTAATGCCTTAATAGTTCATAATAATAGTAATAGTAATATTAAAAAATCAAAACAAATATAATAAATAATAATAGTAATAATAATAATAAGTGAAGAAATTTCTTCCGGAAAATTGATTTTTAAATTGAAATATGGAATAAACCTTCATTTTGGTGCTAAATCATTTTTTTCAGACGTTTTTTAAACACTCTTTTTTCATTGTCATAAAAAAAAGAAAACAATAAAATGAGAGTCGTTTGAAAGGACCACATTCTTGAATAAGTTAGAAAGCAAAGTCCTAGGAATAAATTAATACTGGATTTGATAACGGCGTTAGAAGAGGAATAGTCTTTTTTTACATCGAAGAAATTATGATGATTGTATATGGGTGTCAGTATATATATATGAATTCTCCAAATTATTATACTTCTTGTTAAAAAATGTTTTTTCAAAAAAAGTGAAATAATATTACACAAGAGTTTATACAGTTACGCGTTTGTCTTTAGTCATATATGGTTTGAGGTATATGTATACTGCTCTTGACAATGGCACTCTTCTTTTCTTCATCTATAACACTCACTAGAGTGCATTCATGGCTCTATTTGTAAACAGCGAAGTCGAGAACATCGAACGTGTCTTGTTTTCTCTCTTCTCTCTCGTTCAATTACGTCAGAATATATTAAATACAAAACTAAATGCATTTTGTTACTTGCACAGGGGAAATTAAACAAATGGACAATTTTTAAACATTCAACCACTTTTTCGTAATACATTTTTTCCAAAATATTCGATACTTGGAATTTCAGGAATTAAATACTAAACTATGTTACTTGTGCGATTTTCATTTTTTCCATAGTAGTTTTTTATCCAGACTTTTATTTTACTTTTACCTCTCTTTAGCTTAATTTGTTAGTTAAATACTCATTTCAATTGTAAATTTTTTCGACTTTTTCTCCCGGGACTTTTTTGTTTAAGGAGAATATACCGAAAAGAAAAGAAAGAACCGGATTTGGATAAAATTGGAAATATCTTATGAGATTTGTTATTGACTTTGATACTGAAGAAAAAGAGAGAAAGAGTCAGTGAGTGGCTGTGGAGAGTCAAGGCGAAAAGAAAGAGGCAAGAGAGTGGGAGGGATACTTGACCCTCGCGGACAAGAATCAGTCAGCTGACTTGGCCGGTCCCTCAGCTGGGACGTGGAATGATTCAAGAGCGGTCCTTCACCCGAGAGGACTGCTAAAGAAATTATACTTTGAATATCATCATCAAAAATAAGAAGGGAGCAATTTTTTTTATTTTGTCACTAATTACTTTTGTTAATTCTTCTTTACTTTGGAGATAATGACGAGAGTCTACTTCTTTTTGTATTCCTTTAGTTAGTTTTTTTATTACTAATTAATAATGATTTTTCTTTTTTTTTATACTGATTTTTTCTTTATTCATATTTGTTTTAATTATTATTTTCAATCACATTCTTTTTTTTCTTTTTAAAAAGCAATTTTTCTTTCCTTTAATTTCTTGACATATTTTTATGTTATTTTACCTCAGGAGCTCAAAAATGACATTTTTCTGTAATTTACATATGAAAATACATATCGTACAAAATTTGAGCTCTCTCGGTCAAATAGTTTTGCCTCTATGAACAGAGTTCCGTCGGTATACTGCAGGCGTACGGAAAGAGTATGAAAAATTAATTAAAGTTAATATTACGAATGTTCAAAAGGAGAAATGAGTATTGAAACAATTATAAGTTTTTACTTCATCCTTATTCTTTCTTATAGTTTTTTCTTAATCTTTTTTTGACTTTCTTATTATCCTTTCCTTAACATTCCTCTAATATTTGTTCTCTTTTTTCTCATTCGCAAAAAAACAAGCACTGCAATTTTTTCCTTGAAAAATCTATTTTTGGCTACAGCATCCCACAAAAAGAAGAAAAAAATTCATCGAATTTACACTCCAGATTTTAGATTCCCAAAAAAATTATCTCTCCCCACCTCCAAATGTCTATACAAAGAGTTCTATAGACGAATATACTGTTATGAATTTCCAAAAGAGGAATCAAGAAAATTAAAAAAAAATAGTAAGATCGCAGGAGCAAAAAATGGCCGCATCTTGCGTACTGGACCCACCCGGTCCCGTCCAAAAATCATATGGTACCACCTCTTGTCGATGGTTTTTTTGCTCTCTACAATCTCAATTTTTTTCACCATCACGACCCTCATTTTCGTCCCAAATTTTGGGTTTTGTGTCGGATCTTTCTCAAATTACAAGGTTTGGCACATCTTACACGTGCCTTTTATAATGACAATGGCTCCAACATTTTTTTTCAACTCGATTGCGTACACACACGTACATATACTTTTGAACAATGATATATTTGCTTTTTCAAGTGATTTTTTCTATCAAAATCCTCTACTATTTGAATTATAAAATCCTAAAAACAACACGGAATGAAATCTGGTAAAATATTATCAGTTGGGAAACCGATAGAGTTTTAGGATCAATAGGCCAATAGAAATTAACCAACTAACGCGAGTAATATTAATATGAAAACATGAAAATATTCTAAAAGAGATTCAGATGGAAATAAAGCCAGTTGTAAAATTTCCATCTGTTTGATGTGAAAAATGCTCGTAGGCCTTATTACAGTTTTATTACAAGTCACCTGTTTCTATTTCATCGGCCACCACTAATTTTCAAGCTGAGTTTGTACAACACAAACTAACCTATATATACCTGCATGAACACACACACGAACGTTCGCGTTCGTACCTCACCGTCAGCCAATGTATCGCTTGTGTGTATGTGTTCATGCAGGTATATAAAGGTTAGTTTGTGTTGTACAAACTCAGCCTGAAAATTAGTGGTGGCCGATGAAATAGAAACAGGTAACTTGTAATAAAACTGTAATAAGGCCTACGAGCATTTTTCACATCAAACAGATGGAAATTTTACAACTGGCTTTATTTCCATCTGAATCTCTTTTAGAATATTTTCATGTTTTCATATTAATATTACTCGCGATAGATGGTTAACTTCTATTGTTCTATTGATCCTAAAACTCTAACGGTTTCTAAACTGATATTATTATACCAGATTTCATTCCGAGTAACAAGATTGTAACAAATTGTAGAATCTAAATTTGAAAGCTAAAAAGAAAAAATTTGCTAAAACGAATGAAAAAGTAAGTATAACAAATTTTTCGACATTGAGTTTGAAAGTTAAATTACAAAATCCTTAAAACTGAGCAATTCCATATGAAATGATATGATCGATGATTTTTCGACATTGTTAGAAAGTTTTCTGAAACATTTTTTCCTTGTAGCTATAGGGAAAAGATATGATAAAGTGAAGACGATTTCGAAAATTTCGAAAAAATTTTGAAAATATTCAATTTTGAAAATTTATGTACTAATTTTTAAAAATTAAGATAACTGCGGTTTTTTTCAATATTAATTTTTTTTAATTTCTCATTACAACAAGTACTTTTAAAATAAATTTTTTTTTATTTTTTGAAAAACACCCCCTCTCCGATTTTAAAAATATTTTTTATAGTGATAGCCAAAAGTAATAAGAAATTTTTCATAAAAGTTTCATAGTGGGATCGCGATAACTTTTCGAGAAATCAACGAAAAAGTTTATGGCGCCCCGTTGAGACTGACGCGCTTACGAACGTATGTCCAAGAAGTTGGCAACGCCATTTCATTTTTTGTCAACAAAATTGTGATTAAACTAAAAAACAAATATTGTGCTGGGAAAAAAATTTAACTACTTTTCAAAAATTAAAAAAAATTTCTTTTATACTTAAATTTTTTGGAACACTTTTCACAAATCAAATTTAAAAAAAATGAAATTTGTGCTGAATTGTGCTGAGCGAGCACAATAAAAATTGTCAATAACATTTTTTCAAATAATTGATAAATTTTCAAGAAATTCACACTTTTTGATGTAAAAATTTTGTTAATCATTTTAAAAAAAAATGGTGCCGATATGTGCTTGTGAGCACAATAATAAAGTCTCAAAAGAATGTTTTAAAAAGTTAATTAATTATTTAAATATAATAATAAGGGAAATTGGGGAATTGTGGGTCACCTCCATCATTTAACAATATTTTAAAGTTTGATCATACAATTCTTTTATTTTCTTTTGTTCGTCAAAAGTAAATTTTTTATAAGCATTTCATGACTTTATGGAGCTTTACAATTGTAAAGAAGACGATTATAAGTCGTAAACAACAACCAACTAAAAAATGTATTCTAATATTTATTTTTCACAAGGATTTTTAAGAATCGACTGGTTTAAAAAAATGTAATATATTTTTTCTTTTTTGTACTTCGACTTAAAAAAAATTTTCCATGAAATTTAAAAAAAAACATAATATAAAGCTTTTTGTAAAATGAAGCATTAGAGGAATTGTTGGACACTTTTTTTTGAAAAGTATGCAGGTACATAATATTAAAATCACTCATATAGGTATAATAGTAATTTAACTAAAACAATCCAACTTCTTGGACATTCGTTCGTAAGCGCTACAATCTCAACAGGGCACCATAGACTTTTTCGTTGATTTCTTGAAAAGTTATCGCGATCCCACTATGAAACTTTTATGAACTTATTACTTTTGGCTATCACTGTAAAAAATATTTTAAAAATCGGAGAGGGGGCGTTTTACAAAAAATAAAAAAAAATTTATTTTAAAAGTACTTGTTGTACTGAGAAATTAAAAAAAAATTTAATATTGAAAAAACCGGAGTTAACTTAATTTTTAAAAATTAGTACATAAATTTTCAAAATTGAATATTTTCAAAATTTTTTCGAAGTTTTCGAAATCGTCTTCACTTTATCATATCTTATTCCTATAGCCATAAGGAAAAAAATTTTCAAAAAAATTGCGAACAATGTCGAAAAATCATCGATCATTTCACAAGGAATTACTCAACTACAAGACAAAATTTAAAGTACACTTACTGTACTTGGTTACATGGTTGAATTATCTATATCCAATAAATATTTATTTGTACGAAATACAAATTACTTAATTCAAATAAATGGAATAGTTGAATCTAATAAACATTGCTTTGGATCAATTATGAAATATATTTGATTCAAAACCTACAAAGATCGAAACCCAATATTTGCATTAATGCCATAAATTCATTTATTAGAGTTCAATTAATTTTTTAGTTGACAGAATTAAAATTTAATTAATTTTAATAAATATGATTGAAATAGTTCAAGTTATATATAGAGCAAATAAATATTTATTAAAAACAAATAAAAATTATTTGAATCAAATAAATACTTTTCAAGTAATTCAAATTAATTTAATCAAATAGGGGAGATCGGGGTTAATTTACGCACTTTTCACTCTTTGTTGTTTAACTAAAACATTTTTGATTTTTTAAAATTCCCATTGCACGGAAAGCTTACTGCAACATCTCAGCTTCAATTTAGAACAAAAAAATTGAAATCCGTTTAATAGATTTTTTAAACCACTTTATTCAAAGCTGTGTAAAGTGCGCCAAGCAACTTCAGGTCGGGGTTGCTTGGCGCACCACCTGGGATTGCCTGGCACATGAGTGAAATTAGTTAAATATTTCGATTTAAAGTTGAAACATTATATGATATAGTAAAATAAATTTTTTACTGTCATTTTACAATAAACAAATTTAAAGAAGGATCATATTTAGTTACAATTAAGATTATTTTTTGTGTAATCGTAAAATTATAGAAAACTTTTATAAAATATACTCTGTGAATTTTTAAAAAACGCATCCTTCACTAAAATTTTTTAAACAGGCTTATGTTTTAGTACTTAGGAATATATAAATTACATAATATTAAACTTTATCAAATAATTTTATTAATATTTATTACACATTTAATTAAATTTCTTACTTAATAGTATTTTTTCGAATTTTTAGAGTCAAAATTAATGTTTCTGGTATGCCAAAATCTTACGCAGTTTCACGTAGACTTTTTTCATTAATTTTAATTTCCTTCACTGCTCTTATCAATACATCATGTTGTATTGGCTCGTTAACAGATTTTCTTTTGTAATTACTCATTATTTATGCAGTATTAACAACATTTAACCCGAAACTTTTAACTTTTATCATAGAAATATAAATGTTGTGACTAAACTCGTGAGAGATGCTGTTTACTATACACTGATGTAGCAGATTTCTCTCAGTTCGAGCGCGCCAGGTAACCCCAGCCAAACCGCGCCAAGTAACCCCGGAGGTACTTTTTATATATTTATAAAGTTTTTATTAATAACATAAATAAAAATCAAAAATTCTTTATTGTCCCTTGAAAACAAATAGTTAAAGCTCAAAACTTGATATTTGAGCTTTATTTCAAATCATTTCTTAAAAAGATATAACAAAAAAATGAGGAGGTCAAAAATTTACTTTCGAGTACCAAAATCAATTATTATAATCTATACGCCACAATAATTAATGAATAAAAATGAAACTTTGTACAAACTTAGAGTTTATTAAGTACTTTAACTCGAGTGGAGAGAAAAAATTATTCAACTCAAAATTTTCGAAAAAACTCTACTGCGCCAAGTAACCCCGGTCTCTCCTAATGTTTTTTCAGTATAAGTGTAAAGTGAATGGAATAGTAACATTTTTAGATAGGAATAACCGATGCACCATAAGGTACAGATACTGCCCCAAAAAATTGTTTGATGATTAAAAACAGTTACTTTGACATTAAATTTAAAGGTTAAAAATACAAAATTTTAAAAAATATTAACAAATAAGAAAATCCTTGAAACCATCAATTATATAAAATTTTTGTTTGTATTCAATTCAAAAGTGAAAAGGATAAAACTCCTGAAGTTAATGACCAAAAAATTTGGCAATATAAGATTTGAAAGCAAAAATATAAAATACCTAAAACTAATAACAAAATAATCAAAATCTAAAACAAAAAAATCTTTTAGGGGACATTCCAGATCAAAACAGAAAAAAATAAGGCTTTTTTAGTATATATTATTAAAAAACAGATAAAGACAAAAAAGGCGCATTCTCTACGTTAAATATTTTATTAGGTGTAGAACTTCAAAAAGTAGAGTTTTTCTCTCCTTTTTTAGAGTACTTTTTCTCCAAAACATGCAAAAAACTGGTGTTTTTATTCAATATTTCTCTTATAAAAATAAAGGGAGATAAAAAATTTTCCAGTTTTTGAGGTTCCACTTATAGGCATGATGACGCTGAATCAAAAGCCGTTTGGTTTTTTCAAATCGCTTCAAAAGAACTCGAGATATCACTCTTACCAGATCAAAAAAAGACATTTTGAGAAAAACGCCTTTAAAGTTTTGTTCATAAGTTTCGATATTTAAAAAAAATCATCGGATTTGCTTAAAAATCGTTAGGGTGAATGACCCAGTGAATGAACACTTGGCGAAAAAGATAAATAACTAAGGTTAAAAACTATTGTCTAATATAAAAATTGAAATTGAAATTATTCGTTTTATCAAGTTATGCAAAAATTATGAAAAGTTATATTACAATTTTTTTACAATAAAATAATTTTTAAAGAACTTGCTGTTTTTGTGATCTAGGGGAATAATTTTAATTACATGTTAGAGAGTGCATCAAAAATTAAAACGTACATTTTAAAAAAAATTACTTTATAAAACATCCAAAATATGGTATCAAAAAAATTTGGACCTTCAAAGTTTTAATTTAAAAATTTTTTACAACAAAATTATATTGATATAACTAAAAGTTTTAAGCTGTTCAATCACTGGTAAATTTTTATGTCAATGTTCCAGTAAAAAGACAGTTTTCATTTATTGGTGTCACCAGTTTGAAACTGCTGCGCCAGTGAATGAACACTCATTTCAACTAGACGACGCGCAGGCGCAAAATTGAAAACATCTCTCACAGTAAATTTAAGGTTAGAATAATGTAAACAAGGTTTTCTACTTGACTTTCTTAATAAGAACAAGTTGTGCAATTATCTCAAAATATTCATAATTATGGTGCTAGTCCACACATATTTAAGAAAAACATGTAACGTAAAAAATGTAATATTTTCAAAAAGAAAGACAAAGAATTTTATTTAATACTCTTTGCATAATTAATGTACAATACATATGTATTGTAAATTCTATACCTATTATAAAATTATAATATAGTCACTTATATTAATTTAATTACTCTATATTGTTTTAATAATATAGTGCTTAATAGTTTCTTATCAAATTAGTAATTTAAGGTTAGGTACTTAATGATTTAAAAAAGAAAGGTGTTCATTCACTGGAGCACTGTGTTTATTTACTGGCTTAAGTGTTCATTCACTGGTGTTTTCACCAATAATTTATATTTTTATTTATTACTAATTGTTAGTTATTGTTAGTTTCTTTAAAATCTTTGATTTTTATTAATTTTAAAGGAAAAAATTTTCTAATTATGAGAAACTTTTATAAAAGTTTCCTTAACAATTTAATATTTTTTATTTCATACTTATAATGTTCTTTTAAAAGGTAAGATATTTTTATTTTTATAAATGAAAACTTAACCTATAAATTCTATTTAAATTTGAAATAATAATTTTTAAGAAAATTTCTTTGTTTCCTCTTTCAGATCATTTGATTTTTTTATTTAATCCTTTTTGAAATCTTATAAACTATATGTCTGACGTGTGGATAACAACATGTTTATAAAATTTTCATCCCCTGATGAGGAACTATATAGTTCGAAACTAGTTGGGATTTCAATAAAATTCTTTTAAAAAAAACAAACCGTATCTAGGCCTTCTCATTACTAAACAAAAAAAAACTAAAATAAAAAAATTTTCATTTCCGCCATATTGAATCCGCCATTTTTAAAATTTGATATCTAATTTGTGATCAGCAATACCAAATACATTTATGATTGTCTTTTTAAAAAAATGCAAATGAGAAAACATAAAAATCATTCAATTGTTTATCCGCATACAAAAAAATCTTTGATACTGTCAAGAACAAGAATGTATAACTTTTGTTTTACTTCGAATTTTGAAAAAATATTTTAGGAGAGTTTTCTGGAATATTCAAAATTAATGATAAAATAATAAATCTAAAAGGACCCCGCACAAAATGCATTGGAATTGGCTTACCGTTAATTTTGTTCAAATTTTCAGAATTAGTAGTTCTAAGTGTCCTAATTAAAGATATAATTTTGTTAAACTCAAAACTTCACTTGTTTGGCTGAAAACAGGGGGTGAAAGTACCCCCTGTCTAAGGCATGAAATGAACATTTCAGTGCTTTTAGCCAAATAAACCATTATTTTTGGTAAGTTTAATGTCATAAGTCACCAATATACATAAAGAGAGAACTCTTAATGTTAAACAAATAAAAATGTAAAATATCAACCCTCAAAAACTACCCCTTGTACAGTTAAAACCATATAGAAAAGGAAAAAACTATTTTAATCACAGAAAATATTTTTATAAATAAAATATTGACTTTTCATTTACTAATACATATGAGATGTGATATTTACCCTTACAAACAACCCCAACAACAACAACAAAAAGCAACCCCTTTTATATTTTAAATAAATCCAGTAAACCAGATAAATGAACAGTTTAAACAGAGAAAGACTTTTGAAAATCGACTGGAAGTAATTATTTAATCTTCTGTGATTTTTAGTGCAATGTTCAAAATAAAAAAGTACCTTTATGAAAAAAACAACCCCTTAAGATTTAAAGTGAAAAAAGTAAAAAATCCATTTCAACCAAAGAAAACTATTAAAAATAGTAAACAGTTTATTATGTTTGTAGTTGTTAAAGAAACTACCTCCTACATGTAACAAAAATAAAATATTATTTTAAATATTCGACGCTATTTATAATAAACATCCCTCTAAGTATTAGGCTCATAGAAAGAAAATAACTCATTGAAGATATTGCATGTCTTTAGGCTTGTGAAAACTCTCAAATGTTTTGTTTCAATCTTATTATATTGTTCAAAAACATGCTTGCATTCGCTAGAAAAACATTTTCTACCCAGAGTACGCCACGTGGAGGCTGCAGGTACAAGATTTTGTACTCCTTTTCTTGTTAAAAAAAAATCTCACCTATTTACATATCTCACCTATTTACATATATGCAAGTTGCACTTAGTAGCAAATCTTATTTTAAGGACTTTGCTGCAATGCATCCAAAAAAACTATTCATTGACAGGGTTGTTTCTGTTTCCTGCATCTAACACGCTGTCCAAAAGATCCGTCCAAGGGTATTTCACGTGTTCTTCGTGACGAGCATATCCAAAGTACCATAAAACACTTGCAACGTGAGCACAAGTACCTAAAGTTCTTGCACCCGACTTACAAGTGCAATAGTAACCACGGATAGGTTGCTGCTGTTCACCTCTATTTTCTTCAAGATCATAAAGTATCCATAGCTGATGTCGCGTAGCATTTCGAAATCTGGAATAAATGCGCATTCTTATTAAACCAGGTTCATTCATCAAAGCATCTAGTTGTAATTCTTCATTACCATCTCTATGGACTTTATCCTGAATATAAGATGGTGCCAAGTTTACTTGGTATACCCCGAATGTCAAGTGACGCAAATACTCCATAGAAAGATGAGGAAAATATGGAAGATCGTTTTCGTTTAAATGCACCCACTGTGCGTTTCTTCGGAAAAGTTCCTCTTCTTCAACCCTTGTTTTTAATTCATTTGCTGTTTCAGCTTTTAAAAACATTTCTGTTGCTAATTCAACTACAGCTACTTCCATTTCTATTAAACCACGATATTTATTTATTATCGCGCCAGCAATGCGATAAAAATCACCAAGATGAGGAACATGTGTCATTGATATGGGTTTACCAAATATTTTAAAAATAGATTGCAAGTGCCCGTTTCGCGATTCTACTAACCATCTTATTTTTGTGATTAACCGAGCTTCGTTCGCATCCTCAGTAGAGAATTGTCGTTCATTACGACCCAACAACGGTGACATTTTAGGTATTAAACCCATCCGTTCAAGAAAAGGAATCGCATCGCGATACCCTCTATCAACAATAATTATATCGCCTTCGTCTAACCATTCTCTGATTTGAGCACCATCTCTTTCACATTCTTGTATTAAAATGTTGGCGTCGTTATTTCGTGCGTCTGAAAAGTATGGTCCGTGAATGTCAAGAATGTATCCATTCGTTGACACCAAAAGAATGGGCTTAACAAGATGACAACTCTTGTGAAGATTAAACGATTGTCGTAAAGCTTGAAAATTGCTAGATTTCCCAATTTTTGCGTAAGTACCGTCGATGATGACAATTGCTTTACGATTTTCTGGTGTCGGATTGTATAATGTATTTGCAAAATCAGGTACATATCTCTCTATGAATTCTTGTCTCGTTATTGCGTTAAGTCCAATGTTTTGAGGAACAAATGATTCCATTAAAAATATTCTTACTTTACTAACAGCCATACTAACACTTTGTCTGCTGGGATAATTAAAAACAACTGAAAGAAATTCATCTGGTAGACCTTGCCGCATTTTGCATAAAAATACTAAAAGGTCTTTCTTTGAAATATATCTCTGACCTGGTACCAGTTGCGCTGGATAGAATAGAGAATATAAATCTCGAAATTGTTCCTTAGTTATTAGAAAATGATTTGAACTGATCGTCCGAAAAATCGCTTTCATCTACGAATTTTTTTTTCGAATTTTTTTTCACAGAACCGCTGAGACCGTTTAAAAACTTTAATAACTGAGGACCTTTAATACAATAAAATCTATTCATAAAACGAAGATGTTGCATGAGATCTGCAGGGATGAAACCGTGTTCATCTAAATGCTCAGGACAATACCTAACATTTTCTTGAACGTAAATGTCTTTCAGGACAAAAATGTTAACACGACATTCGTTTGAAAGTCGTACTACATTATCTATCCGATTGCAAATAAGGCACGTATGGCTCGATGTTTGCGTTAAGACATTAAGTCTTAAACAAGATGGATTATTTTCATTTTCATTAACTTCAATATTAATAAGTCGCTTGCATGTTATGCATACACGTGTATTAATACCAATTGCAAGCGGTGGAAAGCCTCTTTCTTCTCGCCAACGAATTGCAATTTCGCTCTTATCAACATTTTCTTCTCCTTCAATAGATGACATTTGTCTAGGTTGAAAAACTGCATTACAAACATAGCAACGCATTTTGTTTATAATTATTTACTTCAAGGTAGGAACACCAGTGCAATTATCGAAATGTACAATAGTATAAAGTAAGTATTGCAAAATACCCGCAATCTGAAACAACGATGCTATGCTAATATCTTTGAAAAATCAATCAAACTCTAAAAATGTGTTTAAATAATGTACTCTACAATATTTTAAACAATGATTAACATATTCTTAATCCAGATATTGTAGGATATACAGTAAGCTGGTAACAAATGTTGCCTTTCAAGCGATGTCATAAGCTGATGAAAGAAATCATATATGTGACTCTCCAAAGCGAAAGGGACCATCTTCAAAATAATATCAGGCGCAGTCTTCCGTGCGCAGAACACAACACAAAGACGGAACCATATGATATTAGGAAGATTGTATGTACTGCTTATGCTATACTTACTTTATACTATTGTACATATCGATATTCGCACTGGTGTTCCTACCCTTTCACCATTTGGCGTCATTCACACGAAAACACATATATAGTCAATACAGTTTAAAGGCAAGAATTACATACTATAAGATTTTTAAACATAATAAACTGTTTACTATTTTTAATAGTTTTCTTTGGTTGAAATGGACTTTTTACTTTTTTCACTTTAAATCTTAAGGGGTTGTTTTTTTCATAAGGGTACTTTTTTATTTTGAACATTGCACTGAAAATCACGGAAGATTAAATAATTACTTCCAGTCGATTTTCAAAAGTCTTTCTCTGTTTAAACTGTTCATTTATCTGGTTTACTGGATTTATTTAAAATATAAAAGGGGTTGCTTTTTGTTGTTGTTGTTGTTGTTGGGGTTGTTTGTAAGGGTAAATATCACATCTCATATGTATTAGTAAATGAAAAGTCAATATTTTATTTATAAAAATATTTTCTGTGATTAAAATAGTTTTTTCCTTTTCTATATGGTTTTAACTGTACAAGGGGTATTTTTTGAGGGTTGATATTTTACATTTTTATTTGTTTAACATTAAGAGTTCTCTCTTTATGTATATTGGTGACTTCTGACATTAAACTTACCAAAAATAATGGTTTATTTGGCTAAAAGCACTGAAATGTTCATTTCATGCCTTAGACAGGGGGTACTTTCACCCCCTGTTTTCAGCCAAACAAGTGAAGTTTTGAGTTTATCAAAATTATATCTTTAATTAGGACACTTAGAACTACTAATTCTGAAAATTTGAACAAAATTAACGGTAAGCCAATTCCAATGCATTTTGTGGGGGATCCTTTTGAAATTTAATCCGAAAGTGAAATATCCCTTTCGCAAAGTGACGCCGAGTTCAGGGTTTATAAAGATTGGTCGAGCATTGGTCAATATTGGTTAAGCATTAGTGAGTTAGCGGGAGCAGGACTGATCCAAGCTTTAATGTAACACCGATTCCAGACTGATTCAGCATTAGACACTAATGCTCAATCAATTCTGCGGAAGCCTAATGCACGACTGAACAAAACTGCTTCTACTGTTCCCAAATTTAAGCGTATCTCGCGTTCATGGTATATAATATGAATATATTCTTTGTTAATAATAATAACAATAACAAATATTATTGTTATTATTTATATCCATATTATATGCGTATATAAATTTAATGACAATAAGTTGCTATTATAATAATTATTATAGTGACAAAGAAAGGCTAAACGGGATTTTGCCTAATCTATATCAAGGCCAGTGCCGTATATTCTGTCTAAACTTTCACTGAAGATTGGTTCAGCATGGGACACAAATGTTCGTCCCATGCTGGATTTAAGACTCGGTCAATTTTCGTGAGCGAAGATAAAATAATATTGAGTTTCTTTATTACCGTGTGTACTGAACAATATTTATTTATATTATTTATATTAATGCTAAACGCTGTGTGA
This sequence comes from Leptopilina drosophilae, assembly GCA_032873175.1. Classification (NCBI taxonomy): domain Eukaryota; kingdom Metazoa; phylum Arthropoda; class Insecta; order Hymenoptera; family Figitidae; genus Leptopilina; species Leptopilina drosophilae. Next base: position 46,083,434 of record CM065478.1, read on the forward strand.
AATTCGCAATTAAGTTAATTGCTTTTATTAATACAAAGTCGAAGGTCATGAGCAAATGAGCCTTCCAATTCTATAACTCGCCCAACGCTCGAATGCACGCGCTAATACCAGTCGGGTAGCAGTGACAGGCCCAGAGGCGCTCATTACTACCCGACTGGCATTAGCGCGTGTCTCCGAGCGTCGGGCGAGTTATAGCATTGGAAGGCTCAAATCTTGATTTAAAGTTGTTGAAAAAATCAATAATTTTTGCATGATTTGCTTCACGGCAAGGACGCACAAGGGGTGAGTTACCACCGAGATTAGTTCAATAAAAAGATACTTTAAATACAGGACTTCTCAGGTCCTAAGTCTCGCTGCTGGCATAACCTTTCAAGAGGAGTCCCACATATATTATTGATTGTATCCCAATCAATAAAAGATAAGTTGGAGTCACCCAATATATGAAAAGGCACATTTGGCATATTATTATGAATTAAATTTATTGTATCAAAAAATACTATATAAGCAGTCATGGTAGAGTTTGGGGGGAATCAAACAGCACCAAAAATGTCATAAACAAAAAACTTTTACTCCACAAAATATCATCTCAAGAGTTTTGCTATCAATGGATATGGGAGTACTAAAAAATTTATTGCTCACTGCAATTAAAACTCTGCTGCCACAAGATGATGAACTAGTAAGAGAGTTTCTGTCTTGTCTGTAAATTGCAAAATTATTAAAACCTAATACACCACTGTTAATACTTGCATGTAGCCATGTTTCGATGAGAACGTAAATCAAAGCCGAAAAGGAAGAAAGAGGCATTTGTAAAAGTTAGATTTTGTTGTGAAGTCCCCTTACATTTTGATAAGAAATGTCAAAGGAGAAGAAGGAGGGACGATTGACAGAGTTAAAATGTGTAGATTTGACGGATTGAGTGAGAAGGGGGCTTGTGTATCCATTACGCACACTATGTACTGGGGAACCATTGATATCTTCCTCTATACAATCGCTAGCTCCTCTCTCACGTCTCTGATGACCAAGTCCACCCCGCCGTCCCTCTGACCCTCAACAGCTCTTCGTTGATTTCTCTCATTCGCCTCGGTACCCGTTCCCCTCAACTCCTTCCTCTTTCTCCAAAAAGCATGCAGTGTTTTCAACATCAAACTTTCGTTGTCAATTGTTATTCAAATTGGCCGGGGACATGCATAATACTAATGTTAGATGATAATTAATTAATTGATAATAATTAATTTTGATCTTAACATCGATGATTTTAAATTACATAAAATTTTCAGAGTTCGTCTTAGCTTTACTGTAATGGTCCGACAATATTTTTCTTAAATCAAGGAACTGAGAGTTAGAAGGCGATTTAAATGCGCAACACCTTCATTTACCTGATTTGCTTGCAGCGGGACCAGTACATCCTGGATGATAAAATACGCCACAAAGACATGAACACGCATCTCCAGCTATGTTTATATTACAAAGCCGACAATTTTGTATATCCGACATTGTGAGAGACTGGTTATGTCAAAAGTAGAATACAGCCCTGAAGCAGGGTCAATATTATCTTATTGTACGGCTGCACTACCGTTTGATACAAAAACTTAGTTAACCGACATTGTCAAACTGTTTGCTGTCAGTACCCTTATAAAAAATAAAAAATTATTAAATTTTTTTTCATTTATACTCCTGCCCTATTGGCTCTCGACAAGAGTTCCTGCTGATACTTTTTGGATTAAGCATAACCATTCTACAAATATTACCAAATTTATTTAACCGTAATGCACCAACAGTACGACTTTCGAAGATAGGAGTACTCGCATTTTGCCTGGACCACCCGAAATTGGGTTTTCTCGCCAGAGAAAAGGGAAACTGTAGAAAAACCTCTTCTGAGTACAACCGGTTTATCGACAGTCTAGTTTCGGCGGTAGGCATCGGACAATAATCGACAATGCACACCGTCGCACCTAGCCGTCAAACCTCCCGCTCGGAATATCTCACCTGTCGGAAAAATTATTAAATTTAACTTTACATACTGGGTGAAATAATGATGCTGTATTTAATTATGAAAAAAAATTTATTATTTAAACAAATTGAATAGAAAAATACACTAGCATGTGTTTCCGAATGCAAATATGAAGTAAAAAGTTAAGGAAATTCCTTTGCGTATAGTGCTCACCAAAAAGGTACGCGAGTTCGGTTGGCCGATTTAATAGTAGAACTTACCTAACTGACAGTGACGTCATATGGTAAGAGGATGGTTGCTTGTTGCTTGCGACCAAAGTTTGACCGAATTGCAGTTAAGGGGGGAGCCTACTTTAGAAGGTTTAAAAAGAGCTCTTTTTAAAGAATTTTTTTAGGAAGGAGAAAAATAACATAGATCTCCGGGCTTTTTGTGATGTTTTTGTACATATTTAAAGCATTTGTGAAAAATTTTTTGACATGAAATATTAAAAAATAGATAAGTTAAAATTAATTATAGTTGGCAGTGCCCATCTGAACTTAAAAAACGGCGGGCACGATAGAGACCGCAATTCTTGTTTGAAATATAAAAATAAAGAAAAATTTTAAAGTTTACATATGTAGTTTCTATTTGAACTAAAAAAATTCCAAAGAAATCGTGAAATTCGATAATTTTGAGTGATAAAAACAGAAAAATCATTTTTTTGAAAAAAAATAATAACTTTAACTGGTTCTGAAAATTGTTAAAAAAAATATTTTTAAATTTTTTTTAGTTCAAATAGAAGAGGGATTAATACTGAGTAAAACAAGCCATCATTCATTAAAATCGGTCCAGGCGTTTTCTGTCAATCCTGCCCACGAGTTAGTAAATTTCGTAAAAAGTGAAATTCGAGAAAACACGCTTTAACTTTCGCGCCACCGACGAACCACCCGGCGGGTGGCTAATCAATTATTAATGTTATAAATATGCTCGAATTTTGCATAAAAAAATCACGATTTTAAGTCACTGAACCTATTTACGGAATGTATATAAACATCTAAAATAACCTAAAATATAAATGTTACATTGGTTCTTTTAAGCTTCATATTTATTATCCTAAATTAAAACCTTAACAAAAAATAAGTAGTACAGTAAAAAAATGTTTTTTATGTGATAAACATATATATATATATATATGGGCAATTCCACGTAAGATTTTAGTCGACCTTTTAGAATCAGCCAAAATAATTTTTTTCTATTCTGCATTGAAAAAGAACAGAAACGTATTTTTTATTTTTTAGGCCAAATTTTTGAGTTATAAATTTAAAAAATTTTGGGTTATTAAAAATAGACCTATATTCAAATGTAAACAGGGGGGAAGCGCTTCCTGGTGCATATATTCGGATGTGATTCCCGAATATCCAAAAGCATCAGGAAGACGAAAACTACTTGTTTTCGTTCTGTCAAAATAATGACGGCGGTCATCTTGGATAAAGGCTGACTCGTAAATCAGCGACAGTGACGAATAAGGTCGCGATCTACCTTACCGTATGTGACTAAATTACCCCGCGAGGATAAACGAAAAGATTAAAAAGACTGTAATTTAGTATAATTGTCGTGCACCTGAGACTCACCAGGAGAAAACGAAGAGCGCATGTAGCGACGCTTTCGTGGTAGGCGAGTCAGCCATATTTTATTCTTTCTCGATTTGATAGTTGTGTACGGCGCATCACGCCAACTTAAAATATAAAAAAAATTAAATTAAATTTGTGCCATGTCAGGACGAGGACCACTCAGGGGTCGACGTCGCTTCGACGGTGAGTCCTAGTAAATTATAAATAGTAATTTTTCGCCGTATTTGCACTTATTATTTTACAAAGTCGAGAAGTGATGCTTGTCGCCGCAATTTCATGCGGCCTTTACTTAAAATAAATTCGGCCTTCTGCCAAACATTCTTGTGTAATAAACTAAAAGACAAAAGTGATATGTTGTGAATAATAAAATTGATTAATTGCTTAAATTAAATTCAGTGTTAATTAAAGATCAATGTGTTATATCCTTCCCCCTCCCCTCTTCGCGGTTTCTGAAGAATGTTCTTTGTTCGCAATTTCTGAGCAAGCTAGGTTAACTTTTCTTTAATATTAAACTTATTCAATAAAATCCTTTTGATATTTTTGGAATAAATATCATGGCGTTTAAATGATAAAAAAATTAAAATTCTCTAATTTCAAAATGTAGATAACCTTTTGAAATTCCTAACCTATTGTCAACTCCGAAAATAATCGTTATCATAGCTAAATTCCCAAATTAGGTTAATTCTGAGAAATTAAAACACCAAACTAAGTGGAATTGTGGTTTTTCATGTAACAATCAATCAGGAGAGGATAATCTCCCTGATAAAAATAGGGGATAGTGGGGCAAACCGGACCGTTTGCAAAATTTTTTAAAGTTAACACAGCAACTAAACAATAAAAGATAAAGTATAGGTGTCTCTGGGAAAAAGTTGTGCAATTAAATGATCTTTCAAACAAGCCCTCGAAAAATGAAATCGGTTGATTCGTTTAGTCACAAGAGTAACAAAACCGTTAGGGGGTCCGGTTTGCATCACTCTCCCCTAATAATAATAATTTTGAGATTTCATTTTTTTCTTGTTACTAAAAAAGAAAAATAATAAATAAAATAATGAATATAATTAAAAATTAATTTAAATTCAATTAATTGAATTTATTGATTTTTTTTATTCTGTCGTTTTTCCTCTTTGGACAGTGAACCGTGATTTTTTTTGAACAAATATAAATTTTTTTGGTAGCTTTAATTGACAATTTTATTTTTTTTTTGACAAAACTTTTTTTTGATTAAGGACTGATGGTGCGATTGTTTTATTTTGTTTGATTGCCCATACTCTGACAGCTCGCCATTCGTCCACTTAAATCCGGTTCTTATTACAAATTCCTAATAAATAATTTTTTTTAAATGTCGGAATTCGAGAATAAAATATCCTCAATCTTTGACAGTTGGTCTAAAGACCAATTAAAAATTTATTTAAAATCGGTTCACGCGAATTCACATGGGAATTTAGAAACTCTTAGAAATCGTATCTCGCGGTTCATGCAATTTTCCGCGGGTAATAGAGCAGTTCCATGGTGGCCGTCCTACGAACTGCAAATCGAACTAAAGGATTGGGATTTAGAATCATGTAACGATTCTCGAGTCGAAACGCTAGGTAGAATGAGGGACATTTTAAATACACCGGTTTCACATGCGACTAGTATACCTTTTACGACGACGGTATATTGTACATAAAATACGAATACCCCCACTATCACTACAAGTAATTCAACTTATTCGTATGTGACGATAGGAACTACAATCGCAAATTCGGTATCACTCGCAAGGACGGGTTATCAGAATCAGTCAGCTGATGATTCGAGACGAATAACTCCCTCCAGGGAAGAATTTGAAATCCATAAACCGGGTGAAATGGCATCGGTCATTCATAAATCAAACACTGAATTTCCCTTGCCTCCTTATTATGAAAATTTAAATATTAAATCAGCTAAGCCCTTAATAGATTTTGAAGAAAAAAAATCCGGATTTGAATTTTGCGAAGTAGTCATCAGAACAAAATGAATGTCTGTTGACATCAAAACGTCCAGACCTGATTAAACCGGTAGTAGAAGGAAATAAAAATTGTAAATCACCTTTTCAAACGGTAATTCAATTGAGCGACGCTCTTAGGACAAAAGTAAATTCAGCACCGGCTGAACATTGGACGAACGATGGCAAGCCTAAGGTTCGAACTGCAATAGAATCAAGAATCGGTGCAAGTCCGGCGGAACATTGGCACAAGCCTGGGCCAGCATACGTTCGAACATTAGGGGAAAATAATAATTTATTTAGACCAGTTTCTACAAGGGAAAATTATTATAACCCTCAATTCGTAAGGATTAGTGATAATTGTTCAAATATTAGGTCTTTGAACAATTCTCTGTTGAATCAGGCACCGGTGCTTAGTAATAGGAAACTCCTCGATTCAATAGTAAGGATGTGGGGAATAAAATTTTCAGGCGACTATAAAGTAAACGTCGAAACTTCCTTGAGCGCGTACATGATGAGGTCCTTCGTGCGGCAGTACTGTTGTTAGATGGCATAGCCATACAATGGTATCGTCTAAATAAATCTCGTTGGTTTTCTTGGGAACAATTTAAAAATGCGTGTGGAACTAATTTCGGGGATAAAAATTTACAGTGGAGACTGGAAGAACAGATCTAGAATCGAATTCAAGGTCAAAATGAGCCTACTACAAATTATATTATTTGTATGCAAGAACTCTATTCTAAGTTCACAAGACCGATTACACTGGTTGAATTATTAGATAGGATTTATTTTAATCTTCGCCCTGAAATGAAACGTCCAATAAGTAGGCGCGAAATTAAAACTTTAAACGAATTGGCAGTAATTGCAACCGAAGGTTTTCGATGCCTTAGTGTACAAATTACATTCAAAACCTTCGTCTAATAGAAAAGAAAGAATTCCGAAGAAATCGAAAAATTCGGAAAATAAAAAGAGAAACAGCAATAAGCCATCGTTGAATAACTCGAAGTCTAGTAAGGCGACAAAGAAACATGATTCACAGGCAAGGAAAAAGTTTCGTGAGCCGAAATCTCAACCTCCTTGCTTCAATTGTAGTAAGGATGACCACATGTGGAAGAAATGCCCACTTCAGTGAACTAAATTCTGACACATATGCGGACAAAAAGATGTCACGAAATTTGACTGTGAATCTGATTATTGTAAGGGAAACTAAAGAAGGAGATCAACCTTAGGGTCGATGATTCTCCTAAATTAGTTGTAAAGGCTCTAACTAATAAAATGACAATTAATCCAAATACGACTAAAATAACCGCAAATAAAAGGACTCGTAAAACTAAGATAGTAGAATCTTTTTCGAATTTTGATACAGTAGCTGTTAACAATTCTGATAACAAATTGTTAACCCCGACTAGTGAAGTAATCAGTATAGATCCTCATGGGAAACCAAATTTCGAGTAACCTAATGATAATAAACTTGAATCGGTTGATACTGAAACGCAAAGTAAGTCATGTGGCAATAGTACCCATTCAAGACCTTACATTAATTTTATGATAGGGAATTCGGAAATTGAAGCCCTAGTTGATACGGGCTCACCTAGAAAATATCTTGGTTCGACAGGTGAATCAATAATAAATTCGAATAATTATAAAATAAATAATAATAAACAAAGCAGCGTTTTGTTAGCCAACGGTGCTATAGAGCCTATTATTGGTGAAAGTATATTGCGAATTAGTTTCGCGAATATAACTAATGAAATAAATGTCCGAATCGTTCCAAAATTAACCGAATCTTGTATGTTAGGAATGAATTTTTTTCGAATATTCGAAATAATAATTGATATTAATTACCAAAAATAAACCGACAGATTAGCTCGGTCGGATAAATGCCTCGCTTGACGGACGTTCTAGGACCAAGGGTGCTTGGTTCGCGCCCAATTGGCTTGGATTTTTCCGGCATGTGAGATAATCTGAGCGGGAGGTTTGACGTCGAGGTATAATGATGTGCACTGTCGATTATTGTCCGGTACACACCATTAGAACTCGACTGTCGATAAACCGGTTGTACTCAGGAGAAGGTTTTCTACAGTTTCCCTCTCCTCTGGCGAGAAAACCCATTAGACGGGTGGTCCGGGCTAATGCGAGTACTCCTAATTTTCGAAAGACGTTCTGTAGGCGCAAACTTAGTATTAAGAATTGTGTATATAAGAAAAATTTGTGAAAAAACATGAAATTGTAAGAAAACACTTGTATAGCCAAGTATGTAAGGCTGAAGACAGGTGTATAAACCAATAAATAAAAAAAAAAATTACCAAAAATAGTGTACTCCTGAGAAGCCGGTTGTAAGGGTAGATTTCGGCCAAAGTGAACCGAGTAGTGAGCATTCGTGCGCAAGATTAGTAGAACTAACAAGTAGAGATAGAAAACATCTCAAGGCACTTTTAAATAGAATCATTTAAAGATTTTGGATAAGCTTAGCTCTGCTAAGTATATCTCTAAAATAGATTAAAAATTAGGATACCATCAAATACCGTTGAGCGAAAAAAGCAAGGAGAAAACTGCTTTCTTTGAGCCCGGATTGGGGCTGCAATACAAAAGAATGCCTTTTGGCCTTTATGGAGCACCAGCGACCTTTTAAAGGCTTGTAGGTAAAATAATAACTCCTGATATGAAACCTTTCTTTTTCGCATATTCGGATGATCTAATAATCGCGACTGAAACGTATGAGGAACATCTGGTATGGCTCGAGCGAGTTATTAATAAATTAACAGAATCGGGTCTTACACTTAATCTGGATAAGTGTAACTTCTGTGTGCCTGAGGCAAAATACTTAGGTTTTGTATAGTAAATCATGCAAGTTTGTCGGTCAATGATGAAAAGGTTCGCCCCATATTAGATTTTCCTCAGCCTAAAAAAATTGCGTCAACTTCGTAGGTTCATTGGTATTACTTCGTGGTACCGAAAGTTCATTAAAAACTACGCGCGGTTATGTGAACCTTTAACGCGTTTAACTAAAAAGAAACAACCTTATAAATGGACCGATGAGCAAGAAAACGCGTTTAATGAATTGGAATGTCCTTGAAAACTACCGCAATTTTTGAAGATGTGTATTTTGATATTTACGAGAAATACATTTTTAAATTTTTGACTGCTCGGCTCGGGCCATACGGCTTGCCTAGCAGCGGTCGCAAGCAGTTCATACTTCCTTCTTTCAAAAAGTCAAAATTTAATTTCTCGTAAATATCAAAAAACACATCTTCAAAAATTGAGGTAATTTTTAAGGACATTCCAAGCTTTAATAACAATATTTTTTATGAAATTTTCGAAGGGAATACCGTTCATGAAAAAAACAACTTTAAGAAATAATTGTTTAAATAAATTTGTCGAAAAGTTTAAAAACTTATTTTTAACAAAATATTATTAAAATTCAATACATTCTTATCAATTTTTATCCAAAACCTTTTTTTCTAGAACCAATAGTTAACAAGATAAAAATTGTTTTAAAAAAAGGTGACGCAAACCGTATGGCCTGAGCCGTGCAATCAAACATTCAAAAATTAATTTCTGGAAAATATCAAAAAACACATCTTTACAAATTGCGATAATTTTTAAGGACATTCCAAGTTTTAATAACAATATTTTTTTGTGAAATTTGGTTATTCCCTTCATGAAAAAAAAACAACTTTAAAAAATAATTGTTGAAACAAATTTGTCGAAAAGTTTAATAGGACATTCCAGTTCAAACAGGCAAAAAGAAGGCATTTTTAATAAATATTAAAATAACTATGGCATTTATTTAAAAAATTTCTTTTGTATGTAATAAATAATTTATTTAACAATTTGTAAAAAAAAATTTTTATTTTTATTTCAAAATGGCGGCGATATTAGCCATTTTCGAAAATGCCCTTTTTCGGTGGTAAGATCGATTGTAAACTTTCTAAAACAGATAAAACCAAAAACAAAGTGACATTTTCTTCGTTAGATATTTCTTCAGGTGTGGAACCTCAAAAAAGTGGAATTTTCTTCCCCCCTTTTTTAGAATACTTTTCCCCAAAATATGCAAAAAAAGATGTTTTTATTCAGAATTTCTCTTATAAAAATAAAGGGAGATGGAAATTTTCCAGTTTTTGAGGTTCCACTTATAGGCATGATGACGCTGAATCAAAAGCCGTTTGGTTTTTTCAAATCGCTTCAAAAGAACTCGAGATATCACTCTTACCAGATCAAAAAAAGACATTTTGAGAAAAACGCCTTTAAAGTTTTGTTCATAAGTTTCGATATTTAAAAAAAATCATCGGATTTGCTTGAAAATCGTTTCTCGGGGGATTTTGAGGTCGCTAATTACAAATATGGAATCAGATTTTTAAAATTCAAAAGGGCGGATCCAATATGGCGGACATTTTATTTTTCAAAATCATTGAATTTTCTTGAAAATCGTTACGGGGGGGGGGTGTTTAGGGTCGCTGATTACGAATATGACATAATTTATGCAAAATAAAAAATCTCGGATGTAATATGGTGGGTGAAAAAAATTTAAACGAAAAAAACTAAAATAAAAAAATGTTCTTTTCCGCCGTATTGGATCTGCCATTTTGAATTTTTAAAATTTGATATTTTATTTTGTGATCAGCAACATCAAATACATTTTTGTTTGTCTTTTTTAAAAAATGCAAATGAGAAAACATTTAAATTATTCGATTGCTTATCCGCATACAAAAACATATTTGACACAGCGAAGAATAAAAATGTATAACTTTTGTTTTACTTTGAATTTCGCAATAATATTTTAGGAGAGTATTCTTGACACTATAAGAAACCTGAAAATAAAATTTAAAAAAATCGATTTTTTAACATCTTGAACTGGAATGTCCCCTTAAAAATTATTTTTCAATAAAATATTATTAAATTCAATACATTCTCATCAATTTTTATCTAAAACATTTTTTTGTAGGACCAATAAAATTTTAATATAATTTTTAAGTATTAATATTAATTTAATATTATAAATAAATATATTATATTAAATAAATATTATATAAATATTATATTAAATATATTATATTTAATATTATAAATATTAATTTTTTAATATAATTTTTTTTAAAGATTTACAAGATATAAACTCCTGAAAAAAGTGACCAAAAAGTTTAATTAACAATATCTTGCAAAATAATTAAAATTATGCAAAATCCTTGAGTGTACTTCAAAACACCCTAAACACAACAAATTAAGGGCATGTCTAAGTTGTGAAATGTAAATAAACAAAAATGTAAACAAACCAAGCACTAAAATGACATTTCGGAAACAGCCTTTTCACCCACAAAAATTAACATTGGACCGCTTTTTTTTATAAAAATGATAAATTAGTGTGTTAAAGTTTCCAATGAAATCATATTTCACTATAAACAATTAAGGGGATCCCACATACCGACAATGCAGATCTAAAATGGCTAAAAATCTGCAACGACCGTTTCTTGGAAAATATAAGATATTATGGCCTATAAATTTGACAAACTCACTTTTTAACATAAATACGCAGGATGAGTATTTTATTTATTGTAATTAATGAAAAAAAATTATTTATAAAAAATTAAATATGAAGAGATTTCCTGTAACAGGTATTTTGACAACAGCTCAAACTGCAATGACCATTTCTCGAAAACAACGAAACAAAATAATTTTTCCATTTGGGAAATTTAGTTTGGTAGGAAAATACACAGGATGAGACTCATTTGCCATTCAGAAATAAATAAAAACTTCATTTTTCCCAAAGTGTATAAGTGACAGTTGTTCGGTAGCACATGATATTTAATTTACTATAATTAGTTTTTCTTTAACAATTTGAACAAAATATATTTCTCCCATTGTGTATCTTTTATCACTAATGAATTTCCACTCGAAAAGAAGACACTGTGTCTCATTGTTGTTAATATAAAGTTAAAAATTATGAAAATTTGTCAGTTTTGGTACCTTTGGCGCCATCTCTTGGTTCTATGTATCACTAAACATCTGTCAGATCTGTTCTTCTTGTTGCAAATTGCTATACAAAAAAGTTTACATAAATTTATGTTTTATATTCTTGTTTTCATATAGAATGAATCTTATTATGTGTATTTTTTATTGAAATTAATTTTGTCAAATGGAAAAGTTATTTTGATTTTGTTGTTTTCAAGAAAAGGTCGTTGCAGTTTTGGCTGTTGAAAACTGCTCATATTTAACTTTTTATGAATAATTTTTTTTCAATAATTACAACAAATAAAATACTCATCCTGTGTATTTATGTTACAAAGTGAGTTTGTCAAATTTATAGGTCATAATATCTTATATTTTCCAAGAAACGGTCGTTGCAGATTTTTAACCATTTTTGATCTGCATTGTCGGTATGTGGGATCCCCTTAAAAGTAATTAGTAAAATAAATAAATAAAATGACCTGTGAAATAGCATTTTTGACGCGTCGCGAAAAATAAACTGTTTGAGTATATCAACCGCACTAACGATGAAGAAGTCTCATATCAGTAATTGGACCTTCAACATGTGGAAGGTGAAATTTTTCCCTTTCCTCCTTGAAATTACAAGGAGAAAGGATAAAAACTTCTGCAACGTCCGTGCGGTTCATATAGTCAAACACTTAAACTTTTTACGACGTGAGACATTTGCTGTACGCGCACGCGCAAACCCTGCCAAGAACGCATTGACAACACCATGCGAAAATGCACATTTTGTTTTAGACTGAAACTCACTTATTTTCACATACATTCAGTCTGAAACAAAATGTGCATTTTCGCATGGTGTTGTCAATGCGTTCTTGGCACGGTTTTTGTATCTCTTTTTATTGACGAAATATGATTTAGATAAAATAATAAATAAATAATAAAATAATAATAATAATATAATAATATAATATTATTATTATATTATTTTTTTTGGTTTGTCAAAACAGCAAATGTCTCACGTCGTAAAAAGTTTAAGTGTTTGACTATATGAACCGCACGGACGTTGCAGAAGTTTTTACCCTTTCTCCTTGTAATTTCAGGGAGGAAAGGGAAAAATTTCACCTTCCACATGTTGAAGGTCCAATTGCTGATATGAGACTCCTTCATCGTCAGTGCGGTTGACATACTCAAACAGTTTATTTTTCGCGACGCATCAAAAATGCTATTTCACAGGTCATTTTAATTATTTATTTTACTAATTAATTTTAACTGCTTATAGTGAAATATGATTTCATTGGAATCTTTGACACACTAATTTATCATTTTTATAAAAGAAGCGGTCCAATGTTAATTTTTGTGGGAGAAAGGCTGTTTCCGAAATGTCATTTTAGTGCTTGGTTTGTTTACTTTTTTGTTTGTTTACATTTCACAACTTGGACATACCCTTAACTAAGTATAAACAAAATCTGTGCTTCAAAATTTCTTCTAGCTATGGAACGCACCTTTTTCAATCATATTTCGTCAATAAAAAGAGATACAAAAAGTTACAGACGGTGAGATAGCTTATGAAATTTTGCTTAAAATAGGCCATATGTAAAGTCATTTTATGAACTATTATTTGAGTTATAGAGTGACAAAGAACAAAAAAAATTATCAAATTTTCTCATTTTTGTCTCTTGAATTCAACTTTTTCGAAAATCTAGAAAATTTAGATAAAATTTTTTTAAGAACACAGAAATCTTCGTCAAAATTTTTAGCTTTAAAATAAGCCTTACAGAATTAAAAAAATGTTAATCCGTCAACGATTTATTGTTAAAAATGTGAAGCCGTGTTCAACCAAACGCAAAATTTAATAAGTTTTCTAAGCGTCTTTAAGGGGATGTCAAAGTCGATGGGATTTTCCCATTGAAGCTCAATGCAAAAATCCAATCGACTTTGACACCGCCTTAAGTTTTTTGTCTCTTTTTATTGACGAGATATAATTGAAAAACTAATGGCATGTTTTTTCATAGAGTCGCGTGTAATTGCCCTGATACTCGTGAACGGTAGTGTGTATATAAGCATATGTAAGAATGAAATAAAGAACGATAATATTTGTTATTATAATTAAAAATTCCTACTAAAAATATGCATCATTTTTGTAAACTTATTTTCTGAGCAAATATACACTACCAATTAGAATTTAAAAATTTGATATTTTTCAAAATCTATTTATTGCTTCTGGTGTTGTCCCGAGTCAAAATTTAAGCCCCACTTTAGTTCATTAATTTTCAGGGTTTGTTGAGTGTTAAGAGTAGTAAAGTCCCGAGTCGAAATTTAAACCCTATTTTGAGGATTTAAACACTGCATAGAGTTTCCCTTACTGGTATTAACGCTTTTAGCATCTACTTTACTGACATTTTAACCTACTGGTCTCCCGAGTCGAAATTTAGAATAGGTTTAAGATCTTATAGAGCATATTAACTTCTTTAAGGAAGTTTAGATCCTATAAATTTGTACTTATAGTCTACTAAGGCCTATGAAAGGATATTCTAACACTTTTAAACTCTGCTGTGTCCAAGAACATATTTAGAATTTGTTCTTCCTAGAATCTAATAAGTTCTGAAACAACATTTTATATTCTTTTAGATACTTTCAAGATTTTTTCATATTCAGCATTCGTCAGTTGAGACTTGCGTCTGCGCATCACGTTCAAAGTAATACTTAGGAAATATTTGTTCAATGTTAGACTTAAGTTAATTTTACAACTACAAACATATTTTTTATAATAGATAGATAATTTTTAATCAGTTTTAACTAGACAAATTGACATTAAATTAATAAAAAAATTAATTTCTAGTGTAAATCAATTCTTTGCTAATATCATTATAATATTTTGCTATATTTTTAAGGTATAGATCAAAATTAAGATGTTTACAGTGAATTTAAAAAACATTAGATTTTAGTGTTTATAATAAAATTTAAAATTAATTTAATAATATTAATATTGTATTATGTTAATTATAATATAATACATTAAAATTAAAATATAAAGAAGTATTATATTAATAATATTAAATATTTATAATTTTCCGATTTTTATATTTATTTAAAACTTTAAATTATAAATGTACAGTAAAACTATATTCTTAGAAAAATTATTTTGTGTACAGTAAAATATTTTCATTCTTAAGCAAGAACTTTAGAAGTATTTTCTCGTTTTGAAAAGTTTGACACATCTGGTTTTACTTAGGATGACCAGCCATAAAGGTTTCTCGACTATTTTGTGCATTTTTCTGTACAAGTTTTTTTTATATATGCTTAGTCAGAAAGAAATTTACAAACATTTCTATGAGAAATATTTAGGAATTTTTTGATATTTCAGGGAAATTTTCAAAGAAATGCCATTAACCGTCAGTTGCTTTCTAGCATTTGAGAGAAGTACACTACAAGAACAAAAAACTGATCATAGCAACGAAATTGGATTCTTTGTTCAATATTAACAGTACTGTTTTTCTTGTTTGCGCAAGCGTGAATTCTAAACGCTGTAGTGCGTAGTAGTTAGTATGCTCTAAAGAGACCTTAAATTGAGACCTCTTTAACGCCTTATAGATAGCGAAAACGGTCTCATGTAGACCCTATACGATCTAAAATCGAACCTGTAACAACATAACTAAAGCCTGTATGTGAGAAGAAATCATTCTTTCCGAGTCAAATAAATTTATTATTATTTATTATTATTATTAAATAAATTATTTGACTCGGAAAGAATGATTTCTTCTCACATACATAAATTTTGACCGAGTGATAAATTCTACTTCATATAACTAAAGCCTCTTTAGGTTCTTCTAGATTCTTAATAAAGTAGGCCTTAGCAGACTTTGATTCGACTCTAAATTTCGACTCGGGCTATTATTTTCCAAGAAATTTATAATCCCGAACCTACAGGGTCAGACCATTATATATCGAATAAAGTCGTTGCGGCCTAATTTAAAAAAATTAATTCTTTCAGAAATGATTCTTTATGATGTCTAGGGAACGAAATAAAATGAATTATTAAAAATATTTACCACACCAAAATCTACACGCACCAAAAGTTTCGTTTTGCTTCCGAATCTAATTTAAGAGATACAAGTATTTAAAAATTTTACTATATTTCATGTTAAAACTGTATATTGTCTTCTAACTGAAGTTGATTTGAATTTGAATTACCGTGATCGGAACATAGCCAAGGCGAAAAAACTAATTTCAGTTAGAAGACAATATACAGTTTTAACCTGAAATAAAGTAAAATTTTTAAATACTTGTATTTCCTAAATTAGATTCGGGACCAAAACGAAACTTTTTGGTGTGTGTAGATTTTTGTGTGATTTAATAGCTGTGAAAGTGCTAAATTTTTTTATTTTTCTTTAACAGAGATGTTAAGTTGCAAAGTTTGCAAAAATTCGAAAATCGCGTATTTTCAACTTAATATTTCTTGAATATTTAAAGTAAAAACAGAAAAACTGATAAGAAAATCTGAGACTTTATCGAAAATACCAAGAAGACTAGAGACAGGAGGAGTACTTTCGATATATTTCTGTCGAGAGCGGTGGCAGAAAATGTGAGAGTAATGGAGGTGGATAGTTGAACATGTAGTTTGTGCAAAAGACCAAATTGGGTTTCTGCGCACACTGCTCAATCAAATGATTCAAAATAATTTCGCGCTAAAAGAATATGTTTCCACGTGATGCAAAGCTTGTTTACCACAATACTTTTACGAAAATGTAAGTGGATACATTTGGTAAAATACCTTTTGTTGTAAATAATATTTATATTATAAATAATTGCTAATAATGCCAGCAACGTGTTGTATATTAAACTGCTTTATTAATAAAAATGAAAAACATTAATTATTTAAATTTCCAAAGGACGAGGTACGTTTAATTCTTAAGAATAATATTTTTTTCAATGACGAAGTACTTGCGTCGTTTAAATATGTAAGTGAATAAAATTAACATTTATTATTTAGTGTTCTCATGTTTTTAAAATTTTATGTAACAGGTTTCCCAGAAAGCATGGTTAGATGCTATTGGAAATAACCTCAAAAAAGGAAAGAGTGATCGAAGGAATTTATTTATTTGTGATAAGCATTTTTTGGAAGATTGCTTTAATTTTGACCCAATAACAGTGTTAAAGGATGGACAAGAAGTACATTTACCACGAAAACGTGTCGAACTAAAAAAAGAAAGCATTCCAACTGTGTTCATGGTAAGCTTAATGAATATAGTTTCAACAAAATTTGTGTTACACACATGCGTGAATAGAAGTGCAACAAGATTATTTAATAAAATACAATTTATATTTTGAAATACACTGTAAAAAATCCAAAACTTTTTAAAAGTATAATTTGAATGTGTGTAATAATACAAATAATAAATTGTAATTACATTGTCAGTTTTTTGTATTAAGAGTTCATTCAATTTTTTAGTTATTATTTTCACGAATAAAAGATGTAATTTTACTATTTACATAATATATTAAATTTAATTTATTGTTAAATGAAATAATTAATTTTATTTACAAAATTTTAAAGGATTGCTTGCTGTAAAAATGTTTTTTACCTACATATATAAGTAAATTTAAAATTCTGGTAATTATAATTTAACAGGAGAATTCTGAAAGTCTGTTTGGTACGTTGCAGCCTATTAATAACAACAATGAAAAAAATAAATCTCATACATTACAACAACGAAAAAGAGAACTGTCTTCTATGTCACAAGATAGAATTGAAAGGGCTAAGAAGATCATGTCTCTGTCGAGTACAATTTCTTCTTGTTCACTTGCATCGGAAACGGAGAATTTGACAAGTTTTTCGGATGTTCCCAATATTGCAAACACACCAATCGTTACAAAATATTGTAGATCTGAGTTTATAAAAGACTGAAATTCTAGAGATATTTCTCAGTTTCCTGATTCGTGGGGATTGTTCGATGATTACGATGGTGTATTTCTTGCTTATCTTGGAGATGTTCCTCGTATAATAACGCGCTCAATTTTTATGGAAGAAGATATGACTGTTGAAGTAAGTTAGTTTAGATAAATTCATGGTGTAATGAAAATAATAATTTCTTAATATTATTTTAGATTAGATTAAAGCTCACAATGTTGTTACAAAGTTGCCTCTTTTACAAAATGTGACGTGCATAGAAGATATTAGATTTGCAATGTTAAAAATTGAATCTCTAAACATCTGTGAAATGGCTTGGCGAGGGAATTGCAAGAATGGTTTTTACATCAAAAAATTATGTTCGAAAAGTGATAAATGTAAGGATTGTCAAATAACAAATCGACAAGAAATGAAGAATAAAAAGCGCAAGGAACGTCTTTTGTTAATGAAACAGAAAAAAACAAGAAAAAAGGCGAAAATTTAAAACGAAAATATAGTCGAGCAGTAAAGACAGTAAGAACTTATGATTTTAATTATCAATTAAACCAATGTTAAACAGTATTTTTGCAAAGTAACAATTTTATACATTTTTAGATCAAGAGCATGGAACAAGAACTTGAGGAATTACTGAATCAATATTCATCAATAACGGATAATGCATTGAATGAATCAATGAAAAAATTATCCTTACCGATGCAGGAGGTTGTAAAAACGATCCATATGTATGGAAAAATAGATAACAAAAGAGGTGTGCGCTATTCGAAGCGATGGATACTAGACTGTCTGCCATTAAGTATAAAAAGCAGAAACGCTTATACGCATCTTCAGGAGCATAAAATATTACCTCTTCCAACTTTCTCAACGTTAAGGTCATATTTAAAAAATATGAAACCGAGATACGGATTCATCCACAGGTATTTTCAATTTTAAAAAAGAAAAGCGCATAGATGAAACCAGAAGAAAGAAGGGGTAAAAACATTTTCGTGTGAAAGTAGTCCAATCATAATTTCTTATAATTAATAAAAATAAAACGTCAACAATATTATTCTGTTCTAGGCGTGCTTGTTTTAGACGAGATGCAAGTGAGTATAGGGGTTTCATTTGACACTCAAAACGTCTGTCATGGGGTTTACGGATTTAGGCGATTATGCCCCAAAAAGTAAAAAAATAAAGAGGCGATCATGCTTTACTATTTTTGTTCCAACCATTTCGAGGACAATGGATTCAAAACATAGCTGCTTTTCTCAGCAAAGGTGCTGCAACAGGAGAAGTTCTCAGTCACTTAGTGACTGAGTGCATTATGTTGCTTGAAGACCATGGTTTTCATGTGGATGTTGTCGCTTCAGATGGTGGTACTTGAAATCGAAGTATGTGGAAGAAGTTTGGACTAAAAGATCTAGAATCAAGCTGCGCCCACATCACTTCATTTGATGATAAAAAAGAAACTTCTGAAGTCCGACGTCTGTGGCTCTGCTCTGATTTTTCTCATTTAATTAAAAATATGAGAAACTTTTTAATGTCCAGAGAAGAGATATATGTAAATATATGCAATATATATGCATGCGTGTCACATATAAATATTTATTATCAAATTTATTTAATAATAAAATATTACATTGCAGACTCCAGATGGTGTTTAAAAAAATCATTTTCGAGCAGTTATTAAGAACGACGGTAGAGTGAAGAGTCTAGGTTTGAAAATAGCTTACAAACTAACTCCTGACCACATCGAGCCACAATTCTTTCAAAAGATGAATGTTAATAAAGCATTTGATGTAAGTATCTTAAAATTGTACAGAATATGGCAAATTTTAATGACATTCTTTAAAAAATCTTTTTAATTTATTTAAAATTTTTTATTTATAAAATGTTTTATACGATTTATTGTTTCAGCTGTTTTCGAAAAATGTTATAAGTACAATGAAGATTTATAAAGAAACTGACGTTCAGTTACAAACTTGTGATCCTACTGTTGATGTACTGTCAAAATTAAACGATCTCATTACAGCGATGACATCTAGAAGTTCCGAAAACGATTTAAAACCCGACAGTATCAATTTAAAAGTATGTAGTTTAAGCATTTATAAATAAATAATATTAAATACCTTTATCTTAATAATTGCATTTTTAACATTTTTTATAATTTTACAGAGAATCGCAGATTTTAAAGAAATTTTTAATTTTTAATTTAATACCAACCAAAATTTGAAAAAAAATTCCGTTTTCGACGTGTCATGTTCTTCAACTCAAACAACGATATGTCATGTTTTTCAAGTCAAAACCGAGGTATCATGTTTTTCAACGCCAATCCGATGTATCATGTTTTTACACCCAGCAAGCGCATGGAAGTCATGAAATTTCTAACTGAAAAATGTGGATACACATTTTTAATGACAGCAAGACTCAACCGAGATGCGCTTAAGCTATAACATTTTATAAAACTTCTTTGCTATAAAAAATACAAATGAGAAATAAGGCTTAGGGGCCGTTCAAAAAATACGTAACGCGTTTTGGGGGGAGGGGGGTCAAGCAATTTGTTACGGTAAGGAGAAAAAATTGCGCTAATGTATATAACATTGTGTTACGTGGGAGGAGGGGGGTCCTAATTTCCGAAAAATAGCGTTACGTATTTTTTGAACGGCCCCTTAATATTTTTTATAGGGCATGTTTGGAATGATTCGCGGATGTTGTGGCTCATATGACAAACCCGATCCACTTTTATTTATCCAGGTCTATCGATTATTAAGCTTTTATTCGTTGGTAAAGCCACCGAAAGGATCAAACGTTGAGAGTTTGGAGATTTTTGAGACATTGTTATGTGCAAAAGATTCAACTAGCAATGGAAATCAGAAAGAAGTGCTTCAGAAAATAATTGAGAGAGGTGAAGATAATCCTGAAGAGTTTGGAGTTCGACATTGTCACAATTATAATGTTGTGGGGGTTAACAATGTCGTTCAAGCATATTTCTCAATTAATTAAGGCAATTTTTATTGCCCGTAAAATCGGAAAATAAACAACTTGCGAGAAATGCATCTCATCTGTTACAAAGCCCGAGGGTAATTTACCAAGGGATCAATTAATAAACGATTTGAGCAGAGGGTTCTTAAAGTACCCTTCAGATACTCTTTTCAATCTTTTATCTGCATTGGAATGTGCAATTTTACAAACGGTAGGCCAGGAACAGTTAAACTTTTATACATTCCAACATATAATAGATAACATTATTTCCGAGTCAATAACTTTCGTTGGTTGTAATGAACATGCAAACACTTTAACGCAGAGCGTGATTCAATATTATGCCATAATTAGGACAAATATTTTGGGTAAGCAACATAACAAAGTATACGATGACGCAAGAAAAGAAGAGCAAAAATTTTTAAAAATGTCCAAGCTCGTTGTCAAAAAAGATGAAAGAAATTCCTTAAACTTAAGCAAAGAGAATAATGAAGTAGAGGAAGGAAAAAACAATTGTAGAAAAAAGTAATTAAAAGAAAAATAAAATTAATATTATTTTAATTGACTTACAAAAATAAAGATAAATAAATTCCAAAGGAAATAAAGTGTAATTCAATAAAGGACTGTGAAAGATAGTTCTTTAAAAATAAAAATTGAAGTTTATAAGGAATAAAATTATTAAAAAAACGTTTAATTATATTGTTTTATCTACTTTTAAAAGTTTATCTTCAGTATAAAATACTATAAATTCTATAAACATACAAAACATGTAATAAAATACTAAACATATATAATGTCAAAAAATGTTTATTTTTTCTCTACTATAAAAAATGTGATCTTTCAAGTTATTTTCATATATGTTGTTTATTATTTTATAACTTACATTTAGAAAAATTTATAAAATTTTTAATAAATGTATTTACATTGACATATATATATATATATATATATATATATATATATATATATATCTATATAGATATATATATATATATATATATATATAATTTTAATAAAATTATCATCTTTAAATACAAATACGTGTCACTTTTTTAAGAAATAATTATACACAGATTGTTATTCAAATATAAGGCAATGAGTGTATAAGTAAAAAATTCTTTTAATGTATAATAAATAATATAACTATTAATTGATCTTACACATGCATACATAATGTACACCCCATTAATCAAGTAATTTTAAACAAGAATCAATAAATTTTTTTACATTTTGAAGCATTTTTCTTTGTTTTTTTATACATTTTCTAGCATCTAAAAAGTGACATTTTTCCGCACCTTCTCCACTTTACATTCATATTTTAAGAAACATAATAAATATTTTATTTATAAAAAATGTATAAAACGTATTATTAAGTTTTTTATTTAATATTAATTATTTTTCAGGATCACATAAACATATTACATTTTTTGCACTTTGTCCTTTCGTCAAACATTATACTTTTTGTGTATGCATTAGACACGTAAAATTTTGAAAATAATTCTATTTCATTATTATTCATTATAAAACTTAAAAATTGATAAAATTCACATTCTCAGTGATAAATGTTGATAAATATAGCGTATAAACATATTTTCATAAAAAATCAAAACTGGCCACCTTGTGGACAAAAAAGTGCCCACTTTAGGGCCAAGACACAATTTTTTAAACGCTAATGAAACAAATTTTTTAAGCACAATATTAATTATATTTACTTGGAATATTATTGTACGATATATAAAGATAATTATAAATATTTTTATTAATTTAAAATGGTTAATTTAGATGATTTTAACACCCAGAGAAAAAAATTTCTCGATCATTTAAAAACAGAAATTTTACAACGTTGACGTTACAAAGTAACTCATACGACTATTTACCTCAAAACTTTACTAAAATCTTTATCTTCTCAAATAATAACAATAACAGAAAACATTTGAGGATACTAACTAATATACAAAAATTTTCCTAGGGTGACAACCTTAGGGCCCTGACCACCTTGAGGACCTCTCCTCTACTAAATAATGTAAATCGTTTTATGAAAAAAATACATTATTATTACAAATACAGATTTTAATGCATCAACATTCAGAAAAATTCACTTTATAACAAAATATGAATTTTAAAATAATAGTAAGAAGAATAATAAAAAGTAGAGCTTCTAAAGATCTTGTCAGAGTTACGTAGAGTCTGCACGGGACAGAAAGATATTTAAATTTTTATTTTTGAATTTTCAAGCGGCCCTAGAGGGTGTATTCTACTTTACCGGCCGAGTTTTTAGTCCGGCTGTCACCGAGAGATGGCGCTACCGCTCAATTAAAAATTCTTTGGCGGTAATTTTAAAATTCTCAAGAGGGTTAGAATGGTTGGTATAGAATAATTTTAAATTTCGCGCCACTCAGTTGGTTGGTGTTTTTTTACCGACCGATGAACCACTTGAGCTATGTTAACTTCAAATTATCTCGGTAGTCGGCGTTTGTGATAAAAGAGTTGCGCATGTATATGGGGTTGATAAAAAAGGAGAGGTTGCAGTAATATAAGGCGAGATTCTAGTCACTAGTTCATTCTTATTTCAGGTTCTTGAATTAGTAGTAAGTATAATAATTTGTCTACTTTAACTTTTCCTTTCAGCTTTTTTCTAAGTTTCTATTTCAGGTATATTTCAAAGTTTTTCAGCTTTATTAACAGGTTTTTTTTCAATTTTAGGTTCATTTTCAAGACTTTCCAATTTATTTATAGGTTTTTTGTATGTATTCTTTTCAGCTTTATCTTCTAAGTTTGCATTTGAAGTTTATTTCAAAGTATTTTTTACTTTTTTAAGGTGTTCTTGTTATAAGTTTCCTTTTTAGGTTTCTTTACATGTTTTTATTGCTCTAATTGTTTTCAGAAGAACGAAATATGGTCCTTGAATCATAGTTGAGATTGATGATGATTTCATCACATACTTACCAACGAGATTCATCAAAACTCTTCGAGGATGAACCAACCACCTTGGAAATGTTGAAAGAAGCAGCAATATCGAAAAAACTTCAAATGAAGTATCATGTCGGACCAGATAATGTTATAGAGTTTAAATTATTATAAAAAAGAATTGTAAAAAAATGAATATACTTGACAAAATTTTAAAAATAATAAACACACAAAGTTTTACCTATAAATTGGTTATAAATTTACTTTCCTTCCCCTTTTGCTTATTTTTTAGAATTAGAATAAGATTTATTTTTAGAAATTATAAAAATATTTTAATTAAATTTTAAAGGATTCTTTTACAAAATAAAAAAAATTGTTTTAAATTAATAATATTCGTTTTAAAAAGTATTTTTACAAGAAATATTCACTATTTTCGTAAAAAAGATTTTAACCCTTTCGTGCCGCCATGAAATCCAGCTGTTGGATTTGTTTCCAAATTGGCACTTGGGGGTTTTCGAAGTCGCTGATTGCGAATCAGAAGTCAGATTTAAAAAATTTTTAAATTCAAAATGTCGGAATCAATATGGCGGACAATATTTCAAAAAATTGCTTAAATTTGCTTACATATTTGCCCCGAGCATCAACTCGGGGATTTTCGGGGTCGTTGATTACGAATTCAATATCACTTTTAAAAAATTCGAAATGGCGTATCCAATATGGCGAATACAGTATTGGCAGACGCTCAAGCAAATGGTGGCATAGAATTTTCTACTTTTCTATAGATTTTTTTAGATTTTTTTTCTTGGCCATTGTAAATTCCCTGAGACTGTATCAGCTTCATTATAAATGTTTTCGAAAATTTCACGGCAAGTAAGTGCGGCTAAAACAATGTTGCAGAAAAAAGCGCCTTTATCGGAACCTCTCAGGTGCTGTGGAATACCGTGCTTTCTGCAATTCTAATCTAAAATTCTATCCGTACTCAAAGACCTCAAAAACTGTTGTATTTAATCCGCCATTTTGATTTATAAAAACAGACATTTGATTCGTAATCAGCGACCCCAGAAACCCCCGTGTAGATATATTGAACTAAATTCAAGCATTTTTTAAAAATCTTGTCCGCTATATTGGATACGCTATTTTGAATTTTTTAAAACTGATATCGGATTTGTAGTCAGCGACCCCAAAAATCCCCAAGTATCAAAATGTAAGCAAATTTAAGCAATTTTTTGAAATATTGTTCGCCATATTGGATCCGCCATTTTGAATTTAAAACATTTTTCAATCTGACTTCTGATACATATAATTTTTTAAGTGGGACATACACTACCGGCAGAAATTGTCGGTACGAACGACGAGCAAGCTACAAAAATTGCTGCCGAAATTACATTAACATATTTTATTATTGAAAAATGATAGGATCTTGGTTCTTGGATCGTTTCAAAGCCAATTAAATATTAAAAATCTAAAATTACAAAAAACTTAAAAAGGGTTCCAAATATGACCCCCACTCTATATGCCGCTTATTCGGCCCTGCCGCAACGAACCAGGTGAGCAGCGAGAGTGCAATAAGTGTATATCACCGCCTAAATTATGAAACAACATGCTTGGACATTTTTTTAAATATTTCAAAAACTACTGAACAGATTTTCAATTTTCAAGGCTCAAATAAAAACTGAGACCTTAAAGATTATGCTTCTAGAGTTTAAAATTTTTCTCTAAATTTTTCTAGAATGTGCAGCCACTCAAACATGGTGCACAAAAATAGAAAAATTCATCAATTTTTTTCAAAATCTTTTAGGTGATCAAATTTCTCAAAAATATCAAATAATTTTCATTTATATATCAAACGACGCAGAATTTAATTGGCTTTGAAACGATCCAAGAACCAAGATCCTATCATTTTTCAATAATAAAATATGTTAATTTAATTTCGGCAGCAACTTTTCGTAGCTCGCCCGTCGTTCGTACCGACAATTTCTGCCGGTAGTGTATATGTCCCGGAGGCACGAAAGGGTTAAAGTAAAGTCAGTTTCATCAACTCCAATACTAATAGCAATATATATTGATTTGAAGGTTCCAAAAACCATTCTTGAAGAAGTTTAACATTTTTCGCGGCACCGTTTTCACTATAAAGAGTATAGTGTTTACATGGCCTTAACAATAATTTAGTTTCAAATATGTGTTTAGATTAAATGATCTTGGGAAGGTAAGTAGAATAGAAAATTTAAAAAATTTTTGTCATATCACAACGTTAAAAAATAATTTATTAAAAAAGAAACACAAAACACTTCAATAAAAAATGATTCTATAAACACTGCTAATATCATACATTGGTTGAAAATTAAAAAAAGAAATTTATACCTTTATTAAATATGAAGATTTCGACTATATCAGCAGATAGTGACATCTATTAGATGTCATTTGAACTCTTTGGTTTAGAGTTAGGTGTTACATGATAATTACTTCGATATGGTTGTCGATAAGTAATTAATTTTTAAAATTAATTTTGATCTGAAAAAATAAGCTGCGTGAACGAATGCACTGTGCATCTGTGAGGACTCGAACCCCAGTTCATAGCTGCCTGTCGCAGTAATTATCATCGAAAATTATCGAAGTAATTATCATGTAACACCTAACTCTAAACCAAAGAGTTCAAATGACATCTAATAGATGTCACTATCTGCTGATATAGTCAAAATCTTCATATTTCAAAAAATTTCTATCAGCGAATAAATTCTAACATTAATTATACCTTTATAGTTAGCTAAAAAAATGATTTTAACTTGTCAAATTATATAAAATTATAGAGAAAACTCAAAATAAAATCAAACGCGTACATTTCACGTCAATATTTCAAAGACAACTGACAAATAAAAGAAATAGAGAGAAGTCAAACTGTATAAGAATACGAAAATGACAACGAAGTCAATGACCGGAGATCAAAACAACATTCTGCGAAAATGAAAAATATTATATAATCGTCTTATGGACACAAGTCAAGACGTCTAAGCAGACGAAAGAAAATTTTATTCACAGTTAGAATATCTTCTTTTCTATTAATGGTAAATTGATTAGTTTTTATGTGAATCATTTCTGAAATTCTTCTTTTTTCAACATTAGACTCATTATCCAAAATTTTCGTATTTGACCAATCAAAGTCATGTCCAAAATTCGAACGATGTCGATAGACTACAAAATTTTCATTTACTTTCTTATGTTTTTTTATACGCGTTTTAAGAGAACGTTTTGTTTTACCTATATACGTAGCGGAACAGTCTTTACAATCGAATTTATATACTACATTTGTTCGATCCCATTTTTCAGAAAGACATTTTTTCGAAATTTATTAATAATTTCAAAATTATCAAAGAACTAGGAAACAATTGGTTAGCATGGTGGGATACGAACCCACGACCTTTCTATTGCCGGTAGACTCCTCTGACCACTGAGAGATGTACTCCAAGATTCTCCGAGTTCCTTGATGTATACTATACCTCCTTACATTACTTCATGATAATACAGGGAGTTTCTTAAAGATGGTAAGCCTAATATTTCAATTCATAGGCAAATTATAATTAAAGGAAGTGAATTTATCATTCGGTAATTAAATATTAAATATGAAAGAATCTATCAATAATCCGAATCAATTTCTCAAATAAATTTCCTAAGCAAGATTATAAGTACCGATAGCGCAGCTATCCTAAATACAGAAATCTGCTTTTTTAGAAAGACATTCCTAGTTCTTTGATAATTTTAAAATTATTAATAAATTTCGAAAAAATGTCTTTCTGAAAAAGCAGATTTCTGTATTTAGGATAGCTGCGCTATCGGTACTTATAATCTTGCTTAGGAAATTTATTTGAGAAATTGATTCGGATTATTGATAGATTCTTTCATATTTAATATTTAATTACCGAATGATAAATTCACTTCCTTTAATTAATATTCTTTTTTGCTAAATTGGGTGATCTGAAAAATAATTTATCAATCTGTCTGATGAACAAGGTTCTTTGTACCAATCTGTAATAATTTTCCTGTTCTCTCTTATCAATGTAAAATCTAGAAAATTGATAGAATTATGTTCTTCTGTTTTCATAGTGAATTGCAATTTTTCATTATAAAAATTAAAAAATGTCAAATATAAGAGAGACATGTTCCTTTTTTACGGCTAAAATTGTATCGTCAACATATCTAAAATAAAACAATGGAACGCAGTTATATTTATCTTTTAAAATTTTTAAGCAATCAGTTTCCAGATCCTCCATTACAATATCAGCAAATAGAGGAGAAATAGGGGAACCCATTGGAGTACCGTAAATCTACCTGTAGTATTTATTATCAAAAGAAAAAAATAAATTATTAAACCTAAATTTTGTGCAATCGACTATTTCATTTAAAGGAATTTTAAATTTCTGGTTTATAGAAACAAAAAGTCTATCTAAACTTTGAATAACTAAATTGCAAGAAACATTTGTAAATAAAGAGCTTACATCCAATAAAAGATTATTGAAGTGTTTTGTAAAAAATTTTCGAATTTTTTCATTCTACTTACCTTCCCAAGATCATTTAATCTAAACACATATTAATCATAGAATAATGTGATTCTACTTATTTTATTTAGTTTCAAGTTTTTTTAACGATGGACAATTAAACTCTTCTAAATTTTTCACACTAAGTAAGTATTTTTCCAGCCAAGTCTTCTTTTCTAATCTTTTGACGTAGATTGCATTATCACCTCGCAGGATTCCTTATAGAATAGATTAAAGTTTATCGTATGGTACATCTCCAGCTGTCCAGTCAATTCAATGGTAAAATATTTTAAATTATTTTTTCAAAATTTAAAATGTCGCCTCACAAATGGCCGCCAAAATATTCAAATATGGAAAAATAATTTTAAAAAATACTAAAATTATTTATTTTAACTTCTATGCTTTATTTGAATAAAATAATGTTGCTTCAACCAAAAATATTGTTATATGATGTTAATTAACAATATTATAAACAATTTTTATAAACTATTTGAAAATAATGTGCCAAAGTAGTAACAAAAATTTTATTTTCATTAATTCTTAATTCTTTTTGCAGGAAAAATAGATAATGAAAAAAATCTAATTCAAAATTATTTTACAATGTTTCAGAATGTTATAAACAATTTTTAATAGATCATGAACATCATTTGATGTTATGTTGACAGAGTTGCTGTAAGGAGAAAAATTGGTGGGAATTTGCAGAGCATCATTGCTGCCATGTGAATGACATGTGCGTACTCCGTATTTTACAAAAATATTCGTTTTGAAATACACATGCAAACACTTTGTCTTCCTTAATAGTCTGAGTTTTTGTGAACTTTTGCAATCAAAAATGCATTGGCCATGATAGTCAGCAGCTTGATTAAGAGGAATAGAAATGAAATGCTCAATACTATATGTGGAATCAGAGTCAATAGAATCACTTACTGTAGACACTGAGGTAACTACATTCAGTAAACCCTACATTTATTTCCTACACCCTACATTGTAAAACTTTTTATACCCTACTTCAACACTCCTAGACCCTACAAAGCCGTAAAAATAATAATAAGGGTTGATGCATAAAATTCCATCTAATTTAATTTTGACTTTTAACGTTTTTACCAGATAAGCTATCCTCTACAGCAACTTTAATTTTTTAAATAAATTTACATAATATGTTCATTGCAATATGAAAATTATAGTTTCTAAAAAGTACAGCTTTGCTGTTAAAAAGGTTAAAGGGATTGGTTTTATTTCTTAAACTGGATTGACTGGGAGTGATTATCAACTTTAACACTTAACTAATTTGGAAACCAAATGATAGAATTATTATCATTATCATTATCATTATCATTATCATTATCATTATCATTATCATTATCATTATCATTATCATTATCATTATCGTTAGGGTCATTCCAGCGAAAATCGTCTAGAGCTGGTTGCTCGATGATTTTAAAAAATGCTGTAATTAATATATAATATTCTCCGATACAATTAGATTATCCTTTTGTGGTTTATAGCACCAAATATATTTTACATTCATTTAAATAATTTTTTTTAATTTCTAACTGGTTATGAAGTCTAACATAACCTACTTTTCTAAAACTCAGTATTTAATAAACTGGCGACCTACTGCCAGCCCGACCCACTAAAACCCGTACTCCTCTTTTGGAGCCCTTTACCCTTCCTTGGAACTGTCGTAAGACTTTAGCCTTCGAGGGTGGCGCTCCAATTCTGTCGCTGCTGCGACTTTTTTCTTAACCTGCGGTTCTCCTGCGTCAATAGTTAAAAAAGGACCCCGCACAAAATGCATTGGAATTGGCTTACCGTTAATTTTGTTCAAATTTTCAGAATTAGTAGTTCTAAGTGACCTAATTAAAGATATAATTTTGTTAAACTCAAAACTTCACTTGTTTGGCTGAAAACAGGGGGTGAAAGTACCCCCTGTCAAAGGCATGAAATGAACATTTCAGTGCTTTTAGCCAAATAAACCATTATTTTGGTAAGTTTAATGTCAGAAGTCACCAATATACATAAAGAGAGAACTCTTAATGTTAAACAAATAAAAATGTAAAATATCAACCCTCAAAAACTACCCCTTGTACAGTTAAAACCATATAGAAAAGGAAAAAACTATTTTAATCACAGAAAATATTTTTATAAATAAAATATTGACTTTTCATTTACTAATACATATGAGATGTGATATTTACCCTTACAAACAACCCCAACAACAACAACAACAAAAAGCAACCCCTTTTATATTTTAAATATATCCAGTAAACCAGATAAATGAACAGTTTAAACAGAGAAAGACTTTTGAAAATCGACTAGAAGTAATTATTTAATCTTCTGTGATTTTCAGTGCAATGTTCAAAATAAAAAAGGACCTTTATGAAAAAAACAACCCCTTAAGATTTAAAGTGAAAAAAGTAAAAAATCCATTTCAACCAAAGAAAACTATTAAAAATAGTAAACAGTTTATTATGTTTGTAGTTGTTAAAGAAACTACCTCCTACATGTAACAAAAATAAAATATTATTTTAAATATTCGACGCTATTTATAATAAACATCCCTCTAAGTATTAGGCTCATAGAAAGAAAATAACTCATTGAAGATATTGCATGTCTTTAGGCTTGTGAAAACTCTCAAATGTTTTGTTTCAATCTTATTATATTGTTCAAAAACATGCTTGCATTCGCTAGAAAAACATTTTCTACCCAGAGTACGCCACGTGGAGGCTGCAGGTACAAGATTTTGTACTCCTTTTCTTGTTAAAAAAAAATCTCACCTATTTACATATCTCACCTATTTACATATATGCAAGTTGCACTTAGTAGCAAATCTTATTTTAAGGACTTTGCTGCAATGCATCCAAAAAAACTATTCATTGACAGGGTTGTTTCTGTTTCCTGCATCTAACACGCTGTCCAAAAGATCCGTCCAAGGGTATTTCACGTGTTCTTCGTGACGAGCATATCCAAAGTACCATAAAACACTTGCAACGTGAGCACAAGTACCTAAAGTTCTTGCACCCGACTTACAAGTGCAATAGTAACCACGGATAGGTTGCTGCTGTTCACCTCTATTTTCTTCAAGATCATAAAGTATCCATAGCTGATGTCGCGTAGCATTTCGAAATCTGGAATAAATGCGCATTCTTATTAAACCAGGTTCATTCATCAAAGCATCTAGTTGTAATTCTTCATTACCATCTCTATGGACTTTATCCTGAATATAAGATGGTGCCAAGTTTACTTGGTATACCCCGAATGTCAAGTGACGCAAATACTCCATAGAAAGATGAGGAAAATATGGAAGATCGTTTTCGTTTAAATGCACCCACTGTGCGTTTCTTCGGAAAAGTTCCTCTTCTTCAACCCTTGTTTTTAATTCATTTGCTGTTTCAGCTTTTAAAAACATTTCTGTTGCTAATTCAACTACAGCTACTTCCATTTCTATTAAACCACGATATTTATTTATTATCGCGCCAGCAATGCGATAAAAATCACCAAGATGAGGAACATGTGTCATTGATATGGGTTTACCAAATATTTTAAAAATAGATTGCAAGTGCCCGTTTCGCGATTCTACTAACCATCTTATTTTTGTGATTAACCGAGCTTCGTTCGCATCCTCAGTAGAGAATTGTCGTTCATTACGACCCAACAACGGTGACATTTTAGGTATTAAACCCATCCGTTCAAGAAAAGGAATCGCATCGCGATACCCTCTATCAACAATAATTATATCGCCTTCGTCTAACCATTCTCTGATTTGAGCACCATCTCTTTCACATTCTTGTATTAAAATGTTGGCGTCGTTATTTCGTGCGTCTGAAAAGTATGGTCCGTGAATGTCAAGAATGTATCCATTCGTTGACACCAAAAGAATGGGCTTAACAAGATGACAACTCTTGTGAAGATTAAACGATTGTCGTAAAGCTTGAAAATTGCTAGATTTCCCAATTTTTGCGTAAGTACCGTCGATGATGACAATTGCTTTACGATTTTCTGGTGTCGGATTGTATAATGTATTTGCAAAATCAGGTACATATCTCTCTATGAATTCTTGTCTCGTTATTGCGTTAAGTCCAATGTTTTGAGGAACAAATGATTCCATTAAAAATATTCTTACTTTACTAACAGCCATACTAACACTTTGTCTGCTGGGATAATTAAAAACAACTGAAAGAAATTCATCTGGTAGACCTTGCCGCATTTTGCATAAAAATACTAAAAGGTCTTTCTTTGAAATATATCTCTGACCTGGTACCAGTTGCGCTGGATCGAATAGAGAATATAAATCTCGAAATTGTTCCTTAGTTATTAGAAAATGATTTGAACTGATCGTCCGAAAAATCGCTTTCATCTACGAATTTTTTTTCGAATTTTTTTTCACAGAACCGCTGAGACCATTTAAAAACTTTAATAACTGAGGACCTTTAATACAATAAAATCTATTCATAAAACGAAGATGTTGCATGAGATCTGCAGGGATGAAACCGTGTTTATCTAAATGCTCAGGACAATACCTAACATTTTCTTGAACGTAAATGTCTTTCAGGACAAAAATGTTAACACGACATTCGTTTGAAAGTCGTACTACATTATCTATCCGATTGCAAATAAGGCACGTATGGCTCGATGTTTGCGTTAAGACATTAAGTCTTAAACAAGATGGATTATTTTCATTTTCATTAACTTCAATATTAATAAGTCGCTTGCATGTTATGCATACACGTGTATTAATACCAATTGCAAGCGGTGGAAAGCCTCTTTCTTCTCGCCAACGAATTGCAATTTCGCTCTTATCAACATTTTCTTCTCCTTCAATAGATGACATTTGTCTAGGTTGAAAAACTGCATTACAAACATAGCAACGCATTTTGTTTGTATTATTATTTACTTCAAGGTAGGAACACCAGTGCAATTATCGAAATGTACAATAGTATAAAGTAAGTATTGCAAAATACCCGCAATCTGAAACAACGATGCTATGCTAATATCTTTGAAAAATCAATCAAACTCTAAAAATGTGTTTAAATAATGTACTCTACAATATTTTAAACAATGATTAACATATTCTTAATCCAGATATTGTAGGATATACAGTAAGCTGGTAACAAATATTGCCTTTCAAGCGATGTCATGAGCTGATGAAAGAAATCATATATGTGACGCTCCAAAGCGAAAGGGACCATCTTCAAAATAATATCAGGCGCAGTCTTCCGTGCGCAGAACACAACACAAAGACGGAGCCATATGATATTAGGAAGATTGTATGTACTGCTTATGCTATACTTACTTTATACTATTGTACATATCGATATTCGCACTGGTGTTCCTACCCTTTCACCATTTGGCGTCATTCACACGAAAACACATATATAGTCAATACAGTTTAAAGGCAAGAATTACATACTATAAGATTTTTAAACATAATAAACTGTTTACTATTTTTAATAGTTTTCTTTGGTTGAAATGGATTTTTTACTTTTTTCACTTTAAATCTTAAGGGGTTGTTTTTTTCATAAGGGTACTTTTTTATTTTGAACATTGCACTGAAAATCACGGAAGATTAAATAATTACTTCCAGTCGATTTTCAAAAGTCTTTCTCTGTTTAAACTGTTCATTTATCTGGTTTACTGGATTTATTTAAAATATAAAAGGGGTTGCTTTTTGTTGTTGTTGTTGGGGTTGTTTGTAAGGGTAAATATGACATCTCATATGTATTAGTAAATGAAAAGTCAATATTTTATTTATAAAAATATTTTCTGTGATTAAAATAGTTTTTTTCCTTTTCTATATGGTTTTAACTGTACATGGGGTAGTTTTTGAGGGTTTATATTTTACATTTTTATTTGTTTAACATTAAGAGTTCTCTCTTTATGTATATTGGTGACTTCTGACATTAAACTTACCAAAAATAATGGTTTATTTGGCTAAAAGCACTGAAATGTTCATTTCATGCCTTAGACAGGGGGTACTTTCACCCCCTGTTTTCAGCCAAACAAGTGAAGTTTTGAGTTTAACAAAATTATATCTTTAATTAGGTCACTTAGAACTACTAATTCTGAAAATTTGAACAAAATTAACGGTAAGCCAATTCCAATGCATTTTGTGCGGGTCCTTTAAAACTATTTCAATAGAAAAGCGGAATTAACAGCACAACAAAAATAAAAAACAAATGCTAAAATAGTTTAAAATGTCAATAGATAAAATAATAAACGGGTCTAAAACAGAAACATATAAAACCAACAGATATATCATGTCGAAAAGTAAAAATTGTATAAAGACAAATAAATCACAGAATAAATTAAATTAAATAAGGATGAATAAACACAGAATAAATTAAATTAAATAAGGATAAATAAATCACAGAATAAATTAAAATTGTTTAAGAACAAATAAAGCACAAAATAAATTAATAAAAAAACAAACAAATTAAAAGCTGTTTGAATTACGCTTTTTGGCGGCCGTCGAGATCCTTCCTTGACATGACCGAGATTATAAAGTTCTCGACTTGCCGCCAATTTTCTTCTGACTGGGTCATCAGCGATACCATGTTCTCCGGTGTAACTTGACTGTTTACACCTTCAAACATGGTCCGCCTCTCCAAGTCCCACTTCTTGCATGAAAAGAGGGTGTGCTCTGCGTTGTCCACAGGGAACTGACAGTACGCACACACCTCATTTTCGCGTAATTTAAAGCGACACAGGTACGCGTTAAAACACCCGTGGCCTGTAAACGCTTGCGCTAAATAATAGGAAATCTGACCGTGTTTCCTATTTATCCAGGTGGCGAGTGCCGTTATAAGGCGATAAGTCCATCGACCTTTTTCCTCACCATCCCAGCTTTCTTGCCATCTTTCTATGAGCCTGTGCCTCGCTTCTTTGCGTATCAGGCCCTTGCTTGGTCTTATTTCCTCATCCAGAGAAACTTTTTTCTTTACAAAAGAGAAACATTTCTTCCCTTTCCTTCGCCAAAAGATCTGCTGGCGGAACACTTGCAAGGACCTGCAGAGCACTCGTAGATACCGTCTTATATGCAGAGATGATACGCGTAGTTATCGATCTCTGCACTGACAGTAACTTTTCACAGATGGTAACACATCTTTTAATTCCTCAGGGATGGGGCCCACGCTGGTGCTGAATAAAGCATTTTAGCATGGGCGATACTCGCAACCAGTCTTCTTTTTTGTTGACGGGGTCCGCCAACATTTGACATTAGCCGTGAAAGATTAGCCGCACACTCGATCGCCTTATTTGACGCCGTAGCTATGTGGTGGTGAAAGTTTAACCTTCCATCCAACTCCACACCAAGATACTCAATTTGCTTACTCCACTTGACCTCGAATCCGTCTATCACGATTCGTGGGAGCTCATAACCACGTCTGTCTGTGACCAGCAGTGCTTCGGTCTTTTCCAGAGCCATTTGAAGACCTCTGGTATCCAGCCAGTCTTTTGCTAGCCTCAGACATTCGTTCATCAATGTCCCAAGAGCCTCCTCACTTTCGGCAGTGCACACGAACAACGCATCGTATGATACATTCCATATAAATGGACCCAACCTCGAGCCTTGAGGAGCCCTACGCTGCATCTCTTCCTTGATAGTGCAGGTGTCTCCCTCATATATGACCCACCTGTCGCTAAGATAATTATTCATTATCCGCAGCAAGTAGGGCGGCATGTTTTTCATTTTCATCGACTCGATAAGATCTTTCCATCTTGCAGAATTGAACGCTTTGCGTATGTCAATTGCTACCAACGCGCAAAAGCTCTTTTTTATCTGGTCCCAATTTGTTTTTTCCTGCTTTGGCTATGTCTACTACTGCCTGGATGGCATCAACTGTAGATTTGCCTTTACGGAAACCAAATTGGTTATCGGATAGACGATTCTCTCCGGTCAAGTGGCTTTGCATTCTCTGCAGAAACATATCCTCTAGAAGTTTACCTATCGTATCCAGCAGGCATATGGGCCTGTACGACGAGACTTTATCTAGACGTTTTTCACCTTTCCTTAGGAGGACTAACCTCTGTCGCTTCCAGTCGCGGAAGAACTCTCCTCTCTCAAGCCAAAGATTGAAGCATCGAAGCAGAATCTGGGGTGAAGTTTCGATTACCAGTTGTAGGATCTCGTTACTTATCCCATCGGTTTCAGGCGCCTTGCCTGTTTTCAATCTTTTACCTCCATTTCATAAATCTGTAAGAGTGAAGAGTTCATCATCACCGACTTCACAGCCATTCCAGTCCATCCTAAGCCATGAGTCCGCAGGAGGAATGAGAGCTTGTATTATCTCTTTGACCCAATCTGGACTGTCCAGGTCTGGGGTCTTTTGCTTCGTTCCTAATTTCTTAGTAACGATTTTAAAAGTCAGAGCCCATGGGTCCGTATCGACATTCTCGATTAAGTCTTTTAAGCAACGGCGTTACGTCGCACGAATCGCTTTCTTGAGGTTTTTCTTGGCCTCCTTGAATGCTTCCTTCAGCAAAGGATCTCCCTTAGAACGGGTATAATTCCTTCTAGCTTTGAAGCACGCTTTCCGCAAGGAGGCCAGCGCATCCGACCACCAGTGCACCGAGCTTTTACGTGAAGCGGTACATCTGCAACGCGGTATAGATGCATTGCAGGCTGCGGTGATGGTTTTTCTCACCGCTCGTACCTATGCATCCAGGGTATTTGGACTTTGCACCCAACCCAATTCCTCAATGAGGCGGGATTCTTCCAGGGATCGGACAGATTTCTCCTTATCAATTTTTTCACATTCCATGAGGGGCCTTTTCGACAAGGATCTTCCTGTCTTTTTCCTTTTCATGTGTCTTCCATTGAGACTGAGAGCTCGATATACTGATGGTCACTTGCGGTATACTCCTCTGAGACTCGCCAGTCGCTTATACGTTTGAATAAGGGAGTTGATGTTATCGTAAGATCAATGATAAATCAGATTGCACCCCTCCTGAAAGTCCAAGCTTCTCCCTGGTTCACAGTAATTAAACTGTTCCTGGAGACCATTTCTTGGATCACTTTGCCTTGACTCGCCCCACTCTGTCGACTTAGCATTAAAATCTCCAGTGAGAAGTACATCCAACCTGGATTCTCTAAGGCTCGATTCGAGTTCTTTCATGTCGGCTTCGAAGTCCGTCAGTGGATCATTCGGCGAAAAGTAGCAACTATACATTCGTATGTTTTTAACTTCCACCCACACAAATCCACTGCTTGTCTCCAGGTACCTGGCAACCCGCAGCTCTTGATTGCACACTTGGACAGCCGCCCTACCTGATTTATCCTGGTATCAGGGAGCGAGATCGTTCTTCCTGTGTTGCTCACTGCAGAACATGATGTCGATCCCTTTTTCCTTGACCTCTGCATCAGGAGAGCCTGCGCCCACCTGCAGGTGTGCAGGTTGACCTGCAGAAATTTTAAAGGTTTGCCTTTTTAAGCCTCTGCAGCAATTCTCTGTAAACCGGGCAAGAGCTTTTCCCGGAGATATGGACAATATCTGTCTTCCGTAAATCCGTGCATGTTAAACACTTACGTTGTTCGACAGAACAGTTCTTCGCCATGTCACCCTCACCGCCGCATCTCCGACAGTTTTTAGTTCTGTCGGGGCCTTTGCAAGATCGGGTCACGTGTTTATATGTAAGGCATTTTAGGCACCCTACAACTTCTAGATGCTCTCGGACTCGGACGTTTAGCCATCATATTTTTATTTTGCCGATTTTGAGCAGAGACTGAATATCAGACTCTGCTAGGCGGATCAACGCGACTTTTGTGCCACTAAAACGTGGCAGAAGTCTGCACACTATGTCCGTGTCAGGCTTCCCCAGTTTCTCTCTTAAAGCCGAAACCACATCCTGCTTGGTCGTAGTTTTGTCAGGGCCTTTCAATTCAAGACACCTCTTATTTACAAGAGCTGTAACCTCGGCCCTACCTTGTGAGACCAAGGCCAGAGCCCTCAAAAAACTTGAAAGTGTCACCTCCATTTTTCGAGACCAAGAGTACATCCTTATTGAGTGCCCTCCTGATCCTGAGGACCTCAACATTAGATTCTTCCGGCCTCACAGAGCATTTCATTTCTGTCAGGATGTCAGCGATAGCCTTCGGGTTATTTGTCGAAATCCTGACTGCCTCCGTGTTTCTCGACTTTGAGGGATACTTCTGGTGCTCCCTTTCATCTTTCTTTTTCATTGCTTTCCTTTCGGCCTTTGCCTTTTTATTGATGACAACGGCAAAGCCGTCGCCATCTACTGAGGCATTTTTGAGGCAACTGCAGCGTAAGTCTCTTTAACCTTTTTCTCGGCTGCTCTGGGATTATGAAGGGCTCGGGGATAAAACGCATGTTCGTTCGAATCATTTCGTGCACCTTTCCTAAAGCCTCCATTCCGTCCTGGACGTCCTTGCTAATGTTTTTCTGCTCTTTGCAGACACGCCACATACCCTCGAGTATTTTAGGCATTAGTTCGACCTCCTCTACAACATTTTTCGTAAACTGTTAAGTCCCTTCTCCGCAGAATTTTAATTTTGCCCCCCCCCCAAATCCGTGGGGCCTGTGACGGTTTTTGAAAGACCGACGGGAGTATTGTCCCCTTGCGGGGTTCCTCCTTGGGGTAATTCATCTTCATTTATTTTTGGTTTTTATGTCAGGGAACCATCCTGTTGATTGTCCTTTAGTGAAAAGCCCCGCCACCACGACAAGGTTTACCGAACATATCCATGATGTCAGTCATGTCATGTCCGGCAGCAGATAAGCATCCCAACCCGGAGCACCAACGCCGTCAAGAATAGCAGTAATGTCTGGCTAAGGATATGCATCCAGGCCCAGCACACCCATGCCATCAAAGACGGCAGCCGCGACAGGGAGAGGATAATCATCCGGTTCTCCCAGCACATCAAAGGCATCGATGATGTTTGGTAGTGGACAACCATCGGCGGGGATTATTATTATTATTTTTTGTAGTCGGAAGTGGAAAATCTGCGAATTCAGATACCTGAGTAATGAATTTTCAGGTTATGTGGGGATGACAGCTCTTGTTCTGGTCGACCTACTAAAAGTATAAGTCCTCCCTGTCCAGTGTTGGCGTTTCCAACAGCGAATAATTCCCGAAAGTTCTGTCGAAATTTCCAAATTTTTCTCTGGACAAATTTTAATTTTTCCATAAAATTTCCCAACACGAAATTAGTAATATAATGAGTTAAAAGATTTTTTTTGATAAATATAAACAATTTTGTATTGCAAGAAAGAATGATTGAGCAAATGGCGGGTCAATAATTTTAATAACATCAAAAACTGGATCTATAAATTGATATCGTTCTTTCATTTCGGTAACTAATGTTATATAAAACTGACCCATGCTGTTGTAGAAGAAGTCTAGGTCTTTTTGCGGAACATTACCATAAGTTATCATGTCATGCAAATTTTCAGACGCCAGAACACCTAAATACATACTTTTGTCTGCGAGGAACATTGAAGTAGTCAGGTGATCCAGTTCAAATATATTTGCAGCATTTTTAACATAGTGTATTTCAAGGTAGTTACTGCAAATTGTTTTCATCAATTTTTCTACCTCTGGCTGTAATCTGTATAATAAAGGTGTAGCGGACTGAAAAAGTAAATTGAAATCAGGCATTAGGCCCAGCGCATAGGATAGAAATTCCAGATAGATAACTGTAAATTTGTTGTTCATTGTGGCCAGGATTTCATCCGTTGTTTTTGACGGATCTCTACTTGTAAAAACCAATTCCGCAAAATAAGCTTTCAAGGCAGGAAACTGATTTAAAATCCTGTCCACACACTGCTCCAAAGAGAGCCATCAGGTATAACTGACAGTCAGTATCTCGTAGATTCCAGTTTGAAAAAATTCTTGAAATTTTTTTAAATTATCCCGTCGTAGAGCACTTCTACTAAAATGAGACCCAATGTTTCTGACCATATCTTCTACCGAGCTTGGAAGTTTTGTGCAGGCGTTGCAAACAGCTAAATTTGCACTATGACAGGTACATTTAATAAATGCAACATCCGGTAAAAGCTGCTTTAACAATTGAACTACCGAGTGGTTTGATCCAAACATCACGTTGATTGTGTCTGAGGAATAGCCCACTAAATTTTGAAGGGGTATGTTTTTCTCTTCTACAACTTTTTTTAAACCATTAAACAATTGTTCTGCAGTTCCACTTGGCATTTCTATCATGTCAAAGAATTTTGTTTTCACTTTATATTCCACATTGTCATAAAAAGTAATCGTGAATGCGCATTGTTTTGCTGAACCTTGATCTGTATGTTCATCAATCACGATAGAGAAGAAACATCCAGGCTTTTGAAGTTTTTCATAAAGTGTTTCACCAAAATCTTTGCCCAAAGATTTGGTCATTAACATTGTTTCTTTAGTTCGCCTTACAGATAGTTGCTGTGCAATTTTGGAATCAGGAAACAAATCTGCACATAACGGAGTTAAGGTGTCCATGATCAAAAAAGGTAAATGGTTCGTCGCCAAAAGACCTGTTAACTTAATTTCGGCCCTCCTTGTAGCTGTTTCCAATTTGATTCCAGATACATTTTCGATTTTCTTATTACTTGACACATCAGACATATTTATTAAATGTTTATCTGATTTTCAATGCCGTATTAATGTGGTTTTGTGTGCTATTAAAGTTTTTTCGCAAACTTTGCAAATATCAATTTCATCTCCGGACTTGCTTTTTACGTCAGATTTTTGCAGCCAATTTCCGACAAATTCCTGTAACCAGGAATTAGAAAATAACTGTGGATAATGACGTTTTTTATTTTTTATTTTCGTTGAACTTGATGCTGGCTCTACACACGTTTTTTCATTTTCGCAGTGTACTTTTAACCTTTTTCTAGGCCGTTCTATATGCAATGATTCATCTGAAAAATGCTGATCTGCATCTGACGAATTATCAGCAGAATTATCGCTTTGCAGTTGTGCTCGTGAGATAGACTTTAAATTAGAACCTGATTGTTGTCGAATATCCTAAATAAAAAAACATAACCTTATAGGTTGATAAACGTTTAAATTATACTCTCTAAAACAGAATCAGTGAAATTTCACTGAAGATCAGTTAAAAACATTAACAAATAAGCAGAAAGTCATTAAATAATTAATTCTAATTATATTTATAATATAATTTTCTCATTAACCAACAGTGGAGCAAAAAATGTTTTGAAAACTTGATTTTTTTATTTTTTATTTATTTATAACCTCACTTTTTCGAATTTTTTTTGCTTTGAAGTCTTATAATTAAAGATTAATTATGTTTAAACTAAATATTTTTTTAAAAATGTGTTGAGGAGGAAACCGTCGAAAGGTATAGAAACTGATTTTATTTTGCAATGAAGAAAACAAAAGTTATTTAAAAAATTCTGATTTTCAGTGGAATTTCACTGATTCAGATTTAGAGAGTATTGAAAAGTTGATAATAAAAATACTTACAAAACAATCAGACGATTGCACATTTGGTTGCTCTGCTGGCGAGATAGATTCTCAATTAGAACCTGATGGTTGTTGATTGTCCTAAATAAAGAGACCATAACCTTATAGGTAACCGCTTATATACGTTCAAATTACATTGCAAAGTTGATAATTTATATACTCACAAAATAATTAGAAGATTGCACATTTAGTTGTTTTATCACCCATTTATCCATATCGAAACTTACGTTTGATTTAAAATTCTTTCTCGAAATGAATTCAATTTCTTGGCACAAAATGAATGAAACCAATAGATAGAGTATATAGGATATATGTATAAAGGCGCGATCACAGTTTCGCAATACCAAGGTTGAGTAGTTAGACGCAACTCTCGTAAGGTTTGAAATAGAAAACATAACAAATTTTTAAAATTTAACCAAATTTTATCTTGTTATTAAATTTTGTTTAATTTCCAGAAAAATATCCCTAAATTAATAAAAATTCCTGGAAATTCCAAGACATTTTCTATTTTCATGTAAATTTCCCATGCTTGTTAAAATTTCCCGGATTCCTGGAAATTTCCATGAAAACGGCAACACTGTCCCTGTCCGTCGTATTTAACAATTATTTCCATTAACCACCAGGGGGGGTCGCGGGAGTGGGAGGAGGAACTAAAACTATTTCCTCTTTCCTCTCCCGCAAAACGCCCCTAGCGATTTCTCCAGGTCAAACTCTTCTTCCATCTACATCTTTTGTCTTCATTACCGAAGTAATGAAGAACTCGATGTGGCGCCAAGAGTCCGTGCTTTGGAGCATAATCGAGACCATGTTATCAGCGGTGAATTGAGTTTTTACCGCGACAAACATGGCCCGTCTCAGCTCACTTCATTGCCCGCAGGAGAAGAGTGTTCCGCGTTGTCAATTTCAGCGTCGCAATACACACATTTTGACTCTTCTCTGATCTTAAATCAGTGAAGGTACTGTCCGAAGCAGCCGTGACTACTCATTGCTTGCGTAAAGTAGTAGCCAACCTCTCCGTGCTTTCTTTCTAACTATGTGGCGAGGTGGGGAATCAGGCGGTAAGTTTACCTTCCTTTGGATTGTCCATCCCATCTTGCCTGCCAACTATCGACGAGTCTGGTTCTTGTCGCCTTGCGGATAGCCATCTTTACACTACCGCTGCCATCTTGTTCCCGCGAGACCGCCCGTTCTTTGCTGATCCGAAAGACTTCCTGTCTTTCGGATCAACAAATCTGTTGGCGGTGTACTCGAAAGAACCAGAGCAGCGCAATCAGACACCGTCCTATAGGCTGAGATTACTCTTCGTGTTTGTACAGAATGTAACCTATCCAAGATGCTGCGGGTCGTACGGGCATCGGCCCATGCAGGGGTATCGTAAAGCTGGTTTGCTAGACCCACAGTCGCCACCAAGCGCAGCTTTTTTCCCCTGAGACCACCAATGTTGGGCATTAACCTAGATAGGTTACCCATACATTCGGTTGCCTCGAGCGCTGTGATAGTTGCCATCTGCAAAGGCTGTCAAGGTTGTGTCTTCAGGCAGTTTCATTCTTAGGAGTCCGTCATACATGACTTTCCATATGAATGGACCCACCTTCGACCCCTGTGGTGCCCCGCAGGTAATTTCTTCCTTGAGATAGCACATATTGCTTTCGTACACGACTCATCTGTCGCAAAGAAAGTTCATGGGGTCCATCATTCGCTACAGATAAGTCGGCACATCTTTTTGTTTTAACGACTCAATGCAGATGTCCCATCTCGCAGAATTAAACGCATTCCGTATGTCGATGGAAACAAGAGCACAGAAACCCTTCTTCCTCCCCTGATTGACTTCCTTTGCCAGGTTCACAACAGAGAGTATTGCATCAACTGTTGACCGGCCTTTCCGGAAGCCAAACTGATCCTCCGATAGGCTATTATCGCCTACCAGAATTCCTAGAAGTCTTTCTAGAACCATAGCCTCCAGAAGTTTTCCCATCGTATCCAACAGACAAATTGGTCTGAACGCTGAGACTTCATCTAGAGGCTTATCGCCATTCGTAAGAAAAACCAACTTTTGCACTTTCCAGTCGCTGAAGAACTCTCCAGCTTTTAAACAGGCATTAAAGACGTTGAAAAGCAACTCTGGGTACACTGCGATCACCTCTTTTAGGATCTCGCTCGGTATTCCATCATTTCCTGGCGCTTTGCCGTTCTTCAACGTCCTTGCCGCCATTATAAGTTCTTCCTGCTTGAAGAGCTCCTCTATCTGTACTACGCAAGTATAGTCCTCATTGGGTCTCGGTTTCACTTGGGGAAATAGCGCTTTTATGATCTTCT
This sequence comes from Leptopilina drosophilae, assembly GCA_032873175.1. NCBI lineage: Eukaryota > Metazoa > Arthropoda > Insecta > Hymenoptera > Figitidae > Leptopilina > Leptopilina drosophilae. The sequence goes on from CM065478.1 coordinate 46,126,938, forward strand.
GGACCCATATCGGATTGCCTAGACCTGGGGTTTGTTGCCTTGAAACTAATTTCTTAGTAACAATTTTAAACGCCAAACCCCATGGATCGGTCTCGGTCGTTCCGATTAGGTCCTTCCAGCACTTACGTTGTCTACTCCTTATAGCCCGCTTGAAGATGCGTCTGGCTTTATGCCAATCTTCTTGCAGCGCGAGGTCTCCCTTAGAATGGGTATATTTCCTTCGCGCCACGTTACATTCTCTTTTTAAGCGTGCTAGTTCATCGCTCCACCAGTACAGAGCACCTTTCCTTGCTTTTGTTTGGTGCCGGCGAGGCATAGAGTAGTTGCAAGCATCCATTATAATTTGCCTCGCCTCTCTTCTTCTTTAAAGAAGTTGGCTCCTTCTGCCAGTTGAGTCTTTTAATAAGGCTAGCCTCAACCAGAGATTTTGCCCTGTTCAGTTTCCTAAGGTTCCAGGAGGGTTTATTCTTACCCTTTTGTGGGTAAATGTGCCCTCTCGCCTTTTCCTCGGAGACTGAAAACTCAATGTACTGGTGGTCGCTCATAGTCACCTGGTCCAGCACCTTCCAGTTTCTTACTCTGCGGACCAGGCGGGGATATGCTAATGTCAGGCCAATAATTGATCCTGACGTTCCCCGCCTAAAAGTGAACTCTTTTCCACGGTTCATCACTACCAGGTCATTCGTCGAGACCATGTCCGTGACCAAGACCCCCCTCCTGTCCTGACGGGTCGCTCCCCATTCCGGTGACCTACTATTAAAGTCTCCCGCAATGAGGACATCCCCGTTGAATGCATTTATGCTTTCTTCAAGAGAGCTGATCTCGGCATCGAACTTCTTAAGGGGATCATTTGGGAGAAGTAGCAGCTGTATATACGAACGCCCGCCACCTCTATCTAAACCGGGATTGGAGTGTATCCAGTCCGGGTTGAGCACTTGTATCCTGGACCTTCCTGATGCGTCCTGAAACCAGCCAGAGAATTCTGGCTTTCTACACTGTTCACTGAAAATCAGTATATCAGTCTTTCGCTGTCTTGCAGTCTGCATCAGGAGGTCCAGCGCGGCTCTTCTTCTTCCGAGGTTAACCTGGAGAACCCCGTATTTTGTCTTTTAGACCTGAGAGGATACCCCAGTAAACTGGGCAAGCCCTGCTTCCTAGAAGGTGGTTTTTCTCCTTTGACCCCTTGTCGGAGCAAGTCATGCAACGAGCAGAACCCTTACATGACTTGCTTTTGTGGTCCAGACTACCACACTTCCAACAAGCGTTTCTTCTATCTGGGCCACTGCAGCCCCGCGCTAAGTGGCCGTAGCACAAGCATCTAAAGTACCTGTCTACCTCCACCCTAGATCGGACTCTGCAGTTGACTCAGCCAATCTTAACTCGACCCGCCTTGAGTAGCGATTCCGCATCTACGTCAGGGAGGCGTAGAATCGCCATCTGCGTATTTCCGTACCGAGACACTAACTGGCAGGGTACGTCTAACTCGGGCTTGCCCAGACATCTTTTTACTGCTTTTAACACTCCTGAAAAACTACGGTCTCATCAAAGTCTAAAATTTCTACTGACTTCGTCGTGACCACAGTTGTGACTTCAGTCTGGCCTTGAAGGACAGTTGTCAGCTCACTGCTGAAGCCTGTAAGATCCTGTTCTTTTTTAGAACCAGGAGGAGTTCATTCCTCTTAGATCTTGGGACCGACAGGATCTCGACATTATTTTCAGCAAGGCTGACCCCTGAGAACATGTCTTCCATGATTTTCGAATAATCCTGACCTTCCCTAGCGCTTATTTTAATTGCATCAGTTTCCCCTTTTTTGTTTACGACAATGCGAGGGTTTTTTAGACCTCCCCTCTACGTTCTGTAAACTTTTTTCCTTTCCCGTTTCCTTATTCGTTTTTTTTCACCTTAACCCACGGTTGCTTAACTACTTCGGAGAATGTCCGTGTCTTCGCAACAGGTCCGTTTTCAGCAGTCTGCTGAGAAGACTCGGATCCCTTCCTTTCCTTTTTTCGACATTCTATCCGGCGGTGTCGACGAAGCTTCCCTCTTCTTTCTGTCTGGCAAAGGTGTGTTCTGAGAAGTTTCTCTTTTCCCTTTGCTCAGTCTTCTTGCGTGAAGAAGGAGTTAGTAGGATTACAACTTTTTTTGAAATTCTCCCCCATCTTCTACTAAGTCCTTAGTCATTCCAAAGAGGCTTTCTCCATAATGGAATGCCTCCACAGCGAACTGGCAGTACGCACACACCTCGTTCTCGCGTAATTTAAAGCGACACAGGTACGAGTTAAAACACCCGTGACCCGTGAGCGCCTGTGTCAAATAATAGGAGACTTCTCCATGCTTTCGGTTTATCCAGGTGGTGAGTGTTGGAATCAGACGGTAAGTCCATCTGCCCTTTTCCTCCCTATCCCATATGCCCTGCCATGTCTCGATAAGTCTGTTTCTCGCATATTTGCGAATGCTGTCCTTGCTGGGTCTTTCCTCCTCGGGGTACTCGGAATTATTTCTTCTTTTAAAAAGAAGAAATACTTCATCCCTTTCCCTTGCCATAAGATCTACCTGCGGGACACTTGCAAGGACTTACACAGCACTCGTCGAGACCGTCTTATACGCAGAGACGATACGGGTAGTAACACATCTTTGCGCAGACAGCATATTATCGCAAATGGTTTTGCTTCTTGTTTTAAGTGAGGAAGCCCATGCTGCTGCTGCGTAAAACAGTTTAGCGTAGGCAACACTAACCACCAGTCTCCTTTTCCTTTCGCGTGGTCCGCGAACGTTTGTCAAGAGTCGTGCCAAGTCTGACGCACACTCAATCGCTTTTGTCAACGCCGTTGCAATATTATGATGAAAATTTAACATTCCATCGAGCTCCGCTCCTAGATACTTAATATGCTTACTCCATTTGACCTCGAATTCGTCTATCGCGATTCGTAGGACAGTATAACCACGTCTGTCTGTGACAAGCAGAGCTTCGGTTTTTTCCAGGGCTATTTGAAGACCTCTGGCGTTCAGCCAGCTTTTATCTCGCCGCAGACAGTCGTTCACCAATGTCCCAAGGGCTTCCTCGCTTTCGGCTGAGCACACGATTAACGCATCGTCCGCAAAGCCGATGATGACCACGCCTTCAGGTAGAACCATTCGCAGGAAGTTATCATAGGTTACATTCCACACGAATGGTCCCACCCTCGATCCTTGGGGGCACCACTTTGCATCTCTTCCTTCAGAGTCCAGGTGTCCCCCTCATAGATTACCCACCTGTCGCTAAGATAATTATTCATTATCCGCAGCAAGTAGGGCGGTATGCCCTTCTCCATCATCGACTGGATTAGATCTTTCCATCGTGCGGAGTTAAACGCATTGCGAATGTCAATAGCCACCAATGCGCAGAAGCCCTTCTTCTTCTTTGGTCCCAATTTGTTTTTTCCCGCTTTGGCTATGTCCACAACTGCCTGAATGGCATCAACCGTGGACCTGCCTTTGCGGAAACCAAATTGGTTATCGGATAGACTATTCTCTCTGGTCTAATGTGTTTGCATTCTTTGCAGAACCATGTCCTCCAACAGTTTACCCATCGTATCTAATAGGCATATTGGCCTATACGACGAAACACTGTCTAGAGATTTATCGCTTTTTCTTAAGAGGACTAGCCTCTGTCTCTTCCAGTCACGGAAGAACTTTCCTCTCTCCAGGCAAATATTGAAGCATCTAAACAGAATCCGGGGTGAAGTGTCGGTTACCAGTAAAAAGTTTCAAGCAAATCTAATAAAATTTATAAATTTCGAATTCGGCATTTTGGGTCCGCCATTTTAAATTTTGAAAAACTGACTTCAAATTCGAATTTTGTGACTCCAGAAACCTTAATTACAATGAAATCACATTTTTTAGAAACTTTTTTTTCTTGCACCGTTTTTGGACCACAAGAGATTTTTAGCTGGACTGCGAAGGGGTTAAACATAAGTACATTATTTTTGGAGTGAACGACATAATGAATTGTAATTCATTTATTGTTAGTGAATATTTTTAGATATTATTTAGCCATGTAAAAAAGTATTTTCAAATATTTTGCGGAAACTTTATTCAAGCTCTTTTTCATTAATATGAATAGAAATAATAATAATTAAGTATCCTGCATAAAACGTAAACCTTATAAATGATTACACAGCCACACAAAAAAAGAAAAGTGTCTTGATCTGGGGTCAAGACATATATATTCCGATGTATTTCGATGCGCTGAATCCGAATCCGTCATTAGAATTTGGCTAATGGGTCCTGGTTTCGCGCTAACCTCAAAAAATACCTCAAAATCGCTAAAATGGTCGCTTTTGAATGATCAAACTTGAATCTAAGCGCATATTAGTAAGCTCCTAAGGTCCTTTTTTTAATAAACTATTCTATAAGCTTTTCAATTGAAAATTCATATGAAACATTAAATCTATCGAGCCTAACCTCAAAATTATAACTAAGCTTCCAAACAAACAAATTATATCATACACTGGGAAAAAAAAATTTTGTAAGCTCATGAAATTTACTATTTAGGTATTTCTGTGATTACTGATTACGGACCCTATGACAAGTTTCCAAAATCCAAAATGGCGGACACTATTATAAAAATTTGTTCGGATTTGCTTGAAAATCGTTACTCTGGGGTTTTCGGGGACGCTGATGACGAATCTGACATTAAATTTTTATTTGTTCACCCTTAAATATTTCTAATAATTAATTTCAAGTCGATATATTTATTGTGTGTATTCAATCTATAAATGTATGCTATTGCTACTTCATGGTTCAGAATCTCTCCTTGTTAGCATTTTTCGCCTGTATCTGTAACCAGGGCACCTCCACGTGGTGACGATGGGCAACGGATCCATACTGGCAGAGTCCCTGGGTTAACGGCGTTCATGCCGTCATGGCAGATACAGGAAGAAAATGTTTTACGATGCAGGGATTAGAAACCCCAGTATCGGCGTCTGGTCAGGGTAGGAAAGCGGGCCCTCCGACGTCGTCATTCATTGATGGGTAACTTGGTTGATAAAGAGTCCGATGCTACAAGAAAAGTGACTTCTCGACTACATAATTGTAAGAAAAGTCCCGACTACTTTTGTTACATTTGTAGCAAATATGAAGTCAGCTCCTTGCGGAAAAAAATAGATAAAGAAGTAGAAGATCTGTACGAAAATTGTTTCGGTCGTAAATTATTACACTAAGAAACAAATTGGGTTCCTCATATTGTTTGTAACTCCCGTAGACTTATGTTGTATCGCTCAAAAAATTCGAAAGATGAAAAATATCTAAAGTTCTCTACACCCACGATATAGAAGAAACCACGAAATTTAAAAGACTGTTATTTTTGTATAAATGACATCAAAGGAATTGCCTCAAAAAATAAGAGTTCCATTACATATATAAATGTGTCAACAGTAATCAGACATACTGAAATTGATCGAAAAGCGGGAAAACTTGATGTTACTTTTAAAATATGTCGAAAAAGTAGAAGTAGATAATGAAACAGAAGAATTTAGTAGTGGCAGTGATGAAAATGACAATGATGATGAGGAAAATGAGTTCACCGCGTATTACAATAAAGAAAAAAAGCTAATATTAGTATCGCAACAGGAGCTAAATGATTTTATTAGAAATCTAGGTTTACCAAAAGATGGTGCAGAATTTGCTGCTTCATTTATGAAGAAAAGAAACTTCTTGCATCCGAATACGAAAGTGTCATTTTATAGAGATAGAGATAAAGAGTTCCGAAAATATTTTACGAAAGATGAAGAGACATCTTTGGTGTATTGTACTGACATAATAGGTTTGATGGACAATTTAAAAGAAAATGTGTATAGAGATGAAAACTGGTGACTTTTTATCGATTCCTACAAACGTAGTATAAAAGCCGTTTTACTACACAATACAAATGTCTACGCTCCTGTTCCAATAGCTCATTCTACACAAATCAAAGAAGAATATAATAATATAAAAATGCTTCTAGAGAAAGTGAATTATCAAAAACACAAACGGTTAATTTGTGGTGATTTTAAAATTATAACAATATTACTGGGTCAACAATCGGGTTTCACGAGAGAGCCATGTTTCTTGTGTTTATGGAATAGCAGAGATCGTGCTAATCATTACAAGAAAAAAAATTGGCCTTCAAGAAATTCGTTTAAACCAGGTTCTCACAACGTCATTTATCAAAGTTTAGTAGACCCCGAAAAAATTATATTTCCATTTCTTCACATTAAGCTTGGTGGGATTAAGCAATACGTGAAAGCGTTAGATAAGGACGGTCCATGCTTTAAGTACATTGCGAAAAAAATTTCCAACTGTTTCTGATGCTAAATTAAAATAAGGGGTATTTGATGGACCACAGATTCGAGCATTATTTAGAGACACGAATTTTGTTTCTCAAATGACCGACACTGAAAGGGCAGCTTGGGAAAGTTACAAAGAAGTTTCAACAAATGTTCTAGGAAACAATAAGAGTCCCGAATCTAAACAAATTGTAGTCCAAATGCTTAAAAACTTTCAAGAATTAGGATGCTTAATGAGTTTAAAACTACACATCCTCGATTCGCATCTGAATAGGTTTCCCGATAATTGCGGACATTACAGCGAAGAACAAGGAGAGCCATTTCATCAAGATCTGGATCATTCCTCATAAGCATTATATTAGAATTTGATATCTGAAACTTTTCGATAATTCAAAGTTTTTTCGGTCTCCCTTCGAGATTATTTTATCAAAAGTTGACTGTCCTTAAAAAATCTATAGAAATAAAATTCATTTCGAAAAAAATTATAGAAGTATCTATTTTCAATATCGTAATTTGTTTAATTATAAATTTTTTCTACTATAAAATAACGTTAAAATAATTGCAAATGTTACAAATAACGTGACATAGATATATAACCTAGAAAAAAGGACTATAGACAAAATTAAAAATTAAAATGGCGGCTCAAAAATGAAGTTTGAAGTTCAAAATTTTTTCAAAATTTGATTCGAAATTACAAAATTGTTAAAGGTTTTTAGATCGGATTGAAAGGGCTTAGGGGGTTAAGTATGCAAAAAGTGACCCCCTTTCTATTTTTCTCAAATTTGGCCCATATGTTACTATCCATATAACTATAACTTTCTGCAATTTTGAACTCAAAATTCGCTTTTTGGGGGGAGTTATGGAGGGGGAAAGCAAAATCAAAAAACTTATTTTTCTCGAAAACTACTGAACCGATTTTAATGAAATTTTAAGAGGTTGTAAATATAGATAAGACGAATTTAGAAAAAAAATCAACATTTTTTTTTCAAAAAAAATTTTTGAAATTTTCAAAAATTTTTTTAGGGTCATTTTTTGAAGTGAACACTTTCTCTTTTGTTGTAAAAAGTACCTTATAATGTCCCCTTTAACATATATTTTTTTCAAGTTTTTAAAAAATATAGTTTTTGTGTAAAATGTCAAAAACCATGGTCATGCTATTTGTCACGTACGGTAATGCACATATATAGATATGGGCCATATTAATGTGATAGGGTATAGCTAAATAAGTATGGAAAAAGTGACCCGAATATATTTTTCCCATTTATTCCTACCCACTTAAAAATAACTTTTTCAAATTTTTAACTTAAAATTTTGAGTTTTTTGGAACTTATGGAGAAGAAAAAATCGAAAAACGCATTTTCCTCAAAAACTACTGTATGTATTTTAATCAGCTTTGGATATGTTAAAAAGATTTGTATTTATCAACCTTAATAAGCCACTAGTAATAAGTTGCAAAAATATTTGACAGTTTTTTTTTAAATTAACCTTTCGCATACAACATAAAAATGTTCTGGGTAGGGTTTTTGAGTTATTTACCGTGACACACCTTGAAATCATGTCGAGCAAAATTTTTTTATTAAGTAGTTCACATAAGAGAATGAAATGAGAAAATACTTAAAAATGTCACTTTAATAGAACTAAAAAATTTTTTTTTGAAAATTTCGAAAAATTTTCATTTTGAAATTTAAAAAAAAAGATTTTTGGAATTTTTTGAAAAAAAAATTTGAAATTTTTTTATTGGAATCGCTTTAATTGTCTTTTTAACATATCCAAAGCTGATTAAAATACATACAGTAGTTTTTGAGGAAAATGCGTTTTTCGATTTTTTCCCCTCCATAAGTTCCAAAAAACTCAAAATTTTGAGTTAAAAATTTGAAAAAGTTATTTTTAAGTGGGTAGGAATGAATGGGAAAAATATATTCGGGTTATTTTTTCCATTCTTATTTAGCTATACCCTATCACATTAATATGGCCCATATGTATATATGTGCATTACCGTAGGTGACAAATAGCATGACCATGGTTTTTGACATTTTACTCAAAAACTATATTTTTAAAAAATTTGAAAAAAATATATGTTAAAGTGCACATTATAAGGTACTTTTTACAACAAAAGAGAAAGTGGTCACTTTAAATAATAACCCTAAAAAAATTTTGAAAATTTCAAAAAAATTTTTTGAAAACAAATTTATAATAATAAAATATTTTTTGAGTTACGGAATTTCAAAGTTTTGTCTTATTTTCAAATACCTTTTTTTGATTTAATATATTGATAAGTAAAATTAATTGAATTAAAACTGTGAATAATAATTTTTAAAGGGTTTTACAAGAGCTACAATCTGGAGATAAAAAAATTAGTTTTTATACTTGACCTTGAAATAAGTAATAATTAAAATAATATATATATATATATATATATATATATATATTTTTTTTTTTTTTTAACCTTTAAATTAAAAAATTATAATAACAATTAAAAAAAGACATCAAAAATAAAAAAACATAAATAAAGAAGAAAAAAATATATAAAATTTAAAAATGAAAGAAAAGTTCTTCCAGTTCACGTGGTGAAAGTTAGGAAACATTAAAAATATTTTAAGTATTTTAATTTAACAACCGAGTATCAAATTTCAAGCTAATCCAAACCGTTTTTGAAAATTTGTCGTCCATATTGGATCCGCCATTTTAAACTTTTAAAATTGGATTTCAGATTCGTAATTAGCGACCCCAAAAACCCCTGAGCAACAAGTTTCAAGCAAATTTAATGAGTTTTTTAAAAAAGTGTTCGCAATTTTGAATTTTGAAAATTGGACTTCAGATTCGTGATTAGCGACCCCTGAAACCCTCGAGTAACAAATTTCAAGCCGATCTAAAAACTTTCAACAATTTTGTATTTTCGAATCAAATTTTGAAAAAATTTTGAAATTCAAACTCCATTTTTGAGCCGCCATTTTAATTTTTAATTTTCTCTATAGTCCTTTTTTCTAGGTTATATATCTATGTCACGTTATTTGTAACATTTGCAATTATTTTAACGTTATTTTATAGTAGAAAAAATTGATAATTAAACAAAAATTGGATAAAATCGGACTTTTTTTATAAAAAACATTAACAACTTTTTTGTCTATAAATATTTAAAGTGTTTTTAACGCATTCGGTAGAGCGCATATGAAAACATAAGAAATGATGATTCGCGAATTTTTCTATTGATTCTTAAGTAGCGAAACAAGTCTTCAAAGTTTATGCTAAAATTTTGTTTATTTGGGAGTTAAAGGATTAAAATCAGTACTAGTAGAAAACTTGAATTACACCAAATCAGTAATGCGTTGGAGTTATAAAAAGCAAACAAAATTTATTATAATAACTTTAAACCGGCTACTATTAATAACAACATCGTTTGATTTATTAACTATTAAAATATTTCCCAAGATTTTTAAAAAAATTCTTTATCAACAATAACGTCAAACACTTAATTAACATATTATTAATTAATTATTAATAGATATAGCATAATAATAAAAAATTATTAATTATTAATTATTTTTACTATTATGTGTTATTAATAATAAATTTTTTTTACTTTTTTAAAAATGTAAAAATATATACATTTTTTTAATATTATTTAAATAAATAATTTTTACCATATTTTTATGCTACACCTATTAATTAATATATAATGTCTTGTTAAAATGTACATGGGTAGCTCCATGTCTAAAAAATCAAAGCTGTACCCTAGTTCTTCGATTTTGTTAAAACTTCGAAATTTTGAAGTGGAATACATGCCAGTAAAAAGCTTCAATTCGATTTTGAAAAATTTTGGATTTACGAGGTTTAAATTTTTTTTTAATTTTGAAAATGGTATATCTCTAAGGAAAATAAATAAAATTTAATGAAATTTTCAAGGAATGCTTATTGTTTACAGACAATTTAAGAATATATTTAAAAAACATTTTTTAAAAACAAATTATTTAAAAAATAATTGTTAAATAAATAATTTTTTAAAAAGTGCATTTTTATTTTTTTTAATAATAATGATTCGATTCCCATTTATTTCACGAGTATTTTCCAAAATGAAAATTGATGGAGGGTCTAAAACTTTAGGAGATATTGAATTTTTGTCCTTGCGCGCAACCGTAAAAAGCGCAATTTCCGGCTGTACTCTACATACTGATACCTGTTACATTGGTAAAGAGTTTCGCAATGAAAAGCACCACTGCTCAAGTTGGGAAACCTTTTTTTAAGGTCGCGAAAATTGTGGTATCCTTCCCTTGGGCTGAGCTTCGCCAACGGTATTTTTTTACCGGGCCACTCTCTCTCTCTCTCGCCCCAGCGAGGACCCGCAAGGCCCGGCTACCACGTGCGCAACACGTGTTTACAAACAGGCAATAGTTAGCTTGTTAAATAGAATAAAAATGATTTCGCTACAAATTAATGTAATTTTTCAAATATTTTTTCTATTAGAAAATTTAAAATATAGATCATTTCTTACGTCTCTTGTTTAAGAATTCTACTACACGACTGTAAGGTAACTTCTACAACATTCTTTGACTTTATTTATTTTCTTTAGTTTATTAATCTCTTAAGCAAAGGCATTAATAACTAAGTATTTGCTTAGTTTTGGCGGCTTATAAGCGGCGGCAATGTGCTTCCCGAATCCTGAAAAAATCAGCGACAATCTGAGAAGTTCAAGGTCAAACTCCTCGCCTGGGCCGCCGCCGGGACACTTTAACGACCGGATCTCCTGACAACGTATCTGCCGACGACTTCTCATCCCACGGGCCCGAGCACTGACCATCCTTCTCTCAACGCGAAGAAAAACCTAATCGCTGGAGTCAATCCTACCGTACGGAAAGTAGAGATTTTGGCTTTGGAGACCCGGTTGCCTATCCGGGCCCCGCTCTCAGCCCTAAACGAGCCGGCGACTACGTCCAGACAAGCCAACGGGCATGAGCCATATTTGCCCTCAGGACGGTCTAAACTCGGCGACAACTGGACTTATATACCTACACCGAGGGACCAAATCAACTCCTGGGACTCCGAGACGCTAGAAGAGCATCTTGCCGAACTCGCGCGGATGCTGGAGGAAACCCCTTATGAAGTACTCTCGCCTCAATTTCTTCTGACTCCGATAAAGGAACCCGTTGTCGTCAACCACGTAACTCCGCCAAAGCTTGCTCCACTAGTCTCTTCTACCAGCCCTAGGAAGGGTCACCAGGTCTGCACCAGGTCTACCCAAACTCGTCGTGGAGACCCTCCCAGCTTTAGAGGACCAACTACGATTACACTGGCATACAAAAAAAAATTGATGCTCTGAGCTTTTTATCAGACTATGACTACTTTATGTTTTTGGGGTCACTGAAACCGAATATGAAGTTCATTTAACCCCATCACGTCAGGGTTTTGAGATAACCCCAAAAAACTCAAAATTTGACACAAAAATTTTTTAATCATCAAAATTTTTTATTTTTAAGTCTTACTATCACTACTGTATGTTTTCGGGGTCGCTGAAACCGAATCTGAAGTTTATTTAACCCCATCACGTCAGGGTTTTGAGATAATCTCAAAAAACTCAAAATTTGACCCCAAAATTTTTTAATCAACAAACATTCTTATTTTTATGTCTCACTATCACTACTCTATGTTTTTGGGGTTGCCGAAACCGAATTTAATGATTATTAATAATATATAACCTTAATATGTAACGATCGCTGCGCATGACAGTAGTGACGTGATCACACACTCAGGTGTGCAGTGGTAGCGGTACGGATTACTATTTTTTCCAGCAAAAGTTAAAAAGTAAAACATTAAAATTTTTACAACTAATATTTTTAACATACTAAATGTAAAAAGCAATACAAAATTTAATGAAAATTACGATGACGATGTAAAAATTAAAATTCGTAATGCAATTTTTAAAAGTGGATACTGTAATAATTACACTATTAGTATTTTTCTCTACAAAAATAGTAATATTTGAGTTGTTCTACAATCGAATGAAAAAAAGTAAAAAAAATTTTAGCCCAATATGCTCATTTCTAAAACAAATTTAAGAATATATATAACACAGCCACACAAAAAAGTACCCGAGTTGGGGAATCAGACAACCCATTCCTTATGTATTTTGATGCGCTGAACACGAATCTGAAGTCTGTTTTGCTTCATCATGTCTCAGTTTTGACATAACCTTATAAAACTTGGCGCATTTTATGTGACAGACAAACTTTTTTAAATAACGGGGGATTTGCTTGTCTTTTGTTACTCGAGGGTTTTTGGGGTCGCTGATTACGAATTTCAAGTCAGACATTCAAAATGCCGGATCCAGTATGGCGGACAATTTTTGAAAATTTTTTGCATTTTTACGAACCATGGTATCTGGGGGTTTTTGGGGTCGCTGATTACGAATTTCATGTCAAATTTTTATAATTCAAAATGGCGGATCCAATATTTTAAAAATTGGTAGATTTTTGCGAAACTTGGTATCTGGGGTTTTTTGGAGTCGCTGTTGAGGAATATACTGTCGGTATTAGCATTAGGAGGTGTACATCCTCGTGGCGTACATCGGGTAATGCTAATGCCGACGGTATATTCCTCAACAGCGTTTCGTAACAATCCAAAAAATTTTCAAAAATTTGTCCGACATACTGGATCCGCCATTTTGAATGTCTGACTTGAAATTCGTAATCAGCGATCCCAAAAACCCCCGAGTAACAAGATTCAAGCAAATCCCCGTTATTTAAAAAAGTTTGTCTGTCACATAAAATCCGCCAAGTTTTTTGAGGTTATGTCAAAACTGAAACCTGATTGAGCAAAACAGACTTAATATTCGTGTTCAGCGCATCAAAATGCATAAGGAATGGGTAGTCTCATTCTCCAACTCGGGTACTATTTTTGTGTGGCTGTGTAACTTATATTACTAGAAATATTATATAGGGTAAACCAGACAGAAGTCGGACACTTTTCAAGTTTGAATAGCTATAAAATTGTATGAGATAAAAATATGATCAAAGTTAGTAATCATTTCTAAGGTGATCGTAAACAAATGTAAACTTTTATAATAGAAAAAAAATTTCGACGGTTTTTGAAAGCTTTTAAAAGTGTCCGATTACTGTTGGTTTAGATGGCCGATTACTGTCGGATTCTTACTTGTTTATTTACTAATTTTTTTGACGAATGAAAATTTTTTTTCATGAACATGATTGGTTTAATAGTTTTGTGTGGTCGTAAGGAACAACATCACATAAAAGAATTCGAAAAAATATGAATTGCGCTTTTAAAACAGCGTTAATTAAAAAAAAATGCTTTCAGGTGGCCGACTACTGTCGGATTCTAACTTTTTTGTAAATTTTTTTAACGAATAAGAAAATTTTTTTTTGTGAACATGATTGGTATACTAGTTTTGTAGGAGCATTAGGAACAATAACTCATGAAAGAAATTTCCCAAAAAATTTTAATTGTAATTTTTAAACAACATTCATTAAAAAGATTTTCTTAAGTGTCCGACTACTATAATGTAGTTATATAGTTATATAATATAACAAATTTATTATTTATTTGGGAGAAGAAAAAGTTGCAAAAAAATTCATTTTGCAATAACTTTTAAAAAAAATAAAATAAAACTAAAAATTATGTTTGATTTAAACATAATAATTTTGATTCAATGCATAGTAAATTTTGTTCGATAAAAATTAAAATTAATTCAATAATAAAATATATATAAATTAATCATATATTTTTGGTTCAAAAAGTTTTTTGATTTTTTTTTTCTAAGTATTTAGACGTGGTCAGATATATGAATTTATTTATTTGGTTATTATTATTAAGAAATGAGGGTTGTGAATCTATGACCATTCAGGTCATACCACTAACGCTTGAGTAATCCCTTTACGTTCCCCATAACAGCCCTTATATCCAAAGTCCTTTCCACAGCAGGAGGACTTCGGCCAGGTTTCTGGTAGCAATAACGGTCTCCTCCAGAAAGAAGTAGCCCATAATGTGTTCCCGCCCCTTCACAAGTGCGGGGCAGTGACACAACATGTGTATCAAGGTGTCGTGTTCCTCTGCGCACCTACGGCACTTCGGGTTGTCTACAATCCCCATTTTGTGCCTATGATAGCGCAGATCACCATGGCCAGTTAATAGCCCTGTTATGATCTTTACCTCTTTCCTATTTAATTTGCGGAATTCCGCTTTCCTCATAGGGTTAATACTAGTTTCCATGAGTACCTTGGCTTGTTTACAGCCCTTAGTTGCCCGTCACTCCCTTTGGTGTTCCGCAGCTATCCACTGTCTTATTCCCAGTGTCAGGTATTTATTGGAAACACCAATGGGCGGTTCGGGCCCAATAAGTTGTTTTCTAGCCCCTTCTTTGGCTAGCTTATCCGCCCTATCGTTTTCCCCGAATCCACTGTGACCAGGGATCCAGAGAGGGGTAACGCGGTTATTTTCAGCTAGTTTGTTAAGTGCCTCATGACAGTCACCGACCAGCCTTGATGTTGATACGTATCGTTTCAAGGAGAAAATAGCTGCCTTGCTATCCGAAAGAATAAAAATATCTTTGTCCTGACAATTTTTCAAGATTTCAACAGCACCATAAAGTATCGCCACAATTTCGACTTGTAACACAGTAACAGTGGTCCCTAACTTAAAAGAGTATCCCACTTTAGAGGTTACATGATAGATTCCTGCACCAACTCCATTCCCGCCTTTTTATCCATCTGTGTACCAGACTTCACAGTCAGCTGGAATATTTGTCAGTCCATTTATACTATCTTCTCTACTAGGTATATTAATCTTATACTTTTCGTCGAAGAGGTACAAAGGGACAGTTCTGTCCCTAATCATACTTAGGAGGGGGCTTCTCACCAATTTCTTTGGGAGACGCCACCTACCCACCTCCCTGCAGCCCACAGGACTGCTCAACCTCATGGCAGCCTTAACCACCGCTGCTTTAATTGTAAGGTGTAAGGGTTCTAGCCTCAAGAGGGCACCAAGGGCAGCAGTATGAGTTGTACGCACCGACCCCGTTATTCCTCTAAGTACCATCCCCCTTATCCTTTCCAATTCTGCTTGTGATGTTTTTAATTCAACTCTACTCCACCAGACCACACAGGTATAGGTCAGCCTAGGGAGCAGAATTGCTTCATAGATCCAGGATTACTCCTAAATATTTTGCCTGCTCTGTATATTGGATCTCTTTTCCGGATAGCGTAAGTGAGCACGAGGCTTTTCACTGATACCGTCTGGTAAAGATAACCACTTCCGTTTTCCTCGGATTTACAGATAAACCCACCCTCTTACACCATTCGTCTACCTGGTTTAAAGCCTTTTGGGCCACTTCGAGTACAACGTCGAGATGGGGACCGCGGACGATTAACAAAATGTCATCCGCATACCCAATCACATGGTATCCTTCTTCGGTTAGAGTTCTCAGTAGTTCATCCACCACCAAGGACCAGAGCAAGGATGAAAGAACACCTCCTTGGGGACATCCAGAGTTAACTGTCCCTTTCAGGACTGACAAGAGTCTTTTTTAGTTGATACGAGGCTTCTATTTTTTAACATGTGCCAGGTCTAACCAACCACGTCTGTAGGAATATTAAAAGCTGTCATAGCTCTACTTATGCATTCCGGAGAGGGCTGATTAAAAGCTCCTTCTATGTCCATAAAAACACCTACAGCAAAACCCTGACTCTGCAGTTTCCCATCATTTAGGTCAAGTGCTCTCGCCAGAGCTGTCTTCGTAGAGCATCCTGCTCTATACGCGTATTGATCCTTTTGTAGCGGGAACCGCTCCAAAATCTCACTGCGGATATATCTATCCACCAACCTTTCAACTAGATTTAGAGTAAAGGATGTAAGGCTAATGGGACGGAAATCCTTCGGTGAGGTATAACCGTTCTTGACCGCTTTAGGTATGAATACGACTTTCGTACTCCTCCACGCTGTCGGGACATATCCCAGAGTCAGACTCGCTCTCGCAAGCCTTAAAAAGCCCGGAAAGTGTACCTGGACCCGTTGGTGGACACATTTCCCAATCCATTTTTCCCAATAGTTAAAATTCCCAATCTTTCTTTTTCCCATAGTCAACTTTTCCCAACTTATTATTTTCCCAAAAATATTAAAAGTAGGGGCGTAATTGATCACTTCAATTTATTCAAAAGTGGTAAACCAGAGTAATTACGGTTTCTGATCAGAACAATGTACTTGGCATACTGTAAGTTTGTACCAAGTTTCAATGTTATTTATTTATTATTGTTAAAAATATGGTAGAAAGAGTGATTTTGACGCTTATGAAAGTAAATTTTTGAAGTCTTTGTTTTTTTATTATATCTTTTTCAAAATTACTTATAAAAAATTTTTGTTTATCAGGTTTTGAGCTTTAAACATTTGTTCTTAAAGAATGATTGGTTGCGGGAAATATGTCCATCGGGAAGGATGGACTGGGAATAATGGATTGGGAAAAGTGTCCTACAATCGCCAAGATCTCATCGTCCGACTCAGAGAAAGTCCCATCCGGCAATAATAAAGTGCCCAAATTTGCATCAGGGTTCTTGTCAAGCAGCTTATCCAATCTGGCTGCCTCTTTCCCTTTTTCGATGCTGGAAGAGAAAGCATTCCAACTAACTTGTTTTGCTTTCCTTATTTCATTTCTATAGTCGTCTCTCATTTTCGTAAAGTCAGACCAACCATTAGTCGTGCGCCTTTTTTTGGCATACTTAAAGAGTCTCCTAGTTTCTTTCCTGAGATATTCTAATCTCTCATTCCATCAGCACACCTCTTTTCCCGAAAATACTTTTGTCCGTTTGCAGCTATCTTCATAAGCTGCCATAATAGCCTTTGTAAAATCATTGGCCGCCTCATCTAGGGTTTGACAATCTCTTATCTTACCCGGTAAACCAGAAAGTGTCCTTCGAAGTTTTGAATTGTAGCTAGCCCAATCCGTCTTTCTGGGATTACGAATCCACTTAGATTCGGATTGCACCGCAGACTCCACCTCGAAGACTATCTGTGAATGGTCAGAAAGTGAAGGTTCATTAGAAACTCTCCATCTTCTTACCTTATTTACAATGCTTTTGGAGCAGATAGTGATAACAATTACTTCCTGCCTAATCGCATTGCTAAAAGTCGGGGTCGAACCTCTATTAAGAATATCTAGATCTGTTCCGATTAAATATTCCTCTTTGATTGTCCTTTGAGCTCCCCCATACTGTATGTTGTGAGTTTGCATGGCAGCCCAGCAGCAGAGGAAGTCCCTTTTCGATACAGTAGTCCACCAACCTGCAAACTTCAATTAGCGGATTATTTTTATTATCATACGGAAAATATGCCGATCCAACGACCGTCTTACCTATACCCTCCAGGTTAGTTACTACCACCATTAGGTCACCTGAGCACAGATCCAATAGTGGAGTTTCGTTAACGCCCTTAGTAAGAATGCACGCCCTGGGTTTGGCAGCTCTGCAGTCCCTGTAACAGATTACACCAGCCCCACCAAGCCCCCTAATGACAACTCTTACTAACCTTGGTTCTTGGATTAGTGAGATGCCTGTGTGCAACTTAGCCAAGCTCCGCATCAGTACTGCTGAGGCGCCTTTGCTATAATGCAAGTTAATCTGAGTAGCGGTGAGCTTACAAACAGTGAATTATGTTTTCTCTTCACCCACCTCTACATTGTTTGAGCCACCACGATCAGAGACAGTGACCTCAAAGGTTATCCGCTTTTATGCTTTGGTTAAAGCATAAAAAACTTTGAGAAACAAATTAAACAAAATTCTTCTCATTACATTTTCCAAAAAGTCAAAACAATTTTTTTAGTACTTTATATATGTGAGTATACATTAGGAAGTCCGTAAGATACATGAGAAATTTGTTTTTTCGAATTTTGTTTAATAGTTTGGTTCCAATAAAATAAAAAAAAAATTTCCCAAAATTTAAAGCCGATTGATTAATATTAATAGGTGCCAGTAATCGATCGAAATTTCCTATTGAAAATACATGAGAAAAATGCACTTTAAAAAAAAATCCATAAATTTTTTAATTTGTATGCAAAAAATTTTCCAGGTCACATTTGTCTTCATTTTTAGCTGCACTATAAGATAGTACTTCGACAAAAATTCAATTTTCAAAAATATTCAAAATAGCGGATTTTTAAAGTGCCTCTAAAAATGCACCAGGGTAGCAACGTGCCTAAAAAATCAAAGTTTTACCCTAGTTCTTCGATTTTGTTAAAACTTCGAAATTTTGAAGTGGAATACATGCCAGTGAAAAGCTTCAATTCGATTTTAAAAAATTTTGGATTTACGAGGTTCGTAAAAATTTTTTTGAAATTTTGAAAATATTTAAGAAAATATTTTACAAAAAATTTTTTTTAAAACAAATTATTAAAAAAATAGTTTCTAAATAAACTATTTTTTAAAAAGTGCCTTTTTATTTTTTCAATAATAATGATTCGATTGCCACTTATTTCAGGAAAATTTTCCAAAAAGAAAATCGATGGAGGGTCTGAAACTGTAGGAGATATTGAATTTTTTGTCCTTGCGCGCAACCGTAATAAGCGCATTTTCCAACTATAATTATAATTACTGTTAATTACTAACTTTTTACATATTGTACCTAGAGAGGTGTATTTTTTTCTAATTTTGCAATTTACGGGACCTAACATAAATACCAATACAAATTTTAAACATAATTATTATTGTTTAAGCAAGATTTAAACAAATTATTATTGTTAATTACTAACTATTTACAGAATAGTATGCTTAAAAGATGCAGTTTTTTCTAATCATACAAAAACAAACGAACGTTTTTTGAACATGGATATATTTTTTCCACTGTAAAATGACATTTTTCACACATCTCTACCTTAAATAAATAAATTTCCCGATGTCAGAACACATCTTAATTGTAAAATAATGGGTCCCAACAGGCACGATGTAAAGTGACTTGGCCGTAAGTTTCGCGTCGTTTTGATTTTTTTAGCACACAGCCATAAACGCACGATATAAAAACCAAATAACATACCAAAGTATTGAATTACTCTCTAATGAATAAATTTCATCACCTTACTTTATTATTTACATCTTCCATTTTGTTGAATTAATCTTTCTCGATACTAAGTAAAAGTTTTGCTTTAAATATTCACCACACATTTACGTTTTACGTTTGTACTGCTCGCGTACTTCATTCGAACTTAATTAAAGTGACGTGAAAAGTTTTCTACCATCACTAAAAAGTATTTACATGCAATGGTAAATAGCACCAGTTTGTTACAAATAAAAAACCCAAGGTGGCCCGACCGTAGTGACTTTTCCCCATGTTATTTTTAATTGTTTCAAAATGGAGTAGGATGTTTTTCATTGTAAAGGTGTACTAGACATAAGGAGTTACCCTTTTCGGACTCAAAAAATTGAAAAAAATTTTATTGCTTTTTTGAAAAGTATATATTTTTTGATAATGTTTTACTAAATTTTCATTGAAATCGCGGGTACTCCTCAGAGGTCAGAACTGAACTTGAAACTTTAAAGGGGGGTCCCACTTACCGATAATGCAGAACTAAAATGGTTAAAAATCTGCAACGACCGTTTCTTGGAAAATATAAAATAATATGACATTATAAATTTAGGTAATTCATTTTTTAACATAAAGACACAGGATGAGAATTTTATTTCTTGGAATTATTTAGAAAACTATATTTTTAGGAAGTTAAATATGAACAGTTTCAAACATCCCAAAAGGCAACGACTTTTTCTAGAAAACAATAAAACAATAAAAAAATGACCCTGTCCCCCCCCCTTAACTTCTACAAATCTGAACCTGGTGAGCTGAAATTCGGTAGGGATCTTCAGTTTTACGTGCAGATTACTTGAAAAATATAGCGAACACGATTGGCCTACATATTTGCGAAATAGAAGGGAAATATATTAAATTTTTTCGAAAAAATTGAAAAAAATGACCCTGTTCCCCCCTTAACTTCTACAAATCTGAACCTGGTGAGCTGAAATTCAGCAGGGATCTTCAGTTTTAAGTGCAGATTACAGGAAAAATATAGCGAACACGATTGGCCTACATATTTGCGAAATAGAAGGGAAAGAAATTAAATTTTTTCGAAAAAATTGCAAAAAATGACCCTGTCCCCCCTTAACTTCTACAAATCTAAACCTGGTGAGCTGAAATTCGGCAGGGATCTTCAATTTTAAGTGCAGATTACAGGAAAAATATAGCGAACACGATTGGCCTACATATTTGCGAAATAGAAGGAAAAGAACTTAAATTTTTTCGAAAAAATTGCAAAAAATGACCCTGTCCCCCCTTTACTTCTACAAATCTGAACCGGGTGGGCTGAAAGTCGGTAAGGATCTTCAGTTTTAAGTGCAGATTACAGGAAAAATATAGCGAACACGATTGGCCAACATATTTGCGAAATAGAAGGAAGAGAAATTAAAATTTTTCGAAAAAATTAAAAAAAATGACCCTGTCCCCCCCCTTAACTTCTACAAATCTGAACCGGGTGGGCTGAAATTCGGTAGGGATCTTTAGTTTTAAGTGCAGATTACAGGAAAATTATGGCGAACCTTATAGGCCTACATATTTGCGAAATAGAAGGGAAATAAATTAAATTTTTTCGAAAAAATTGCAAAAAATGACCCTGTCCCCCCCTTAACTTCTACAAATCTGAACTGGGTGGGCTGAAATTTGGTAGGGATCTTCAGTTTTAAGTGCAGATTACAGTAAAAATATAGCGAACACGATTGGCCTACATATTTGCGAAATAGAAGGGAAAGAAATTAAATTTTTTCGAAAAAATTGCAAAAAATGACCCTGTCCCCCCACCCCCTAACTTCTACAATTCAGAACCTGGTGAGCTGAAATTCAGCAAAAATCTTCAGTTTTAAGTGTAGATTGCAGGAAAATACAATAATAAAAATGCGTAACTAGAGAGGGGTTGGATGCTATTAATGAATACGCCCAATATTAAGCAAATGGCACCAATCTAGTTATAGCATCCAGCACCTCAGCGAAGGCATAAACAATAAATGCACGAGCATCTTAATAGAAAAATAGTAAGTGGACATTTTTATATTTAATTCCTTATATTTTAAAGTTAATATTAAAAAATAAAAAACTAAATATATACCATAATAGCAATAATATTTTTTATTAATAGGAGATGCTGAATACTGCAAATTAACAAGTATACGTGCGCAGTAGTACACTTTAGTAGTAATACTTGCGCAAAAGTGTTTTTCAATAGTTTTACCTGCGCAGTAATGTAGTTTGATATTTACATATGTGCAGTAGAGTAATTTAATAGTTATACGTGCGCAGTAGTACACTTTAGTAGTAATACTTGCGCAAAAGTGTTTTTCAATAGTTTTACCTGCGCAGTAATGTAGTTTGATATTTACATATGTGCAGTAGAGCAATTTAATAGTTATACATTTGCAGTAGTGTATTTTATTCAGTTTTTTTTTAATATTGTTTGACAAATCGAAAATATGCAGGTATTTTTTTATGATTTGTAATAAAAAAATATTTGAAATTTTAATTTTTTTTTTAAATTATTATTAATAAATAAATTTTGTTTATTATATGCTATTTTATAACAAATTTCTCTTGACTGGTCTAAATTATGCAAATTTTTCTCCTTTACATTTAATTTTAATTCAATTATTATTGCTTCCTCATATGGAGGAAGTATTGTAACACCAAAATTTTTCAAGTTGGATTTTTTAACATTTTTTTATGTTATTTGACCTTATGAGTTAAATTAAAAATGTCATTCTGTGTGTATGTGTGTGTAATAATCACATTTTCATAAATATCTCCAAATTATGAAAAGCTTTTGAGCTGAATTTTTTTAAAATTGTAGGTCTCACCTACGGAAATAAAGTAAAATAACGTTTTTTGTCCATAACTTTAAAAAATGTTAAGACACCTATTAATGTTTTTCTTTAATTTTGTAGATATTTTTTAGACGCATCTTTTGAGCCCTTAATGAACATTTTTCGTCCATATTCATCGGAGATATTAAACTTTAAAAAATCTAAAGTTTTAAAAAATAAGACTTTTTTGAAAACTTTGTTGAAAAATGCACTGCAAAAATAAGTATCTTATTTGATATCATAACATAAGATGTAAGATGGAAAAATGATATCTTACATCTTAAAATAAGATGTTTTCGAAAGTATCTTACAGATTTTTAAGATGCTTTATACGTCTTGGATATTTTTTCTATCTTAAAAAAGTAAGATACTTCTGTAAGTTTTTTAAAGTATCTTAAATTAAGATGTTTCTGTCTCAATAAGATGTTTAGCGATGAATTGTAAGATGCGAAAAAAATTTTAGTTACTAAAACCTAAGATGCATAAAATGTCTTACATATAAGCCCATACTTAACCTCAAAATATATTTATTATTTTATATTTTACGAGAATTTTATTAACAACTTTTCAAAATAATACATTTCTTTTTGGGAATTTAATTTAAATTTTACAAAAATTTATTATATTCAAGAATTTTTATAACAATTTTTCAAAATAATTCAAGTTTTGCCAAGAATTTTATTAAAAATATTATTAAAAATAATTGAATTTATGTACGAAAAATTTTATTAACTATTTCTTTAAATAACTCAAATTTTATGAAGAGTTTTATTAAAATTTTTCACAATAATTTAATATTCTTGACAAGAATTTTTAAAAACTTTTGAAAACAATTACATTTCCGCAAAGTATTTTATAACTTTCTTGTTACGAATTTTTTTATTTATTATATAAAATAATTGAATTTTTACAAAGAATTCTATTATAATTCCTTAAAATAATTAATTTACGGGAAGAATTTTTATCTCAAGTTTATCTCAAGATAATTGAATTATTTTCCCGAGTTACTTAAAGCTTTTTATGAAAATAATTGAATTATTGCAAAAAATTGTATTATTCTTTCTATATTAATAATATTAATAATTTAAGAATAGAAATAAAATTCAATATTTAATAATTAATATTAAATTTACAAAATTTTAAACTTGCAGTTTTTTTACAATTCAATTCCATTAATAAATAAACTGAATTCTTCGCAAGAATTCAATTATTTTTGACAAATTTGAATAAATTTGTTCGACAGAATTCTATTATTCTCAAAAAGAATTCAATTATTAAAAAAATTTAATTAACTTGTTTGTAAGAATTCAATTCTAATAATAAATAATTGAATTCTTCACAGAAAATCAATTATCTTCGGAAAAAAATAAAAACTTTGCACGAATTCAATTATATTTAAATAATCGGAATAAAATTCAATTATTTTCTTCGTCAATAATAACATTTTTCACAAAAATTGAATTTTTTATCAAAATTATAATAAAAATTTTCTTTAAAAAAATTCAATTATTTTTAGAAAATATACACGGTGCGCCTGAAATGGGGTTTTATAAAAGGTTCCTGCACTCGAAATTTTTTTGTGGATTTTGAATCTGTAAAGTTTTAAGAGTATTTTAAGACTAAAAAGAAAATATTCGCAGGAGCCCTTTTTGAGAAATTTAACTTTCATGACAGAACGTCCAAGCGCCCGTCCTGCCGGAAGGATGTTCCGAAAATAAGGCTTTTAAAAAAAGGGAATTTAATTTTTCTTTTCCGGAACTCCTTGGGATTAAAGTAGACGAAAAGACGAAAAAATCCATATATTTGACATTTTAAAATAATAATATTAAAGCCGACTTTGATTCCATAAAAACAGTGTGTTTACACATATTGCTAGGGTCAGTCTGCAGAGAGAAAGTCTTGAAAATTGAATGTTTCAGTCTTTCAAATAATATTTGAAGATTCCGAAAATCATATAGTAGGTAAATTGATATGGTCAAAGAACTTTTCGGCAACATTCGTAATATGTATTTTTATTGTGTTTGCTATTTTTAACATATGTGTCACACTCCTAAGAAAAAAACATTACATTACATTTACCTCAGAAGCAAAATATTTGAGGCTATGTTTTTAATTTTTTAAGTAAAAATAGAGAAAGAGAATCAATTATTAATTAATAATTATGGATCTTTAAGTATTTATTAAATCCAAACTATTTAATGAAAATTTGTTTCAAATAAAAATAATTAAAAATTAACTTTTAATCAAGATGAATCTAACACGAGCCTAACCTACAATTCGTTTGCGTCTTAGGTACCTTTCTTGTGAGCGCTTTACATATTTTTATGGTTTTTTAAACATAAATACCAAATTTTGGACCGATTTTCTCCATTTGAGAAAGCTATTTCGATATGTTTAAATTACTTGAAAAACCAAAAGAACCTAAACTTAATTAATTAAAAATCTAACATTAAATAATCTTTACTTTCTCTGTACAGACTGACCTTAGTAATATGTGTAAACACACTGTTTCTCTGTATTCAAAGTCGACTTTTTAAACAATTTAAAAATATACAATAAAAAAATACATTTAAAGTTCAATTTCTCAAAAAGGGCTCCTGCGATTATTTTCTTTTTAGTCTTACAATACTCTTAAAACTTTACTGATTCAAAATCCACAAGAACATTTCGAGTGCAGGAACCTTTTATAAATGAATCTGAAGTTACCAACGTTGATTCAACGAAAAACTTAAAAAAAAAATTTTCTGAGAATATAAATTTTTCTTGTATATTTTTAACCCAAGTAAACTCTCCAAACACTAATATAAAAAAAACGTGGAAAAAAAGTGATTTTTATTTTTTTTTGGAAATTTTTTCCAAAAATCACGAAATTTCAATTAAATTCCTAATTCATCGCCTCGGTAGTACTTTTTTTCTTTTGATAATTGTTTATTCTAATATCAAGTGCCATTTAAAAAAATTCCAAGTAGTTCCAAATCGGGGAAAACAGTAATTTTGGTTTTTTTTTGTCACGGATTTTTGGAAAATTCGTAAATTTGAAGTAATTTAATAATTCCTCGCCTCAGTATTTGATTTTTTCTTTTGATAATTGTTTATGTTAATATTACACGTTATTTAAAAAAAATTTTAAGTAATTCCAAGTCGGGCAAAGCAGTGATTTTGAATTTTTTTTGTCACGAATTTTCCAAAAATCCCGAAATTGCAAATTAATCAATGATTCCTCGCTTCGGAAGTCATTTTTAGGGTTTCGTGGCCAAGGGCCAAAACCCTTATAGCGAGACTTCGGTGTCCGTCCGTACTTTTTACGTCTTAAGTCTTAAGTATTCAGTTTTAAGTCTTAAGTCTTAAGTTCTTATGTCCTAAGACTTAAGACTCATCTTCGGTATAAGAAGGTCCTAAGTCCTAAGTCTTAAGTCTTAAGTCTTACGTCTTAACAACCGTTGCCATGGCAACTTCGGTATAAGAAGGTCTTAAGTCCTAAGTCTAAAGTTTTACGTCTTAACAATCGTTGTCATGGCAACCGTTGCTATGTTAATGGTTGTCATAACAGCCGTTGCCATGGCAACCGTTGCTATGGTATACCAATTACTTCATTAAAATTTTAAAACAATTAATTTAAAAAAAAATTTCTAAATAAATTATTATTTATTTTTTTTATTCATTCATTATCATTATCATAATTTTTGTCATTTTAGGCCACGAAACCCTATAATGTAGGCGCGTTGCGCCTGCTTCTCTGCCTGATTTTTTTCTTTTGTTAATTGTTTATGTTAATATTACACGTTATTTAAAAAAAATTTCAAGTGATTCCAAGTCGGGGAAAGTAGTGATTTTTATTTTTGTTGTCGAATTTTTTCCAAAAATCACAAAATTTTAAATAAATTAATAATTCCTCGCCTCGGTAGTCATTTTTTTCTGTTAATAATTGTTTATTCTAATGTCGCGTGCCATTTAAAAAAAATTTCAAGTAGTACCAAGTCGGGGAAAGCAGTGATTTTGATTTTTTAAATGAAATTCCAGGATTTTTAGAAAAAATTCGACAAAAAAAATAAATATCACTGCTTTCCCCGACTTGGAATCACTTGAAATATTTTTAAAAAACGTGTAATATTAACATAAACAATTATCAAAAGAAAAAAGTAACTACCGAGGCGAGGAATTATGAATTTAAATTAAATTTCGGAATTTTTGAAATTTTCGTGACACAAAAATAATTCAAAATCACTTCTTTCCCCGACTTGGAATTACTTAAAAATTTTTTTAAATAACGTGTAATATTAACATAAACAATTATCAAAAGAAAAAATTAACTACCGAGGAGGGGAAATTATTAAATTACTTAAAATTCCCCGATTTTCCAAAAATCCGTGACAAAAAAACCAAAATTACTGTTTTCCCCAATTAGGAAACGTACAATTTTTTTTTAATATTTAAAAAAAAGAATAAAAATCACTACTTTCCCCGACTTGAAATGACTTTAAATGTTTTTAAAATAACGTCTAATGTTAAAATAAACAATTATCAAAAGAAAAAAATGACTACCGAGGCGAGAAATTATAAATTTAAATAAAATTTCGGAATTTTTGGAAAATTCGTGACACCAAAAAATTCAAAATCAGTGCTTTCCCCGAATTGGAATTACTTAAAATTTTTTTAAATAACGTGTAATATTAACATAAACATTTATCAAAAGAAAAAATTAACTGCCGAGGCGAGGAATTATTAAATTACTTCAAATTTACAGAGTTTCCAAAAATCCGTGACAGAAAAACCAAAATCACTGCTTTCCCCGACTTGGAACTACTTGCAATTTTTTTTAATGGCACTCGACATTAGAATAAACAATTATCAAAAGAAAAAAATTACTACCGAGGCGAGGAATTATTAATTTAATTAAAATTTCGTGATTTTTGGAAAAAATTTAAAAAAAAGAATAAAAATCACTTTTTTTCCACGTTTTTTTTTATTTTAGGGTTTGGAGGGTTTACTTGGGTTAAAAATATATAAGGAAAATTTGTATTCTGAGAAAATTTTTTTTTAAGTTTTTCGTCCAATCAACGTTGGTAACTTCAGTTTCATTTTTATAAAAACCCATTTCAGGCGCGCCGTGATATAAAATTCATCGCAGAATTCTTTGAAAAATTCAAATAAAAAACCAAATTTCATTAATTTTTTTTTGCAAGAATTCAATTCCATTAATAAATGAACTGAATTCTTCGCAAGATTATTATTTATTCAATTTCCCTTATTCAAAACTGTTCAGAAACTTACGTCTTTGACTTCTGCAATTATTGTTTCGCGAATATCGCGAGCTGTAACATCCCCGAATTCGTTCGAATCCACTTTTTTCAAATGATTTTTTAACGTAGCCGAATGTTTATTCTAATTTTAAGAAAAGCAAAGAATAGTATTAGCAATAAGACATGCGTTACAAATGAAATAAAAATAATTAAGTTTTTAGAATCAATAAAAGCAGTAAACATGCATAGGAGAAATAAATAAAGAATGAGTATAATAGAAAAGATATAAAAAAAGATAAATAGAAAAGTAGCAGAATAAAAGAAAAGAATTTCTTTTTTCTCTTACGCTGAATAAGGGATTATAAATATTTACTTAATTAAAAAATTATAAATCTTGGCAAAAAATTAAAAGAAAGATGACAATAAAAGAAGAAAAGTTAAGAATTATTAAAATAAGAAATAAACAAAATATAATATTTTTTCTATTTTTTTAAAATTTTTCTATAGAAATCAATTATTTAAAAAAATGTTTGATAGGAATTTAACTTTAAAGTTTTAATTTATTTAATCAATAATTACTTACTTCTATATTAAAACAATTACATTCTCATAGAAAATTCTAATAAGAATTAATTTAAAAAAAGAATTCTAGTTAATAGTTTAAATAACAATTAATTCAATTTTGTAAAAATAATTTTCTTTAAGTAGGTAATTCTCTTTCAATAAGATTTTTCATTTAAATTTTAATAAAAAATAAATAAAATTTAAATAAATATTTAATATATATAAATAAAATAAATAAACAGGATTGCCACAGGTCAGGGAAGACAATGAAAAGTTAGGGATTTTTATTAAAAGTACTGGAAAAAATTAAATGTTTAGAATGCATAAGAAAATTCTGAAGTCTTTTTTGCTTGCCTCATAAATTATAGGAATCTACCACGAATTTTAATACAAAACCTTCAACATTTTTTTCTATTTCCAACAATAATTAATTTTTTTAATATTATCTTGATTATCTTGATAAATAAACAAATTTCTTATTCACAAAAATTGAATTATTTTCAAAAATTTTTCACGAATTCAATTATCTTTATAAACAGCAGAATTTTTCTACAAAAGTTTTCAATTATTTTCAAAAATCAAATATTTAAATAAAATTCTTTGCAAACTTTCAATTAAATTCAAAAATTGCTAAAACAATTCAAAAGTTTTTTAATATTTACTATTTTTTGATTTTGAATTTAATTTTCAATTAATAATTATAATAAAAGATTAATGGTAAAATTATTTTTTGACAACTATTAAGAAAATCGATTATATTCAATAAATTAAAGAAATTTTTTTGTAAGAATTCTATGACTTTAATATTATTTTCTATATATTTCAATAAAATTCCTTGAATAAATTATATTATTTTAGAAAAACTTTTAATTATTTTAAAAACTTTAAAGAAATTGTTGAAAAATAATAATTGAATAAATAATAATAATCTTGCTAAGAATTCAGTTTATTTATTAATGGAATTGAATTCTTGCAAAAAAAAAAAAATGAAATTTGGTTTTATATTTGAATTTTTTAAAGAATTCTGCGATGAATTTTATATTTTCTAAAAATAATTGAATTTTTTTAAAAAAAATTTTTATTATAATTTTGATAAAAAATTCAATTTCTGTGAAAAATGTTATTATTAACGAAGAAAATAATTAAATTTTATTCCGATTATTTAAAAATAATTGAATTCGTGCAAAGTTTTTATTTTTTTTTCCGAAAATAATTGCTTTTCTGTGAAGAATTCAATTATTTATTATTAGAATTGAAATCTTACAAACAAGTTAATCAAATTTTTTTAATAATTGAATTCTTTTTGAAAATAATAGAATTTAGTCGAAGAATTTTATTCAAAATTTGTTAAATATAATTCAATTCCTGCGAAGAATTTAGTTGTTTGTTAATAGAATTGAATTCTTGCAAAAAAATTAATAAAATTTTGTTTTAATATTTGAATTTTTCAAAGAATTCTTCGATGAATATTATATTTTCCGAAATATTTCATACTTGACAAAAGAATTCAATTATCTTGAGATAAACTTGAGATAAAAATTCTTCCCATAAAATTATTATTTTAAGGAATTTGAATAGAATTCTTTGTAAAAATTTAATTATTTTATATAATATATATATCAAAATTCGTAACAAGAAAGTAATAAAATACTTTGCAGAAATGTTATTGTTCTCAAAAGTTTTTAAAAATTCTTGTCAAGAATATTAAATTGTTGTGAAAGATTGTAATAAAATTCTTGATAATTATAATTTTGAATTATTTAAAGAAATAGTTAATAAAATTCTTTGCATATAAATTCAATTACTTTTAATAATAATTTTAATAAAATTCATGTCAAAACTTGAATTATTTTGAAAAATTGTTATAAAAATTCTTGTATATAATAAACTTTCGTAAAATTTAAATTAAATTCCCTAAAAGAAATGAATTATTTTCAAAAGTTGTTAATAAAATTCTCGGAGAATTAAAATGAATTTTGGAATAAAAATTGATTTAAAAGTGAATTTCGATGAAAATTGTATTAATTTTGAATAATAATTTAATATTAAAAGCATTATTGAAATTGATTGAATTTTTAAAAATAATTGAATTTAAATGATGAAAATAAATAATTTAGAAAAACTGAAAATAAATGTTAATTTCTGTGGAAAAATAATAATGATTTAAAAAGTTATTGTTGTTTTCCATTAATTAAAAAAAATATTAAAGAAATTGGTAAATAAATGAATTAGAAACATTTTCCTCAGTATATAATCATTTTTAGAGTAAAACAAAATAATCTTTAGGGTCAGGGAAAAAGTCAAAATTCTGTCTAGAAGTCAGGGAAAATCAAAGTCAATTTTTGTTAGGGCATTAATAAGGAAGAATTACATATTTTTGTTTGATTTTAAAATTTATTTTTATGCAAATGCGAAACAAAATACTGAAACAGTAAAATTTTGATTTTAAATCTTTTTTGCATTAAAAAATAACTTACACTATGGCATTGCCAATTGTCAAAATGAAATATTGGCAATAATCAGAACATCTTATAGGTGAGCTGAGGTAAAAATATTGACGTCGTACTTATTTCTTTAATCGTAAATTTAGCTAAAACGTCTACAGTTTACATTTACCTCAAATGACCCTAATATTCAATTTTTATTATAAAACTCTGCGATAATTCAATTATTAAAATAAAAAAGTAAATTATTTATTGAATAATATAAAAAATTCAATTCCTTTGACGAATTTTAATAAAATTGTTAAGAATATACTTACATTTTTGAAGGAATTAGATTAAAATAGTATTAAAAATAATTGAAATTCTTCGTTGAGTTTTATTATTTACAAAAATAGTTAAACTTTTGCGTAGAATTTTATTACAAATTTTTTTTTAATAATTGATTTCTCTTGGATAGTTTTATTAAAATAGAGATATTCAAAAAATTTTTTTCTTTATTTTGCATTGTATTATTGTACAATAAAATTTTATTCTCTTCATTAAAACGATTTAACTTGATTTTCTAAATGTTAAATTGTATTAGAAAAAAATTAAATATAATTTTCCAATTTTCCTCCACGAGGAAGCAAATTTTTGCTTCCTGGGAGTAAAGAGGAAGCAAAATGTTCATGTAATGAACATCTTATTTACAACTTGTTTTTAGTGTTTCAAATTAAATTTTTCTATAAACAATTGAAACCGTTTGAAATTCATTTATTTATGAAAGTTGTAAATATATTATTAATAATATATACAAATATATAATAATTACACAGAATATACTCTTATTATTATAGTCATACTAATATTAAAACTATATTCCAATTCATATTTTATTTATATGAAAATAAATTTTAATTAAAAATCTTTAAGTTAAAATAAAATTTCAACAAAAGAATTCAATTATTTTAAAAAAATTTAATTTCAAAATTTAGGATCGAATTAGCTTCAAAAATAGGTCAATCGAAGCGTTTTCTAATGCTCTCCAAGTTGGTAACGATATTTTCAAAGATACTGATACACACTGCAAAAAGAAGTATCTTAATTAAGATGTTTTGGTAGTAATTTCTAAGATGTTATTGTAGTCACTTTTTAGTCATTTAAAATATCTTAATTTAAGATGTTTAAAGTATCTTCGTACACATTTTCCAACATATTTTTGAGGAAAAAGTTTTGAGGTTAACTATGGGCTTATATGTAAGACATTTTATGCATTTTAGGTTTTAGTAACTTAAATTTTTTTCGCATCTTACAATTCATAAGTAACTTATCACTAAACATCTTATTGAGACATAAACATCTTAATTTAAGATACTTTAAAAAACTTACAGAAGTATCTTACTTTTTTAAGATAGAAAATATCTTAGACGTATAGAGCATCCTAAAAATCTGTAAGATACTTTCGAAAACATCTTATTTTAAGATGTAAGATATCATTTTTCCATCTTATGTTAAGATATCAAATAAGATACTTATTTTTGCAGTGCATTTTTCAACAAAGTTTTCAAAACAGTCTTATTTTTTAAAACTTTAGATTTTTTAAAGTTTAATATCTCCGATGAATATTGACGAAAAATGTTCATTGAGGGCTCAAAAGATGCGTCTAAAAAATCTCTACAAAATTAAAGAAAAACATTAATAGGTGTCTTAACATTTTTTAAAGTTATGGACAAAAAACGTTATTTTACTTTATTTCCGTAGGTGAGACCTACAATTTTAAAAAAATTCAGCTCAAAAGCTTTTCATAATTTGGAGATATTTATGAAAATGTGATTCTTACACACACATACACACAGAATGACATTTTTAATTTAACTCATAAGGTCAAATAACATAAAAAAATGTTAAAAAATCCAACTTGAAAAATTTTGGTATTACAATACTTCCTCCATATGAGGAAGCAATAATAATTGAATTAAAATTAAATGAAAAGGAGAAAAATTTGCATAATTTAGACCAGTCAAGAGAAATTTGTTATAAAATAGCATATAATAAACAAAATTTATTTATTAATAATAATTTTAAAAAAAATTAAAATTTCAAATACTATTTTACTACAAATCATAAAAAAAATACCTGCATATTTTCGATTTGTCAAACAATATTTAAAAAAAAACTGAATAAAATACACTACTGCACATAAAATTGCTCTACTGCACATATGTAAATATCAAACTACATTACTGCGCAGGTAAAACTATTGAAAAACACTTTTGCGCAAGTATTACTACTAAAGTGTACTATTGCGCACGTATAACTATTAAATTGCTCTACTGCACATATGTAAATATCAAACTACATTACTGCGCAGGTAAAACTATTGAAAAACACTTTTGCGCAAGTATTACTACTAAAGTGTACTACTGCGCACGTATACTTGTTAAATTGCAGTATTCAGCATCTCCTATTATTAAAAAATATTATTGCTATTATAGTATATATTTAGTTTTTTATTTTTTAATATTAACTTTAAAATATAAGGAATTAAATATAAAAATGTCCGCTTACTATTTTTCTATTAAGATGCTCGTGCATTTATTGTTTATGCCTTCGCTGAGGTGCTGGATGCTATAACTAGATTGGTGCCATTTGCTTAATATTGGGCGTAATCATTAATAGCATCCAACCCCTCTCTAGTTACGCATTTTTATTATTGTATTACGCTTATAATTAAATTTTCTTCTAAATACGAAACTAAATTGATTTTCTATTTAGTTTTGTTTAAATTTGACCTCCAAAACATAATAATCACCCCTGTTTTGTTTTGAGTCTTGAACCGCAACTTAATTGCCAGTCCTTTTAGTTTTGTTGCCAGCACCAAAACTAAATACACCGGTCATTTAGTTTCGATTCCTGATCCAAAACTAAATACAGGGGTCCTTTTAGTTTTGATTCCTGATCCAAAACTTAATGTATCAACCATTTAGTTTTGTTGCTCGTTTGACAACTAAACCGAAACTAAAGTTTCGAAGCCATCCTTTTAAAGTACAATGTACATTATTTCAATAAAGTTTTAATGAGAACTCTAAAAATAATTATGAAACTCACTCTTTTTTGGGATCGAAAAGGTATATATAACCCCTTAAAATAATTCTTGTCTGAATATCATCCTAAAGGAACATAAGATATTCGCATTACAATAATAAATTTCGATTTTCTCGAAAAGAGGGTTTTGATATTCTGAACTTCAAAATTCGATAAGTCACTGATTTTCGCACCAAATTGGAAATTTGGACATATTAAAATTTTCTAAAGTTCGCAAGGAATTTGAACATTTAGATAAGTTCGATAGTGCTATGTAGCTCTTTTTCATTTTAAATAATCCTTCTCTCTGATTCTCCATATTTTTGACCGTAATACATCAAAAAAATTTTATCAAAATCCATCAAAACGTGTGAGAGGAAATTTGTCCACAAGAATTGACATATACACACACGCACATACATCACTACAAGGCTTCCTTTGAAAGGAAGTACAAACATAGGTACTTTTTCGGATATTAATCTCCTTACAGATTTAGAAAATCGTCTTCAAGTTATGACGCCTTTTCGCATTTTTGACGCTTCTCTCACTTTTGTGCCCGACACCATTTCAGACGCCCTGACACTTAAGTGGTTTGTGATTGGTGGATTCCACGTCAGTTCAACACACTTATTTTCATGACTTGTTGGGATTTGGCTGTACTTTTGTAAATTTATTACTTTTATAGTGATAAACAACTCCACCAAATATTTCTTCAGAATTTTGAAAATTACCTAAAATATGGCATTTTCAAAATTTTTGTCTTTTTTTAAAAGTGCTATAACTTCGGTTCTAATTAACCGATTTTGAATTTAAAAAAAAGAATTTCTTTGGTTTTAAGTATATTTTAAGATACAATTAATATAAAAAAGAAAAATTCAAAAAAAATTTTTTTTTGAAATTTTGAAAAATTAAAAATCCGTTTTTGGAAAAACGTCGTCTTCGATTTTTTTCAAAATTTTACTAAATGTTAGGGAAAATGTGCTTTAAATGTCCTGTAAGTTTCATATTGGGATCTCAAAGAGATTCGGAGTAAAAAAATAAAACGTAACCACAGATTACGAACATATGGGGCAAAATTCTTTAGCTGCCCAGGTAAAAAAATGAATTTTCTCTAAACTTTGCTAAAATGTTACTATTTTTATTAGTGGAAGTGTAAATATTAATTTTTTTTAATTTGATAAAATATTTTTTGAGTTATGGAGTTTCAAAAATTTGATTTTTTAGAAAATATTATTTTTTCGATTTAATATATTGATAAGTAAAATTAATCAAATTGAAAGTATGAATAGTTATTTTTAAAGGGGTTTTCACGGGCTAGACCCCCAATCGAAAGCTTACTTTTTTCATATTAGCCTTGTAAAAATTAGAGTGGGACACTAGAACTTTTTGAAGAAATTAATTATAAATCATTATTTTCTATGTAAAATAATGATAAATTATTATTTTCCTCAAAAATTCTCATGGTCCCACTTTGATTTTTACATGGCCTATAGAAAAAAGGTCACCAGCTTCTAGCCCGTGAAAACCCCTTTAAAAATCACTATTCATACTTTCAATTTGATTAATTTTACTTATCATTATATTAAATCAAAAAAAATATATTTTCAAAAAAATCCAAATTTTGAAACTCCATAACTCAAAAAATATTTTATCAAATTAAAAAAAAATTAATATTTACACTTCCACTAATAATAGTAACATTTTTGCAAAGTTTAGAGAAAATTCATTTTTTTACCTGGGCAGTTAAAGAATTTTGCCCCATATTTTCGTAATCTGTGGTTACGTTTTATTTTTTTACTCCGAATCCCTTTGAGATCCCAAGATGAAACTTACAGGACATTTAAAGCACATTTTCCCTAACATTTGGTAAAATTTTGAAAAAAATCGAAGACGACGTTTTTCCAAAAACGGATTTTTAATTTTTCAAAATTTCAAAAAAAAATTTTTTTTGAATTTTTCTTTTTTATATTAATTGTATCTTAAAATATACTTAAAACCAAAGAAATCATTTTTTTAAAATCCAAAATCGGTTAATTAGAACCGAAGTTATAGAACTTTTAAAAAAAGACAAAATTTTGAAAATGCCATATTTTTGGTAATTTTCAAAATTCTGAAAAAATATTTGGTGGAGTTGTTTATCACTATAAACGTAATAAATTTACAAAAGTACAGCCAAATCCCAACAAGTCATGAAAATAAGAGTGTTGAACTGACGTGGAATCCACCGATTATGTTATGTTATATTTATGCGATCACAATATAATTAAAATTGTAATTTATCAAAATTAAAGTAATAGGGGAGACTATGCCTAAATTTTTAATTGTCGAAACAGTTGAAATTAATTATCTTTCGAACGGAAATTTTTTTGGGTCCTTATTTTGGTCCCCGAAATTTGTACCTAAAGGTAATTGCTAAATAATGTTAGTCAGATTTTGTATATTTGTTGTTAAAACCAAAAACGGACTCTAGGGCTAAATGTTAAGTGTATTATTTCATGTTTTTTAAATGTTTTGTTTTTCTCTTATTGATTTGATTAAAAATTATTTATTTGACATTAGGCAAGAACTCTGTCAAAACAACGCTATTTTTAAGTAAACACAGATAAAATTTTAAATAATAAAAAAAAATTTTTTTTGTAATTTTTTTTTTTGTTTTTTTTAACAAAATTAGTTGTTTTACGTTTACAGTAGATAAGCAATGTAACTACTGGAATATAGTTCGCGAGGCCGCCGCTAGAGGCACCACTAGCACTGCAGTAGGTAATGGCGCGCGATTTTGAAAGTGGTTTGCGAGGCCGCTGCTAGAGGCGCGGTAGTCGGATACCTATGGTAAGTATCATCCACAGTCGGTATTGCAGATTCCAATATTATTCGTTGATGGTAATGTAGATTTCGGCTATAAATTATGACTTGACCGGCAAAGTAGGGAACTGTTTTACCGACATGTTTCAACCCTCGTCTGTGTTATCATTACATATGTGTTAGTGCAAATTTTCTATGTGTGAATCTGTGAATTAGTATAAATTTGCGTCGCTTAGTAGAGTTCATCATTCGCAGCAACTTCTTGGAGTGAACCAGATCTACTAGCAGAAGCAGAAAGGATTAACAAGCAAAAGCAAAGTTGGAGAAAGCGAGAGAGTTTCAGCATAGCAGAGCGAGAGAGAGCGAGAGAGTTTCAGCATAGAAAAGGAGAGATTTTCAGCATAGCAGAGCGAGAGAGAGAGCGATAGATTTTCAGCACAGCAGAGTGAGAGAGTTTCAGCATAGCAGAGCGAGAGAGAGCGAGAGTGTCATAGCATAGCAGTAAGAAGGGGGAGATAGACTTTCAGTGTAGCAGAAAGAGAAAGGTGGAACCGCAACAAGTCAGCACTAGCTGTAACGTATAGAAGGGAGACTCCGTTGAGTGCCTAGGTGACGCACAGCAGTGGGCAGCATCGTTGCAATTGTAGAGGGCGGAACCGTTCAATTTAGCATCTTTTAAATAATTAGAGTAAGATTATTTTTATAAATTTGCTAATATTTTATAGTTTAAATTATATCTTA
The DNA here is from genome assembly GCA_032873175.1 of Leptopilina drosophilae. Lineage (NCBI taxonomy): Eukaryota > Metazoa > Arthropoda > Insecta > Hymenoptera > Figitidae > Leptopilina > Leptopilina drosophilae. The sequence goes on from CM065478.1 coordinate 46,163,979, forward strand.
TGCAATATATTTAAACTATATAATAAACTTTTTAAAACTGAATTAAAAAAAAAAGTTTTGAAATTGTAGAATGGCTGGTAAACGTCGGAATAATGCAGATGCAAATATTGAGGTTGCGGAAAAGTTAAGGAAGACTAATTCAATACTTTTGAATGAAATTGAAAGTATTCTTCAAGTTGGAGAACAAGCATACGATTTGATGAACAGGGTTAAAAATGAAATCGACTGGACTCAGAACATATCAAAATGGATGGCAACGTGTGAAGAATATACAGGGATATTACGGGAAATGCTTAATGAAGCAAATTCATCATCAGGAAGCCAGAAATGTCTCAACCTAATTCAGCAATTCATTTGCCTCAAAGCAAAGTTTGAATTTTATTTAAAGCAAGGATATGGAATAGGAGAAAATTCAAAAAAAAAATCAGAATCTCCAGCGGTGGAAATTGATGTAATAAATGATCGTGTTCGTTGGACCAATTGCGAGAGTGCTTTCAAATGTCGTCTTCAGACAAGTTTCGTAATCAACTTGGTACATATAGATGTAAAAGCATTTTTAGACGATGCTTGTATACTTTTTGAAAAAAATATTCCAAATATAATTAAGAGACATGGACCACTAAAAGTTAATGCTGTTCTTGCTGCAAAATTTAGCAAAGTCACGAATGATGAAGAAAAAATTGAATCAAAATATTTTAATGTAAAAAATGAACCAATTTTTCCAACAACATCTTTAAACGATTGGTACAACAAGAACGTTAAGGAGCCAATATTGCAGAAGGTGGAGGAGTTTGCAGAGAAGGAATCACAATGGACTTTACATTCAATAATAAAATTAGAAGTTAATATAAACAAGTACAACGCAATACGTGTGGGTTCATTCATTGATTTACCACGCCAAATAAAATTTAAAAAAGCTTGCATCAACGTTCGAAATTACGATCAAAAGTGTTTCAAGTGGGCTGTTTTATCAGCGCTTCATCCAAGAGAAAATAATGTAATAAATGTCAACAATTATTATCAATATGAACATGAACTAAACTTAAATGATATAGATTTTTCGGTAAAACTAAAGGATATTTCAAAATTCGAAAAACAAAATAATGAAATCTCTATCAATTTATATGGACTACGATTAAAAGGCAAGAATTTTATTATCGTTCCATTACACTTAACTGCAGAGAAAAAGGAGAAGCATATCAATTTGCTAAGAGTTGAAAGTCATTATGAAGATGAGGGTACTAGTGACATTGATGATGATAATGATGTTGTTAATAATCAAGTCATCTCACTAGATTATCACTACGTGTGGATCAAGAATTTGTCTCGTCTTGTGAATTCTCAAGTCTCTAAAAACAGAAGAAAAAAATATATTTGCGACCGATGTCTTCATTACTTTATTACAGAGGATAATCTTACTAAACATTTAGATGAGTGCCAAAAATTAAATGAATGCAGAATTAACCTACCTAAACCCGGAAAGAATTTTATTCATTTTAAAAATCATGGAAATAAAGAAAAAGTCCCATTTGTAATCTACGCAGATTGTGAGTGTCTTCTAAAACCTTTTAGAGATGAAGAAAATACTACTAATACGGAAATCATTCAACGGCATGAAATGTTGAGCATTGGATATTATGTTAAATGCAGCTATGACGAATCACTTTCTCGGTACAATTCGAGTCCAGAAGGAGTGAATCCTGCCAAGTGGTTCGCCCAGGAGTTGCAGAAAATGGCAGAAAATGTTGACGCAATTATGAAAAATCCCATACCAATGGATAGATTGACACCAGAGGAAATTGAAGAATTTACTGCATCAACAACATGTCACATTTGTGAAGGGCAAATTTCATCACTTGACAAGAAAGTTCGAGATCATTCACATTTAACAGGTAAATATCGAGGCCCTGCACATGAAGCATGTAATTTAAATTATCAAGATTCACGAGTAATACCTGTTGTATTTCACAATTTAAGTGGGTATGATGCTCATTTTATAATTGAAGATATTTGCTTAGAATTTGAAGGCAGAATTGAACTTTTACCGATAAATAAAGAAAAATATATTTCCTTTAGCAAATATGTAAAAGGAACTGAAATTAAATTACGATTTATCGACTCTTTCAAATTTATGGCATCATCATTGGAAAAATTAGCATCATACCTTACAGAATACAAAACTGTCAAAAAAGCTTTTTCTAACTTCACATTAGAGGAAATAAATTTATTAACGCGTAAAGGAGTCTTCCCTTACGAATATTTAGATTCTCGAGTAAAGTTAAAAGAAACAAAATTACCAGATAAAGTAAAATTTTATAGCACATTAAATGATTGTGGGATTTCTGATGATGATTATTTACATGCTCAGCGTGTATGGTCTACATTTAATTGTTCTAATCTCGGAGAATATGTATATTTATACATGAAAACTGATGTCTTGTTATTAACTGATATCTTTGAAAATTTCAGAGATCAATGCTTACGCGCTTATAGACTTGACCCTGCTCACTATTATACAACACCAGGATTAACGTGGGACGCAATGTTAAAATTTACTAATGTGAGGTTAGAACTGCTTACAGACATTGATAAGTTAATGTTTTTTGAACGTGGTGTGCGCGGAGGTATTAGTCAATGTAGCAATCGTTATGCTTGTGCTAATAATCCTTTTATGGAAAATTTTAATGAGAATGAGGAAATCAAGTATATTATGTATTTTGATGCAAACAATTTGTATGGGTGGGGTATGGTTCAACCACTTCCTTATGGTGGATTTGAGTGGGTTCCAGTTTCAGATGATTTTAAATTAGATATAAATGATGATGAAGATTATAGCTACATTTTAGAAGTTGATTTAGATTATCCGAAAGATTTGCATGACAGTCACAGTGATTTACCGTTTTGTTCTGAACACACAAATCCACCAACAGAATCAAAGCAAGCGAAACTTTTGACAACTTTGAATCATAAGCGGAAATACATTATACATTACAGAGTATTAAAACAGGTTATAGCTAATGGGTTAAAGTTAGTAAAAATTCATAGAATAATGAAATTCAAGCAATCAACATGGCTTAAGCCATACATAGATTTCAATACGTCGATGAGAGCTAAAGCAAAAAACGAATTTGAAAAAAACCTTTTTAAGCTCATGAACAATGCTGTATATGGAAAAACAATGGAAAATGTTCGGAAACACGTCAATGTTAAACTTGTAACTAAATGGAATGGTCGTTATGGTGCTGAGGCTCTTATTTCAAAACCAAATTTTCACAGTCGGTCAATATTTAATGAAAATTTAGTAGCGATTGAACTTAGAAAAACAGAAATTTATATGAACAAACCAATTTATATTGGCTTTTCAGTACTTGATTTGTCAAAAACGCTTATTTATGACTTTCATTATGATTACATGTTGAAAAAATATGGTAAATCTTGTAAATTAATGTACACAGATACGGATAGTTTAATTTATGAATTAAAATGCGAAAATATTTTTGATGATATGAGGAAGGATATTCACAAATTTGACACGTCGGACTATCCAAAGGATAATATTTATAATATTCCACAAACAAACAATAAAGTACTTGGACTCATGAAAGATGAATGTAGTGGGAAAATTATCACTGAATTTGTTGGTTTGCGGAGTAAAATGTATAGTATTCGTGTAAATGGTCAAGATTTTACGAAAAAAGCAAAGGGGGTTAAAGCGTTAGTTGTAAAAAAAAACATCGATTTTAATGATTATATTGATTGTTTAAGTAACTATTCCATTCAAATTAGAACTCAACATGTTATTAGATCACGATTGCACAAAGTTGAAACTGTTAAACAAATTAAAGTAGCTTTAAGTCCGATGGATAACAAGCGATATTTGTTACCCGACAGTAGCGACACTCTTGCTTGGGGACATTATAAAATAAAGAAAAAATGATTAATTTTAAGTGTGTGAGTTAATAATGGTATTAAATAAACATATACTTGACATAGATATAATTAGTTTATTCATTTATTACCTCAAAAGTTTTACATTTATTTTATTAATTTAACATTCATGTACAATTCATTTATTATGAATTCATTGTTGATTCATTGTTGTTTCATTAATGATTCATTGTTGATTCATTAATGATTCATTATTGATTCATTAATGATTCATTATTGATTCATTATTGATTCATTATTAATTCATTAATGATTCATTATTGATTCATTAATGATTCATTATTGATTCATTATTGATTCATTAATGATTCATTATTGATTCATTATTGATTCATTAATGATTCATTATTGATTCATTATTGATTCATTATTGATTCATTAATGATTCATTGTTGATTTTTCTTATCTATCCAGCTATTATGAGAATTATCAAAACCTAACCACTTGACAAAAACTTTATTTCCACGAGACTTTAAAACTTTTTCTACAAGATATATATCAGCATATTTTACTTTAAGAAGTTCCTCTTCATAGAATCCACCACTGATTGGTTGGTCTTGGTAATCCTTGAGCTTATAAGTCACTGGTGTAGTTGAAGCAACTTTATCAATAGTAAATATTTCAGTTGTCCAATTTGGAGTATATCCTTTTTCAAAGACGTTTTTGAATTTGCTTACTCGTACTTTATCACCAATTTGAAACTTTGGTCTTCGCTGTGGTATTTTTCTTAATTTTAAAAATCTTCCTTTTAAAGTGTCAACATCTTCTGATGTTACATCTTTAGGTTTCATTCCAATTGTTCGATGCTTTGTATCATTATAATTAGCAATCAGATTGGATAATATATCATACCACTTGTAATTACCTCGTAAACTGAACTGCATCCACATTTTTCTCTTGAGGGTTCGATTAAATCGTTCTACAATGGACGCTTTTAGATTACTGTATGTTGAATAAAAATTAATTTTATGCATTTTCATTAATGCTTCAAATTGTGAATTGTAGAATTCTTTTCCCTTATCTGAATGCAGGTTTTTTGGAATACGTTTCTTTGCAAATACAGATTTCATTGCTTCAACAACATCTTTTCCATTTTTACTCTTTACTGGAACAGCCCAAGCATATTTTGAGAAAATATCTATAACTGTGAGTAAGTACTTAAACCCTTTATTTACATTAGAGTAAGGTATCATTTCTACTAAATCTGCTTGCCAAGTATCATCAATACCACGCATTTCTACTCGACGTCGAGGATAATTTTTTCGAGCTTGTGTATGAAGTTCATTTACTACTGTCAATTTTTTATCATTCATTTTCCAAAGTTCTTAAACGAGTATCCAATTCATTAATTATTTCAGCGTTTCTATATGATAAATTTAGATTTATTTGTCTTTCAATATTTTTTAATTTTTCTGCTACAGAGTTCTCCAACGTCTTTATCAACACTTGAGTGTCTTCAATATTTAAAATATTTTTATTTAATTGTTTTTCAAGGTTTCTGATGTCACTTTCAAGAGCTCTCAATCGAGCATCGAATTCACCAATCACTTCAGCGTTTCGATATGATAAATCTAGATTTACTTGTTTTTCAATATTTTTTAAATTTTCCGCTGTAGAGCTTTCAATAATGTTTAACAAAATTTTATTCTTATCAATATCTGATCGTAAAGAAGATGTGATATCATGCACTGGTTTAACTTCGTTTTCTATCATGCTCCGAGCAAGTAATAAATTAACTACGTCTCCCTCTTCTTCAGCGTTTGCAACGTTGCAAATTCTTCTATTTTCAACCTCGTAGTTGCCTTGTGAATTAACCTTAAAGCCAACTCCAGGTGGTCCAGGTGGTCCTCTTTTTGCTACAGTTGTCCCTCCTCGATTAAGAGGATGTCCGAATACATCGATGCTCATTTTGAAACTGATCTCTAATGGACAAAACACTTACTAATATATAATTTTAGCTTCTCGTAACTCCTCAATAATCGACATAATTTCATTATTATGATTTGGATTACCAGCTTCTTGGGATGCGATAAGCAATTTTAAACGATCAACTAACTCATTTGGATCATCCCAATAAATGTAGTCTGGTTGAAAATCTTGCTTTCTAATCATAAACTTTGGAAGAGAAGTACCAGTTTTTAATTGCTCTTTAGAAGTTCCATTATTAGGAAAAAGTTTTGATATAATACTACTGTACTTTAAACTTTTACTTGTAGTGATGGTTTCAGAAGATTTATATTTTTTCTTGTGTGCATTTGACATAATAAGAATTTGTTTATAATTATTCATGTCATCCTCACTAATGTATGAGGTTTGTGGTTTATTTTTAAATAAAAGTTCTAATAATCCACTGGTAATATTAAAACGTTTGTTTCCAACATTCACAAGATTGTCTCTAAAGTAGATTGGTGTATCACCCATCATAAGCGATCCATTTTCATTTTTGTATACTCCATAAATTGTATCCAAACATTGTTTTCTGTTGTGATTTACCAAGTAAATATATTTACTTAGTACTTTATTGTAATCATAGTCTGGAATTGTTGTTTTATCATTCTCATCAGCATTTGCAAAACCCAAAAAATCTTCATCGTCAATTTCACTATTATTATAATCTTCATTCTCTTCAACTTTATTCTCTTCCTTTTCAATCTCATCATTTTCAAGTTTTATATCATTTATAGAAATAATTTTTTGTAAAGGTTCAACTATAGGTTTGAATGTTGTATTCAATATATTTTCCGCATTTTCTTTTCCTAATTTAAACAAGCGATGCTTACGTCTAATTGCCTTACTTGCTTTAGCAATTTGACGTAAATATTCTTTTTCTTTATGATACATCTTGATGAAACAAAGTCTCAACTTAAACTAAAACAAATTTAGTAATTGTTGTTATTTATAGTGAAACAAAACAATTAAAACCTTTTCTATACCTTCCTTCATTCATGTTGCTATCCTTATCAATTACAACAAAGCCATATTTGTCAGAATTCCAACAAGCTGAACATAATTCTCGAAATTGAGAAAATGTCATATCTGTATTTACATGATCATCATACACATGTTTTAAATTCTTTTCATCTTGACGAAAAAGAACTAACAAATTAACATTATCTCGTACTAAATGTTTCGGAATTCTTGCATAAGTTTGACATAGATAGAAACTATCAACACTTACATGTCTACCCATGCAAAAAAAAGCTCTTATATTGTCTTGTTTTTCACACGCAACATCATCAAATATAAATATAGAGTTTGGCTTTGCATTTTGAGGGGAAATTACCTCTTCGTGTTCACTAAATGGTAAATATTCAACCCCATCAACTTTTCTCACAACTTGTTCCAAAAATTTATATTTTGGTTGTTGTAGTGATTTTGAGTAAAGATAAATATCATCAAATCTTAGACCATTTGGATCTAATATTAAAGATAAAAGTACATTTGTTTTTCCACAATTAGATGGTCCACAGAATATTGCACGAATACTACCTGAGAGTAAACTACCGTGACGTTTTATTTTTTTCTCATTTTGTTGTACAATAGTATCCAGATTTAAAACTGGAAGTTTTTGAGGTTGTTTATCGAATCGCATCATGAGGCAGACTGACAAAAAGGTATAAATATAGGGTTTATATACCTTTCAAGTCATTCTAATCTCATCTGCCGTAGAGTAAAGTATGATTGTACATCGCAGAACTCGAGGTAAAGGTCTAGTTAATAGTCTCATTAATAAGTTGCCATTTGAATTTCATCTGCCTGGTTATCAATACTGTGGACCAGGCACGAAATTAGCAAAACGTTTAGAACGTGGTGATCCAGGAATAAATCCTTTAGACGCAGCTTGTAAGCAGCACAATATCTCATATTCTCAGAATCGAGAAAACGTTGAAGCAAGAAACGTTGCAGATAGAGTCCTAGCCGATAAAGCTTGGCAACGTGTTTGGGCTCCTGACGCAAGCTACAGTGAAAGAGCTGCAGCTTACGCAATAACTAACGCTATGAAAGTAAAATCTAAATTTGGCATGGGAGTCGGAAGGAGAAACAAGAAAAAAAGAAAAGGAATTTGTAAGAAACGAACGACATTGACAAAAATTGTTGCTGCTGCTGCTAGAAAATCAATAATTCCTGGAAATGATGCTCAATCTACAATTCTTGCTGCTGTTAAATCTGCTAGAAAAGCTGTTAAAAAAGCAGGTGGTAAAAAGAAAATTTCACCACCTCGAGTTTTATCAATACCTTCAAAAGTCGGTGGTATTTTACCATTAATTCCAATATTTGCTGGTTTAAGTGCTCTTGGAGCTCTTGCTGGGGGAGCTGCTGGAATAAAAAAAGCTATAAATGAAGCAAGTGCTGCTAAAGAACAATTGAAAGAAGCTCAACGTCATAATAGAACAATGGAAGCTGTTGCACTTGGTAAAGGACTTCATTTAAAACCTTATCGACAAGGGTTAGGACTTCACTTAAAACCCTATCAGAGAGGACATGGAATACGAAAAAAAAAACGTAAAAATTCCTCAACGTGCTCTAACAAACTATGATTTACTCAAGTACTCTAAAGAGTTAAATATTCCTCATTTTCGTGGTGTTTTTATGCGAAATGAATTACCAATAAGAGGACCTCGAAAGATTGAATCAGCCATAATTAATCTTGATGATAAAAATGGTCCTGGAACACATTGGGTTGCATATAAAAAGGTTAATAACAATGTAGTGTACTTTGACAGTTTTGGTAATCTGCAACCACCATTGGAGCTTATCAACTACTTTGGTGATGATGTTTTAATAATGTATAATTATGAAAATTATCAAGATTATGGTACTTTTCATTGTGGTCATTTGTGTCTCAAATTTTTATGCAAACAACTTAAAGTGAATAAAAAGTCTATATAAATGATGTAAACAAGAATTATTAATCAGTTTTTAATAAGACTTCATCATGGATGAATCGTTTACTATAACAATTTCTGGTAATTCATCAGTTTTAGAGGCTGAATATTTTCCACCAATTGAATTATTACCTAATAGAAACTATATTCTTGGACTTGTAGAACTTTTAACATTTAATTCAATTCCTAATATTGATGAAGGAAAGAATAAATTTTATATTGGTAATCAAGTAATTACTATTCCACCTGGTAGTTATGAAATTGAAGATATTGAAAAATATATTCAACATTCTGTTGCTAATGGAACTAAAGTTATAAGTATAAAACCTAATAATAATACTTTACGTAGTGAAGTAAGAAGCAATCTTAAAATAAATTTTGTAAAAAAAGATTCTATTGGAGAGCTATTAGGATTTGCACCTCGACAATTAGAACCTAATATAACTCATACATCTGATTTACCAGTATCAATACTCAAGGTGAATTCAATACGAGTAGAATGTAGTATCACAACTGGTGCATATATTAATAACAAAAGAGTTCATACAATTCACGAGTTCTTTCCAGTAGTACCAGCTGGATATAAGATTGTAGAAGTACCTTCACATGTCATTTATCTTCCAGTCGCCGTGAAGACAATACATAATATTCAACTCAAAATTGTTGATCAGGACGGAGATTTAGTGAATTTCAGAGGTGAAACAATAACAATTAGATTACACGTGAAATCAACGTAATGGGCATTGTGTTCAACAGAAAATCTGGTGGAAGTTATATAAACGAGTCAACATGTCAGAAAACATTCAGTCTCGATCCAGTTCGCAAGAGATTAACATCTCAGAACATTCGTTTTCTGAAACAGCTCGGTCTAAAAGTTCGTCAAGAGAGAGAAAAAAGAAAATAAAACCTTTCATCAGTGCACTTTTTATTTGCTGTTGTTGCAATAAAAATGGCGGAGACTTTGAATATACTAAGTCCTGTGAAATATGATGATTCATTGGCACATTATGAGATCCATTGTCATCAACCTTATGTTTCATCAGCATTTAATAACAGTGATGAAATTAGAATTGCAGTACAACATCAAGATTTATATATTTTACCTTGTAAAAGTACCTTACATGTACATGAAAGAATATTGAAAACTGATAATACCAATGTGACTAATACAAAAATAATTAGCAATGGTATTTGCCATTTGTTTAATGAGATTCGCTATGAGCTTAATGGTGTTGAGATTGATAATTGTAAAAATGTTGGTATCTCAACCACAATGAAATCATATATTTCACAAACACCTAATCAAGTTATGTATGCTGAAAATGCAGGTTATTTAGATTTTGATGATACTAGTAGAGTAACGGATAATAATGGATATTTTGATGTTAATATACCATTAAGTATGATTCTTGGATTTGCTGAAGACTATCGAAAAATTGTTGTAAATGCAAAACATGAACTTATTTTAACAAGATCTCGTTCAGATCTTAATGCTGTGGTTAACATACTTGGAGTAGAACGTGAAGAATTTAAAATTGTAATTAATAAAATTGAATGGATGATTCCATATTTGTTTGTTGGTGACCGTCAAAAAATTGAATTGTTAAAATTTATTGAAAAAGATCCCCTTATAAGTATGAGTTTTAGGTCATGGGAACTGTATGAATATCCACTTATACCTGCAACTCAGAAACATGTTTGGACTGTAAAAACATCAACGCAGGTTGAGAAACCTCGATATGTTATCCTTGGTTTTCAAACAAACCGAAAAGACAATCATGCAAGATATACAAACTTGTTTGATACCTGCAACCTCATAAATGTAAAACTTTTTCTAAACTCACAGTACTATCCCTATGGTAACTTAAATTTGAATTTTAATCAAAACAAATACTCCATACTGTATGACATGTATTGTAACTTTCAAACATCATATTATGGGAAAGATTGTGAACCCTTATTATCTAGAAAAGATTTTAAAGATTATGCACCATTAGCTGTTATAGATTGCTCAAAGCAAAATGAATTTCTTAAACAAGCTTCTGTAGACGTAAGATTGGAATTTGAATCTAGTGCAAATTTTCCCGCCAATACAGCGGCATATTGCTTGATTCTTCATGATCGTATTGTACAATATAAACCAATCAGCGGTCTGGTTAAAAAAGTAACATAATAAGTGGGGGAAAATCTCTGGTATAAAAGTAAAAAAATTACCATAGAAATTCTCATTCTGCTGCAACCATGGACGTGATTGTGGACATCCAAGGCTTCAAGAAACCCTACAACGACTTCATCTTCAAGGAGCTGGCCATTATACCTCTCCAAGAAGATGCTCAACCGATGGTGTTCCTTTTTGAACCACCGTGCAGTTGGAGTTCTCTACCTGGACGATATAAGAGTGAAAATATGTGGTTGATGCATAACTATCATGGACTGAAATGGACGGCTGGTGATGTGCCATATGATCAATTACAACCGCTTTTACAAGATTTGTTATCTGATGCTCGTACGATTTATGTAAAGGGACTGGAGAAAAAGAAATGGCTTGAAAGATATGTAATTAATGTACGAAACCTTGAGGATTTTAATTGTCCTTCACTTAAAAAGCTTAAATTAGAATCATCAGTATATGTATGTAACTATCATACTCTGTGTAATAAATGGTGTGCAGCAAGTAATGGATTAATGTTACGAAGCTGGTTTTTTAAATCTGAAAAAGAATATTTTATAAAAAATGTTGATAACGGTGTTGATGAAGTTGATAATAATAGTGCATATTTTACTGCGAGTTCTACTGAATCTCTTAAAGAATATTATGAAAGTTCTAAACATTTTTATGAATAAAAAAAAAAATTTTTAAGAAAGAAATAATAAGAATTTTTTAAATAAATTTTATCCTATCCCATTAGCTTAAGAGTATTGCTCATGCGCAAAATATAAAAGTAGGGTATAAATTGAGCTGATTTTAGTACAAATGCTCATTAATCTTTAGAGAGTTTATACAATAACAACAACAATGAATTCTTCGAATCAGCAAAAACCAGTGCCAGCACCAAGACAGTCAAAACCAGTGCCAGCACCAAGACAATCAAAGCCAGAGCCTGCGCCAAGGTCACCAAAACCTGTGCCAGCACCGAGAAGAAAGTAAAGTGGGGATAATGTGTCATAAAGTAGAGGGAGGTGTGTTGAGTGGGGATTAATTCTCTTGAGCATATTATTTCTGCGCATTTAGAGTGGGAGAGATAATGAATTGGTGGGGATGAGTTTAGACTATATAAGCGACGCAGTAAAGACGATTTTTTACATTCAATCTACCTAAGCTGGAAGACCAAACACCTTCAAGGACAAGCCTGAGAAACAACATGGACTTTACAAAAATCAATGCTGTTGGACGGATGGAGAGTAAATTTTTGCCTACGAAGCCGCTGTCCGAGTTATCTGCAGGAAGCGAATTCACAGTCACAAAATTAAAGAAAGTTCAATCCAAGTATGGAGATAGGATTGTTGCTGAATTAAACAAAAGTTTCAACATCTTTCTGCCTGCAAGGTTTTACAAAGCGTTTGAAGTTGAAAGCGCCACCTGGATAACAATGCAAGAGGCAGCGATGAACAATACTCTAACACTGGTCTACCTTGGAGGTCCTTATAATAATATTGAATTCAAATAAAACACTAAATGTAAAGAAATTGGAAACTTGTCAATGTAAATTAATAAACAAACTATGAATTTAACATTAATTTTTTATTATTTTACCTCAACATAATCTTATTTAAGTAATAATAATAATAATAAAACCAATCATTTCAGAGTATAAAATTTTATTTCAATAACATTTTTTTTTATATATATATAAACATCATTTTAATAAAAAAAAATTATCTTAACCTAATTTCAGTCTAAATTGGCAACAATAATACTTTTTTTTAATAAAAATATTAATATATATATATATATATATAAACATACTGTATCAAACAATAAATCTTATTCTAATCTAAATATAACTTTGGTGTGAATAATCATAATAATAGTACATTTAAATATACTGAAAAATTAATATAAAAAATTTCATTTCTTAACCTAATAAGTACACACACACATTTGGTATAAAAAATATATGTAAGTCTTTATGAATTTTTTAAAGAATAAAAAAAAAGATTGAAAAATTCATATGAAAAAATAGTTTCTCTTAACCTAATAACCTTACATTTGGTATAAAAATAAATCTGAGTTTATAAAAAAATATATTATAATACTATCATTAATACTAATTTTGTTTAAAAAATATAAAAAAAGAACCATCTCGCTTGAAATAATCGTTGGTTAAAATTAAATTTTTTGTTTTTTAATTGTGTACTTTTTTAAAATATTGTTTATCTTGGTGGAGTTTTTTTTAAGGGACTTATTGGAGCTGCGGGTGGAGTAGGGTGTGTCGGTACAATAATTTTAGTTAGATTATTTTTTCCAGTTTCTGTCTGTCTTTTTTTGTAAAATTGTTTTGATGTTGATGGTGTTGCGAAAAAAAATTCAGGTGTTTGTGTAGATTTGGATGTAGATGGCTTTGGATTTAGTGGTGGCGACTCGGGTGCGTATGATTCTCGTAATGGTTCTATATAGTTTCCAAATTGTTCAGAGAGTGGTGGTGATAATGGTGAAAGTGAAAATGTGGTTGGCGGCTGTGGTGGTGATGGTAAAATTTGTGGCATTTCAATTTTTTTAAATAAAATCAATCGTGTTCTATAAGAAACAAGATTGTTTGAAGCTACAAAAGATGAACCCATTTCATCAGGAAGTGGTTGAAAAACTTCACCTTTAACAGGTAGCGGAAATGGTGCAACCGGTTCTGCGACTGGAGGAAATTGGTCCTTGTCCTGTTGAAAAAAAAATAAATTTTATATGAAAAACATAAAAAAATGGTTTCATAACTGTATTACTGTAAAAGAACCATTATTCTATAAGAGTAAGAGAGAAGGAAACACCTTAAGGTGACTCTATCTCTCTCTAACACATCGCGTAGTCTTACGTTCGCAGATTGGACGGCGCTTCCGTAGCCAACCGCAACGAGAGTAAGCGAGAGAGAGTCTCTCTGTCTCCCTCACACCAATGCGTGGCGCTTTACGGTACACTCACAGCTTGTTACCGCTCACGCATGCATGCAAGCGGTTGCCAAGTTCTGAAAGTACCTTAAGACAAACAACACAAGAGTCTACTCTCTACATGTTACACTGTTTATGTTTAAAAATTTTGAATTGAAAAACAATTATTATTTGAAATTATTGTTTTTTAATAACTTATATTATAAAATTTAAAACATATTTCACATTTGATAAAATATTGTACTTACTACTTCTTTGACATAAGCAAATGCTTTCAGTCCTGTATTAATATGAGCTGGTAATATTCTCAAATCTGGTATGCGCGGTGCTTTTAAAATATATTTTCCAATTTCCTCCTGTCGCAGTTCCTGTGGAATCTATAATATTTATGTTTTAATTATTTTTTAAAAAATATTTACATCTAATTATTATCACAGAAAAAAATTGTTAAATAACAATTAAAAATTATTAATACATATTTTTTTAAATTTGTTTATTAAAATTTGTTATACTATAAAAAAATAATTTTTTTAAAATTTTACTTATTACTTTAAGTTTAAAAATTTTTTAAAAAGTATTTTGAATTTTAATAAGGTGTACTCTTTTTTATTGTAATATTTTCATTAAATATAACTAAATATTTTTTAATTAATTATTAAATACTTACTTCTCGAGCTCTCCTCTGAAATTCTTGTTGTAATGTGGCTATTGACAATACATTAGCACCAAATGTAAACTTTGGTAATGGTAAATCCATTACTTCTCTGTATTGATCTCCAGGATTTCTTGGATCATTTAAAATATTATTTTTATAAACTTTTACTCCTCTTCTTTCCATTTTTTTAACTTAATTTTAATAATTATACTAATTTTTATAATAATTTTAATTTTTAACAATAAAAAAAATTTTTTTATAAAAATTAGAATTTTTTTAAACTAAATACAATAATATTAATTAGAATATAAAATTAAATAATTCTCATATCTATAATATCACTATTCACATTCAAAATCGCTTTCATACTGAATGCATTCATTTCATCTATATGCTGTTGACAGATTTGTTTATGTGTTCCTATAATTTGAAATTTGATCAAGGGCCACATACTTGAAAATTTTATAGGCTTTTGTCTATTCATTTTTAAGATACATTCGTAAGACAAGTCTTATACCACGAAATGAACTGCGCATGTGCAACAGGTCTGATGCTTTAAGCTGATCTCATGAGTATGCTGCCGCATAGCTTTAAGGTAGTCTCACGCTGCTCTGACGTCACGCACGTAGTCGCAACTAGTGTGAGAGAGAAAGTCAACTCTGTCTCTCTCACACCAATGCGCTGCGTATAACGGTAGACTCACAACTTTGTCTAACAAAACTGCGCCACTGCGGTGATTTAGGGAAGTTAATCGATCGATCTTTTAAGTGACAATCAATACTGTGATATGTATAGTATATTGACAGTCTTGATCTTCATTTCAATGCTTGTAAAGTCAATGTGTAATGTTATTGTTTACAACATGAGTTTATTTAAGAAATGTTTAAAACGATAAGTATAATTTATTATTAATTAAATAAAATAAGTTAATTAAAATTTTTTTAATTATTATTATTTCAATTATAAACAAATTAATTTTCATCTTTAAAAGTTCTTTGTTTTTTTAATGTTGTCAAATATTGATTAAAAAAATTTTTCTTTTTAACAAATTAATTGATAACAATGTATTAACTATAGTTAAATATTGAAATTTCTTTATTAAAAAATTGTTTTGAGGTTATAGTTTTTTTTAAATTATGAATTAAAAGAAAAAAAAATTTTTTTTGAGGTTATATTTTGTAACATTGTCATTTAAATGCAATGAAATAATTTTTCTGTTTGTTTTTTTTGTATTATTAGTTTTGAGGTTATGTATACAAGAAAAAATGTTGTAAATGTTTTAACTTTGATTTATTTTTACAAAATATTTTACCATTTTCTTATAAAAATGTAAAAAAATATATTTTAATAATTTATATTTTTCAATTTCAGGTTTTATTTTAATTAAATGTATAAATTTAAAAAATTTTCATTTTGATGCCGTCTATCGTGATAATAACGACTATCACGATGGTGATGACGGTGATCACGATGATAATGATTACGATGATGATGGTAACTGCGATGATGATGATGCTGACGATGTCGCCTATGACTCCTGCGCCTCCGCCTAGCATGACATTTCGGACATTTTGCTGGTCTATTTTCTTTGTCCTTATCCAACTCAGGAGTTGGATACCGCAATGGAGACAAAATTGCTTCCGGAGTTGGTGGGCGAATTGGAGAAAGACTCCTTTCTGAAGCTAGTTCTTCAAACTGAAAAATAGTTTAAATTTTTTTATTTTATTATACTTTAGAAAAATAAAGAATTTTCTCTTATATATAAAAAAAATTAAATTTTCAGCTTCAACATTTTGAAGCTCCGTCTGAGTGGATGAATCTCGCATCCACACTACCCCAGAGTAATTCTGAACATCATCATCAGCATGGTCAGGATCTTCCCAATTCATGTGCTCCTCTTCTCCATATAAAGCGCTGCGTGATGGACTCCAGATATCATCATCATCATCAGAAGTCAGGATCACCGTGGCTGCTGGGCTGCTCTCCATCTTGGTTGCTGCTGAGTTCTGCATGGTGCTCTGCTATCATATGCGAAGTGATTCGCTTCGCTGATCTCGCGTGCTATTCATAGCGCCGTCCACTCTCCCACCATTCACGAAAGACCCCCACCATATCTTAGTGGGTGGTGACTATAGCCCACCTCATGTGAAAGTTGACCACGTGAAAAGGGTTAAGTGGTACTTTCGAATTTTAAAAATACGCGCCATAACCGACTGCAGCGCTAGTGGTGGTCTCGCGAACCAATTTCAAAAAAGCGCGCTATTACCAACAGCAGCGCTAGTGGCGCCTCTAGCGGCGGCCTCGCGAACTATATTCCAGTAGTTACATTGCTTATCTACTGTTTACTTTAACTTTTCTACTATTTAAGACCCATCAGAAAATAGTCTTAGTAGACTAGAAATAGAATTTGACACTTAATTCCAGAATGGGGATAAATGTTAAAAAAACAAAATTTCCAAAAAGGTTCGAAGCATGTTAAAATATCAGAAACATTTTTTATGAAAGTTGTGGAGAACAAGTTGCCCTACAGTATTGACGAAGGGTAAGTGCACTAGTTTCTGCGTCATTCATTGATTGTTTATTTTATATGATACATTATCAGTCAACTGGTTGATTTTTCTATACATCTACGAAAATCTTTTTCAGTTTTTCCATCCCTTAAAACAGTAGTATACTTAAAATAACTTGTTTCTTAAACCTCGCTTAACTACAGTGGTGTTTACATTTACCCCGAATTTGAGAAAAATTTCAAAATCTCGGGGTAAATGTAAACAGTCAGTTTTAGGCGATTTAGGTGCATCAATATTTTTTTGTACTTCATAAATTTTTTCTAGGGAAGTAAAGTAACAAGTTCATGCAAAAAAATCCGTCCATTTTACGTTTTAACAAAAAAAACTAATGTTTTTGGTGAAACATAGATTCCCTATAGAAAATAAATAATAAAATATCATAAATATCAAAAATAAGAGAAGAAAAGAGAAATAATAAAATAGTGAGTTAGCTATAAAATTGTGGAAAAATGAAAAGACTACATAAATCTACATCTGCCCTTTTTCTAAGTAGTGAACGGGTGAAAAAGCGATTGAGAGCAAAAGAGACATTTTCTACTTATCACAGATTCGTGGTACGTAAATGTATATTCGGATGTCCATCAAATTAAGAAAAGAAAAAATCAAACAAGCCAACGTGTGCCCAAGTGTACTGTTAAACTTTTATTCTTCAATTTATAAACTTCACTCGACCATTTCGTGATCTCTATTGAAGAATGAAAATGCGGTCCAGCGGATACGCCTTTGTCCAGCGAACATTTCTTCCCACACACAATATTTTTCGAGTATACCCTTTTTACGTAAAATTTATAAATTACGTAAGTTATTCCAGTTACTTTAATAAGTTAAATTACATAAAATTGATAAATTACGAGAGTCATTCTAGTTATGTAAATTACGCAAAATTGATAAATTACGTAATTATTTCCAGTTACGTAACTTTCGTAAGTTGAATCGATTACGTAAGTTACTGTAGTTACGTTGTTTGCTCTGGTTACGTAACATACGTAACTTTAATTATGTAAATTACTAGCAACGTAATTTACATTAATTACTTACTTTGCTCTAGTTAGATTAGCATGCGGTAACAATTTTTCTGTAATTGTCACTAAATTATTATGTTTTTCAATCTTTTGTTTCGAGTTGACACGAAACTTAATAGTATTAAATACTATTGTTTTTTGATTATTTAAGCACTAAAACGAAAGTAATTTTCTATTTAGTTTCGTTTCAGAAGCGGTTTCTGCTGTAAATGAAATTATTAATTATATTAGTTAATTAGTACAAATAAGTTAAAAACAACTAACAATTAATGTCAAAGTTTTTTTACTGCGGGACATTTAGAAAATTATTTCAATCCTGAAAACTAACAATGGAGGCAAGTCAAGGAAGTTTTACCGAACTATTCCTGAAAATTAATACTCAAGTCAAGCCAAGAAAGTTTTACCGAACTGTTCCTCAAACGTTAGAGACCATCAAGGAGGTGTTCAAAAGAAACGTTAAAATTTTATTTAATTTTCATTATACGTTCAGTTTTAATATTGTTTTAACTTTTACAATACTATTTTGTAAGGAATAAAGATTTGACATTAAATTTTGAATATTATTCCTGAAAAAATAATTTAAAAATTACTGTTATGCCACTATATCCCAACTTTACTGAAAAATTCGGAAAATATAAGGAATACAATACTTTAATTTTTTTTAATTATTTTTTTTTATCGAATGATTTTAATATATTTCTTTAATTGTTTATTTTAATTCTACCATTTCACGATGAATGTTGCAAATATTGTTTTAATATTTGTGTATGGAACCCGCCTTTGCAGTGCGAGTTCAACTCGCACTTGTCCAATTTTTTTTCAATTTTATTTAAAAATTTTTTTTTAGATTTTGTATATATATTTTGTGATCAGATTGTAAAAATATACTAATAAACCTATTTTTGGTTAATAGATCAAATAATGTGGAAATTAGAAAAAAAATTTGTTTAATTTTTTTGTAGAATTTTTAATATTTTTTTTGTGATCAGACTGTAAAAATATACTAATAAACCCATTTTTAGAATTAATTAGATCAAATAATGTACTCTGTAAATCTGAATGTGTGAAAATTCACTTATTTCTAAGTTATAAGTCGTCTTCTCGATCAATAAGTGCATATACACTTGTAATAAGTGAAATTTCACTCAAAATAAGTAAAAAATTCACTTATTTATAAGTGTATATGCACTTATTGATCGAGAAGACGACTTATAACGTAGAATAAGTAAAATTTCACATATTCAGATTTAGAGAGTAGAAATTAGAAAAAAAAAATTTTTTAATTTTTTTTTAGATTTTTAATATATTTTTTGTGATTAGACTGTAAAAATATACTAGTAAACCCATTTTCAGTTAATTAGATCAAATAATGTAAAAATTAGAAAAAAAATTTTATTTCAAAAATTTTTTAGTTTTTTTTTACAGCGCTATGGCCATTATTACATAGCAAGTTCTCTATATTTTTCCTGTAATATTTGCGTTAAAATACACCAGTATGCCAAATTTTAGCCCTCCATATTGAATAATTTAGAAGTTAAGGGGGGGGGAATGGACCCTTTTTATACATTTTTGGCAAAAAATCTTGTTATTCTTAAAAATAATTTTACAAAAAAATTATTTTTGTAAAAGTTATTAATAATAACAGACTTACACGACAACCGAACTTACCCGATTTTCCCCTAGCAAGTACATTATTTTCATCCAAGACCGAAATTACTCTGATTTTTTACTTTTGAATAAATTGGTGTGATTCATTACGCCTCTTTACGTGCAGAGTACAGGAATCTCTTAAATTCTAAATTTCTCAACGAACTGGGCTAACATTCGTTATTCATACTCATATTTAATTGTACATTACAGGAAAAATATATTTTTTAAAAACTTGCAAAAAATGTCCCTGTCCCCCCTTAACTTCTACATTTCTCAACGTACTGAGCTAAAATTCGGTACTCCTACTCATTTTAAATGTAGATTACAGGAAAAATATAGCGAACTTGATTAGCGGACATATTTGTGATCAAGGAAGGATAGAAGTTGAATTTTTTCGAAAAAATTGCAAAAAATGACCCTGTTCCCTCTCTTACTTTCTAAATATCTTAACGAAATGAACTGAAAATCGGTAAAAATATAGCAAACCTGATTGATGAACATATTTGCAAACTATAGGAGGGTAAGAAATTAAATTTTTCAAAAAAATTGCAAAATTTGATAACCCAATGGGAAGTTACCAATGTTAACCATTGGTTCAATAATGGGCTACGATTGGTGCCCAATGGTTTTTTCTTGTCAAAATTATTTTTCATTAGTATTTGCTTGGGATGATCACGCTACTGCCAATGATTAGTACACGGAAAAAAAGTACGTGAAATTTTCATTGACTCGATACTTGACTTTTGGATACGACACAAAATACTGCATGAGAGTTTTAAAAGCAGTCAATGAAAATTTCTAGTACCTTTCTTAAGAATTTAATTGACTCTCAGAAAAATTGTATATTTCTGTAAAATAAAAAAAGTAATTTTGACTTGTTCACACAGTTTTTCTGAAATTCGCTCATTCATTCACATATTTGGATAATTAATCACATAAACAAATAACAATTATTATTGTATCACTTTTCGACAACACTTATGAACTAACCTATAACACACACATACATTTGCATATAACTTAAATATAAACACAGACTTAACACTTAAAAGAACGTAACGGATTGTTCTTATATACCACATGGTGAAATTTTTCACGACTTGAGAGACATGCTATTTCACTGAAAACTGAGAATTACATAACATTCTGCTTTGTGAGAAACACAACATAAAAAATATTTTTTTGAAAGTCAATTCATGAAGACAAATATATATTAACACTATTTGCTTTTCATAAAATAATAGTATATTCACATCTAAAATAACCACAAATGGAAACAGACATGCTCTACCGAATTTTCAAGCCCAGTTAACTTATCTTTCACGTACTTTATAAAACTAAACAAATGACTTTTGGTTAAAATTTAAAAAACACTTTGGCCCATACTAGTGCTAGAATAATTCTAGGACTTTCTTATATTTTCTAATAAAAAGTATATGATACCGCCTTGTATTTTGTGTCCTATCCAAAAGTCAAACACTTTCAAGAAATGATTCACGTACTTTTTTTCCGTGTAGCCAAACATCTGGCCAATATTAGTTGCCAAGTTAACAAAAACAAATTTCGAAAGCTGGATTTTATTGACAGACAACAAAAAACCAAAATTTTGAAAATCGATTTTTTAAATTATTAATTAATAGGGGAGAGTGGGACAAACCGGACCCCCCCTCAATATTTCCGAATTGGCGAAATTGTCAAAAGTGCTATTTAGAAATTTGAAACAACCATATGTAGTATACCTTATTTTTTCAATTTAAAATTTTTACTTTTGTTTGTACAACGCTAGGAGCAGAAGTTAAAAAAAATTTTTTTTATACTTTTATGAATTTTTTCTTAAGAAAATTCTGAAGAAATCGTGTAATATTTCTAAATATTAAGTCTTGGGTTTTGAAGGTACACACCTCAGGAATATTTACCACAAAAAACTTTGAAGAATTTGTAAAGCGTTTCCTTTTGACAAACATTTATTCTCAAAATGGGCCAGTGGGTCAAACCGGACCGTTTTCAGTGGGGCAAACCGGCCATAGGATATTTCCATTGAATAAAAGTTACATAAATATTATTTTTAAATAAAATGTTTCTTTTATTAAAATATTTACTTACAATGAAAAAAAATTGTCTTCCAATGAGAATTGGACCCTTTAATATTATTTCTCTGATAATGACAAACATTTTTATTTATTTATTAAAAAAAAATATTTAATTAAAATTCAATCCCGAATTATTATTTTCATTACTACAACCATTGTTTACATGATTCATTATGTTTTTTTTTATTGTAGATTATGTAAATGCAATATTATAAATAAAAAACCGTTGGTTTGCCCCATGGGGGGTCCGGTTTATCCCAGGGGGTGGGCAAACCGGACCGTTTGCAAAATTTTTTAAAGTTAACACAGCAACTAAACAATAAAAGATAAAGTATAGGTGTCTCTGGGAAAAAGTTGAGCAATTTAAATAATCTTTCAAACAAGCCTTCGAAAAATGAAATAGGTTGATTCGTTTAGTCACAAGAGTAAAAAACCGTTAGGGGGTCCGGTTTGCCACACTCTCCCCTAATTAAATATTGCTTTATTCTCTTGCTTGTGAGCTGTTTCACTGACTCTATAAGTACCTGCCATTGTCCCGCAAAAACATTCATAGGCATCCCTCCACTGTGAGATACACGGTGAGGGAAATTTTATCACTCTAGCACCTTTGTTTCTGCAAGAGGTGGAAAATTAAATCAATACATTAAATTAGTTTAAAAATGTATTTTTTAAAAATAAATACTAATTAATAATTTCAAAAATCGATTTTCAATGTTTTGGTTTTTTGTTGGCAGCCAATAAAAAATCAAGTTTTCGAAAATCGTTTTTGCTTCCTTGACAACTAATATTGGCTCAATGCTTGGCTACCAATCATTGTCAGTAGCGAGATCATCCCAAGCAAACCTAATGGTGTTCCATTGTTGGTTGCTATTTATTATTCAAATAATGGCACGGAGTTCGCCAAGCATGGCCCAATATTGTAGCATCCGGTATACCCCACACTTAAGTACCCCATTCTGCCTTGCACTGCATATTAAAAAATGGAATGTTTCTAAGTTATTGTAAATGAGATACAATCTGTTTTTCCTGTTATCTGCACATAAAACATTTATAGCACTATTCGAAAGAGAAGGAAAAAATCTTTTGAAAACATACAGGTCAAAATTTAGTCCACTCTACTTTATTTCGGCTACAGCAGCTAATAAACTCTACTGTTCATACTTTACCTAAAGTTTTAATCCTCTCCCCCTCTACAATTTTTAATGAAATTTCTTAATATATTACACAGAACTTAGAGTTCCGCGATAAACAAAAATATTGCATAGTAATAACTTTTAAGTGTTTTAAAATAATTCGAGAAAATAAAATTTCACTTTATGGTACATTTGACAGGTGCTTATTAAGCGACGAGACTTAGTGTATACAACTGACATAGCCTTTATTAATATTTATGGTGGCCGACTACTGTATCTGTTGTGTCCGACTATTGTATCAATGGCCGGCTATAGATGTTTTCCACTTTTTGTAAAATTATTGTTGTATTTCGTTGCATAATCACCATTCGTTAAAGAAAATTAGCAAATTTTTATCGCAAAAGTGCCACGAACTGATAACAAATATTTAAAAAATCGAAAAGTTGACCATTTTTTGGAAAAAAAAATAAAATGTTTCGGCCTGTCCTTAAGTGGCCGAAGACTGTATCACTTCCCAGTGGGCACAAAAACATAAAACGTTCTTTAAACGTCTGTAGAACGTTTAATGTCTGCCAATTTACGTTCTAAGAACGTCCGTTCCAAAAATGTTTCGGAACGTTCGTGCATTCTTAGAACGTAAATTGGCAGACATTAAACGTTCTACAGACGTTCAAAGAACGTTTTTTGTCTTTGTGCCCACTGGGTTACCCTATATTGAATTATATCGACTGCAGCTCTGCAACAGACTTTCACGAATAATTTTTTTTATTTTTTTCTTCTATATGATTATTTATTTATTTTTTTATCATATGCACCTTTCCTCTTCTTCCTTTTTCTATCTCTTTCTCATTCGTGCTATTTTGTCTCTTTCTTTTTGCAACTTCGACTAACTCGCGTTGACTACCGATGTTTTGAGAACAGTTACGTGGGAGTCTAGGTCACGAGGCGTGGCTTGTATAGGACACCAACGACAACCACTGTCCCATAGATCCATAGTCCCATTGGCCAAGAAACACTGACGAAGCTACGGCTAGAATAATTATTATATAATCCTCAATACCATCATCATCACGAACGTGAACGCATAGAGAGTGACGACAGCCAACTAACGAAGAAACGAAAAGAATCACTTCACGAGATCCTTAGTGATTGTTGTAGGTAGGCAATGACAATCAAAGTGTGACGTAATACTTTTTCAGGTGCTTTGAATTCTTTCCCCATTTAGTGTTAAAAGTATCGAATAATTTTTTATTTCTATTTTAAATCAACTTTCGTTTTTTATTTTAAATTATTGGGTAATTAAAAAATAATGAAGTTTCAAAATTTATAATTCAAATGTTCAAAAAATAATATACAAATTGAAAATTATTTTTATTAACCCTCCGTCACACACCTAGGGAGGGATTCCCTCTACGGTTTCAGTATTTTTTAAATAACTTTTGTTTTCCTCATTGCAAAATAAAATCAGTCTCTATACCTTTCGACAATTTACTCCTCAACACATTTTTAAAAAATCATTTAGTTTAAACATAATTTATATTTAATTATGAAGCTTCAAAGCCAGAAAAAACTCGAAAAAGTGAGGTTATGTTAAATAAAAAAATCAAGTTTTCAAAACATTTTTTGTTCCACTGTTGGTTAATGGCAAAATTATAATATAAATATAATTAAAATAATTTATTTAATGGTTTTTTTGCTTATTTGTTAATGTTACATTATTTTTACATGTAAAGTGTAATTCCTTCGAAGATGTGCATTCGTGTAATTAAATTTCATTTTTGAGACCGAAAATTAAATTTATTAATTTTATAATTTAGAATAATTTACTACATATTTATAAGTTTGTGTTAAAATTAAATTTATGTTGATTCCTTTGTTTATGTTTTTATGTCGCTTGTTTTACAATGTGGTGAGGGATTCCCTCTAAACGTGTGTAAAGTCGTAATTTTTTCCAAGGTGTGTGACGGAGGGTTAACTATTGTCAATTGAACAACTAAGAAATTTAAGTTTTCATAGTGTTACGTATGACTTCGAAACTATTTTAAATTTTTTTATTAATTAAAAATTTATTATATTGTATAATTTCATTAAAAATTTGATACTTTTGTAAATAGAATAAAGTACTTAATAGACATATTATCAGAACATAAGAGTATTTTTACATAATTAACTCATCAACTAATTTGTCTTAAAACTATTTTTTTATAGACTGAATCCATTTGAAATCAGGCAGGTCGACTAACTTCAAGTTATAGATTTAGCTGTCGCTAAAATATGTTATTGCACATGAAAAATAAAGAGACAAGTATTTTTTTATTAAAAAAAAGTTAAATTTAAAGAAGTTATGCACATTGGAACTTTGAGTGGTAAAACTCGAATGAATAGTGAAAAAAAAATTGTATTGCTTGTCATTTTTTTCTTTTGAGTATAATTTAATTTTATTTATTGGCTAAATAACGCCAACATGTTATAGCGATTCATTTGTTTTTAAAAATGCAAGTTAACAATTTGAAAATTTGCGAAAATAAATATTTCAAATAAAAATTTTCCTGATTGCCAGAATGGATTAGCCCGCTTGAAATTCATAGGAAATGTTCATAATTATTTTAAGAACTTGTAGTAAAAATTTGGATAGAAAAAGGTGGTGTTTTTGAGAAAATTGATCTTATTTATTTTCAGAAAATCATCCCCTATTTCTATAATTTTAAATATTTTTTTAAATTTCAAACTGGATTTTAAAGAAGACAAGCCTATCTACAAGACCCAAGAAAAAAAAGTAAATGATACTCAAAAGGAAAAAAATGCCAAGCAAAACAATTTTTTTCACTATTCATTCGAGTTTTACCACTCAAAGTTCCAATGTGCATAACTTCTTTAAATTTAACTTTAAAAAAAAATACGTGTCTCTTTATTTTTCATGTACAATAACATATTTTAGCGACAGCTAAATCTATAACTAGAAGTTAGCCAACCTGCCTGATTTGAAATGGATTCAGTCTTCAACAGGTTGGGTATCGGTTAAGCACAAGAAAGCTTAATTTTTTTTATTTTGGCTTAAAATATCATAAACAAACTATATAATAATCTTTCAATTTAAAATAAAGGGTTCATTTAAAAAAACATAATAGCAAACCATAGAAAAAAAGTATATCATAGCTTATTGTACTTATTGCTTAATTACATGGGATATATAAAAATAAAATAGGTTTTTCTGAATGTTACAAGGGATGCATTAAGTGACGCACATAGTAAAGGCAAATAAATACATAGGTATAAATACAAAATATACATACTTTATAATGTTTACTAATTATAGAAGTAGAAGGTTAGTTTTTTGGTAAAATTTTTATAGATGTTACATGTGAGTGTCATTGGGGTAAATTTCAGTCAATATCTTTTGTCCCAAAATAATCACAGTATTAAAAAATTAAAAAATATAAATAAAATTACTTGTAAATATTTAGTTTGTTTCTATAGATAGACATGAACTTTACTCTATAAAAAACATTAATGTTGAAAAGGTAAAACTGGATTACAATTTTTAGTAATATTGTCAAAAAAGTCAAATTATAAGTTAACTATAACACTTGTCTTTTTCAAATAATTTTCGTCGAGGATTTTTTTTTTATTCACAACCGACTATATTAAATTCGTAATTGAATATATTTAATGAAATTATTCAAACTAAAATTCTTACATATTTCATCATTTTATCTTTTACAAGGAAATATCAAATAAATTAGAGTCCGGTTATAACGACACTCAAGGGACGGAGGATTTTGGTCGCTATAACCGGACGTCGTTATAAGCGTCAAAGAGGAAATGTAAATCAATCAATGTAAACCAAACTAAAAGGTTTGTGTACGTCGTTATAACCGGTCGGTTGCTATAAGCGAAGTCGCTTTAAGCGGATTCTACTGTATTACTATTTTATTAAATAACCATCGAAATTTTAAGCTGAATTAGTAATTAAACAAATGGAATTTAAGCTCAAATCAAATTATGATTATGACTAACTTGTAAAATGTAAATATTTACTAATAATAATTTAAGAGCATTCTCAAAAAAACAACACAGCACTTAAACAAATAAGCCTCAAACAAAAAAACAGTAAACATATTTTACTAAAATTAAACGACAAATACTAACAAATTTTTCTAAGAACTGGTGGCAAAGTTGGAAGCCATGGGCTTTTCCTGCGAACTAGTCTCATGGATTAAAAGTTATCTCTCTAACCGATACTCATCAGTACGTGTTCAACATGACTTTTCGAATCCTTTTTTAGTGAGTTCAGGTGTGCCCCAGGGTTCGAATCTTGGACCTCTTTTCTTCTTACTATTCATAAACGACGTAACCACTTTAATTAAGCACAGTCTAATTCTTTTATTTGCCGATGACCTAAAAATCTTTAAATCAGTAACATGCAATCAGGACCTTTATGATCTTCAATCAGATATTAATCATCTTGTTGAATGGTCGTTCAAAAATAAACTGTTCTTTAACAATAATAAATGTAATATTATCTCATTTAAAAGAAATTCAAATATATTAAAATATAACTACACCATTGACAATAAAATTCTCCCTAGACTTTTAATGATTCGGGACCTGGGAGTTTTACTTGACACTGACTTAGATTTTAAATCTCATATTACACTAATAATTAACAAAAATATAGTGGCAATGAAGGTTTTGTATTTTACGTTAGTCAGGCCAATTATAGAATTTGCCTCACTTATTTGGTCACCTTATCAGGACTACCTTATGACTGAATTAGAGAAAATACAAAATAAATTTATGCGTTTTGTTGCAAGACAGGCAGGGATATCGTACGACAAATACAGTCATGATTATACGTACTTGAGGACGATTTTGGGTATTCCACTTTTAAGAAATAGATTTTTATTCACAGACTTACTTTTTTTGTTTAAAATGATTAATGGTTTTATAAATTGTACGCCTTTATTATCTTTACTAAATTTCACTGTTCCATTAAGGCTTTCCAGACATCCGACTCTACTTAAGCAATCAATACATAGATCCAATCATATGTTAAATTCGGTAATCATAAGATTGACCAGGGAGGCTAACGAGTTTCATAGTATTATTGACTTTTATGGTGTACCTTTGACAACTTTTATTAATAAACTCAAAAGAGAAATTTTTAATGCTACTTAATTTAGATGTTAGCATTTCCAATATTATATCAGATTAAAGTTATATTTATATTATAAGTACTATTGTACGAAAAGGAATTACCCGTGTAAATAAATAAATAAATAAATAAATAAGAACTTAATCACAAAGAAAAATATAAATATAATTTAATATTCTAAAAAAAAATTAAACCAAGAGAAATATAATTATATTCAGTTAAATTTTACAAAGACTCAACTGATACAAAAATAAATTTTTGAATCGTTTATTTATAGTCACTTGTCATTTAAAAAAAAATTAAAATTAGAATTTCAAAGATTTCACTGTTTCTGAGATCCATACTATAATATTTTTACTGTTCAATATTATTCATAATTAAAACTCCCACGTGAAAATGTTCTCGGGAATCGGTCCCGGGAAATTACCTAGAGTCACTACCGGGAAATTCCCGGTACTTACTCCCGAGAAATTCCCGGTAAAATCTTTTGACATTTGTCTCCATATTTCTCAGAGAAATTAATCTCAAGAATAAAAATATACCACTATAAAATCTTCAGGATCGTATTCGTGATTAAGATGACTTTTTGTTTATTATAATAGTCACGTTAAGCATATAAATTGAAAGTCTACTATCAACATATTAAACGGATTTCGACACTTGAGTGAGAAAAATTAATGGGCATCATAACAAAAGGATTTAAGCACCAATTTTTTAAATTAGGATTTTTCCATTTAAGAAATAAGTAACTATTTACACATTTCCATTAAAAATTTTCTATTTTATTGAGTTTTTAAACAGTTTTCAATAAAAATTAGAATTATAAAATAACTTTAATTTTTAATATAATTGTAATAGCAAAAATTGTTTTAACTTTGAATTATTGTTATTATTTATATGAATAACAATTCAATTTGAGAATTTGTGTATTGCTTAATCTAGAAGAAAAATTTCATTGATAAAAATTAACGATTTAACGAATTTAATTTTAATTTAATGATATTTTTTATTTTTAAAAAATATACCCTTTTTCATATTATAGGATTAAAAAAGTAAATGGATAAAAGTAAATTTTTAAAGAGTTTTATCTCAACAAAAAATTATTTATTAAGTGATTGTTTTGAAATCAAGCAATACACAAATTCTCGAATTGAATTGTTATTCATGTAAATAATAACAATAATTCAAAGTTAAAACAATTTTTGATATGACGATTTTATTGAAAATTAAGGTTATCTTATAATTCTAATTTTCATTGAAAACTGCTTAAAAACTCAATAAAATAGAAAATTTTTAATGGAAATGTGTAAATAGTTACTTATTTCTTAAATGGGAAATTGCTAATTTAAAAAATTGGTTCTTAAACCCTTTTGTTATGATGCCCATTAATTTTTTTCACTTAGGTGTCGAAATCCGTTTAATATGTTGATAGTAGACTTTCAATTTGTATGCTTAACGTGACTATTATAATAAACAAAAAGTCATCTCAATCACGAATACGATCCTGAAGATTTTATAGTGGTATATTATTATTCTTGAGGTTAAATTCTCTGAGAAATATGGAGACAAATGTCAAAAGATTTTACCGGGAATTTCTCGGGAGTAAGTACCGGGAATTTCCCGGTACTTACTCCCGAGAAATTCCCGGGACCGATTCCCGAGAACATTTTCACGTGGGCTAAAATTAATTTCTGGTTCAATTTGTTGAAGGTCCTACCACAGTATGATTTTTAAATTCAAAAAATTAATAATTGAAATGAAATAAACAGAAAATGTATAAAAATTAGACAGGTGTACGAACTTGGAAACGCGACACTGTGCAAGTTTACATCTCAGGTGGCTATGTCGGTAGGAAGTATACATTGAAAGAAATACCTGCATAGACAATTAAATCCTCATTCATTTTTATGTAATTCATATGGTAAATATATATATATATATATACTACCGTCCGAAATTGTGCGAACGCTAACGTCTCTAGCTATTAAAAAACACACCCGCACAGAAACAGTGATAACTCGGTTAAAAATGACGCTAGATGGTTTTTTTAAATTTCATTGGAAAGCTTATTAAATTTCCAATGAAATGTCACTATTTTAAGTTGTATTACATAAATAGAAAGCGAGATATCATGTTATGAAGACAAAAAATAATTCTATTTTTTTCGGAATTTCTTACTCTGACTTTGACTCCTGGCACAGTTTAGCAAAATTTATGAAAAAAATTGTTACTTTTACAGACTATTCCTTGTAACCTAAGCTTTAAATATAGACCAAGAACAGCAAAAAATATTTACGGGTTCCCGA
The DNA here is from genome assembly GCA_032873175.1 of Leptopilina drosophilae. Classification (NCBI taxonomy): domain Eukaryota; kingdom Metazoa; phylum Arthropoda; class Insecta; order Hymenoptera; family Figitidae; genus Leptopilina; species Leptopilina drosophilae. Next base: position 46,194,491 of record CM065478.1, read on the forward strand.
GATATTACAAAAAGTGTCGGACCGTGCCAAGCAGAATTTTCAATCATCGATTTCTCTAATTCGCCGTTGAGTCAATTACTTGTCTGTGAAAAAAGTGTCGAAAATTAATTTTACCAAGTACATTCTTACTGGGATCCACTTTTTAATTTAATTTATTATATATCGATATTTAAAAAGTGGATCCCAGTAAAAATGTACTTGGTAAAATTCCTTTTCGACACTTTTTTCACAGACAAGTAATTGACTCAACGGCGAATTAGAGAAATCGATGATTGAAAATTCTGCTTGGCACGGTCCGACACTTTTTGTAATATCTCGGGAACCCGTAAATATTTTTTGCTGTTCTTGGTCTCTATTTAAAGCTTAGGTTACAAGGAATAGTCTGTAAAAGTAACAATTTTTTTCATAAATTTTGCTAAACTGTGCCAGGAGTCAAAGTCAGAGTAAGAAATTCCGAAAAAAATAGAATTATTTTTTGTCTTCATAACATGATATCTCGCTTCCTATTTATACAATACAACTTAAAATAGTGGCATTTCATTGGAAATTTAATAAGCTTTCCAATGCAATTTAAAAAAAGCATCTAGCTTCATTTTTAACCGAGTTATCTCTGTTTCTGTGCGGGTGTGTTTTTTAATAGCTAGAGACGTTAGCGTTCGCACAATTTCGGACGGTAGTGTATATTTCGTATTATTCTTGTTCTCTAAAAATTATAACCTACAAAATGAAGAAGCATATTTTAACAAAATTAATAAACAAAATATGCACAATGTCTAAGAAGCAAAGTTATGACGCATAGAACAATAAAAACCAATCTCAGCATTTTAATAACGGTAGAAATTAGAATACATAACTTTTCTTTAAACATTAATTTCAGGCAAATAAATAATTAAAAATCAGCACAAAAATTAAATAGACTTTCAAAAACCCAAAAATTTCTTAAAAAATGACAGTAACCAAAAAAATTTTATTAAAAATTTTAAAAAATTCTTATCTCGAAAAATTGTCCAAGAAATGTTTAATTCAACTCTTAATCGAAAGATGATGCAAGAACTGACTTATGAATTATCTATCATCAACATGCCAAAATGACATTTTCAACATGAAAAATTCCATTAAAAATGTCAGTAACAAAAAAATTTTATTAAAAATTTTGAAAGTTGATTTTCTCGAAAACTGCTTCACAGAATTTTGTCTACGACAGCTCATTTTAAAAGTCTTTTACTCTTCTTTCCAACGCACTAGGTCATTCTTCAAAATTTTCACTCAATTTCATGAAATCATGAAAATTTGTTTCATTCCTTTATATTAAAAAAATAGTGTTATCAAAACATTTTGTCGGACAAATCGAAATTTTTTAATAATTTATTTTATTTATTTCTAACAAAATTTTAAAATTACCTAACAAAATATTAAATCTAAAAACAAGAAAGATCAATTAAATTATTAATTAATCTATTAAGCAATAATCCATAAATTTTAATTATAAAAGAACTCAATTTCTTAGACTCGTTTTTCAGCTTTGCTCCAATTAAAATAATTCGAATTATAAAGAGGTTATTTGATTCAGTCAAAATTTCTTTCATTTAAACAATTTTTTTAAGAAATTTGCCTTTCAAAAAAATAAATTTTTGATATAGAGTGAAGAAATAACATTTCTTTAAATAAAATAACTAATATAAATTCACATCGAAGAGAACCCTTTCAAAGTTTAATTCTTTTAAATAATATTGAATAACTCCTAAATATCTTCAAAAACAATTTTTTAGTTACTATATTTCAAAAATCAACTATAATAATAAATATCGTAAAGAATATTAATTTTTTTGTGCAATAATTTTTAGCTAGTAAAATTTTTTTTAAACATTATTAAAAAATCAAACAATTAAACATAATTTATAAAGAACAGACATATTTATATAAAAAAATGACCATATTTTGCCTATTATAAAAACATTCACTACATAAAAAATGCGAACAAAATCATCAAAAATTAGGCCTGATAGTAATGAAATTTACTCTCTAAATCAGAATCAGTGAAATTCTACTCAAGATGAGTGAAATTTGACTAACAATAAGTTACTCTACTCTCGCGATTTGAATCAATATGGAATTAAACTGGAAGTCAGTTTAAAAATGACTAATACTAAAACACAGAAAACAGAACAAAACTTACATGATTAAAATGCTTATTTAACGTTATCTTTGAAATTAAAAAAAAGAAAAAGCTCTAACATTGTTTTAAACAACAACTGTATATATAATATTTAGTAATATTAAAAAAATAGAATAAATTTATGTTTGAGTTAAAGTTCAAAATATCAGTAACATAATGTTTTTACAAAGAATAATTATAATATTTTCATAACTTGTTATGAAAAATATCTTTCTTTCTTTAATAATATCGCCTACAGTTTGTTCCAAAACAAGTGCTCATTCAAAAATTAGCAACTGCTAGCACAAGTTACGAAAGATACTATTATTAAAGCATTCAATAATTACGTTTCAATGGATGCACTGAATAAAATATGCTAAATTGTGAAATAAAATATGCTTTAATATTTCTAAAAACTGCAACTTATTTTCTTATAATACCTTAACCACTTCGGCGGCATGGCGTTCCAATTGGTGTTCCATGAGTAAGTGGCAGAAGCGGAAAAAAAATGCGAAAATGGCGTTCCTACTTGAACTCGATTTCAAAAGTCTTTAGTCAAGTTAAACTTGCCATAATAAAATATTCTTATTATTTGAGATAAATGAAGATGAATTGGACAAAAAAAAATTATTTTTTAGAGATGTTTAATAGTTTTTTTAAGGTTTTAATGTAGCCAATTTTTAATACTTTTTACGAATAGCGTTCCATTATTCAGCCAAAATAGTTGATAATTTTAAATCCGCCTATTTGAATTTTTTTAAATCCATTTAAGATTCATAATCTCAAATAATAAATAACTTTTGGTTTGGTTGACTTAATTTCTTTACAGAGTTCAGGAATAAAGTTTAAATAGGAACGCCATTTTCGCATTTTTTTGCCGCTTCTGCCACTTTTTCATGGAACGCCAATTGGAACGCCATGCCGCTGAAGTGGTTAAAAAACATGAAACGTTAAAAAAAGAAAACTTTACATTTCGAGCATAAATAAAACTACCGTAACATCAATAACACTAAAATAAATTATCCAGTTTAACACTGTTTAATTTAAACTATTATTTTAAAAAAAATTAGAAAAAAGATAAAAGTAGGAATAAAATTATTTCTTTTAGAAACCAAAAAAAAGTAAATAAATTTAGATAAAATGTAAAAACAGATTCTTAAACACATTTTACGCAGTGCTTTCACATTAAGAAAACAATTTAATTCTTCCTCTTTTTATTAAAAAAAGAAGAATATTAAATTATTATAAATATTAAATTTCTTATTTTAAAACATTTAAGAAGAAGCACAAAGTTAGCATTTTTTTATAAATCTAAAATATACACATTTTTTTAAAGTCCTAATTGAACCAAACTTTTCTCGCTACTCTGTTTTGTAATAATTCAATAAACATCAAATTCGAGGACTATTTTAAATTCGTTTCCTTTGGCAGAATTATTATAAAATTAAAAAAAAAAATAGTAAATGATTTACAAACTACGTGTGAAAACAAAAATGTTCATAATAAAAACGTCCAATTTGATCAGTTTTTAACCAAGTTATAAGCATTAAAAAAGTATTTAACGTAAAAAAACGTCAGTACTCAAAAAACTGTATTCTCCTGAACTGATTTATAAAAAAAATTTTTTTATAAATGAAGAAAAAATATCAAGAATAACCAAAATTAAGTTTATTATGAAAATTCAAAAAATATATATTCTAATGTTGAGTAATAAAATTTTCCTTTTTGTAAATTACTTTATAAAATCACTACAACGAGTTATACTTTTCCTACAAAATGAATGATTCTTTTAAATGCAGAAAACAAAAATTGTATACAACGTATTTTTGAGTTGAACGCAAATCATTTCAAAATCGAATATAAATATTGTGAATTTACGTTATTAAGTTTGTCAAAAGAATATTTTTTCATTTGTATTCTTCGTTTATATTTAATAAAAAAAGTGTACTTACACTGCTAATTATAAAATAATATGTACGTTTATCAAATTAAAATAGAAATTAAATAAAAAGTAACCAAAATTATCCAAAATTTTAAACATTGTCAATCAAATAAAATAGGTTATTTATCCGAAAATAAAAAAATATCTAGTTTGGTAAAATACAATAAATTTAGGTAAAATTAAATTTAAAAAAACATTTTTTTTACCACGCTAAATCTTTGGGTTAAATTCTAAATCTTAAATTTTTACATTCAATATAAACAAAGAATGTACTAATCAACGTCATTACTTTCTGACGTTGTAAACCAAATGAAATAAAAACAAACATTTCTTTAAAAATTTTCATAAAATAAAGTAAGAAGAAACGAATCATTCAAAAAAGTTTGCCTTTATTTAAAAGAATTATTTTAAATGTTTACAGAAAACAACGAAAATACTTCAAATTGTAAAAAAGACTGTCAAGGGACGACAGCGCATAAAAGAGGGGTATAAGGTAGAAAATCAAGGCTTTCAATTTCTTTAAATGCCATATATAAATTATATACATTTCGTTATCATTTTTTTTGCTCCGTTAAAACTCTTGTTGCAACTCTGCATAACAATATTAGAAAAACAATGTTGGTCAGTAAATTAACATTGTTTCTTTAACATTTTGCAACATTAAAATTCTACAAAATGCACGAATTATTAACCTAAGCGATTAGTTTGGTTTTTGAGCAAATCACTCAAAATTTTAAGAGCATAATTTCTATAAGTGAAATGCTTATTGTTAAAATTTTGTTATATACATAATTTCAAATCCATAGGCAATATTTTAACAAATAATTCATTGAAAATGCGACTAATTTAGGATTGTTCAGATCATAGAAGTTTAAAATAATGACATTAATTTAATTAATATAATTTTGTAATCGACGTAACACTTTATTTTAATGCACAACATTTTAGGATTATTTTTGCCGACGAGTAATAATTGGCAATAATTAACGAATTCACGGAAAATTATAATTCCTTGAATAAAATGTTAAGTAAATTCAAATATCAATTTAGTGCTAAAATTTTATATCAATATTTTGGGCAAAAAGTTATTTTTATGCATTCTTGAATTAAAACTAATATAAAGTTTGGGCACTTACATTGAAAATACAAATAGATACTGCCTTCTTGAAACAATACAAATCTACGAATCTAAGGTAATGGTTTAATTAAATACTGTAAATCATAAAAAAGAAAAATATACAAAAATGATGAATGTTAATTACAAGAAATATATCCAGTCAAAATCTCCGATTACTTTTCATACTAATTAAACAAAAGCAAACCTTATTTATTTAAAAATCTTCCTAAAATAAAAAAAGAGAAAACGAATTTATTTTAAAAAAAGTAGAACCAAAAGTTTGCTTCGGTTTAAATACTACTTATTTCAAACAGGGCCAGCATTTCAAATGTCTTAAGATAATTGAAGGAAAGACTTGTATGTAAAACTTTACAAAACCATATGTTTAACATAAAGCTGCCAAGGGACGTCAGCCAGAAAAAGGGGGGTATTTGTTACGCATGACTTCGTAACTATTTTTAATTTTTTTATTAATTAAAAATTTATTGTATTGTATAATTTCATTAAAAATTTGGAACTTCTGTAAATATAATTAAGTACTCAATAGACATATTATCAGGACATAAGATTTTTACATAATTAACTCATCAATTAATTTGTCTGAAAACTATTTTTTTATAATTAAATTATATCCAAACTTAAAAAATAACGATAATCATTCTTCAATTGTTTTATTCTCAATAATATTCAATATTATTTTTAAAATTAAAATTCTGAAATTGATTGAAAGAATATGGACATTACTTTTATTTCAAAAGGAATTTGTCTACTTTGTTATAAGTTATTTTTCACAGAAAAGACTTTTAATTGTATTGGTAAAATACCAAGAAAAAGTATACACTTAAACATTGTCAATAGAGGATACAGAGCATCAAACTACATCACGCCATTTTAAGGAATTTGCAAGCTTGCAAAAAGCTTGCCTGGCAACAACGAAGTTTGGCGAGCCGTGTGCACCGGAATCCCCACTCTATCGTTTTATATTAATTTCAAGGTGTGATCCATACTTTCGATCTTTTTAACTAATGAGTCCGAATTTATTCCTCCAGCAGTAAACCTATGTAGAAATTAAGTGTTCCTCTCGAAAATCGGTAGAGTGTTAATTTGTTTTTTCCCGTAAAGCGGATGATTTTATATGTTTGAGTTTTATTTCCCGTAAAAGGCGGTGGTTATATATTTTGTCCCCAAAATAAGGGTTGATTTTAATCGAATTGAAGTGAATTGATAATTTATATGATTTTTTTAATTATATATGAAAAATAAGTAATTTTAAAGAAATAAAGTGAGAAAAGTGATTTACCATATCACTGAAAAGGATTTAAAGTTAAAAAGAAGTTAAATTTAAAAAAATAATTGTTTAAAGAAAATATTACTATAAAATAGTAATTATTAAAAAATAAATAACATGATTCATTTAAAAGGGAAGACAGGGTGTTAAATTTTAAACCTTTATCTCGTGATTATAAAAGCATTTTTTTGTAATTGTTTTTACTGCAAATATCAGAGTTGATTAAAAGTTCAAAATCGATGACCCCGATTTTTTAATATTAAAATCAATTTTGATATAATTTTGAATTACGATAAGCAGAGAGTCTTATACTGAACATAAATAATTAACAAAAAGGAATGAAAACTATTGAAGAATAAAAGAAATAAAAGAAACATGGAAGAGAAAATCTTGATAAGGAAAATACTACAGGTATGAATCTGAGTGATTCACCTATAAAGAGTAACATGAGACTTTTTTGTCTCTAATATAAATAAAAGATTTATATGTTGGTGAGTTGATTATTAATTATTACATACTTTACACATTCATACACTTTAACACAGTACGATTTATATTAAGACATAACAATTATTATTTTATATATGAAAAAACTATTGGATATCATTATTGTTATATTATGATTATGCATAAAAAGGAATTTTTATTGAATTTCATAAAAGGAATATTTCACAATACTAACTATTATACATTAATAAACACAAATAATTTAGAATCTAGTAAAAATCTTGTCAGTTTTTTTAAATGTAATTTTTTGTCATTTTTTAGATGAATATTTTTATCATTAAAAATTGAATAAATGAGAGCATTCTACATTGAATCATATTGCAAGTAGTGTTTGATTACAGTTATTAGACTGTTTCCACCTTTTCCTTTTTTAACTTATTTCAATTAAAATACCGTCTATACGGGGTTATTGAATTATTAATAAACCCGAAAAGGTGATTCACTACCTTTTGAATATAAATTTTGTTCCCAAAAAGCAATAACGTTTACCTCGGGATAATAAATTTTGAGTTTAATTCTATTTTACCTGTTGAAATTATCTTCAATACAGTTAAAGTTGAATTTGCTCAAAATAAAGATTTGTTTTTATTGAATAATTAATCAAATTAATCTTCCCTCACAGCACCGGGATATTCAGGATATCCCAGAGATGTCCTGGGGATATCAATTTGTTTTCGGAAGTTTGGATATCCCTGGAATATCCTCTGGATATCTATGGACGTCCCTAAGATATCCCAGAGATATCCAAACTTCCGAAAACAAATCGATATCCCCAGGACGTCTCTGGGATATCCTGAATATCCCGGTGCTGTGAGGGTTTAACACATGGGTGATTCTCCATGAAACCAACAATTTGGTTATTGTTATTTTTATAATTTTTTTCAATAAAAATAAAAATCATAATGTAAATTTTAAGTACGATAGTCAAGAATGAAATATCTGTTACGGGCCGGACAAATTGTTTGAAATTTTTGTATTTTTTAAACAAAGTAACTGTTCACGCATCCATGTAGCATAATTAGTTGTCATAGTTTTGTTATGTTAACAAAATTGATAGTTGAACTGATAGAAATTGTTTTTTTTTTGTTTAATTCAGGATTTAAAAATCTACTTCAGGAAATTTATGCAGTAATTTATAATAATTTATAGAAATTTATGGCAATTTATAGAAATTTATGGTAATTTATACAGTCATTTATAAAAATTGTGAGGTAATTCATAATATTATTACAAAACATAATTGAAGATTAAAAAGACTAATGCAGGAAATTTATAGTAATTTATAAGTCAAAAAATGAAAACGAAAACATTCGGACAAAGTAACAAATTATATTTACTCCAACGTTTCGAAATCAAATCGATTTCCTCTTCAGGGAGTCAAAAAATAATAATTAAATAAACGAAGACTTAAAATTTAAACCCTGACGATGGAGTAGAGTCATAAATAAATAATCCATCTTAGAAACACATAAACAATAATAAATAAATAATAAATCACAATACAAAAAAATAAAAATCACAAAATAAAATGTATTGCAAACTGCAAAGTCAAATTTAAAATTATTATTATTTATTATTAATTTATTTATGATTATTTATTATTTATGACTCTACTCCATCGTTAGGGTTTAAATTTTAAGTCTTCGTTTATTTAATTATTATTTTTTGACTCCCTGAAGAGGAAATCGATTTGATTTCGAAACGTTGGAGTAAATAAAATTTGTTACTTTGTCCGAATGTTTTCGTTTTCATTTTTTGACTTATTTATGAAGTATCTCGGACGTTAAAGACTATTTAATTAATTAAGTAATTTATAAATTTTTGAGGTACCTAAATAAATTTTTTTGAGTAAATAAAAGAAACTTTTAAAAACTATTTTTTAATATTTATAGACATTTATAGAGTAATTTATGGAAATTTATGTTGTAATGTATGAAAATTTGTGGAAATATATGTTGTAATTTTATAAATTATTTTAAATCATTTATCGTAATTTATTAAAATAATTTGAATGAATATAAATTCTTAACAACTTTGAGAAATTAGTACGTTAATTTATGAAAATTTATAAAGTAATTAATGTCACAACTTACTAAAATGTAATAATTAATGTTTAAACAAGGTAACTTTTATTTGTTGAATTTTATTTGGAAAAAAATACAAAAATTGTTGTAATTATACACTTGTTTAAACTACAAGTTCAATGAATGACAAAAAAGACTTCACCATGACGCTGAGGCTTCACCATGGCGCAAAATTAATACTGTTTTTTTAAAATAAATTATTAGCAATTTTCAATCGGTTTCATAATCCTGTCTTTTATATTCACTGAAATAATACAACTATACATTATTTGCTAAAAAAATTATTTTTTTTTATTTATTATGAAAAATGTGAAGGCTTCACCATGACGATTCTGATGAGTTTTAAAAAATTCAAAATGGCGAATCCAATATGGGGAACATTTTTAAAACTTCATTAAAACTTGTTACTCAGGGATTTTCGGGGTCGCTGATTACAAATATGATATCATTTTTTCAAAATTCAAAATAGCCATTTAGGATTCGCTATTTTGAATTTGCAAAAACAGACACCAGATTTGTAATCAGCGACCTCAAAAATGTTTTTCGAAAGTATATATTTCTAGAAGTATTATACTAAAATTTTTAAAAAATCGGAGCAGTCTAACTGTACTTTTGTGCGACTTTTTTTTAATACTTCAGCGCGCTAATTTGCAACGGTCAATTTTATTTTTTCTAGACACGTAAAATACTAAACCAATTAGTTTTAATAATGCCTTTTAATTTTTAAATATTTTAATAGCAAATTTTAATAATAATTGAAAACGTTGTTAGTTAGCAAAAGTAAAATTTTAAGTATTCGGTGTTAGTTTTTTTGTTACCCCACTTGACGGTAGTGATTTTTCCATAATGGAAAAAAGTGCGGTCAACAAAAAGATTCATGGAGACGTCCATGTACAAAATCGAAAATTTCAGGGAGTGCTTCCTCAAGCTTCTAAATCAAATGAATGCTGTAGTAGTGCATCTGCAAAGAAGCTAAAAGAATCGAAAGATACAAGTTTCGATGTACGCATTGATGAAACTTCAAGGTATAGTATTATTCAGTTTCTCCTGGTTTTCTCAACGTTGTAGCAGTATGTGAATTGTAAAATGTGTGATAAAGATGTTTTATTCTCAAAATCTGGACAGCGAGGACTCGGTTATAAACTTTGCGTTACATGTGATTCTGGAAAAAAGTATATTAATTCGTGTCCGCTAATTTCGACTGGATATGAGATCAATCGTCGTATAGTGTTTGTTATGCGTTTTTAAACGAGCTAGTGAAGCTAAAAAGATTCTTACACAGGCAAGAAAAGCAACGGAAAGGACGAGATAAAGCCTTCACCAAAGAAAAAAGATGCAGCCAAAAAAGTTATAGTGAAGAAGAAAACGGCTGTCGTAAAAAAGCTCCTGTTGTCAAAACTCAAGATTTAACGGTGAAACTATTGAAAGAAATGTCAACAAACTATGGTTTAGCCATTCAAAGACACCCTCATTCTGTAAGCGAAATGCAGAAAGAGATCTGGGCGGGGTATTATCACAAAATTTCAACTGATCAAAATCCGCAGCATTCATACTGTTCCGAATCTTGGTGTAAATATAAACAAGCCGTTAGAGATAATACAGTTGAAAAATTCAAACATGCTCCTGATCTCGCTAAAGATGTTCAAGAGATTCTGAAACCGATCTACGAAGACTTGACTAAAAAAGAATTACTTAAAAGATGTATCGGTGGAAACACACAGAATAACAACGAATCTTTTAACAGTTGCGTTTGGTCGATGGCTTCTAAACACATTTTTAGCGAGAAAAAAGTTGTGGAGATTGCTTGTTAAACAGCTGCGTGTATATTTAACGAAGGTTTTCAACCAGTTCTGAAGATTTTGAAAGTAATGGGAGTCAAAATCGGTCCGACCGCCGTAGAGTTCATCGCCAAACGTGGCAGCGAACGTATACGAATCGCTAACCGCCGCAGCACTGATGCCTCCAAAGAAGCCAGAACGAAACGAAGAAATGCTATTTTGAACGAAAACGAACTTTATGAAGAAACTGAAGGTATAATGTACGGTGCAGGCATCGCTGATTAAGCACAGGTAAGTCTTTTACGAATTTTCATTAACCTTTTAATGCCCACTGGTTTTGAATTAACAATTTTTTAAAAGTTTATTCACTATATTGAATGCGCCATTTTGAATTTTTTAAAACTGACATCAGATTCATAATCAGCGACCCAAAAAACCCCCGGATACCAAGTTTTATAAAAATCCAACATTTTTTTAAAAATGTCATCCGCCATATTGGATCCACCATTTTAAATGTTTTAAAACTACTATCAGATTCGTATTCAGCGACCTAAGAAACCCCCAGATACAAAGTGTCATAAAAATACAACATTTTTTAAAATTTAGTCCGCCATATTGAATCCGCCATTTTTAATTTTTTAAAACTGATGTTAGATTCGTAATTTCTTAAAATTCTAACATTTTTTAAAAAAGTCATCCGCCATATTGGATCCGATATTTTAAATTTTGAAAAACTGACTTCGAATTCGGAATTATCGACCACAAAAGCCATATATACAAATTATAATGTATTTTTGAAATAAATTTAAATATAAAAAACGATAATTCTCTTCTTGAAAACAATCGGGCGTTAAAAGTATAGCAAAAACTTCAAACGCATATTTCTCAAAACAACGTTTTTTGACCGCTTGTTGATAATATCTCCTAAACTACTGAACCGATCCTTACCAAACTTATACCACATATTCTTTGGGACCATAGCTCTAGCGCATATCGAGGGATTTTCAAATTGAAAAAATCAAAATATTTTTTTTTGCACTTTAAGTGTATTCAAGATGTGTAATACTTCACATGAAAATATTTATAATATAAACCTATTAAATAAAATAATGAAAATAGCCTTTTTTAGCGTGTCTAAAGTTGGTAGACCCCTCGCACTTCGAGCGAGTCTCGTCTCGAAAAACCGAGAATCTCGCGAGAAAAACAATGAAAACAATTGAATGTAATGTTTTCATCTCTTTTCTTTTATGAAAGGACAGAGTCTCGTCGTGCATCACTACCCCTTAAAGTATCATTAAATTAATTAAAAATGCATATTTCGACGTATTAGACCCTGTAGATCAAGAAAAAAGAATAAAAAAATTTTTGATACTTTCTTCAAAATTAGTTAATTACGATTATCTTGGAATCTAGAACCGACAAAGTGGTCCTTTTTCACGCAGACGTCCACATATGTAAGAAATACATAATCTTACATTATAATATAAAAGCGTTTCTCCGTTATTACTGAATCAGTGAGTTTCTCAAGGTCATTAAATATAACGACCCCACTAGGGGCCATTACGTTACATCAAAATTTATGTTAAATTCGACCTACAGTTCAAGAGACATTCAAATTTATTTAATGGAGTATTTACATTACGTCAAAATTTAGGTTAAATTTGATCAATTTCTTGAGTTACGGAACATAATTAAATTTAAAAATATGGTTTTAATTGATTGATTTGTAAGTAATTAAAAATATAATAAAAAAATAAATTTCAATTCAACAATTTTCAAAAAAAAGATATTATTGAGTAAAAATTTTATCAAGAAACAAAACGAAAGTGCTTGCAGTTGACAAAAGTGAAGGGGGTACAGGGAAAAAATTTATTCAGGGAACATTCCTGAATTAGTTCAAAAACGGTGTATATGAGAAAAAGTTGCTAAGATTTACGGATCAACTAGTGTTAAAATATCATGTACACATTTCAAGAAAGAATAAGTAAATTTTTGTGAAAATTCGTTAATAACTCGAGAGAGACTCTAAAGTAATAAATTAAATTTTTCTAATACTGTAGCCAGTAGAAACTATAAGGTAAATCTAACAATCTCTTGTCATGTTCAGTGAAACTACAGGGACCGTGCGACAACAACTCAGGTTAAGTTCGGAAAAATTTCTGGGTGCATTCAAGAAAGAAAAATATAGAGATTTGAAGAGAAGCAAAGCACTTCATTCATTAACGGCTAGGATATTTCACTACTTTTGGATTGCTTTGTTTTGTAAACAACAAAATAAATTTAAAAAATGATTTGTTTCTAAAAAGAAGAACATTTTTTTAAATATCAAAGTCAGTTTTTAAAGAAGATTTTATTACGAAATATTTTGATTTGAATTTTCAATTTAATTTACCTATAATTAGGTACTAAAAAATATAGATAATCGAAATTAATTATGATTACAAGTAGATTACAATAAATGATTATGATTAAAACAATAATAATTATTATATTATATATATCTTGAGTACAAATTATATTGTCATAAATCCACATTTTACAAACACACTTTTTAAATGTAAAATTTTTAAATAGATTAAAATTCAATTTAGAATAAATGGTAATATGATTTTATCACTCGTTCGTATTAGTTATTATAAAAATAAAAATTTAACGATCCTTATGAGTCAATTATTGACTCGTAAGGATCGTTAAATTTTTATTTTTATAATAACTAAATTTAGAAGAAATTCAAACTTACGTTTGAATGACAAACCGGAAATTTTTAAACTGAATTAAAAAAGTTTTTATTATTTTAATTTGTTTTTAAAAAATCGCTTTTTATTTTAATTTTTATATAGATATTTATACTGTTCTATAAATTTGAATTAGTTACAAATAATTAATTGGATTGTGAAAACTCAGACACTGATTCAAATATAGCATGTAAATAAATTTAAAAAAAAGTTATTGTCTTAATACAAATTTTGTGAAAGTTTACTGAAAACAATTAAATTTATTGAAAAATTTTATTAAAAACTTTTTTACAAATCGAATTTTCAAAGTATTTTAACTCAATAATTCTAATGTATTTATGTTTGTTAGTGCTAATATTAATAATTAAAATTTTTATTGGTTGATTAAAAAAATTTACACACTCAAATTTTTTTAACAAAATTGAATTTTCGCAAAGTTTTTATAAAAATTCTGAAAAATAAGATTTTTAAAATTTTTCAATTCTATTGTTTAAAAATAATTGAAATTTTATGAACAAATAATATATTTTGAAAACTATCAGTACCTAACTGATAAATGTTGTACCTGAAACTCATTATAATTTAAACTTGTTGAATATATTCTGCGCGAAGTGACCGTTGCACACTCCAATTTCTGCTATATTTTGTTAATATTTAAATTTTATTCCTAATTTAAATTCTTCCTTTTGAGGTCAGGAATAATACTAAAATGTTTTCAAGTATTTCACTGAAAGAAAAAGAATTATTGTCGACTTTTTCTCATATTCACCGTTCTTGAACTAATTCAGGAATGTTTTCTCAATAAATATTTTTCGTGTACAAAATAGATAAAAATGTTCTTGTGATGGAGGATCCCTTCTACCATTTTCGAATCTAATTTCTTTATTCATAACTTTTAGAAAAAAAAATTATTTCTGATTAAAAATTTTCTTAATAAAGTAAAATAAATCGATTGCAGTTGACAGAAAATGGAGGGGGCAGAATTTTGCTTTGAGTAGGGGTTCAAAAAGTACAAAATCCCTGCATGGTGGAGGGTCGCTTCTCCCAGTCCTATAACTTAGTATTATCCCCCTTCATCCATAAAAAAAGAAATTATCGGTATTAAAAAAATTTTGTTAAGAAAATAAATTCAATTTTCGCCAATAACGCAATGGTTAAAAAGAAGAAGAAGAAGAGAAAATACAGTTACGTTAAAAACAATATCTCTATTTTTAGCACGATTTAAATTATACATGTAGTAAACCCAATGCCCCAGTAACGGTTTTTATTTCGGGTAATTTTTTTCCTTCCCAAAAACCGCTACTTATGAATAAATTTTTCTTCCTAAAGATGAATTAGCAATTCAAATAATTAGATATGTCAATGTTAAAAAGAAACAGAACCGCATTTTTTCTTTTTTTAGACAACAGAAAAAGACGTTGATTTAAAGAATCGTTAAAGAGGTATTCTGTTATACACGTTCGTGTGCCATAACAGTGGACAAGTTTTATGACCCTTTACTGCGGGAGCATCAAGGCAATATAATGATGGACGGTAATACATACAAAGCGATGTATTTTGACCTAAATTCATCACTTAATGATTTGTGTCCGTTGGGCGGTTAAGAGAGAGAGAGAGACCTTGACCGTGGATCGTTTCACTGTCGATAGCGTTGTGTTTCAGTGTATATATATATATATATATATATGTGTGTGTGTCGTAGGCAAGTAGAGAAACTAGGCAAGTAGCTTAATGCCTAGGAATTAAGCTAAATTTTGGCAAATAGAAAAATGGACATGTGGAAGATGTGTATTCTTCTATTTGCCTAGAGTCAATCAGTAATTAAGCTTATTTCCTCGTTATTAAGCTACTTGCCTAAACGGCCTCCGGCAAATAGAAAATTTCACGTGTATTATGAAGCAGAGTATAAGCATCGATTTAAAAACAAGTTTTGTAAACATTATTTATTAATTGTCAACGTTAATTAGAATTGTGTTTCATTTAATTTGAATTGTATAATATTGAACATGAAAATTAGTTTCTTGCTATCTGCTTTGAGTAACAGTTGATTTAATTTTTATTATTAATTAAAATTATCAGTGATTAAATTATTTTTAAATTAAAATTTTATTATTAATTAAAACATTTAAATTTTAAACTATTAAAAGTCATTTTATAACATAATTTTATAATTACATTTAATTTTTTATTAAAGGCTGGTTTCCAAGAACCGATATTAAAAAATCTGGAACTGTTAAGATTGGACTTGGTGATGTTAACAAAGATAAAATTTCAACTTTGAGAGAGGCAGCATCTCGGCAGTCCATGTGCGGAGGACAAGGTTACAAAAAGTGTAATTGCAAAGCAGCTTCCAACCAATGTCAAAATAATCGGTGTTCCTGTTTTAAATTAAAATGCAATTCTCGCTGTCACCAATCTACATCTTGTTGCAACAAATGAAACAAAATTCTAATTAACGTTGACAATTAATAAATAATGTTTACAAAACTTGTTTTTAAATCGATGCTTATACTCTGCTTCATAATACACGTGAAATTTTCTATTTGCCGGAGGCCGTTTAGGCAAGTAGCTTAATAACGAGGAAATAAGCTTAATTACTCTAGGCAAATAGAAGAATACACATCTTCCACATGTCCATTTTTCTATTTGCCAAAATTTAGCTTAATTCCTAGGCATTCAGCTACTTGCCTAGTTTCTCTACTTGCCTACGACATATATATATATATATATAGATATATATATATATATATATATATATATATATATATATATATATGAGGCATTCCATGTGAAGTGACCCAGGTGTCTTACGGTGTAATGCAAATTTCAATAATTTTTTACTCTTAAACTATTAAACATGAAAATTTGGCAAGGTACATTTTGGAAAGGTTTTTTCATGCTCTTTCGATTGAAAATAGGCATTTAAAAAAAAAAAATTTTTTGGCCCAAAAAAAACCAAAATTAAAAATAAATTTTATTTCTTTTGAAAAATGGCAGCTTTTTTTTTTTTTTTTTTTTTTTAAACGAAAGCTGAGGTTTTTTCCTAAAAGGACATATAAATGAAAAAGTGGGACAAGAATGTTTAAACATTGAAAAACAGAGGTTTCTACTCACCGGAGCGCTCTAAACCCGGTTTTTACGAGAAAATTCATTTTTTCAATGTTTAAACATTCTTGTCCCACTTTTTCATTTATATGTCCTTTTAGGAAAAAACCTCAGCTTTCGTTTAAAAAAGAAAAAAAAAAAAAAAGCTGCCCTTTTTCCAAAAAAATAAAATTTATTTTTAATTTTGGTTTTTTTTGGGCCAAAAAATTTTTTTTTTTAAATGCCTATTTTCAATCGAAAGAGCATGAAAAAACCTTTCCAAAATGTACCTTGCCAAATTTTCATGTTTAATAGTTTAAGAGTAAAAAATTATTGAAATAAGCATTGTACTGAAAATCCCAAAAATTGAACCCCCTCCCCCTCGGAAAATATTGGACTAGGTAAAAAAATATTTTCACGAAAAATTTATATCTATTAGTACTACAAAAGCCCCAAGTTTTGCTACGATTGGAGAAAATTTTTTTCCACCTGGATCACTTGACATGGAATGCCTCATATATATATCCACGTGAGATTTTAGTCTACCTCTTAAAATCGGCCAAAAAAATTTTTTTTCTATTCTGTATCGAAAAAAATAGATACGTATTTTTTTATTTTTGTTTAATTGTCCAAATTTTCAAGTCAAGGTGAAGGTCTCAATTATGGAATGCTTTTTAAGCTAACTAAAATTCTATGATAAATTTCTTGGAATTACCCAGTGTGCACGTACTGTAACTGTTCTAGACCAAAAAAAGAACAGTGTTCTAGAACAAATGTTACAATTTTATTATAGAACCGTTCTAGAACTTTGTTCTAGATTTGTTCTAGAACAGTTGTTCTGTATCTGTTCTATAACAGACATGTAACATTTGTTCTAAATAAGTTATAGAATTTTGAAGTAACATTATTCCTACAGTGTTCTAGAACACTGTTACAAAAACTTAATGTAACTGTTCTTTCACTATAATCTCGTGTTTATTTTCACTTCACGGAAAGATGTTATTATTAAATTTTATAAAAGTATTTTACAAGTGCAGGACAAACTGCTACAAAGGAAAATTTTGCTTTCAACAAAACTTACACAGAAAAACTTAATTTAAGATCGGTCTTAAATTCATCACTGTCTGCTATAATGTTAAAGGATACAAAAATGTTGTATCTTAATTTAAGGCTGCTTTCCTGCTTTAAAATAAGACTTTCTTTTTACTGTGAAACTTTAACAAAACGTACCTATATAAAATTTAGTAAAGTTATATTAAAATTTGTTAAAAGTTTTCGATATTTGATATAATTTTACTAAATATAGTATAATTTTTATCAAAGTTTAATACTTCTAATATAATAACTTTCTTTCCGTGTAGAATGCAGCCGCGTTTTTGCATAAATTACAAAAAATCTATTGAATTTAGATACTTAGAAAGACTGGTATCGATGATTCGTGAAAAATTAAATAATTTTTCACTGTCAGCTTGCATAAATTTTCAAAATTTTAAAAAACATTATTCACCAACAATAACATCAAATATTTAATTAATTTATTATCAATTATTAATTAATAGATATATAATAAAAATACAATAATAAATTATTATTATTAACTAATTAATTAAAATTTGTTATTATTTGTAGCATAATTATATATTATTCTTTGTAATAAAAAAATTTATATGTATATATATATATATATATATATATATATATATATATATATATATATATATATATATATGGGCCTTACAAATTGTTAATTTAGTGCAAGATTCTTACAAAAAAATTTGAAAAAAATTGATTGATAGATACATTGTTGAAAATGAAATTTTATTTTAAAAATTTTAAAATCTTATCGTAAATTATTTTAAAAATTTTTTAAAATATTTTTATTAAAAACTACGTGTTAAAACAAAACTTTTCATTATAAAAACGTCCAATTTGATCAATTTTTGACCGAGTTATAAGCATATAAAAAAAATTTACTTAAAAAATGTCATTTTTCATAAATCTGTATCTCCTGAACCACTTTATGAAAAAATTTGAAATTTGAATTTGAAATCCATCACCCTCAGTTTTTTTTTAAATCGACAAAACTACCCTTAAATTCAAATTTTAAAGTAAAAAAAATTGAATAACAGATTTCTCTCTAAAACAAAACAATAAATTTATCTACTTTTGCTACAACAACTCAGAAACAATGTCAACATTGCTTAAATACCCTTTGTTTTTTATTAAATCGAAAAAACTACCCCTAAAGTGTAAAAATTCAAAATTATAATAGAAAAACCCACATTGTTTTTCAAAACAGAACAAGAAATTTATGTACTTCTCTTTCAAAATTTCAAAATCAATATCAAAATTATTTTATCAACCCCTGTGTTTTTAAATTGAAAAAACCACCCCTAATATGTAAAAATTCAAAATGTACAATAAAAAAAATTAAAAACCACATTGTTTTTTTAAAATAGAACAATAAATTTATGTACTTCTCTTTCGACAACTCAAAAGCAATGTCAAAATTGCTCCATCACCCTCTGTTTTTTTTAAATTGAAAAACCTACCCTTAAATTCACAAAATAAAAGTTTAATCTGAAAAAATTAAAAACCACATTGTTTTTTAAAATAGAACAATAAATTTATGTACTTCTCTTTCGACAACTCAAAAGCAATGTCAAAATAGTTCCATCACCCTCTGTTTTTTTTAAATTGAAAAACCAACCCTTAAATTCACAAAATAAAAGTTTAAAGTAAAAAAATTGAAAACCACATTGTTTTTTAAAATAGAACAATAAATTTATGTACTTCTCTTTCGACAACTCAAAAACAATGTCAAAATTGCTTCATCACCCTCTGTTTTTTCAAATTGAAATAACTACCCCTAATATGTACACTGAAAGAAAATGTATATTAAATTAAAAGTATTTTACAATTTGAGGAAAAAGTGCAACAAACCGAAATTTTAATATAAAAAAGACTAAACTTTAAAAAAATATATGTAGAATTTAGTCAAGTTATATTAAAATATTTAAAATTGAATTTAAATTCTTCATATTTGATATCATTATACTAAATTCGATATAATCTTTTTTAAAGTTTAATATTTTTATATCAATTTATCGGTTTGTTGCACTTTTTCCCCAAATTGTAAAATACTTTTACAAAATTTAATACACATTTTCTTTCAGTGTACATATTAGAGGTAGTTATTTCAATTTGAAAAAACAAAGGGTGATTGCGCAATTTAGATAATGCTTTTGAGTTGTTAAAAAAGAAGTACATAAATTTATTGTTCTAGTTTGGAAAACAATGTGGTTTT
Organism: Leptopilina drosophilae; assembly: GCA_032873175.1. Lineage (NCBI taxonomy): Eukaryota > Metazoa > Arthropoda > Insecta > Hymenoptera > Figitidae > Leptopilina > Leptopilina drosophilae. The sequence continues at coordinate 46,214,488 of CM065478.1, forward strand.
TAATTTTTTTACTTTAAACTTTTATTTTGTGAATTTAAGGGTTGGTTTTTCAATTTAAAAAAAACAGAGGGTGATGGAGCAATTTTAACATTGCTTTTGAGTTGTCGAAAGAGAAGTACATAAATTTATTGTTCTATTTTAAAAAACAATGTGGTTTTTAATTTTTTCAGATTAAACTTTTATTTTGTAAATTTAAGGGTAGGTATTTAAATTTAAAAAAAACAGAGGGTGATGAAGCAATTTTGACAATGCTTTTGAGTTGTTAAAAGAGAAACACATAAATTTATTGTTCTATTTTAAAAAACAATGTGGTTTTTCATTTTTTTAGTTTAAATTTTTATTTTGTGAATTTAAGTGTAGTTTTGTCGATTTAAAAAAAAACTGAGGGTGATGGAGCAATTCTGACTTCAGATTCGTTTTCAGCGGGCAAAATTACTAGAAGATATGTATGTCTGGTTCAATGAACAGACAACTTTTTTTGTGTGCCTGTGTAATAAATATATTGACAAACTTAAAAATTGTCTTCAAAATTTTTTAAAGAAAAATTTGTATTCTTTGACCTAAACTATAAAATAAGAATAATATTAAGATCCAAAAACTGACTTCTAACAAATGAAATAAATTTTTTTACAAAAAGAGAGAATTTAAAGAAAATTAAAAAAGTTTTTCAAAAATTTAGAAATTTTTAAAAGTTAAAAAAATAGAAAACTTTTATGTATTTTACTAATTCAATCAGTAACTTTCTATTAATTACCTGTAACTTAATTGTGGTAATAGTAATTAGTAAAATTCTACAAATAATTATTGTCAAATTTTACCGATTTAAAGTTAGAGAGTAAAACTTTCAGTTCAATATTGTCTCAATCTTGCCATGTGACATTTAAATATTACTTCAAATTACACATGAACAATTACTGATACATAATTTTTAAGTAAATTTTGAAACATATTCATAACCTATAATCTAACAAGAAGTTCTAGCTATAACCAAGCTAGGCCCAGGTTAAGGTATATTCCAAGCTAGGACCATTATAGGCCCAATAATCAAAATTGGCAAACCTTGGCGATTTCCACACGGGAATTTTAAAAAAGTTTGTAATTTTACGTAAAATTAGGAAATTTTTTTATCCTTCAAGCGCCATTTTAAATTCAAAATAAAAAAAAATTAAAATTAAAAATGGATATTTTTCAAGTACAACTATCGGGAACACGTTTCTTATACTTTTTGTTCTATGTAAAAAATGTTATGGCGGAGAAAAAAATGCTTTAAAAAAAAATTGCATTAAAAAAACTTGACATTTTTAAGTATTTTTGGAAAAAAGAAGGGTTTAATATCATTTTTCGAAAATTTTGACAACGCCATTCGAAAGAGCGACTCCAAAAATAGTAGGATATGGACTTTTACACAATTTTATGTCTTCTTTCTACTAATTGTAGGCGTTTGAAGTTCATGTTGAAAAGCAGCACATATCGTCGTTAAAGGGTTAATAACACAGGTCAACAAAAAAAGTCTTACATTTTTATGAGATATTATAGTATCCATTAAAGACGCTGAACACGATCCCTGGTCACAAAATTGGCCATCACGTCAGGATTTTGAGAAAAGTGGGGGTAAAGATCCCAAAAAACGTGTTTTTGAGGGTTTTCAAAATTTTGTATTCTAAACCTGACGCACCTGAAACTTCTACATAGACTTAAATTGAAGCTTGAATTGTCCACTACAAGACCCATATCCGTAAAACCAAAAAAGATTAAAATTTTTTCAAAAAATGGGGTTGAAGTTACTAAAAAGGTGTTTTTTGGGTTGCTTTAATGGACTTTTAAAATTGTTTTGGATTCGCTTGAAAATTGTTACTTGGGGGTTTTTGAGGTCGCTGATTACTAATCCGATATCACTTTTCGAAAATTCAAAATGTCGGATCTAAAATGGCGGATGTCAAAATTTATAATTGATCGGATTCGCTTGAAAATTGGTACTTAGCGACCCTACAAATCACATTTTTGGTAACTTCAACCCCATGTTTTTAAAAAACTTTTAGTTTTTTTGGTTTTACGGATATGGGTCTTGTAGTGGACAATTCAAGCTTCAATTTAAGTCTATGTAGAAGTTTCTGGCGCGTCATCATAAAAAAGTAAGTCTTTTTTTGTTGACCTGTGTTATTAATAATTTTAGCTCAAAAGCCCTATTGTTTGCTATATTATATGGATATAAAAATTTAAAAATTCGAAATAAATAGATCCCATCGTTTGCCCACAATCAGACAACGCTTAAATCGTACTAGTACGCTGATACACGAGTATGGCGTATAAGTCGTACTGGTACTGTACCCGCCATCTACCTTCGCACGGTACCAGGTACTGTACTGTCATACCAGTATGATATACTCGTATAATACGAGTACGATAATATTGTATGGTGTACTAAAGGTTTTTGTAATTTAGTTCATCGTAAGGTTACTGTATTTGTTCTATACTAGTACCGCATGTAAAGCCTTTTATATCCCTCCCCCTATTGTGCCTTAGTTTGTATTAAGTATTTACTACTTCAATTTAATATTTTATGATAAATTTTCTGAAAGAATCATTACTAAGATCAATTTAACTTTGAAGTAATCTATTTTTATTAAAAGAGTTCTTTTTTGTACCTGAAAGATATTTATTACATGTAAATCATGTAACTTGTAATCACATTTACTTATATTAGAATAATCAGTGTTTTGAAGTATTTTAATTAAATAATTCTGGAGGTGGTAGCGATTCTACGCAAATAAACCCTACAAAATAAAATTCTACACAATTAACTCTACACCAGGAAATTGTACACAATACATTTAATAAATTTGATTAATTCTACGTAAATAAATTCTACAGAAAAAAGTCCTACACATTAGAATTAAATAGAACAAAATATATCATTAAAATCTTTAAATTCTACACGATTAAATACTACATCAGAAAATTTGACACAGTTTATTTTAATTAAAATAAAATTCTAATAATAATTTTTTTATTTTAAATTATAATTCTACGCAGTCAAATTGTACACCAGAAAACTCTACACATTTGAAAAATATTGATTAAATTAACTTTTAAAAAATTCTAAATAAATAAATTCTACATATAAATATTCTACACAATAATAATACTAAATAAAATGTAGCTTTAAATAAAATTTATTTAATTTTGCACGGTTAAATACTACATTAAAAAATTCTACACAATGTATTTTTAAACGAAGAAAAATACGAATTATTTTTTCAATTTAATTTTTAATTCTCCACACTTAAATTGGACCCCAGAAAACTCTACACATTGGAAAAATATTGATTAAATTAAGTTTAAAAAAATTCTAAATAAAGAAATTCTACAAATAAATACTCTACACATTAGAACTAAATAAAATGTAACTTTAAATAAAATTTATTTAATTTTGCACGGTTAAATACTACATAAAAAAATTCTACGCAATATAACGAAAAAAATAACAATTATTTTTTAAATTAAATTTTTAATATTCTGCACAGTTAAATTGAAAACCAAAAAACTTGACACAATGAAATAATTTTTTTAAGAAATTTTAAAACTAGTCAAATATATTCTTCAAAAAAAACTCTACACATTAAAATAAAATAAATATAAAGTTTTTAATCTAATTTGTTTAATTCTACACACTTAAATTCTATATCAGAAAATTGTACACAAATTATTTTTAAGCAAGGAAAAATATTTTCTTTATTTTTATAATTTAATTTTTAACCCTATACATTTTAATTCAACTCTGGAAAACTCTACACAAATGAGCTTTAAAGTCTTTGCATATTATTTTTAGATAAGATGAAATTATTTTTTTAACTCTACGCAATTAAATTAAACACAAAGAAACTCTACAAATGAATTCATTTAATTAATAACAATAATAATATATAATAATAATATTATATAATATATAATAATATAATAATAATATAATATAATATATAATAATATATTTGTTGCCAAAAATTTTTGTGTTCAGTTTTATTTTGTAGAGTTTTTTAGAGTTGAATTAAAATGTATAGGGTTAAAAATTAAATTAAAAAAATAAAGAAAATATTTTTCCTTGCTTAAAAATAATTTGTGTACAATTTTCTGATATAGAATTTAAGTGTGTAGAATTAAACAAATTAGATTAAAAACTTTATATTTATTTTATTTTAATGTGTAGAGTTTTTTTTGAAGAATATATTTGACTAGTTTTAAAATTTCTTAAAAAAATTATTTCATTGTGTCAAGTTTTTTGGTTTTCAATTTAACTGTGCAGAATATTAAAAATTTAATTTAAAAAATAATTGTTATTTTTTTCGTTATATTGCGTAGAATTTTTTTATGTAGTATTTAACCGTGCAAAATTAAATAAATTTTATTTAAAGTTACATTTTATTTAGTTCTAATGTGTAGAGTATTTATTTGTAGAATTTCTTTATTTAGAATTTTTTTAAACTTAATTTAATCAATATTTTTCCAATGTGTAGAGTTTTCTGGGGTCCAATTTAAGTGTGGAGAATTAAAAATTAAATTGAAAAAATAATTCGTATTTTTCTTCGTTTAAAAATACATTGTGTAGAATTTTTTAATGTAGTATTTAACCGTGCAAAATTAAATAAATTTTATTTAAAGTTACATTTTATTTAGTATTATTATTGTCTAGAATATTTATTTGTAGAATTTATTTATTTAGAATTTTTTAAAAGTTAATTTAATCAATATTTTTCAAATGTGTAGAGTTTTCTGGTGTACAATTTGACTGCGTAGAATTATAATTTAAAATAAAAAAAATTTTATTAGAATTTTATTTTAATTAAAATAAACTGTGTCAAATTTTCTGATGTAGTATTTAATCGTGTAGAATTAAAAGATTTTAATGATATATTATGTTATATTTAATTCTAATGTGTAGGACTGTTTTCTGTAGAATTTATTTACGTAGAATTAATCAAATTTATTAAATGTATTTTGTACGATTTCCTGGTGTAGAGTTAATTGTGTAGAATTTTATTTTGTAGGGTTTATTTGCGTAGAATCGCTACCACCCCATAATTTTGCTGTGGTTTTGCTTTGTTAATTTTTAAACATTCTTTAAAATAATTATGAATAATTACCATTTATAATCTAAAAGTACTTTAATGTAAGGAAAATACTTTAGACGTTCTAACCTATAAACAATGACACATGTTTATGTAATATATAAGAAAAATTATAAAAAAAATTGTGTAAAGTACAAAACAGTTGAAAATTAAGAAGTTGTTCATTGTTGTAGTAGTAATTAGAATACGCTTACGATAAAAATAAGCATGATGACCAAACAAAACCACATATGTAATAGTTATACACTTATTACATATGAATTATTAGAAACTAAACCACTGATTTCTAGTTTAAATGTAAAGACACATGTTACAAAGATAAAAACTTTTGGATTGCATCCTAAAAGTCAGCTTTTCCACAAAAAATCATTGCTCCCTGTGCACTGGATGCATATATCATTGACAACTGTGAAGTAAATTAGGTTATGTTTGCATCACCACGCAGAGTATGATGTACCGATATCGTACTTGTATCGTACGAATATGCTGTATTTTAATAAATGACAGTATAACGTAATGGTATTATACTAACCTCATACTTTTATGGAGTACTTATATTTTATAATTATTGTCGTACGACATACCGTCGTTATACTGGTGCCGTACCAATACGTACATACTTAATTATTTCGTACTGGTACAATACGAGCATAATCTCAGTACGCCGTACTGGAAAATGACTATCAGTACGCTTGGCTATATGGGTATATATATAAATATATAAATATAAATATATATTATTTATATTTATAATATTTATATTTATAAATATAAATATAAATATATATATATATATATATATATATATATATATATATATATATATATATATATATATATATATATATATATATATATATAATAAGTAAATTAATAAGTAAATAAGTAAATATTATATAATAAATATAATATAATGTATATATATATATATATATATATATATAAATTGAAAATTTTTTAATATATACATTATCAATAGAGATGCTATTTAATAAATTTATTTAAGTATAAATAAACAAGTAAAATGTCTTCTGTGCGAGCGAGGACAACGACGCTACTATACATTAGATTGGAATATTTTCATTTGGAGAGGAAGACTTTAGAGGATATTAGAATAGAATTTTTTCTCTAACTATGAGATTATTTTTTTGTGCACGAAATTAGAAGAATTAATCAATTTTTTCAAAATGTCTTAGAAGATAAATCTCTTAAAAATATAAAATAATATTTATTTACATATCAGTCAACGCAAAATTTAATAGGGTTTCAAACATTATATTTTTAAACATATTTTTCGTTTAAACCAAAACAGAAAATACATTATAATTAAATATCAATATAATTTTAAAAAAGTTTAATAATAGATAATATATAAATAATTAATATATATTAATAAAGGTGTCCAGCGGTCAGGGAAATCAGGGTATGTCAGGAAATTTTAATAAAAAACTTTGTGAAAATGATTTTAATTTTATCTCATGGAAACGCTGTTTTTAAAGTCGTTTTTTAATAAACAAAGAATGTCTGACACAAAATCAATTGGAAAAAAGCAGTATTTTAATTTAAGTATGATAATTAAATTATTTTATTTTTTAGATTTTATGTGTGTAATATTTTGTTTACAACAGAAGAAAGTTTATAATGATGATAAATAAAGTGTTTAAGTTCACCATCATAAAATTACGTTAATATTTACCAGCTCATATAATTTTTTTTGTTAATGATTTGTTTTAAAGAAGGGAGAAGGAAGGGCAGGGAAGAGTCAAAGAAAAGTCAGGCAATTTTTTTCTAAGTACCTCCAGGACACCCTGAATTAATTATAAAATAAATTATATGTATTTTATAAGTAAATAAAATTTATTTTTGAATAAACACTAAAAACCGTTTCGAAATTTTAGTTTCGTTTTAGTTCCTGACTTTCAGTTTCCGTCATTTTTAACTAATTTTCAGTTTAAATCCACTGATTCTGATAAAGAGAGTAAATTTAATTAATATAAAGCATAATTTTTTATTATTTTGTTCGTATTACTTCATATAATGAATGTTTCTTATAATAAACAAAAAATGATAATTTATTTTATATAAATATGTCTATTTTTGATAAATTATGATTAATTATTTGATTTTTTAATTATGTTTTGAAAATTAATTTTTCATCGACAAACTGTAAACAACGTTGGCGGGCGCAATTGACGTCTAGTGTTATATGTATAATACTGCTTAGGAATTAAAGTCAGTCAAAAGATGGGTAGCCACCATGGGGTCCTTTACCCTACTAATTGTTTAAATTTTTATTTTATTAGGATTATTTTAAAAAGTGAAAGTTAAATTTTAAAAAATATAAAATTTCAATTTTTTGTGTATCGATTCGCTTTCGTTCCAGAAATACAATTTTTACAAGATTTAATGCAAATTTTAATAAAGAAAAAAGTTATTTCATGAAATAAAAAGTTCAATTTTTCTAATATTAAAAAAATAATAATAAAAATTTTTGTTTAAATATTTTAAAAAATCCTTCCCTCCGATTCTAGATATGTGTGACCGTAATACATCTACAAAATTTTATCAAAATACGTCAAAACGTGTAAGAGAAAATTTGTCCATAATAATTGATGATATATTCACACACGCACATACATCACTACAAGGCTTCCTTTGAAAGGAAGTACAAACATAGATACTTTGTTAATCTGATATTAATCTCCTTAGAAATTTAGAAAATCGTCTTCAAATTATAACGCCTTTTTCGCATTTTTGACGCTTCTGTCACTTTTATGCCCGACACCATTTCAGACGCCCTGCCGCTTAAGTGGTTTATGATTCATGTTATATAATGTTATTTTGTTTTATGTTATGTTATATTTATGCGAACACAATATAATTAGAATAGCAATTTATTAAAATTAAAGTATTATTAATAGGGGAGACTATAGCTAAATTTTTAACTGTCAAAACACTTGAAATTAATTATCTTTTGAACTGAAAAAATCCCCCAAAAAGGGACGAAGCATTTTAAAATATCAGAAACATTTTTTATAAAAGTTGTTAAGAACAAGTTGCCCTAGAGTATTGACGTAGGGTAAGTGCACTTGTTTCTGCGTCATTCATTAATTGTTTATTTTATATGATACATTTTCAGTCAACTGGTTGATTTTTCTATACATCTACGAAGAACTTTTTTCAGTTTTTCCATCTCTTAAAACAGTAGTATACTTAAAATAGCTTGTTTCTTAAACCTCGCTTAACTACAGTGGTGTTTACATTTACTCCGAATTTGAGAAAAATTTCAAAATCTCGGGGTTAATGTAAACAGTCAGTTTTATGCGATTTAGGTGCATCAATATTTTTTTGTACTCAATAAATTTTTTCTAGAGAAGTAAAGTAACAAGTTCATGCAAAAAAATCCGTCTATTTTACGTTTTAACAAAAAAACTAATGTTTTTGGTGAAACATAAATACCCTATAGAAAACAAATAATAAAATAAATAAAATATCATAAATATCAAAAATAAGAGAAGAAAAGAGAAATAATAAAATGGTGGGTTAGCCATAAAAATGTGGAAAAGTGAAAAGACTATATAAAGCTACATCTGCTCTTTTTCTAAGTAGTGAACGGGTGAAAAAGCGATTGAGAGCAAAAAAGACATTTTCTACTTATCACAGATTCGTGGTACGTAAATGTATATCCGGATGTCCATCAAATTAAGAAAAGAAAAAATCAAACAAGCCAACGCGCGCCCAAATGTACTGTTAAACTTTTATTCTTTAATTTATAAACTTCACTCGACCATTTCGTGATCCCTATTGAAGAATGAAAATGCGGTCCAGCGGATTAGCGCCTTTGTTCAGCGAACATTTCTTCTCACAGACATAATATTTTTCGAGTGTACTCTTTTTTGCATGTTTAACATAGTTCTCAAAGGCCCACGCTTGACAGCTGAATAGTTTAGATTCGATACACCTAATTGCCAATTAATAAGACATTTTACTCTTTTACGCAGAATGGAGATTTCGTGCGCATAATAATATGGATGTCTGGTTTGCAGTTTTCGTTAGTGACCCGCGGTCAAACTCATTTATGAAACAGATGTACATTTTGACACATTCTCACAATTTAAATATGTCATTGTATCGAATTTCTCTCTCTATCTCTCTCTCTCTTTTTTCTCTCTTATTGTAAATTTCTTTTCCGCCCAATGAAATATTTCCGTATTAGTACCAATGTTGACAATTGGCGAGGTACCACACCAGCCTTGTTTGTTGCTTTCCGACCACTAGCATGTCGAAAATAGCGCGGTAATGGCTGCAACAATGTATCAGTACAGCACTATTTGTCGAGGCACGGCTAAACTACTGCCGAACAATCGTCTGAGTATTGAGCCAGTGGTGAGCATCGGTACTTCACTGGTAATTCTCAATGGATTTATTCCTTTTTCAAACTAAATATTTTTTAAAATTTTTAAAAATTGTATTAAAATACCTATTTGTTAATAACAAAGAAATAAACAATAAATAAAAAATTATTAAAGTATTTTTTATTAAATCATTGATAAATAAAAATAATCTTAAGATAAAATACTAATATTTAAATAAAAAAAATAAAAAAATTCATAACATTCTAAATTAGAAAAATACTATAAATTATTTAAATAATTCTACACTGAAAGAATAAATAGAAGGTACAGGCATAATTTAAGTTATATTACCCATATAGTATTCCTGGAATAGAAACAGCCCAAAAGTAAGGGTATTTCAACCATACCATTAGAAGTAGACGCAAATTTCTAAAGCTTAAAATCAACGTTTGGTTTCTCAAAACTTGACAGAAATTCTTAAAAATATACAAATTCCTAACATACCGAAATCATTTTTTTCAGTGTAAATAAATACTTATTATTAATAATTTAAACTTTATTGCTTATTTAATGTATTTTAAGGTATTTTAGAAATACCGATTGATTAAATTTATTAAAATCTGTTATGCACATGCTTAAGTATAATTAATATTTTGTTTTTTATGTGGAAATATCGACAAATAAGACAGCGACAAAGTTGTTCTAAAAACGTCTTTGAACTCGGAAAAAAATGGTTAGTTTCCGATAAGCAAATTGCGGTGTTCACTGTATCTCAGCTCAAAATTATTTAAAATCAAAGTTCCTTAAAATTTAGCCAAAGTATCTTCGAATACTAACCCCAACGTTTTTTTATAACAATTTAAATGACTGTTCAAAATGATTAAAAAACAAATTGTTTAGTTAATTGTTTGTATACAACTCATTGTTTTAGTTGTGGAAATTTATAGTGAAAATTGATATTTTTCACGTAAAAATTTCACAATTTTGTAAGTGGAAAACCCTCTTAATGTAAAGAAAAAATTGAAACTCATTGTTGGGGTTCCGTATTTTATATGCAGAAAGTGTGTATTAAGTTTGAGATAAATCGGACTTGTAGTTTCCAAATAACTTGAATACAGTCTTTGAAAAAGTAGTTTTTAAAAAAACGCGTTTAATCAAAACCAACAAAATCGATTTTTTGAAAGTATAAACCCTTAATCCTGATTGAGAGACAATAACATACCAAGAAGATAAAACTTGTCTATACGTTAACGTGCGTAGCGTAGTGGTTAGAGCGTTAGTCTATATACTGCCGTCCTGAGGAAGAAAGTCGGTATTCGCCATTTTTACGCAAAATGAGTTTTTTTTCTCACTGTGTACGTGACGGAAAAAGCAATGTAGCTGTAATATTATTCATGAATAATAATTAATTTTACAAATAATTAGCCTTTAATTACTCTTCTATGTCGGTCAAGTTTGCAACGTTTATGATCAACAAATGAAAGAAAAAAAAGATTTTTCTACCAAAAAAAATAAAAAATTTTGTTCTCAAATATTTTTTTTGTAAATCATTATTCAAAAAATTAAACGTACTATTTTCTATACAAAAATTTGCTTAAAAAATATTTTATAAGTTCATAGGTTGTTGTTTCGATTCCTCTCATGTGTAAGTTTTTATTTATATTCTAGATTTGCGTTTTCAGAAGTTTTAAATATTAATTCAATCAGAATTCGAAAATCTGAAATAAATGTATATTAAGTAGTAGTAGTGTAATAATATTTTATTGTTTTTTTATTTATGTAAATTATTTCCATTCAATATCAAATCATGCATCAGTGCACTTGGGATCACTATTTAGTCCTAAAATATAATTTCTAAATATTAATTAGTTAATATTTCTGATTTTAGAATAAAAAATGAAAACTATAGAAACATTTAAATAGAACTGCGCCATTATTCTATAAACTACTGGTTTACGGTAGGGGAGACCAGGGCGTAATGGATCACTACCCGGAACGTAATGGATCAGCAATGAAATTATAATTTAGATAATCAAATATTATTACGTTATTGACAATTTTGATTTTTATTGTACATTTGTAACGCCATGCTAAAATGCGTTCATACATCTCTCTTACTCAGAGTTGAAAAACTCACCTGACGAGAACAAAAGTGTGCGCACGCATTTAACATGATGTGTCAACAAGCACCAAGCAGCGTTTTGTAAAGGTGCTTACACACACACCTTGCAAGTTTTTAATATACTTAAAACTTTTGCGTGGTTTTTGATATTCATGCAATAAGCTGCAGTATTTTTAATGTAAAAGTAATATTTGATTCTTATTCAATAAATGTAAATGTATATTACTTTGTAACGGACATTTTTATGAGTTAGTATTATCATTGTAATAATACAGATAATATTATAAATATCCAATGTAGTATTACAGTAATATTAATGTACTTTTATTATGTGCTGCTTGAATATACACAAAAATTTAATTTACTTTGAATCAAGTAAATCAATGATGCTGTAGAAATAAATTCATAGCTGAGCAATAACGTGATTTCGACATTTTTAAATATATTTTCTTTCTACTAAAAAAATGAATTTTTAACAGCATTATATTATAATAATAATATTCGAAATGCATTTCATCAAAAAATATATAAAGAAAAAAGTAAAAAATTTCCTATGTTCTTAATTACGTAAGTAATAAAATGTAAAAATTTGAATTAACATAGGTGTTTACTTGACTAAATTTGAAGTTGCATTTTGAATTCAGCATTACGGTTTTAATATCAATATTCAATATCTTTAAAGTTAAAAAATATATAATAACTAAAAATTTTCCTAAATATTTTCAATAAACGAATAAAATATACTGACATTTAACAAAAATTATTTTTCATAGGAACACTTTAATCGTATTTAAATAATAGAACTGAGATTTATCACAAGATTTTATCTTCATACAGTTGTTTAAAAGAAATGCAAATGATAAATATTGCATCAAAATAATTATCAAAAATTATAATTGCTATTCAGATAAATAAGTAATTAATAAAATTCATTATTTTCAAAAAGATTTTAACTTTCTTACTTGTATGTTCTAAAAAATATCAATTATACAGTAAAATAAGGTTAAAATAATTCTATGAATTGTTTTCGATTCGTTTGAAAATTGTTATTCGGAGGTTTTTAGGGTTGTTGATTTTGAATCCGATATTAGTTTTCAAAAATTCAAATCTAATATCGGATTCGTAATCAGCGACCACAAAAACACCCGAGTAACAACTTCAAGGACGCTGCACGGTGGGTTATATTTGAAAGTCCAGGGACGCAGCAAGCGAGGGCCCCTCAATTTCTCCTCTTTTCACCTCTCTTAGTGCAATTTTTTGACTTTGATAATTAATTTAAAAAAAACCAGATTAAAAATGAAAAAAGGGCGATTTAAGGAAAAATATAACTAATAGAGAAAATAAAACCAGCTTTCTTATCACGATTAGATGTTTCTATGAGCGTAAATATGAATCCGCGTTTTACAAAACAAAGCAAACTGACAGCTGAATATGGGAGGTTAGTCATGGCCGACTATATCAGGTTGCACCGTTTGTTTGGTACAGTAGGAAAGTACATATGTGGGCAGCAAAAACAATGAAACAACAATTTTTGATAATTATTTTGATGCAATATTTATCATTTGCATTTCTTTTAAACGTTTTCCATTAAACTTTTTTTCTACTAAACTCAGTACACCTTGAGCTAAAAGAAAAATTGCAGTATGATATTTGCACTTTAACTTCAACGATAAAAATCCAAAAAAATGAGAAATTTTTTTTTACTTTTACCTCAAAAAATGACATTTTCATATATTAACGGCAACTATTATTACAAGAAAAATGACACGTTCCTAAAACCTCATGCAGCATATGCATCACGAAATTGCGCGTTCATAGGTTATTTACATGATTTGAAATTCTTTACGGTTTCGGAAATATTTGACTTATCCGGTTTAGCCCCGGTCTGCCCTACTTACATATTTATTCAGTGGGATTTTAATTGCGGTCATAGAAAAAATATATTTGGCATAGAGGTAAATAAATATTTATTTGTTTCTAATAAAAAAATTATTTTTGTAAAACAAATTTTTTATATACATATATGTAAATATACATATATTTTTAAAAAATTAGATAAAATAAGTTTAAAAACTAATGAATAAATTTTATTATATATTAACATAATGAATCACTTATTTGTAATTAAGGAATTTACAAAAATATTTTCTTTTAAGAAAAATAGCTAATTTTGACTACACTGCTAAGGGGTTAAAATATGTTGCCTCATAAAATTAAAAAAATCACTCATTTATCTAAATCACAGAAAAAGAATAATTTAAATAAATCAGTAAATTTATTTTTAATTTTAAGAGGCAAAATATTCATAAGAATCACTATTTAAGTTATGTATATTATTTAATTTATATATATATATATAAATTTTGGGCAAACTTCTTCATATTGCCCAAAAGTCAATGGATTCGCCTGAATTTTGTTACTCGATGGTTTTTGGGGGCGTCGATTACGAATATAAAGTTTATTTTCGAAAATTCAAAATGGCGGATCCAATATGGCGGACGAGTTTTACAAAAATCCATCGAATTCACTTCAAACTTGTCACTCGGGGGTTTTCTGGAAGAAAAATGGGAATTAGAGATTTATATTTTTATTCAAGCAGATTTTAAATTGCAGAAATGACGTAAGAGAAATTTCATTTGTTTTAAAAACGTGTTTTATAACACGTACAATGTTTTTCATCTAAGAAATGAACATCAACATAAACGCCATTGATTTGTTTTTTAAAACAAATGAAGCTTTCCTTATGCCATTCCTGTGATAATAAATCTGTTTGAATTAGTGATGCACGACGAGACTCTGTCCTTTCATAAATGAAAAGAAATGAAAATATCACATTCAATTGTTTTCATTGTTTTTCTCGCGAGATTCTCGGTTTTTCGAGACGAGACTCGCTCGAAGTGCATCACTAGTTTGAAGGGTAAGGATCTTAGAGATTCAAAGGGAATTTTGGCAGAAACAACATCTAAAAGTGGTAAATTATTACCGGAATCAACTGTTAACAGAATTGTAGAATTTTATAACAGTGACTCAAACGGAAGAATGATGCCTGGAATGAAAGATGTCATTTCTGTAAAAGATGAGAATGGACGCCGCTTAATGCAAAAACGCCTGCTTCTTTTAGATTTGAAAGGCCTTCATTTAAAATATCAAGAAAAGAACCCAGAATACCCAGTTAGTTTTAGCAAATTTCCTCAGCTACGTCCAAAACATTGCATTCTTGCGGGTGGTAGTGGAACACATTCTGTGTGCGTTTGTACCATTCACCAGAATTGTAAGTTGATGTTAAATGCTATTGATATTAAGAAGCTTACTGAAAATTCAGAAAAACCAATTCATGATTATAAAGATTGCTTAAAGCAAATCATCTGTTCTAATCCTAATGAGGACTGCTCTCTTGGCGAATGCAACAAGTGTCCAGACATTTCTAATTTTAAGATGTATTAACAGGAGCTATTGGAAGAACAGAATTTTCAGGACGTACTATATAGTTCATGGACTGGGACAGACAGATCGACACTACAAACTCAAATTCTACCATCAACAGAATTCGTAGAAGAATTAAGTAACAAATTATTAATTTTGAAGCCTCATTCCTTTGTTGCGAAGCAGCAGTCACAATTTTTCCAGGAGAAGAAAGAAAGTCTAAATAAAGGAGAAGCACTTGTGGTTTTAGATTTTTCAGAAAACTACAAATATGTAGTTCAAGATGCGTCTCAGGCCTTTCACTTTAATAATGACCAAAGTACAGTATTTCCTATTGTTTATTATTACAAAGACAATAACGAGGTAAAGCACAAGAGTTCAGTATTTTTGTCAGATAGCATACGCCATGATACAGCTGCTGTTTACACGATCCAAAAAAAGTTGATTCCTTATATGAAAAATAACCTAAAAGACCTAAAAAAATTATATATTTTAGTGACGGAGCAAAACAACATTTTAAGAACAAATATCAGATGATGAACTTAATTCATCATCAAGAAGATTTCAATATAAGTGCTGAACGGCATGTTCATGCGACAGCTCACGGTAAAGGTGCTTCAGATGGAATTGGTGCCTTATTTAAAAGAGAAGCTGCACGAACTAGTCTTTTATGCAAGCCATCTGAAGCCATATTATTAGTAGATAAACATTTCGAATGGGGACAAAATCATTTCGAGAAGATAACAACACTGTTTTACAGTCACAAAGAACATGAAGCAACTACTAAGATTCTAAAAAAAAGATTTGAAAAAGCTCCAGCAGTGACAGGTATATTGAAAAATCATTGCTTTATTCCGAATACAAATAAGGAATTAATAATGAAAAGGTATTCTAATGCTATTAAAGAAACAACAATTACCTACAATAGATAATTTCAAATCCTCTCGTAAGGTATAAAATCAAGCCTTTTTAATTTTTTTTAAGAATTTCTAAATATTCCTCTTAGGCAAACACAACACGCTTGTAAATAACATGTTTCTATTTTAAATTTGAAATTTATAATGTCAAATTTCTAATCAGCGACCCCAAAAACCCCCGATTAGCAATTTTTTGCGAGTATTTTTAATAAAGGGCTTAGGGGGTTAAGTATGCAAAAAGTGCCCCCGCTTCTATTTTTCTCAAATTTGGCCCATATGTTACTATCCATATGACTATAACTTTCTGCAATTTTGAAATCAAAATTCGCTTTTTTGGGGGAGTTATGGAGGGGGAAAGCAAAATCAAAAAACTTATTTTCCTCGAAAAATACTGAACCTATTTTAATGAAATTTTAAGAGGTTGTAAAAATAGATAAGACGATTTTAGAAAAAAAAATCAAAATTTGTTTTCAAAAAAATTTTTTGAAATTTTCAAAATTTTTTTTAGGGTTATTATTTAAAGTGACCACTTTCTCTTTTGTTGTAAAAAGTACCTTATAATGTGCACTTTAACATATATTTTTTTCAAATTTTTTAAAAATATAGTTTTTGAGTAAAATGTCAAAAACCATGGTCATGCTATTTGTCACGTACGGTAATGCACATATATACATATGGGCCATATTAATGTGATAGGGTATAGCTAAATAAGTATGGAAAAAATGACCCGAATAAATTTTTCCCATTCATTCCTACCCACTTAAAAATAACTTTTTCAAATTTTTAACTCAAAATTTTGAGTTTTTTGGAACTTATGAAGGGGAAAAAATCGAGAAACGCATTTTCCTCAAAAACTACTGTATGTATTTTAATCAGCTTTGGATATGTTGAAAAGACAATTAAAGAGATTCCAAAAAAAAATTTCAAATTTTTTTTTCAAAAAATTCCAAAAATCTTTTTTTTGAAAATTTCAAAATAAAAATTTTTCGAAATTTTCAAAAAAAATTTTTTAGTTCTATTAATGTGACATTTTTATGTATTGTCTCATTTCATTCTCTTATGTGATCTACTAATAAAAAAAATTTGCCCGACATGATTTCAATGTGTGTCACGGTAAATAACTCAAAAACCCTACCCGGAACATTTTTATGTTGTATGCGAATGGTTAATTTTAAAAAAACTGTCAAATATTTTTGCAACTTATTACTAGTGGCTTATTAAGGTTGATAAATACAAATCTGAAGTTGACATAAAAAAATATTTTTAGACAAACAAAAAAATTTCAAAAATTTTAAAATCAAATTTTAGGATTTTTGGAGTTTTTTTTGAAATTTTTTTTTGGAATCTCTTTAATTGTCTTTTCAACATATCCAAAGCTGATTAAAATACATACAGTAGTTTTTGAGGAAAATGCGTTTTTCAATTTTTTCCCCTCCATAAGTTCCAAAAAACTCAAAATTTTGAGTTAAAAATTTAAAACAGTTATTTTTAAGTGCGTAGGAATGAATGGGAAAAATATATTCGGGTCATTTTTTACATACTTATTTAGCTATACCCTATCACATTAATATGGCCCATATGTATATATGTGCATTACCGTACGTGACAAATAGCATGACCATGGTTTTTGACACTTTACTTAAAAACTATATTTTAAAAAAAATTGAAAAAAAATATATGTTAAAGGGGACAGTATAAGGTACTTTTTACAACAAAAGAGAAAGTGGTCACTTTAAAAAATAACCCTAAAAAAAATTTTAAAAATTTCAAAAAAAATTTTTTTGAAAAAAA
Organism: Leptopilina drosophilae; assembly: GCA_032873175.1. Classification (NCBI taxonomy): domain Eukaryota; kingdom Metazoa; phylum Arthropoda; class Insecta; order Hymenoptera; family Figitidae; genus Leptopilina; species Leptopilina drosophilae. The sequence continues at coordinate 46,232,219 of CM065478.1, forward strand.
ATTTTGATTTTTTTTTCTAAAATCGTCTTATCTATATTTACAACCTCTTAAAATTTTATTAAAATCGGTTCAGTAGTTTTCGAGAAAAATAAGTTTTTTGATTTTGCTTTCCCCCTCCATAACTCCCCCAAAAAAGCGAATTTTTAGTTCAAAATTGCACAAAGTTATAGTCATATAGATAGTAACATTTGGGCAAAATTTGAGAAAAATAGAAGCGGGGGCACTTTTTGCATACTTAACCCCCTAAGCCCTTTAAACTTTTTGTTTAAATTGACTGATGTATTGAATTCGCCATTTTGAACTTTTAAAAATGAATTTCATATTCGTAATCAGCGACCTCAAAAACCCCCGCGTGACAAGTTTGAAGTGAATTCGATGAATTTTTGTAAAACTCGTCCGCCATATTGGATCCGCCATTTTGAATTTTCGAAAATAAACTTCATATTCGTAATCGACGCCCCCAAAAACCATCGAGTTTTAAGTGCAGATTACAGGAAAATTATAGCGAACCTGAAAGGTCTACATATTTGTGAAATAGAAGGGAAAGAAATTAATTTTTTTGAAAAAATTGCAAAAAATGTCCCTGTCCCCCCCCCTCAACTTCTATAAATCTGAACCTGGTGAGCTAAAATTCGGTAGGGATCTTTAGTTTTAAGTGCAGATTGCAGGAAAATTATAGCGAATACGATTGGCCTACATATTTGCGAAATAGAAGGGAAAGAAATTAATTTTTTTTGAAAAAATTGCAAAAAATGACCCTGTCCCCCCCTTAACTTCTACAAATCTGAACCGGGTGGGCTGAAATTCGGTAGGGATCTTTAGTTTTAAGTGCAGATTACAGGAAAAATATAGCAAACACGATTGGCCTAAATATTTGCGAAATAGAAGGAAAAGAAATAAATTTTTTTTGAAAAAATTGCAAAAAATGACCCTGTCCCCCCCTTAACTTCTACAAATCTGAACCGGGTGGGCTGAAATTCGGTAGGGATCTTTAGTTTTAAGTGCAGATTACAGGAAAAATATAGCAAACACGATTGGCCTAAATATTTGCAAAATACAAGGGAAAGAAATTAAATTTTTTCGAAAAAATTGTAAAAAATGACACTGTCCCCCCCCCCCCTTAACTTCTATAAATCTGAACCTGGTGAGCTGAAATTCGGTAGAGATCTTTAGTTTAAAGTGCAGATTACAGGAAAATTATAGCGAACACGATAGGTCTACATATTTGCGAAATAGAAGGGAAAGAAATTAAATTTTTTTTGAAAAAATTGTAAAAATGACCCTGTCCCCCCCTTAACTTCTAAAAATCTGAATCTGGTGAGCTGAACTTCAGTAGGGATCTTTAGTTTTAAGAGCAGATTACAGTAAAATTATAGCGAATACGATAGGTCTACATATTTGCGAAATAGAAGGGAAAGAAATTAAATTTTTTCGAAAAAATTGTAAAAAATGACACTGTCCCCCCCCCTTAACTTCTATAAATCTGAACCTGATGAGCTGAAATTCGGTAGGGATCTTTAGTTTTAAGTGCAGATTGCAGGAAAATTATAGCGAATACGATTGGCCTACATATTTGCGAAACAGAAGGAAAAGAAATTAAATTTTTTTGAAAAAATTGTAAAAAATGACACTGTCCCCCCCCCTTAACATCTATAAATCTGAACCTGGTGAGCTGAAATGCGGTAGGGATCTTTAGTTTTAAGTGCAGATTACAGGAAAATTATAGCGAACCTGATAGGTCTACATATTTGCGAAATAGAAGGAAAAGAAATTAAATTTTTTTGAAAAAATTGCAAAAAATGACACTGTCCCCCCCTTAGCTTCTACAAATCTGAACCTGGTAAGCTGAGATTCGGTAGGGATCTTTAGTTTTAAGTGCAGATTACAGGAAAAATATAGCAAACACGATAGGTCTACATACTTGCGAAACAGAAGGGAAAGAAATTAAATTTTTTTGAAAAAATTGCAAAAAATGACCCTGCCCCCCCCCTTAACTTCTATAAATCTGAACCGGGTGGGCTGAAATTCGGTAAGGATCTTTAGTTTTAAGTGCACATTTGTTTTTAATTTTAAAAGAATTGTTAAAATAATTTTTAAAAAATTTTGTTTGAATATTTGTGTACGGAACCCTCGACCTTAGTGCGAGTGCAACTCGCACTTGTCCGATTTTTTTATTTTCTTTTCGTTTTCAATTAAATGCCATATTTGGTCTAATTCGTATATATTTGTATTAATTGTTAATTTCAAATCATGTTCTTTTAATATGAATGCATGCTAATAAATTAGAGGAAATTATATCAGGCGATACTAATAGAAGGCACTTAAAAAGAATTGAACTTTACGGACATGATCTATAAGGACATCTTATAGTGCCCTTATAGAAACTTCTTTATACCTAAAGGTAAGAAAATTGGTTAAATTTGGCATAGATTTTGCAGTATATTCAAAGTCATTATTACGACCCTTTTTACTTGCAGCTTTAACAATAAATCAAATCTGACATAAATTTTGACATAAATTAAGGGCCATTATTTGGTCGTTTATAACATGTAGGTAAAAAAAGAATGTAAAATAACATGTAAATTTCGACGTAATGTAACAGACGTTTGTGGACCTCTTTTTACCCGTAGGTCAAAACTGCCTTAAAATTGACCTATATTTTGAAAGTAGCAGAAATTGACCTTAATTTTGTGAAGAGCGGGAATTGTTCGTCAAATTTTGACGTTTTGGTCAAAACTGCCCTCAAAATTGACCTAAATTAACCTAAATTATTTCGACGTAATGTAAAGAAGTTTGTGGGCCTATTTTTACCCGTAGATCAAAACTGCCCTCAAAATTGACCTAAATTTTGAGAGTTGCGGATATTGTTTGTCAAATTTTGACGTTTAAATCAAATCTGCCCTTAAAATCGACCTAAATTTCGAGGGTAGCGGAAATTGTCAAATTTTAACGTTGCAGGGCCCTAAGGTGGTCACCCTAAGAAAATTTTTGTATATTAGTTAGTATCTTCAAATGTTTTCTGTTACTGTTATTATTTGAGAAGACAAAGATTTTAGTAAAGTTTTCAGGTAAATAGTCGTATGAGTCTCTTTGCAACGTGAACGTTGTAAAATTTCTGTTTTTGTATGATCGTGAAACTTTTTTCTCAGGGTGTTATAATCATCGAAATTAACTATTTTAAATTAATAAAAATCGTTATAATTATCTTTATATATCGTACAATAATATTCCAAATGAATATAATTAATATTTAAATAAAAGATGTTTTGATTTTTCTGTCTGGCCTAATGGCTTCATAATATATTTATATTTACAATAAGATGACGCGTTTCGACATGGAATACCACATCCTCATCAGATCTACAATGATAATTAACTACAATATAACATATATAAGTATATGTTATAATAACATATACAGACAGCATGTTGGAGAGCATTTACGAAGTATAAGATTTCTTTGTTTATATAATATAATTGCTTGAAAAATTTTCCTTAAAAATGTTCATATAAAAAATACATTATCCATGTTACGTTAAAATTTAAAGGTTAAGTGTCAAAAAAAATTTACGAAGTCAATACATATAAACATGATAAAGTTCTTTACAACAAATTCAAAAAAATTTTAAAAACGAGCATTTAATAAAAGTTCATGGTTTTATGTATAATAATTTTATTAAAAACACATAAATAATAAATACCTGCTTAAGACATATATTATTGTTTACTTAAAAATGTAAAAAATGAAACATTGTGCTCATTATATGTAATTCTTAATATTTTTTAATTTTTTCTTTTTTCGTTTAGACATTTAATCAAAAAGTTTTTTATAAAAAATAGATAATTAATTTTTATTTAATTTCAGAGCACATGTTAAAATGATAGAAAACAGTCACAGAAAACATGTGTTTATGATAGATGACCGTGAGATTCAAAATTAAGAAAGAAGGTTTAAATAGAAATGGTTTGCTCGAAAATTGATATGAAAATGAAGTGTCAGATTGTAATGGAAGTACAAAAATTACAATATGAATGCCATGAATCATATATATATATATATATATATATATATATATATATAGCTCATTCTTTTACAAAATAGTAGGAGAATTAAAATAATTAATATAAACAAATATTTGAAATACAAAAAAAATTAAAATATCGAAAAAATGCAACCTCACAATGTCACGAAAATATTAGATTCAAATATAAACTGCTTAGATTTTCTGTATCAGTTTTTAGATTAATTGAATTTTTATGTTTGATAATATAAAACATTTCAAGAATTTTCCTTTTGTTGTAATTACTTTCAGCTTGTAGAATCTTAACACTATCAGATGATATTAATATAACTATTCCAATTTTTACATTAATATGATTATGTGAATTGAAATTAAGATAATTTCCAGACCAGGTAATGTAAATTGGAATAGTTTATTCTTTCATTGACAAGGCCATTAAATTATCTGAACCATAATATCATGCAAGTAATATTAAAACTAGTATTTGATACATTAATAAAAATGGATATCCATCGACTTTTCTTGAGAAATATATTAATAGAAGGATAGAAAGCTATCAAATTAATAAAAATAAAAATTCTATAGAAAATTTAAATCAAAAAAATTTTTTGAAAACTATTTCTATGCCTTAAATAGAAAATTTTTCACATTTAATTAAGAAAATATTTGATAAACATAATATTAAGATAGTTTTCAGATCATTAAATAAATTTAACACAATTCATTTTAAATAACCTAAAGATGAATCCCCGAAATTTGAGAAAACTAACGTTGTCTACAAAATTGATTGTAAAAATTGTAATGCTACATATATTGGGCAAACTGGTAGATATCTAAAAAGAAGGGTTTATAAACATAAATATCAGGTGGCAAACAGAAGTAAATTAAGTGCTCTTTGCAAACACTCTACAGTAAATAAACACAATTTTGACTTTTCATCTGATAGTGTTAAGATTCTACAAGCTGAAAGTAATTACAACAAAAGGAAAATTCTTGAAATGTTTTATATTATCAAACATAAAAATTCAATTAATCTAAAAACTGATACAGAAAATCTAAGCAGTTTATATTTGAATCTAATATTTTCGTGACATTGTGAGGTTGCATTTTTTCGATATTTTAATTTTTTTTGTATTTCAAATATTTGTTTATATTAATTATTTTAATTCTCCTACTATTTTGTAAAAGAATGAGCTATATATATATATATATATATATATATATATATATATATATATATATATATATATATATATATATATATATATATATGATTCATGGCATTCATATTGTAATTTTTATACTTCCATTACAATCTGACACTTCATTTTCATATCAATTTTTGAGCAAACCATTTCTATTTAAACCTTCTTTCTTAATTTTTAATCTCACGGTCATCTATCATAAACATATGTTTTCTGTGACTGTTTTCTATCATTTTAACATGTGCTCTGAAATGAAATAAAAATTAATTATCTATTTTTTATAAAAAACTTTTTGATTAAATGTCTAAACGAAAAAAGAAAAAATTAAAAAATATTAAGAATTACATATAATGAGCACAATGTTTCATTTTTTACATTTTTAAGTAAACAATAATATATGTCTTAAGCAGGTATTTATTATTTATGTGTTTTTAATAAAATTATTATACATAAAACCATGAACTTTTATTAAATGCTTGTTTTTAAAATTTTTTTGAATTTGTTGTAAAGAACTTTATCATGTTTATATGTATTGACTTCGTAAATTTTTTTTGACACTTAATCTTTAAATTTTAACGTAACATGGATAATGTATTTTTTATATGAACATTTTTAAGGAAAATTTTTCAAGCAATTATATTATATAAACAAAGAAATCTTATACTTCGTAAATGTTCTCCAACATGCTGTCTGTATATATGTTATATTGTAGTTAATTATCATTGTAGATCTGATGAGGATGTGATATTCTATGTCGAAACATTTTTCACTGTAAATTTTATCAAGTTTTAAGTTTTATAATAAATAATAATAAAATAGAATTATTTTCAAAATTTTACATGTCTAATACATACACAAAAAGTCTCATTTTTGACGGAAAGACAAAGTGCAAAAAAAATGTAATATGTTTCTGTGATCCTGAAAAATAATTAATATTAAATAAACAACTTAATAATATGTTTCTTACATTTTTTGTAACTTTTTTAGTGAATTTTCGTATGGTGACCACCTTGGGGCCACTTTTTCAAAAGTCGAATTTTCAACTTTTTTTAAAAAGAGACATAACTTTTTTTTATTAATGAAATGAAAAAAACTTTATAATTGGAAGTAAGGTAATAAAACAAAGCTTCAAACGCCGTATTATTGACCTTTATACATAATTCCATTTGACATCTACAGTCGTTCAAAAGATGAGTGACCACCTTAGGGCCCTCTCCCCTTTGTATCTACACTTAAAATAAAAGTTACATACATTCAACAATTTATATAAGCATACCGTATTTGTCTTTTATTTTTTAACATTCAAATATACTGCACTGACTTTAGTAGCGCCACCGTACACTGTGGAGTACTTAGAAACTAAAGCCAGCGTGCACTTTGGCGACAGCGTTCATTTCCAAAGCGTGTAGTACGGAAGCCCGACTGTATTCAAAATGAACAGCTAAAATTTATCATACTGGTGTATTTTAACTTAAATATTAAAAGAAAAATATAGTGAACTTGATATGTAATAATGAACCATAGCGCTGTCAAGGAAAAAATAAAAAAATGTTCTAAAAACATTTTTTTAACTTTCACATTTTTTGTTCCTTTCTATTTTTTTGCATTCCAAATCTTTCTCTTGTTAATGTTTCAAGTTCTTTACCATGAGATTTTTGGTTCTTCACATTCATAGTTTTTGTCTTTATCTCATTCTTGTTTAGGGGAGAGTGACGCAAGACGTTGGGTGGCGGGTAATCTATTTACTCTTTACAGCAAAAATGTTCCTATAAAACAGGACTTCTCATCAATATACCTACTTCAAATGACTAAATTTATTTTTTTTTAAGTTATAAACAAAAGATAAAACGTCGGCCGAAATTGAAGGTGGAATCCGAAGTGCGGAATGTGAAATCCGGAATATCAAATCCTGAATGTGTAATGCAGAATGTTAAATGTGGAATGCAAAATGGGGAATCCGGAATCCAAAATATAAAATTTGAAATGTGCAATGTGGAATCCGAAATGTAAAATGTGGGATTCTAAAATTAGATTCTGGAATGTGTGATCCTTTATTAGTAATATAGAATTCGGGGATGACCTTTCATCTCTGCTGTCCTTGTGACTTTTTCCATTTTCTACAGATATCCTGCGTTACAACTTGTAACGTGGTTTTCGAATAACCACGTTCAAATGCTTCGCGAAAGTCTCGCCGAAAAATCAAAAATCAGATATTTTACTATTTAGAATCGAAACCACCGATATATTCTAACCTCAGAATAAATACCTGGCCAATTCCGAACTCTCTAATAAATAATTGTTTATGTTGTATTTAACTGTTTTGAAATAATTATTGATGTCTTCGAGAAACATAAAAATTGTTCGAATTTGAGAACGCTAAGTTCATAGCAAGAAAAATCGCACTTCCTCTAAAACCACAGAATTGTATAAAAACCCATTATGTTATAAGAAACACAAAGAGTATCGTTAGTTGGCCGGAAAAAGAAGAAGTCACCTCAGGAGGGAAGGATGGACTCCAGCCTTTTAGTTAGTTGCTAAAAAAAAATTATTTATTAGCAACCACTCTTTCTGGGCGCAGGCAATTATCTGACACCGCAGAATTTTTGAGACTACTGTAGCCATTCCACAGGGGCCATGTAAAGGGCGCATGTGTAAAGGACGGTGCACGTCCGAGCCGCCTAATTGCCAATTTCCTCAGTTCGGTTCTGGCCAGTCCTAAGCACAGTCCCCAGTTCACGTCACTGTTGATTATCCTCCGGGAAATAACTAAGTATCCTCGAAGATGAGCCGCGCCGAGGAGTATCGTGCGATGTTGCGGAAGATTCGAGGTTAGTGGACGACTCACCTGCACTCGCCTCTACCTGGTCCACCAGGTCAGCCAGGGAGGAAGTCGCGTGTCGACGCTGACTACCGGCCAAAAACGTACTCGACCGAGAGCATTGTTCCCATCTTTAGTGGTTAGGCTTGAAGGAAGTGAGATTTCTCCGTGTTATTTGTATTAAAAGTAAATAAATCATAGTAAAGTTAAAAGTAGAAATTGAACTTGATTAATTTACAGTAAATAGTGAGTGTTGTGCTGTCCATTTCTTTTTCTCTCTCGACAATAGAATTCACGCCTGAGAGAATTCTCATGCAAAAGTTGACGCGGTAAATTGTGAGCTCGGAAAACGAGCTAGACCGGGAGTGCTCATAGTTTATCTCACGGCGGCGGAGATCCGGGTAGAGTTCCTACCTGGCGCTGGAGAAAATCTCCTAAGCGGATCACCGGTGGCCGTGTGCAAGTTTAAAGCGTGGAGCTTGTAGACTCGATTTCGGATAGGTGCCATCGTCGCCATTTTTGTAGCGCTTTTCTCAGCAAAAGCTTTCCACTCGCCTCGTGGCGAGAAAAAGCGTTACAAACTTTAAAGCGGAATGATAACATTTAAAATAAATAATAAAGTTGGATAAAATACAATAAAAATAAATAAATATTTTCACTTGATAAAATTTGAAAAAAGACAATACTCAACTTTAACAAAATCTTCTCTTCTTGTTCTGTCTACGATGTTTTGTGGATCCAACCTCTCCATGATGATCTGTGAAACAAGCAGTGTGATGTTGCCCTCACAGAAAAAAACTGAACTCAAAAATGAGTCAGAAAAGTGACTCATTATGAGTCGCAACAAAAAAGAGTCCAATTTTTTCAGTACTCCTGTATCCACGTGCTACCATCTAAGCGCTTGACAATCGGAATACGTGAGGGATTCAACAGAAGTATTACCCTGCATGTATTGCTGTTTTTATGACAGTCGTTCATAATGTTCGTTTCTTACTGTTTTGTTGTCGTGAAAAGCCCTGCCATCACGACAAGGTCTATCGAACATATCCATAATATCAGTCATGTCTGATACCGAAATATTACATTAGCGCCAGAAATAATTGGATAAACATGAGTAATATGTAAAATAACATCCACCCGTATGGAAAATTGGGAGCTTACTAAACCGTTCGCTGTCTAATGTGGTCTGATCAAACGAGCTATTAATGATCAAAGCAGCAACTCTACATAAAACAGATAATGTAAATATTATACAGAATTTAACATTTATACTCTCTAAATCTGAAAATGTGAAATTTCACTTATCATACGTTATAAGTCGTCTTTTCGATCAATAACTGCATATACACTTATAAATAAGAAAATTTATCACTTACTTTCAGTGAAATTTCACTTATTTACAAGTGTATATGCACTTATTGACCGCGAAGACAACGTATAACTAAGAAATAAGTGAATTTTCACAAGTTCAGGTTTAGAATGTAACTCACTTTATGCATTATAATTGCAAATAAATTTTTTAATTTATAAACTGATTAGAATTAACGCAAACTTCAGGGGAAAAACAATCTAGCTTTTAAAGGTAAAATGCGGTCCATACTATTTTAGCATGGATTATACACACTCCCATGCAATAAAACTACCTCCAAAAGGGTGACAACTTGCTTTTTGATTAAATCTAGATTATTTTTTCTGTGTTTGTAATAAAATATTTTATGTTGGAGGGAAGTGAGCACCTACCAACTAAAGCATACGCAAATTCTAAATCCAGAAGGCTAATCACTACACTATTCACGCACTTAGAATTTTGAATTTTTTAACATATACTAGAATGTCCAGTCAAAATGTAATTTTTACTTACATATTTTATTTAATTGAAAATACGGACTTCCATTTTCAGTAGACTGACATAAAAATCTTTTCACGTGGACCGAAGAAAGTACATCTTTAAGCAAAACAAAAACTTTAGAAAAGAAGTAGCAAATCAACACAAAAATAAGTTTTTTCTTCTCGTTTGTGTGCTGTTTCACCGACTCTATAAGTATTATTATACCTGCTCCTCTTCCGCAAACACCCTCAGGCATCCCTTCACTGTGAGATATACAGTGAGGGAATTTTTATTACTCTATCACATTTGTTTTTGCAAGAGGTGAAAAATTAAATAAATACATTAAATTATCATAATTAAACAAAATATTTTTAAAACATAAATATTAATTAATAATTTAAAAAATCGATTTCCAAAATCTTGGTTTTTTCTTGGCAGTTAATAAAACATCAAACTCTCGAAAATAGTTTTTGCTTCCTTGGCAACTAATATTGGCCCGATGCTTGGCTACCAATATTTGGTAGTAGCGTGATCATTTCAAGCAAAAGCCAATACTGAGCCACTGTTTGTTGCCAATTATTGTTCCAATAATGGCACGGAGTTCGCAAAGCATGACCCATTGTTGGGCCAATCGTTTACTTTCCATTGGGTGGAAGATAAGAAGAAAGAAGCACAATCAATTAAAAAGAGGAGATTAGAAGCAAGAAAAAGACAACAAAATTAACAATATGAAGCCAAGAAAAAAAGCAAAATAATGATTTTACCGATTACAAGAAAAAATATTAAAAAGCGGAATGCCACATAGGGGAAAGTGTGGCAAGACGGTGTACTTAAGGTTTAAAGCGCAAAAAACGAAAATTATCAAATATATTCTTTATTATTATTTTTAATTATCATCTTTGGGAGTCAATCTTTCGTAATAAAGGCGTACTAAGGCCATTTGTTTCTTAAAAAATCATAAAATTATCCCATCTTGCCCCACCGGCGAGTAAGATGGGGTACCTTAAACTTCAGAGGGCCGGAAAATTAAAATAAAATTTACTAGTTTTTTATTAAGTAAAATTAAATAAAAAATCAATTCGATGAAAATAAAAGTAAAAATAAATGGTGGCCACTATAGTGGCCACCCCGGCCCTCTCAAGGTTAAGGGGTAAGATGGGGTATTTAAGAAAGCAACCTATTTCTGTCAACAAATTTCGCAAGTAAAGTTTGCATCTTCATCTCCGTCATCGACAGCAGCACAAATGTAGTGAACCCATTGGCTCCATACAGAACAAGCAGCCCAGCCTTCATTTAAAGTCTAAATAATATCTATTACAACAGATACCAGCTGTATTTTCTTATTTATCGATTCTTTTGCTTAATTTGTGAACCCCGTCTTGCCCCTCTCCACTACTCCATCTTGACCGCACCAACGAAATTGAATAAAACAATTTATTACTACAATTTACGATTCAACAAAGAAAAAAAAACATTTGCTTGTCAATCGTGTTCGCTATATTTTTCCTGTAATCTGCACTTAAAACTGAAGATCCTTACCGACTTTCAGCCCACCCGGTTCAGATTTGTAGAAGTAAAGGGGGGGGACAGGGTCATTTTTTGCAATTTTTTCGAAAAAATTTAATTTCTTTCCCTTCTATTTCGCAAATATGTAGGCCAATCGTGTTCGCTATATTTTTACTGTAATCTGCACTTAAAACTGAAGATCCCTACCAAATTTCAGCCCACCCAGTTCAGATTTGTAGAAGTTAAGGGGGGGACAGGGTCATTTTTTGCAATTTTTTCGAAAAAATTTAATTTATTTCCCTTCTATTTCGCAAATATGTAGGCCTATAAGGTTCGCCATAATTTTCCTGTAATCTGCACTTAAAACTAAAGATCCCTACCGAATTTCAGCCCACCCGGTTCAGATTTGTAGAAGTTAAGGGGGGGGACAGGGTCATTTTTTTTAATTTTTTCGAAAAATTTTAATTTCTCTTCCTTCTATTTCGCAAATATGTTGGCCAATCGTGTTCGCTATATTTTTCCTGTAATCTGCACTTAAAACTGAAGATCCTTACCGACTTTCAGCCCACCCGGTTCAGATTTGTAGAAGTAAAGGGGGGACAGGGTCATTTTTTGCAATTTTTTCGAAAAAATTTAAGTTCTTTTCCTTCTATTTCGCAAATATGTAGGCCAATCGTGTTCGCTATATTTTTACTGTAATCTGCACTTAAAACTGAAGATCTCTGCTGAATTTCAGCTCACCCGGTTCAGATTTGTAGAAGTTAAAGGGGGGGGGCAGGGTCATTTTTTTTAATTTTTTCGAAACAATTTAATTTCTTTCCCTTCTATTTCGCAAATATGTAGACCTATCAGGATCGCTATAATTTTCCTGTAATCTTCACTTAAAACTAAAGATCCCTTCCGAATTTCAGCCCACCCGGTTCAGATTTGTAGAAGTTAAGGGGGGGGGACTGGGTCATTTTTTAAAATTTTTTCGAGAAAATTTAATTTCTTTCCCTTCTATTTCGCAAATATGTAGGCCAATCGTGTTCGCTATATTTTTACTGTAATCTGCACTTAAAACTGAAGATCTCTGCTGAATTTCAGCTTACCCGGTTCAGATTTGTAGAAGTTAAAGGGGGGGGGACAGGGTCATTTTTTTAAATTTTTTCGAAACAATTTAATTTCTTTCCCTTCTATTTCGCAAATATGTAGACCTATCAGGTTCGCTATAATTTTCCTGTAATCTGCACTTAAAACTAAAGATCCCTACCTAATTTCAGCCCATCCGGTTTAGATTTGTAGAAGTTAAGGGGGGGGGACTGGGTCATTTTTTTAAATTTTTTCGAGAAAATTTAATTTCTTTCCCTTCTATTTCGCAAATATGTAGGCCAATCGTGTTCGCTATATTTTTACTGTAATCTGCACTTAAAACTGAAGATCTCTGCTGAATTTCAGCTCACCCGGTTCAGATTTGTAGAAGTTAAGGGGGGGGGGCAGGGTCATTTTTTTAAATTTTTTCGAAAAATTTTAATTTCTCTTCCTTCTATTTCGCAAATATGTTGGCCAATCGTGTTCGCTATATTTTTCCTGTAATCTGCACTTAAAACTGAAGATCCTTACCGACTTTCAGCCCACCCGGTTCAGATTTGTAGAAGTAAAGGGGGGACAGGGTCATTTTTTGCAATTTTTTCGAAAAAATTTAAGTTCTTTTCCTTCTATTTCGCAAATATGTAGGCCAATCGTGTTCGCTATATTTTTACTGTAATCTGCACTTAAAACTGAAGATATCTGCTGAATTTCAGCTCACCCGGTTCAGATTTGAAGAAGTTAAAGGTTGGGGGGGACAGGGTCATTTTTTTTAATTTTTTCGAAACAATTTAATTTCTTTCCCTTCTATTTCGCAAATATGTAGACCTATCAGGATCGCTATAATTTTCCTGTAATCTTCACTTAAAACTAAAGATCCCTACCGAATTTCAGCCCACCCGGTTCAGATTTGTAGAAGTTAAGGGGGGGGGACAGGGTCATGTTTTAAAATTTTTTCGAGAAAAAATTTAATTTCTTTTTCCCTTTCTATTTCGCAAATATGTAGGCCAATCGTGTTCGCTATATTTTTACTGTAATCTGCACTTAAAACTGAAGATCTCTGCTGAATTTCAGCTCACCCGGTTCAGATTTGTAGAAGTTAAAGGGGGGGGACAGGGTCATTTTTTTAAATTTTTTCGAAACAATTTAATTTCTTTCCCTTCTATTTCGCAAATATGTAGACCTATCAGGATCGCTATAATTTTCCTGTAATCTTCACTTAAAACTAAAGATCCCTACCGAATTTCAGCCCACCCGGTTCAGATTTGTAGAAGTTAAGGGGGGGGGGACTGGGTCATTTTTTTAAATTTTTTCGAGAAAATTTAATTTCTTTCCCTTCTATTTCGCAAATATGTAGGCCAATCGTGTTCGCTATATTTTTACTGTAATCTGCACTTAAAACTGAAGATCTCTGCTGAATTTCAGCTCACCCGGTTCAGATTTGTAGAAGTTAAGGGGGGGGGACAGGGTCATTTTTTTAAATTTTTTCGAAAAAATTTAATTTCTTTCCCTTCTATTTCGCAAATATGTAGGCCAATCGTGTTCGCTATATTTTTACTGTAATCTGCACTTAAAACTGAAGATCTCTGCTGAATTTCAGCTCACCCGGTTCAGATTTGAAGAAGTTTAAGGGTTGGGGGGACAGGGTCATTTTTTTTAATTTTTTCGAAACAATTTAATTTCTTTCCCTTCTATTTCGCAAATATGTAGACCTATTAGGTTCGCTATAATTTTCCTGTAATCTTCACTTAAAACTAAAGATCCCTTCCGGAATTTCAGCCAGCCCACCCGGTTCAGATTTGTAGAAGTTAAGGGGCAGACAGGGTCATTTTTTGCAATTTTTTCGAAAAAATTTAATTTCTTTCCCTTCTATTTCGCAAATATGTAGGCCAATCGTGTTCGCTATATTTTTACTGTAATCTGCACTTAAAACTGAAGATCTCTGCTGAATTTCAGCTTACCCGGTTCAGATTTGTAGAAGTTAAAAGGGGGGGGGGTCAGGGTCATTTTTTTTAATTTTTTCGAAAAATTTTAATTTCTCTCCCTTCTATTTCGCAAATATGTTGGCCAATCGTGTTCGCTATATTTTTCCTGTAATCTGCACTTAAAACTGAAGATCCTTACCGACTTTCAGCACACTTGGTTCAGATTTGTAGAAGTAAAGGGGGGGACAGGGTCATTTTTTGCAATTTTGTCGCAAAAATTTAATTTCTTTTCCTTCCATTTCGCAAATATGTAGGCCAATCGTGTTCGCTATATTTTTACTGTAATCTGCACTTAAAACTGAAGATCTCTGCTGAATTTCAGCTTACCCGGTTCAGATTTGTAGAAGTTAAAGGGGGGGGGGCCAGGGTAATTTTTTTAATTTTTTTCGAAAAATTTTAATTTCTTTCCCTTCTATTTCGCAAATATGTAGGGCCAAATCAGGTGTTCGCTATATTTTTACTGTAATCTGCACTTTAAAACTGAAGATCTCTGCTGAAGTTTCAGCTCACCCGGTTCAGATTTGTAGAAGTTAAAGGGGGGGGGGACAGGGTAATTTTTTGCAATTTTTTTTAAAACAATATAATTTCTTTCCCTTCTATTTTGCAAATATGTAGACCTATCAGGTTCGCTATAATTTTCCAATAATCTGCACTTAAAACTAAAGATCCCTACCGAATTTCAGCCCACCCGGTTCAGATTTGTAGAAGTTAAGGGGGGGGGGACAGTGTCATTTTTTAAAATTTTTTCGAAAAAATTTAATTTCTTTTCCTTCTATTTCGCAAATATGTAGGCCAATCGTGTTCGCTATATTTTTACTGTAATCTGCACTTAAAACTGAAGATCTCTGCTGAATTTCAGCTCACCCGGTTCAGATTTGTAGAAGTAAAGGGGCGGGACAGGGTCATTTTTTGCAATTTTTTTAAAAAAATTTAATTTCTTTCCCTTCAATTTCGCAAATATGTAGGCCAATCAGGATCGCTATAATTTTCCTGTAATCTTCACTTAAAACTAAAGATCCCTACCGAATTTCAGCCCACCCGGTTCAGATTTGTAGAAGTTAAAGGGGGGGGACAGGGTCATTTTTTTAAATTTTTTCGAAAAAATTTAATTTCTTTCCCTTCTATTTCGCAAATATGTAGGCCAATCGTGTTCGCTATATTTTTACTGTAATCTGCACTTAAAACTGAAGATCTCTGCTGAATTTCAGCTCACCCGGTTCAGATTTGTAGAAGTTAAAGGGGGGGGGACAGTGTCATTTTTTAAAATTTTTTCGAAAAAATTTAATTTCTTTCCCTTCTATTTCGCAAATATGTAGACCTATTAGGATCGCTATAATTTTCCTGTAATCTGCACTTAAAACTGAAGATCTCTGCTGAATTTCAGCTCACCCGGTTCAGATTTGTAGAAGTTAAAGGGGGGGGACAGGGTCATTTTTTTAAATTTTTTCGAAAAAATTTAATTTCTTTCCCTTCTATTTCGCAAATATGTAGACCTATCAGGTTCGCTATATTTTTCCTGTAATCTGCACTTAAAACTGAAGATCCTTACCGACTTTCAGCCCACCCGGTTAAGATTTGTAGAAGTAAAGGGGGGGACGGCGTCGTTTTTTTCAATTTTTTCGAAACAATTTAATTTCTTTCCCTTCTATTTCGCAAATATGTAGACCTATCAGGATCGCTATAATTTTCCTGTAATCTTCACTTAAAACTGAAGATCCTTACCGAATTTCAGCCCACCCGGTTCAGATTTGTAGAAGTTAAAGGGGGGGGGGACAGGGTCATTGTTTTTTTAATTTTTTCGATGAAAAAATTTAATTTCTTTCCCTTCTATTTCTCAAATATGTAGTCCTATCAGGTTCGCTGTATTTTTCCTGTAATCTGCACTTAAAACTAAAGATCCCTACCGAATTTCAGCCCACCCGGTTCAGATTTGTAGAAGTTAAGGGGGGGGACAGTGTCATTTTTTGCAATTTTTTCGAAAAAAATTAATTTCTTTCCGTTCTATTTCGCAAATATGTAGGCCAATCAGGTACGCTATAATTTTCCTGTAATCTGCACTTAAAACTGAAGATCCCTGCTAAATTTCAGCCCACCCGGTTCAGATTTGTAGAAGTTAAGGGGGGGGGGACAGTGTTATTTTTTGCAATTTTTTCGAAAAAATTTAATTTCTTTCCCTTCTATTTTGCAAATATGTAGACCTATCGGGTTCGCTATAATTTTCATGTAATCTGCACTTAAAACTGAATATACCTACCGAATTTCAGCCCACCCGGTTCAGATTTGTAGAAGTTAAGGGGGGGACAGGGTCATTTTTTTCAATTTTTTCGGAAAAAATTTAATTTCTTTCCTTTCTATTTCGCAAATATGTAGGCCAATCGTATTCGCTATATTTTTTCCTGTAATCTGCACTTCAAACTGAAGATCTCTACTGAATTTCAGCTTACCCGGTTCAGATTTGTAGAAGTGAAGGGGGGGTGGACAGGGTCATTTTTTTTAATTTTTTCGAAAAAATTTAATTTCTTTCCCTTCTATTTCGCAAATATGTAGACCTATCAGGTTCGCTATATTTTTCCTGTAATCTGCACTTAAAACTGAAGATCTCTACCGAATTTCAGCCCACCCGGTTCAGATTTGTAGAAGTTAAGGGGGGGACGGGGTCATTTTTTTTTTTTTAAATTTTTTCGAAAAAATTTAATTTCTTTTCCTTCTATTTCGCAAATATGTAGACCTATCAGGTTCGCTATAATTTTCCTGTAATCTGCACTTAAAACTAAAGATCCCTACCGAATTTCAGCCCACCCGGTTCAGATTTGTAGAAGTTAAGGGGGGGGGACAGGGTCATTTTTTTTTTAATTTTTTCGAAAAAATTTAATTTCTTTCCCTTCTATTTCGCAAATATGTAAACCTATCAGGTTCGCTATAATTTTCCTGTAATCTGCACGTAAAACTGAAGATCCCTACCGAATTTCAGCTCACCTGGCTCAGATTTGTAGAAGTTAAGGGGGGGGGGCAGGGTCATTTTTTTTTTAATTTTTTCGAAAAAATTTAGTTTCTTTCCCTTCTATTTCGCAAATATGTAAACCAATCAGGTTCGCTATATTTTTACTGTAATCTGCACTTAAAACTAAAGATCCCTACCGAATTTCAGCCCACCCGGTTCAGATTTGTAGAAGTTAAAGGGGGGGGACAGGGTCATTTTTTTTAATTTTTTCGAAAAAATTTAATTTCTTTCCCTTCTATTGCGCAAATATGTAGACCTATCAGGTTCGCTATATTTTTCCTGTAATCTGCACTTAAAACTGAAGATCCTTACCGAGTTTCAGCCCACCCGGTTCAGATTTGTAGAAGTTAAAAGGGGGGGGGACAGGGTCATTTTTTTTAATTTTTTCAAAAAAATTTAATTTCCTTCCCTTCTATTTCGCAAATATTTAGTCCAATCTGGTTCGCTATATTTTTCCTGTAATCTGCACTTAAAACTAAAGATCCCTACCGAATTTCAGCCCACCCGGTTCAGATTTGTAGAAGTTAAGGGGGGGGACAGGGTCGTTTTTTTTCAATTTTTTCGAAAACAATTTAATTTCTTTCCCTTCTATTTCGCAAATATGTAGACCTATCAGGATAGCTATAATTTTCCTGTAATCTGCATTTCAAACTGAAGATCCTTACTGAATTTCAGCCCACCAGATTCACATTTGTAGAAGTTAAGGGGGGGACAGAGTCATTTTTTTCAATTTTTTCGAAAAAATTTAATTTCTTTCCTTCTATTTCGCAAATATGTAGACCTATCAGGTTCGCTATATTTTTCCTGTAATCTGCACTTAATACTGAAGATCCCTACCGAATTTCAGCCCACCCGGTTCAGATTTGTAGAAGTTAAGGGGGGGACAGTGTCATTTTTTTCAATTTTTTCGAAAAAATTTAATTTCTTTCCTTTCTATTTCGCAAATATGTAGGCCAATCGTATTCGATATATTTTTCCTGTAATCTGCATTTCAAACTGAAGATCCTTACTGAATTTCAGCCCACCCGGTTCAGATTTGTAGAAGTTAAGGGGGGGACAGTGTCATTTTTTTCAATTTTTTCGAAAAAATTTAATTTCTTTCCCTTCTATTTCGCAAATATGTAGACCTATCAGGTTCGCTATAATTTTCATGTAATCTGCACTTAAAACGAAAGATCCCTACCGAATTTCAGCCCACCCGGTTCAGATTTGTAGAAGTTAAGGGGGGGACAGTGTAATTTTTTTCAATTTTTTCGGAAAAATTTAATTTCTTTCCTTTCTATTTCTCAAATATGTAGGCCAATCGTATTCGATATATTTTTTCTGTAATCTGCATTTCAAACTGA
The DNA here is from genome assembly GCA_032873175.1 of Leptopilina drosophilae. Lineage (NCBI taxonomy): Eukaryota > Metazoa > Arthropoda > Insecta > Hymenoptera > Figitidae > Leptopilina > Leptopilina drosophilae. Next base: position 46,250,998 of record CM065478.1, read on the forward strand.
AGATCCTTACTGAATTTCAGCCCACCCGGTTCAGATTTGTAGAAGTTAAGGGGGGGGGACAGAGTCATTTTTTTAAATTTTTTCGAAAAAATTTAATTTCTTTCCCTTCTATTTCGCAAATATGTAGACCTATCAGGTTCGCTATATTTTTCCTGTAATCTGCACTTAAAACTGAAGATCCTTACCGACTTTCAGCCCACCCGGTTCAGATTTGTAGAAGTAAAGGGGTGGGACAGGGTCATTTTTTGCAATTTTTTCGAAAAAATTTAATTTCTTTCCCTTCTATTTCGCAAATATGTAGACCTATCAGGTTCGCTATAATTTTCCTGTAATCTGCACTTAAAACTAAAGATCCCTACCGAATTTCAGCCCATCCGGTTTAGATTTGTAGAAGTTAAGGGGGGGACGGGGTCATTTTTTGCAATTTTTTCAAAAAAATTTAATTTCTTTCCCTTCAATTTCGCAAATATGTAGGCCAATCGTGTTCGCTATATTTTTACTGTAATCTGCACTTAAAACTGAAGATCTCTGCTGAATTTCAGCTCACCCGGTTCAGATTTGTAGAAGTTAAAGGGGGGGGACAGGGTCATTTTTTTTAATTTTTTCGAAAAAATTTAATTTCTTTCCCTTCTATTGCGCAAATATGTAGAACTATCAGGTTCGCTATATTTTTCCTGTAATCTGCACTTAAAACTGAAGATCCTTACCGACTTTCAGCCCACCCGGTTCAGATTTGTAGAAGTTAAAGGGGGGGGACAGGGTCATTTTTTTTAATTTTTTCGAAAAAATTTAATTTCTTTCCCTTCTATTGCGCAAATATGTAGACCTATCAGGTTCGCTATATTTTTACTGTAATCTGCACTTAAAACTGAAGATCTCTGCTGAATTTCAGCTCACCCGGTTCAGATTTGTAGAAGTTAAAGGGGGGGGACAGGGTCATTTTTTTTAATTTTTTCGAAAAAATTTAATTTCTTTCCCTTCTATTTCGCAAATATGTAGACCTATCAGGTTCGCTATATTTTTCCTGTAATCTGCACTTAAAACTGAAGATCCTTACCGACTTTCAGCCCACCCGGTTCAGATTTGTAGAAGTAAAGGGGTGGGACAGGGTCATTTTTTGCAATTTTTTCAAAAAAATTTAATTTCTTTCCCTTCAATTTCGCAAATATGTAGGCCAATCAGGTTCGCTATAATTTTCCTGTAATCTGCACTTAAAACTAAAGATCCCTACCGAATTTCAGCCCACCCGGTTCAGATTTGTAGAAGTTAAAGGGGGGGACAGGGTCATTTTTTTAAATTTTTTCGAAAAAATTTAATTTCTTTCCTTTCTATTTCGCAAATATGTAGGCCAATCGTGTTCGCTATATTTTTACTGTAATCTGCACTTAAAGCTGAAGATCTCTGCTAAATTTCAGCTCACCCGGTTCAGATTTGTAGAAGTTAAAGGGGGGGGGACAGGGTCATTTTTTCTAATTTTTTCGAAAAAATTTATATTCTTTCCCTTCTATTTCGCAAATATGTAGACCTATCAGGTTCGCTATATTTTTCCTGTAATCTGCACTTAAAATTGAAGATCCTTACCGACTTTCAGCCCACCCGGTTCAGATTTGTAGAAGTAAAGGGGTGGGACAGGGTCATTTTTTGCAATTTTTTCAAAAAAATTTAATTTCTTTCCCTTCTATTTTGCAAATATGTAGGCCAATCAGGTTCGCTATAATTTTCATGTAATCTGCACTTAAAACTAAAGATCCCTACCGAATTTTAGACCACCCGGTTCAGATTTGTTGAAGTTAAGGGGGGGACAGGGTCATTTTTTTTTAATTTTTTCGAAACAATTTAATTTCTTTCCTTTCTATTTCGCAAATATGTAGGCCAATCGTATTCGATATATTTTTCCTGTAATCTGCATTTCAAACTGAAGATCCTTACTGAATTTCAGCCCACCAGGTTCAGATTTGTAGAAGTTAAGGGGGGGACGGGGTCGTTTTTTTCAATTTTTTCGAAAAAATTTAATTTCTTTCCTTTCTATTTCGCAAATATGTAGGCCAATCGTGTTCGCTATATTTTTACTGTAATCTGCACTTAAAGCTGAAGATCTCTGCTGAATTTCAGCTCACCCGGTTCAGATTTGTAGAAGTTAAAGGGGGGGGACAGGGTCATTTTTTTTAATTTTTTCGAAAAAATTTAATTTCTTTCCCTTCTATTTCGCAAATATGTAGACCTATCAGGTTCGCTATATTTTTCCTGTAATCTGCACTTAAAACTGAAGATCCTTACCGACTTTCAGCCCACCCGGTTCAGATTTGTAGAAGTAAAGGGTTGGGACAGGGTCATTTTTTGCAATTTTTTCAAAAAAATTTAATTTCTTTCCCTTCAATTTCGCAAATATGTAGGCCAATCAGGTTCGCTATAATTTTCCTGTAATCTGCACTTAAAACTAAAGATCCCTACCGAATTTCAGCCCACCCGGTTCAGATTTGTAGAAGTTAAGGGGGGGACGGGGTCGTTTTTTTCAATTTTTTCGAAAAAATTTAATTTCTTTCTTTTCTATTTCGCAAATATGTAGGCCAATCGTATTCGATATATTTTTTCTGTAATCTGCATTTCAAACTGAATATCCTTACTGAATTTCAGCCCACCAGATTCACATTTGTAGAAGTTAAGGGGGGGACAGGGTCATTTTTTTTAATTTTTTCGAAAAAATTTAATTTCTTTCCCTTCTATTTCGCAAATATGTAGACCTATCAGGTTCGCTATATTTTTCCTGTAATCTGCACTTAAAACTAAAGATCCCTACCGAATTTCAGCCCACCCGGTTCAGATTTGTAGAAGTTAAGGGGGGGACGGGGTCATTTTTTGCAATTTTTTCAAAAAAATTTAATTTCTTTCCCTTCTATTTCGCAAATATGTAGGCCAATCGTGTTCGCTATATTTTTACTGTAATCTGCTCTTAAAACTAAAGATCCTTACTGAATTTCAGCCCACCAGATTCACATTTGTAGAAGTTAAGGGGGAGACAGAGTCATTTTTTTCAATTTTTTCGAAAAAATTTAATTTCTTTCCCTTCTATTTCGCAAATATGTAGGCCAATCGTGTTCGCTATATTTTTACTGTAATCTGCATTTCAAACTGAAGATCCTTATTGAATTTCAGCCCACCCGGTTCAGATTTGTAGAAGTTTAAGGGGGGGACAGGGTCTTTTTTTTAAATTTTTTCGAAACAATTTAATTTCTTTCCCTTCTATTTCGCAAATATGTAGACCTATCAGGATCGCTTTAATTTTCCTGTAATCTGCACTTAAAACTGAAGATCAATGCCGAATTTCAGCACACCCGGTTCAGATTTGTAGAAGTTAAGGGGGGGACAGGGTCATTTTTTTCAATTTTTTAAAAAAAATTTAATTTCTTTCCCTTCTATTTCGCAAATATGTAGACCTATCAGGTTCGCTATATTTTTCCTGTAATCTGCACTTAAAATTGAAGATCCTTACCGACTTTCAGCCCACCCGGTTCAGATTTGTAGAAGTAAAGGGGTGGGACAGGGTCATTTTTTGCAATTTTTTCAAAAAAATTTAATTTCTTTCCCTTCTATTTCGCAAATATGTAGGCCAATCAGGTTCGCTATAATTTTCCTGTAATCTGCACTTAAAACTAAAGATCCCTACCGAATTTCAGCCCACCCGGTTCAGATTTGTAGAAGTTAAGGGGGGGACAGTGTCATTTTTTTCAATTTTTTCGAAAAAATTTAATTTCTTTCCTTTCTATTTCGCAAATATGTAGGCCAATCGTATTCGATATATTTTTCCTGTAATCTGCATTTCAAACTGAAGATCCTTACTGAATTTCAGCCCACCAGGTTGAGATTTGTAGAAGTTAAGGGGGGGGACAAGGTCATTTTTTTAAATTTTTTCGAAAAAATTTAATTTCTTTCCCTTCTATTTCGCAAATATGTAGGCCAATCGTGTTTGCTATAATTTTCCTGTAATCTTCACTTAAAACTGAAGATCCCTACCGAATTTCAGCCCATTCGGTTCAGATTTGTAGAAGTAAAGGGGCGGGACAGGGTCATTTTTTGCAATTTTTTTAAAAAAATTTAATTTCTTTCCCTTCAATTTCGCAAATATGTAGACCTATCAGGTTCGCTATATTTTTCCTGTAATCTGCACTTAAAACTGAAGATCCTTACAGACTTTCAGCCCACCCGGTTCAGATTTGTAGAAGTAAAGGGGGGGACGGCGTCGTTTTTTTCAATTTTTTCGAAAAAATTTAATTTCTTTCCCTTCAATTTCGCAAATATGTAGGCCAATCAGGATCGCTATAATTTTCCTGTAATCTTCACTTAAAACTAAAGATCCCTACCGAATTTCAGCCCACCCGGTTCAGATTTGTAGAAGTTAAAGGGGGGGGACAGGGTCATTTTTTTTTAATTTTTCCGAAAAAATTTAATTTCTTTCCTTTTTATTTCGCAAATATGTAGGCCAATCGTATTCGATATATTTTTTCTGTAATCTGCATTTCAAACTGAAGATCCTTACTGAATTTCAGCCCACCCGGTTCAGATTTGTAGAAGTTAAGGGGGGGACAGGGTCATTTTTTTTAATTTTTTCGAAAAAATTTAATTTCTTTCCCTTCTATTTCGCAAATATGTAGGCCAATCGTGTTCGCTATATTTTTACTGTAATCTGCACTTAAAACTAAAGATCCCTACCGAATTTCAGCCCACCCGGTTCAGATTTGTAGAAGTTAAGGGGGGGACGGGGTCGTTTTTTTAAATTTTTTAAAAAAAATTTAATTTATTTTCCCTGCTATTTCGCAAATATGTAGGCCAATCTTGTTCCCTATATTTTTCCTGTAATCTGCATTTTAAACTGAAGATCCTTACCGAATTTCAGCCCACCCGGTTCAGATTTGTAGAAGTTATGGGGGGGACAGAGTCATTTTTTTCAATTTTTTCGAAAAAATTTAATTTCTTTCCCTTCTGTTTCGTAAATATGTAGGCCAATCGTGTTCGCTATATTTTTACTGTAATCTGCACTTAAAACTGAAGATCCCTGCTGAATTTCAGCTCACCCGGTTCAGATTTGTAGAAGTTAAGGAGGGATGACAGGGTCGTTTTTTGCAATTTTTTCGAAAAAATTTAATTTCCCTCCCTTCTATTTCGCAAATATGTAGACCTATCAGGATCGCTATAATTTTCCTGTAATCTTCACTTAATACTAAAGATCCCTACCGAATTTCAGCCCACCCGGTTCTGATTTGTAGAAGTTAAGGGGGGGGACAGGGTCATTTTTTTCATTTTTTAAAAGAAATTTAATTTCTTTCCCTTATATTTCGAAAATATGTAGGCCAATCAGGTTCGCTATAATTTTCATGTAATCTGCACTTAAAACTGAAGATCTCTGCTGAATTTCAGCTTACCCGGTTCAGATTTGTAGAAGTTAAAGGGGGGGGACAGTGACATTTTTTATTAATTTTTCCGAAAAAATTTAATTTATTTCCCTTCTATTTCGCAAATATGTAGGCCTATCAGTATTCGCTATATTTTTCCTGTAATCTGCACTTAAAACTAAAGATCCCTACCGAATTTCAGCCCACCAGATTCACATTTGTAGAAGTTAAGGGGGGGACAGGGTCATTTTTTTAAATTTTTTCGAAAAAATTTAATTTCTTTCCCTTCTATTTCGCAAATATGTAGGCCAATCGTGTTCGCTATATTTTTACTGTAATCTGCACTTAAAACTGAAGATCTCTGCTGAATTTCAGCTCACCCGGTTCAGATTTGTAGAAGTTAAAGGGGGGGGACAGGGTCATTTTTTTTAATTTTTTCGAAAAAATTTAATTTCTTTCCCTTCTATTTCGCAAATATGTAGACCTATCAGGTTCGCTATATTTTTCCTGTAATCTGCACTTAAAACTGAAGATCCTTACCGACTTTCAGCCCACCCGGTTCAGATTTGTAGAAGTAAAGGGGTGGGACAGGGTCATTTTTTGCAATATTTCAAAAAAATTTAATTTCTTTCCCTTCAATTTCGCAAATATGTAGGCCAATCAGGTTCGCTATAATTTTCCTGTAATCTGCACTTAAAACTAAAGATCCCTACCGAATTTCAGCCCACCCGGTTCAGATTTGTAGAAGTTAAGGGGGGGACGGGGTCGTTTTTTTCAATTTTTTCGAAAAAATTTAATTTCTTTCCTTTCTATTTCGCAAATATGTAGGCCAATCGTATTCGATATATTTTTTCTGTAATCTGCATTTCAAACTGAAGATCCTTACTGAATTTCAGCCCACCAGATTCACATTTGTAGAAGTTAAGGGGGGGACAGAGTCATTTTTTTCAATTTTTTCGAAAAAATTTAATTTCTTTCCCTTCTATTTCGCAAATATGTAGACCTATCAGGTTCGCTATAATTTTCATGTAATCTGCACTTAAAACGAAAGATCCCTACCGAATTTCAGCCCACCCGGTTCAGATTTGTAGAAGTTAAGGGGGGGACAGGGTCATTTTTTGCAATTTTTTCGAAAAAATTTAATTTCTTTCCCTTCTATTTCGCAAATATGTAGGCCAATCGTGTTCGCTATATTTTTACTGTAATCTGCACTTAAAACTGAAGATCTCTGCTGAATTTCAGCTCACCCGGTTCAGATTTGTAGAAGTTAAAGGGGGGGGACAGGGTCATTTTTTTTTAATTTTTTCGAAAAAATTTAATTTCTTTCCCTTCTATTTCGCAAATATGTAGACCTATCAGGTTCGCTATAATTTTCCTGTAATCTGCACTTAAAACTAAAGATCCCTACCGAATTTCAGCCCACCCGGTTCAGATTTGTAGAAGTTAAGGGGGGGACAGGGTCATTTTTGCAATTTTTTCGAAAAAATTTAATTTCTTTCCCTTCTATTTCGCAAATATGTAGGCCAATCGTGTTCGCTATATTTTTACTGTAATCTGCACTTAAAACTGAAGATCTCTGCTGAATTTCAGCTCACCCGGTTCAGATTTGTAGAAGTTAAAGGGGGGGGACAGGGTCATTTTTTTTAATTTTTTCGAAAAAATTTAATTTCTTTCCCTTCTATTTCGCAAATATGTAGACCTATCAGGTTCGCTATATTTTTCCTGTAATCTGCACTTAAAACTGAAGATCCTTACCGACTTTCAGCCCACCCGGTTCAGATTTGTAGAAGTAAAGGGGTGGGACAGGGTCATTTTTTGCAATTTTTTCAAAAAAATTTAATTTCTTTCCCTTTAATTTCGCAAATATGTAGGCCAATCAGGTTCGCTATAATTTTCCTGTAATCTGCACTTAAAACTGAAGATCTCTGCTGAATTTCAGCTCACCCGGTTCAGATTTGTAGAAGTTAAAGGGGGGGGACAGGGTCATTTTTTTTTAATTTTTTCGAAAAAATTTAATTTCTTTCCCTTCTATTTCGCAAATATGTAGACCTATCAGGTTCGCTATAATTTTCCTGTAATCTGCACTTAAAACTGAAGATCCCTACCGAATTTCAGCCCACCCGGTTCAGATTTGTAGAAGTTAAGGGGGGGACGGGGTCATTTTTTGCAATTTTTTCAAAAAAATTTAATTTCTTTCCCTTCAATTTCGCAAATATGTAGGCCAATCGTGTTCGCTATATTTTTACTGTAATCTGCACTTAAAACTGAAGATCTCTGCTGAATTTCAGCTCACCCGGTTCAGATTTGTAGAAGTTAAGCGGGGGGGGACAAGGTCATTTTTTTAATTTTTTCGAAAAAAATTTTATTTCTTTCCCTTCTACTTCGCAACTATGGAGTCCTATCAGGTTATCTATATTTTTCCTGTAATCTGCACTTAAAACTGAAGATCCTTACCGAATTTCAGCCCACCCGGTTCAGATTTGTAGAAGTAAAGGGGTGGGACAGGGTCATTTTTTGCAATTTTTTCAAAAAAATTTAATTTCTTTCCCTTCAATTTCGCAAATATGTAGGCCAATCAGGTTCGCTATATTTTTACTGTAATCTGCACTTAAAACTGAAGATCCCTGCAGAATTTCAGCACACCCGGGACAGCTTTCTAGAAGTTAAGGGGGGGGGAAAGTCATTTTTTGCAATTTTTTCGAAAAAATTTAATTTCTTTCCCTTCTATTTCGCAAATATGTAGGCCAATCAGGTTCGCTATATTTTTTCTGTAATCTGCACTTAAAACTGAAGATCCTTACCGAATTTCAGCCCACCCGGTTCAGATTTGTAGAAGTTAAAGGGGGGGACAGGGTCATTTTTTTCAATTTTTTCGAAAAAAATTTAATTTCTTTTCCTTCTATTTCGCAAATATGTAGGCCAATCAGGTTCGCTATAATTTTTCTGTAATCTGCACTTAAAACTAAAGATCCCTACCGAATTTCAGCCCACCCGGTTCAGATTTGTAGAAGTTAAGGGGGGGGGGGGACAGGGTCATTTTTTTCAATTTTTTCGAAAAAATTTAATTTCTTTCCCTTCCTTTTCGCAAATATGTAGGCCAATCGTGTTCGCTATATTTTTTCTGTAATCTGCACTTAAAAATGAAGATCCCTGCTGAATTTCAGCCCACCCGGTTCAGATTTGTAGAAGTTAGAGGGGGGGGAACAGGGTCTTTTTTTTTTTTAATTTTTTTCGAAAAAATTTAATTTCTTTTCCTTCTATTTCGCAAATATGTAGGCCAATCGTGTTTTCTATATTTTTCCTGTAATCTGCATTTTAAACTGAAGATCCCTACCGAATTTCAGCCCACCCGGTTCAGATTTGTAGAAGTTAAGGGGGGGACAGTGTCATTTTTTTCAATTTTTTCGAAAAAATTTAATTTCTTTCCCTTCTGTTTCGTAAATATGTAGGCCAATCGTGTTCGCTATATTTTTACTGTAATCTGCACTTAAAACTGAAGATCTCTGCTGAATTTCAGCTCACCCGGTTCAGATTTGTAGAAGTTAAAGGGGGGGGACAGGGTCATTTTTTTTAATTTTTTCGAAAAAATTTAATTTCTTTCCCTTCTATTTCGCAAATATGTAGACCTATCAGGTTCGCTATATTTTTCCTGTAATCTGCACTTAAAACTGAAGATCCCTACCGAATTTCAGCCCACCCGGTTCAGATTTGTAGAAGTTAAAGGGGGGGACAGGGTCATTTTTTGCAATTTTTTCGAAAAAATTTAATTTCTTTCCCTTCTATTTCGCAAATATGTAGGCCAATCGTGTTCGCTATAATTTTCCTGTAATCTGCACTTAAAACTGAAGATCTCTGCTGAATTTCAGCTCACCCGGTTCAGATTTGTAGAAGTTAAAGGGGGGGGACAGGGTCATTTTTTTTTAATTTTTTCGAAAAAATTTAATTTCTTTCCCTTCTATTTCGCAAATATGTAGACCTATCAGGTTCGCTATAATTTTCCTGTAATCTGCACGTAAAACTGAAGATCCCTACCGAATTTCAGCTCACCCGGTTCAGATTTGTAGAAGTTAAAGCGGGGGGACAGTGTCATTTTTTAAAATTTTTTCGAAAAAATTTAATTTCTTTCCCTTCTATTTCGCAAATATGTAGGCCAATCGTGTTCGCTATATTTTTACTGTAATCTGCACTTAAAACTGAAGATCTCTGCTGAATTTCAGCTCACCCGGTTCAGATTTGTAGAAGTTAAAGGGGGGGACGGGGTCGTTTTTTTCAATTTTTTCGAAAAAATTTAATTTCTTTCCCTTCTATTTCGCAAATATGTAGACCTATCAGGTTCGCTATATTTTTCCTGTAATCTGCACTTAAAACTGAAGATCCTTACCGACTTTCAGCCCACCCGGTTCAGATTTGTAGAAGTAAAGGGGTGGGACAGGGTCATTTTTTGCAATTTTTTCAAAAAAATTTAATTTCTTTCCCTTCAATTTCGCAAATATGTAGGCCAATCAGGTTCGCTATAATTTTCCTGTAATCTGCACTTAAAACTAAAGATCCCTACCGAATTTCAGCCCACCCGGTTCAGATTTGTAGAAGTTAAGGGGGGGACGGGGTCATTTTTTTTTAATTTTTTCGAAAAAATTTAATTTCTTTCCCTTCTATTTCGCAAATATGTAGACCTATCAGGATCGCTATAATTTTCCTGTAATCTGCATTTCAAACTGAAGATCCTTACTGAATTTCAGCCCACCAGATTCACATTTGTAGAAGTTAAGGGGGGGACAGAGTCATTTTTTTCAATTTTTTCGAAAAAATTTAATTTCTTTCCCTTCTATTTCGCAAATATGTAGACCTATCAGGTTTGCTATAATTTTCATGTAATCTGCACTTAAAACGAAAGATCCCTACCGAATTTCAGCCCACCCGGTTCAGATTTGTAGAAGTTAAGGGGGGGACAGTGTCATTTTTTTCAATTTTTTCGAAAAAATTTAATTTCTTTCCTTTCTATTTCGCAAATATGTAGGCCAATCGTATTCGATATATTTTTCCTGTAATCTGCATTTCAAACTGAAGATCCTTACTGAATTTCAGCCCACCCGGTTCAGATTTGTAGAAGTTAAGGGGGGGACAGTGTCATTTTTTTCAATTTTTTCGAAAAAATTTAATTTCTTTCCCTTCTATTTCGCAAATATGTAGACCTATCAGGTTCGCTATAATTTTCATGTAATCTGCACTTAAAACTAAAGATCCCTACCGAATTTTAGACCACCCGGTTCAGATTTGTTGAAGTTAAGGGGGGGACAGTGTCATTTTTTGCAATTTTTTCGAAAAAATTTAATTTCTTTCCCTTCTATTTCGCAAATATGTAGGCCAATCGTATTCGATATAATTTTCATGTAATCTGCACTTAAAACTAAAGATCCCTACCGAATTTCAGACCACCCGGTTCAGATTTGTCGATTTTAATTGGGGGGGACAGAGTCATTTTTTTAAATTTTTTCGAAAAAATTTAATTTCTTTCCCTTCTATTTCGCAAATATGTTCACCAATCAGGTTCGCTATATTTTTCCTGTAATCTGCACTTAAAACTGAAGATCCTTACCGAATTTCAACTCACCCGGTTCAGATTTGTAGAAGTTAAGGGGGGGACAGGGTCATTTTTTGCAATTTTTTCGAAAAAATTTAATTTCTTTCCCTTCTATTTCGCAAATATGTAAACCTATCAGGTTCGCTATAATTTTCCTGTAATCTGCACTTAAAACTAAAGATCCCTACCGAATTTCAGCCCACCCGGTTCAGATTTGTAGAAGTTAAGGGGGGGGGGGGCAGGGTCATTTTTTGCAATTTTTTCAAAAAAATTTAATTTCTTTCCCTTCTATTTCGCAAATATGTAGGCCAATCGTGTTCGCTATATTTTTACTGTAATCTGCACTTAAAACTGAAGATCTCTGCTGAATTTCAGCTCACCCGGTTCAGATTTGTAGAAGTTAAAGGGGGGGGACAGGGTCATTTTTTTTTAATTTTTCCGAAAAAATTTAATTTCTTTCCCTTCTATTTCGCAAATATGTAGACCTATCAGGTTCGCTATAATTTTCATGTAATCTGCACTTAAAACGAAAGATCCTTACCGAATTTCAGCCCACCCGGTTCAGATTTGTAGAAGTTAAAGGGGGGGGACAGGGTCATTTTTTTTTAATTTTTCCGAAAAAATTTAATTTCTTTCCTTTCTATTTCGCAAATATGTAGGCCAATCGTATTCGATATATTTTTTCTGTAATCTGCATTTCAAACTGAAGATCCTTACTGAATTTCAGCCCACCAGATTCACATTTGTAGAAGTTAAGGGGGGGACAGAGTCATTTTTTTCAATTTTTTCGAAAAAATTTAATTTCTTTCCCTTCTATTTCGCAAATATGTAGACCTATCAGGTTCGCTATAATTTTCATGTAATCTGCACTTAAAACGAAAGATCCCTACCGAATTTCAGCCCACCCGGTTCAGATTTGTAGAAGTTAAGGGGGGGACAGGGTCATTTTTGCAATTTTTTAGAAAAAATTTAATTTCTTTCCTTTCTATTTCGCAAATATGTAGACCTATCAGGTTCGCTATAATTTTCATGTAATCTGCACTTAAAACTAAAGATCCCTACCGAATTTCAGCCCACCCGGTTCAGATTTGTAGAAGTTAAGGGGGGGACAGTGTCATTTTTTTCAATTTTTTCGAAAAAATTTAATTTCTTTCCCTTCTATTTCGCAAATATGTAGGCCAATCGTGTTCGCTATATTTTTCCTGTAATCTGCACTTAAAACTGAAGATCCCTGCTGAATTTCAGCCCACCCGGTTCAGATTTGTAGAAGTTAAGGGGGGGGGACAGGGTCATTTTTTGCAATTTTTTCGAAAAAATTTAATTTCTTTCCCTTCTATTTCGCAAATATGTAGGCCAATCGTGTTCGCTATATTTTTTCTGTAATCTGCACTTAAAACTGAAGATCCCTACCGAATTTCAGCCCACCCGGTTCAGATTTGTAGAAGTTAAGGGGGGACAGGGTCATTTTTTTTAAATTTTTTCGAAAAAATTTAATTTCTTTACCATCTATTTCGCAAATATGTAGGTCAATCAAGATCGCTATATTTTTCCTGTAATCTGCATTTCAAACTGAAGATCCTTACTGAATTTCAGCCCACCCGGTTCAGATTTGTAGAAGTTAAGGGGGGGACAGGGTCATTTTTTGCAATTTTTTCGAAAAAATTTAATTTCTTTCCCTTCTATTTCGCAAATATGTAGACCTATCAGGTTCGCTATAATTTTCATGTAATCTGCACTTAAAACTAAAGATCCCTACCGAATTTCAGCCCACCCGGTTCAGATTTGTAGAAGTTAAGGGGGGGACAGTGTCATTTTTTTCAATTTTTTCGAAAAAATTTAATTTCTTTCCTTTCTATTTCGCAAATATGTAGGCCAATCGTATTCGATATATTTTTCCTGTAATCTGCACTTAAAACTGAAGATCCTTACAGACTTTCAGCCCACCCGGTTCAGATTTGTAGAAGTTAAGGGGGGGACAGTGTCATTTTTTTCAATTTTTTCGAAAAAATTTAATTTCTTTCCCTTCTATTTCGCAAATATGTAGACCTATCAGGTTCGCTATAATTTTCCTGTAATCTGCACTTAAAACTGAAGATCCCTACCGAATTTCAGCCCACCCGGTTCAGATTTGTAGAAGTTAAGGGGGGGGACAGTGTCATTTTTTGCAATTTTTTCGAAAAAATTTAATTTCTTTCCCTTCTATTTCGCAAATATGTAGGCCAATCGTATTCGTTATATTTTTCCTGTAATCTGCATTTCAAACTGAAGATCCTTACTGAATTTCAGGCCATTCGGTTCAGATTTGTAGAAGTAAAGGGGCGGGACAGGGTCATTTTTTTTAATTTTTCCGAAAAAATTTAATTTCTTTCCCTTCTATTTCGCAAATATGTAGACCTATCAGGTTCGCTATAATTTTCATGTAATCTGCACTTAAAACTAAAGATCCCTACCGAATTTCAGCCCACCCGGTTCAGATTTGTAGAAGTTAAGGGGGGGACAGGGTCATTTTTTGCAATTTTTTCGAAAAAATTTAATTTCTTTCCCTTCTATTTCGCAAATATGTAGACCTATCAGGTTCGCTATAATTTTCCTGTAATCTGCACTTAAAACTAAAGATCCCTACCGAATTTCAGCCCACCCGGTTCAGATTTGTAGAAGTTAAGGGGGGGACAGGGTCATTTTTTTTTAATTTTTTCGAAAAAATTTAATTTCTTTCCCTTCTATTTCGCAAATATGTAGACCTATCAGGATCGCTATAATTTTCCTGTAATCTTCACTTAAAACTAAAGATCCCTACCGAATTTCAGCCCACCCGGTTCAGATTTGTAGAAGTTAAGGGGGGGGACAGGGTCATTTTTTTAAATTTTTTCGAAAAAATTTAATTTCTTTCCCTTCTATTTCGCAAATATGTAGGCCAATCGTGTTCGCTATATTTTTACTGTAATCTGCACTTAAAACTGAAGATCCCTGCTGAATTTCAGCTCACCCGGTTCAGATTTGTAGAAGTTAAGGGGGGGACAGGGTCATTTTTTTTTAATTTTTCCGAAAAAATTTAATTTCTTTCCCTTCTATTTCGCAAATATGTAGGCCTATAAGGTTCGCTATAATTTTCCTGTAATCTGCACTTAAAACTAAAGATCCCTACCGAATTTCAGCCCACCCGGTTCAGATTTGTAGAAGTTAAGGGGGGGACAGTGTCATTTTTTTCAATTTTTTCGAAAAAATTTAATTTCTTTCCTTTCTATTTCGCAAATATGTAGGCCAATCGTATTCGATATATTTTTCCTGTAATCTGCATTTCAAACTGAAGATCCTTACTGAATTTCAGCCCACCCGGTTCAGATTTGTAGAAGTTAAGGGGGGGACAGTGTCATTTTTTTCAATTTTTTCGAAAAAATTTAATTTCTTTCCCTTCTATTTCGCAAATATGTAGACCTATCAGGTTCGCTATAATTTTCCTGTAATCTGCACTTAAAACGAAAGATCCCTACCGAATTTCAGCCCACCCGGTTCAGATTTGTAGAAGTTAAGGGGGGGACAGTGTCATTTTTTTCAATTTTTTCGAAAAAATTTAATTTCTTTCCCTTCTATTTCGCAAATATGTAGGCCAATCGTGTTCGCTATATTTTTACTGTAATCTGCACTTAAAACTGAAGATCTCTGCTGAATTTCAGCTCACCCGGTTCAGATTTGTAGAAGTTAAGGGGGGGGACAGGGTCATTTTTTAAAATTTTTTCGAAAAAATTTAATTTCTTTCCCTTCTATTTCGCAAATATGTAGGCCAATCGTGTTCGCTATATTTTTACTGTAATCTGCACTTAAAACTGAAGATCTCTGCTGAATTTCAGCTCACCCGGTTCAGATTTGTAGAAGTTAAAGGGGGGGGACAGGGTCATTTTTTTTAATTTTTTCGAAAAAATTTAATTTCTTTCCCTTCTATTTCGCAAATATGTAGGCCTATAAGGTTCGCTATAATTTTCCTGTAATCTGCACTTAAAACTAAAGATCCCTACCGAATTTCAGCCCATCCGGTTTAGATTTGTAGAAGTTAAGGGGGGGACAGTGTCATTTTTTTCAATTTTTTCGAAAAAATTTAATTTCTTTCCCTTCTGTTTCGTAAATATGTAGACCTATCAGGTTCGCTATAATTTTCCTGTAATCTTCACTTAAAACTGAAGATCCCTACTGAATTTCAGCTCACCCGGTTCAGATTTGTAGAAGTTAAGGAGGGGACAGGGTCATTTTTTGCAATTTTTTCGAAAAAATTTAATTTCTTTCCCTTCTATTTCGCAAATATGTAGGCCAATCGTGTTCCCTATATTTTTCCTGTAATCTGCATTTTAAACTGAAGATCCTTACCGAATTTCAGCCCACCCGGTTCAGATTTGTAGAAGTTAAGGGGGGGACAGTGTCATTTTTTTCAATTTTTTCGAAAAAATTTAATTTCTTTCCCTTCTATTTCGCAAATATGTAGGCCAATCGTGTTCGCTATATTTTTACTGTAATCTGCACTTAAAACTGAAGATCTCTGCTGAATTTCAGCCCACCCGGTTCAGATTTGTAGAAGTTAAGGGGGGGGGACAGGGTCATTTTTTTAAATTTTTTCGAAAAAATTTAATTTCTTTCCCTTCTATTTCGCAAATATGTAGGCCAATCGTGTTCGCTATATTTTTACTGTAATCTGCACTTAAAACTGAAGATCCCTACCAAATTTCAGCTCACCAGGTTCAGATTTGTAGAAGTTAAAGGGGGGGACAGGGTTATTTTTTTCAATTTTTTCGAAAAAATTTAATTTCTTTCCCTTCTATTTCGCAAATATGTAGACCAATCAGTATTCGCTATAATTTTCCTGTAATCTGCACTTAAAACTAAAGATCCCTACCGAATTTCAGCCCACCCGGTTCAGATTTGTAGAAGTTAAGGGGGGGACAGGGTCATTTTTTGCAATTTTTTCGAAAAAATTTAATTTCTTTCCCTTCTATTTCGCAAATATGTAGGCCAATCGTGTTTGCTATATTTTTCCTGTAATCTGCACTTAAAACTGAAGATCCCTACCGAATTTCAGCTCACCCGGTTCAGATTTGTAGAAGTTAAAGGGGGGGGACAAGGTCATTTTTTTTTAATTTTTTCGAAAAAATTTAATTTCTTTCCCTTCTATTTCGCAAATATGTAGACCTATCAGGATCGCTATAATTTTCCTGTAATCTTCACTTAAAACTAAAGATCCCTACCGAATTTCAGCCCACCCGGTTCAGATTTGTAGAAGTTAAGGGGGGGGGACAGGGTCATTTTTTTAAATTTTTTCGAAAAAATTTAATTTCTTTCCCTTCTATTTCGCAAATATGTAGGCCAATCGTGTTCGCTATATTTTTACTGTAATCTGCACTTAAAACTGAAGATCTCTGCTGAATTTCAGCTCACCCGGTTCAGATTTGTAGAAGTTAAAGGGGGGGGACAGGGTCATTTTTTTTAATTTTTTCGAAAAAATTTAATTTCTTTCCCTTCTATTTCGCAAATATGTCGGCCAATCGTCTTCACTATAATTTTTCAGTAATCTGCACTTAAAACTGAAGATCCCTACCGAATTTCAGCCCACCCGGTTCAGATTTGTAGAAGTTAAAGGGGGGGACATGGTCATTTTTTGCAATTTTTTCGAAAAAATTTAATTTCTTTCCCTTCTATTTCGCAAATATGTAGGCCAATCGTGTTCGCTATATTTTTCCTGTAATCTGCACGTAAAACTGAAGATCCCTACCGAATTTCAGCCCACCCGGTTCAGATTTGTAGAAGTTAAGAAGGGGGGGGACAGGGTCATTTTTTTTTTAATTTTTTCGAAAAAATTTAATTTCTTTCCCTTCTATTTCGCAAATATGTAAACCTATCAGGTTCGCTATAATTTTCCTGTAATCTGCACGTAAAACTGAAGATCCCTACCGAATTTCAGCCCACCCGGTTCAGATTTGTAGAAGTTAAGAGGGGGGAACAGGGTCATTTTTTGCAATTTTTTCGAAAAAATTTAATTTCTTTCCCTTCCCTTTCGCAAATATGTAGGCCAATCAGGTTCGCTATAATTTTCCTGTAATCTGCACTTAAAACTAAAGATCCCTACCGAATTTCAGCCCACCAGTTTCAGATTTGTAGAAGTTAAGGGGGGGGACATGGTCATTTTTTTTCAATTTTTTCGAGAAAATTTAATTTCTTTCCCTTCTATTTCGCAAATATGTAGGCCAATCGTGTTCGCTATATTTTTTCTGTAATCTGCACTTAAAACTGAAGATCCCTACCGAATTTCAGCCCACCCGGTTCAGATTTGTAGAAGTTAAGGGGGGGAAAGTGTCAATTTTTTAAATTTTTTTCGAATAAATTTAATTTCTTTCCCTTCTATTTCGCAAATATGTAGACCTATCAGGTTCGCTATAATTTTCCTGTAATCTGCACTTAAAACTAAAGATCCCTACCGAATTTTAGCTCACCCGGTTGAGATTTGTAGAAGTTATGGGGGGGGACAGGGTCATTTTTTTGCATTTTTTTCGAAAAAATTTAATTTCTTTCCCTTCTATTTTGCAAATATGTAGTCCTATCTTGTTCGCTATAATTTTCCTGTAATCTTCACTTAAAACTAAAGACCCCTACCGTATTTCAGCCCACCCGGTTCAGATTTGTAGAAGTTAAGGGGGGGACGGGGTCGTTTTTTTCAATTTTTTCGAAAAAATTTAATTTCTTTCTCTTCTATTTCGCAAATATGTAGGCCAATCGTGTTCGCTATATTTTTACTGTAATCTGCACTTAAAACTGAAGATCCTCTACCGCATTTCCGCCCACCCGGTACAGATTTGTTGATGTTAAGGGGGGGGGGGGACCGGGTCATTTTTTTTTTAATTTTTTCGAAAAAATTTAATTTCTTTCCCTTCTATTTCGCAAATATGTAGGTCAATCGTGTACGCTATATTTTTCCTGTAATCTGCACTTAAAACTGAAGATCCCTACCGAATTTCAGCCCACCCGGTTCAGATTTGTAGAAGTTAAGGGGGGGGGACAGTGTAATTTTTTGCAATTTTTTCTAAAAAATTTAATTTCTTTTCCTTCTATTTCGCAAATATGTAGGTCAATCGTCTAGGCTATATTTTTCCGGTAATCTGCACGTAAAACTGAAGGTCCCTACCGAATTTCAGCTCACCAGGTTCAGATTTGTAGAAGTTAAGGGGGGGGGGACAGGGTCATTTTTTTTTTAATTTTTTCGAAAAAATTTAATTTCTTTCCCTTCTATTTCGCAAATATGTAGACCTATCAGGTTCGCTATAATTTTCCTGTAATCTGCACGTAAAACTGAAGATCCCTACCGAATTTCAGCCCACCCGGTTCAGATTTGTAGAAGTTAAGAAGGGGGGGGACAGGGTCATTTTTTTTTTAATTTTTTCGAAAAAATTTAATTTCTTTCCCTTCTATTTTGCAAATATGTAGGCCAATCGTGTTCGCTATATTTTTCCTGTAATCTGCACTTAAAACTAAAGAACCTTAGCGAATTTCAGCCCCCCCGTTTCAGATTTGTAGAAGTTAAGGGGGGGACAGGGTCATTTTTTTCAATTTTTTCGAAAAAATTTAATTTCTTTCCCTTCTATTTCGCAAATATGTAGACCTATCAGGTTCGCTATAATTTTCATGTAATCTGCACTTAAAACTAAAGATCCCTACCGAATTTTAGACCACCCGGTTCAGATTTGTTGAAGTTAAGGGGGGGACAGGGTCATTTTTTGCAATTTTTTCGAAAAAATTTAATTTCTTTCCCTTCTATTTCGCAAATATGTAGGCCAATCTTGTTCGCTATATTTTTCCTGTAATCTGCATTTTAAACTGAAGATCCTTACCGAATTTCAACCCACCCGGTTCAGATTTGTAGAAGTTATGGGGGGGAAAGTGTCATTTTTTTCAATTTTTTCGAAAAAATTTAATTTCTTTCCCTTCTATTTCGCAAATATGTAGACCTATCAGGATCGCTATAATTTTCCTGTAATCTTCACTTAAAACTAAAGATCCCTACCGAATTTCAGCCCACCCGGTTCAGATTTGTAGAAGTTAAGGGGGGGGACAAGGTCATTTTTTTAAATTTTTTCGAAAAAATTTAATTTCTTTCCCTTCTATTTCGCAAATATGTAGGCCTATAAGGTTCGCTATAATTTTCCTGTAATCTGCACTTAAAACTAAAGATCCCTACCGAATTTCAGCCCACCCGGTTCAGATTTGTAGAAGTTAAGGGGGGGACAGGGTCATTTTTTTCAATTTTTTCGAAAAAATTTAATTTCTTTCCCTTCTATTTCGCAAATATGTAGGCCAATCGTGTTCGCTATATTTTTCCTGTAATCTGCACTTAAAACTAAAGATCCCTACCGAATTTCAGCCCACCCGGTTCAGATTTGTAGAAGTTAAGGGGGGGACAGTGTCATTTTTTTCAATTTTTTCGAAAAAATTTAATTTCTTTCCCTTCTATTTCGCAAATATGTAGACCTATCAGGTTCGCTATAATTTTCATGTAATCTGCACTTAAAACTAAAGATCCCTACCGAATTTTAGACCACCCGGTTCAGATTTGTTGAAGTTAAGGGGGGGACAGGGTCATTTTTTGCAATTTTTTCGAAAAAATTTAATTTCTTTCCCTTCTATTTCGCAAATATGTAGGCCAATCTTGTTCCCTATATTTTTCCTGTAATCTGCATTTTAAACTGAAGATCCTTACCGAATTTCAACCCACCCGGTTCAGATTTGTAGAAGTTATGGGGGGGAAAGTGTCATTTTTTTCAATTTTTTCGAAAAAATTTAATTTCTTTCCCTTCTATTTCGCAAATATGTAGACCTATTAGGATCGCTATAATTTTCCTGTAATCTGCACTTAAAACTGAAGATCTCTGCTGAATTTCAGCTCACCCGGTTCAGATTTGTAGAAGTTAAAGGGGGGGGACAGGGTCATTTTTTTAAATTTTTTCGAAAAAATTTAATTTCTTTCCCTTCTATTTCGCAAATATGTAGGCCAATCGTGTTTGCTATATTTTTACTGTAATCTGCACTTAAAACTGAAGATCTCTGCTGAATTTCAGCTCACCCGGTTCAGATTTGTAGAAGTTAAAGGGGTGGGGGGGACAGGGTCATTTTTTTAAATTTTTTCGAAACAATTTAATTTCTTTCCCTTCTATTTCGCAAATATGTAGACCTATCAGGATCGCTATAATTTTCCTGTAATCTTCACTTAAAACTAAAGATCCCTACCGAATTTCAGCCCACCCGGTTCAGATTTGTAGAAGTTAAGGGGGGGGACAGGGTCATTTTTTTAAATTTTTTCGAAAAAATTTAATTTCTTTCCCTTCTATTTCGCAAATATGTAGGCCAATCGTGTTTGCTATAATTTTCCTGTAATCTTCACTTAAAACTGAAGATCCCTACCGAATTTCAGGCCATTCGGTTCAGATTTGTAGAAGTAAAGGGGCGGGACAGGGTCATTTTTTTTAATTTTACCGAAAAAATTTAATTTCTTTCCCTTCTATTTCGCAAATATGTAGGCCAATCTTGTTCCCTATATTTTTCCTGTAATCTGCACTTAAAACTGAAGATCCCTACCGAATTTCAGCCCACCCGGTTCAGATTTGTAGAAGTTAAGGGGGGGGGACAGGGTCATTTTTTGAAAATTTTTTCGAAAAAATTTTCAATTTCGTTCCCTTCTATTTCGCAAATATGTAGGACAATCGTGTTCGCTATAATTTTCCTGTAATCTGCACTTAAAACTAAAGATCCCTACCGAATTTCAGCCCACCCGGTTCAGATTTGTAGAAGTTAAGGGGGGGACAGGGTCATTTTTTGAAATTTTTTCGAAAAAATTTAATTTCTTTCCCTTCTATTTCGCAAATATGTAGGCCAATCGTGTTCGCTATAATTTTCCTGTAATCTGCACTTAAAACTGAAGATCCCTGCTGAATTTCAGCCCACCCGGTTCAGATTTGTAGAAGTTAAGGGGCGGGACAGGGTCATTTTTTTTAATTTTTCCGAAAAAATTTAATTTCTTTCCCTTCTATTTCGCAAATATGTAGGCCAATCTTGTTCGCTATAATTTTCCAATAATCTGCACTTAAAACTAAAGATCCCTACCGAATTTCAGCCCACCCGGTTCAGATTTGTAGAAGTTAAGGGGGGGACAGGGTCATTTTTTGCAATTTTTTCGAAAAAATTTAATTTCTTTCCCTTCTATTTCGCAAATATGTAGACCAATCAGGTTCGCTATAATTTTCCTGTAATCTGCACTTAAAACTAAAGATCCCTACCGAATTTCAGCCCACCCGGTTCAGATTTGTAGAAGTTAAGGGGGGGACAGGGTCATTTTTTGCAATTTTTTCGAAAAAATTTAATTTCTTTCCCTTCTATTTCGCAAATATGTAGGCCAATCAGGTTCGCTATATTTTTCCTGTAATCTGCACTTAAAACTAAAGATCCCTACCGAATTTCAGCCCACCCGGTTCAGATTTGTAGAAGTTAAGGGGGGGACAGGGTCATTTTTTGCAATTTTTTCTAAAAAATTTAATTTCTTTCCCTTCTATTTCGCAAATATGTAGGCCAATCGTGTGTGCTTTATTTTTTTGTGTTATCTGCACCTAAAACTAAAGATCCCTACCGAATTTCAGCCCACCCGGTTCAGATTTGTAGAAGTTAAAGAGGGGGACAGGGTCATTTTTTCAATTTTTTCAAAAAATTTTAATTTCTTTCCCTTCTATTTCGCAAATATGTAGGCCAATCGTGTTCGCTATATTTTTACTGTAATCTGCACTTAAAACTGAAGATCTCTGCTGAATTTCAGCTCACCCGGTTCAGATTTGTAGAAGTTAAGGGGGGGGACAGGGTCATTTTTTTAAATTTTTTCGAAAAAATTTAATTTCTTTCCCTTCTATTTCGCAAATATGTAGACCTATCAGGATCGCTATAATTTTCCTGTAATCTTCACTTAAAACTAAAGATCCCTACCGAATTTCAGCCCACCCGGTTCAGATTTGTAGAAGTTAAGGGGGGGACAGGGTCATTTTTTTAAATTTTTTCGAAAAAATTTAATTTCTTTCCCTTCTATTTCGCAAATATGTAGGCCAATCGTGTTCGCTATATTTTTCCTGTAATCTGCACTTAAAACTGAAGATCCCTACCGAATTTCAGCCCACCCGGTTCAGATTTGTAGAAGTTAAAGGGGGGGGACAGGGTCATTTTTTTTAATTTTTTCGAAAAAATTTAATTTCTTTCCCTTCTATTTCGCAAATATGTAGGCCAATCGTGTTCGCTATAATTTTCCTGTAATCTGCACTTAAAACTAAAGATCCCTACCGAATTTCAGCCCATCCGGTTTAGATTTGTAGAAGTTAAGGGGTAGACAGGGTCATTTTTTTCAATTTTTTCGAAAAAATTTAATTTCTTTCCCTTCAATTTCGCAAATATGTAGGCCAATCAGGTTCGCTATAATTTTCCTGTAATCTGCACTTAAAACTAAAGATCCCTACCGAATTTCAGCCCACCCGGTTCAGATTTGTAGAAGTGAATGGGGGGACAGTGTCATTTTTTTTCAATTTTTTCGAAAAAATTTAATTTCTTTCCCTTCTATTTCGCAAATATGTAGGCCAATCGTGTTCGCTATATTTTTACTGTAATCTGCACTTAAAACTGAAGATCTCTGCTGAATTTCAGCTCACCCGGTTCAGATTTGTAGAAGTTAATGGGGGGGGGCCAGGGTCATTTTTTACAATTTTTTTCGAAAAAATTTAATTTCTTTCCCTTCTATTTCGCAAATATGTAGGCCAATCAGGTTCGCTATAATTTTCCTGTAATCTGCACTTAAAACTAAAGATCCCTACCGAATTTCAGCCCACCAGATTCACATTTGTAGAAGTTAAGGGGGGGACAGAGTAATTTTTTTCAATTTTTTCGAAAAAATTTAATTTCTTTCCCTTCTGTTTCGTAAATATGTAGGCCAATCGTGTTCGCTATAATTTTTCCTGTAATCTGCACTAAAAACTGAACAACCCTACCCAATTTCCGCACACCCGGTTCACATTTGTACAAGTTAAGGGGGGGGACAGGGTCATTTTTTGCAATTTTTTCGAAAAAATTTAATTTCTTTCCCTTCTATTTCGCAAATATGTAGGCCAATCGTGTTCGCTATATTTTTCCTGTAATCTGCACTTAAAAGTGAAGATCCCTGCTGAATTTCAACCCACCCGGTTGAGATTTGTAAAAGTTAAGGGGGGGGACAGGGTCATTTTTTGTAATTTTTTCGAAAAAATTTAATTTCTTTCCCTTTTATTTCGCAAATATGTAGGCCTATAAGGTTCGCTATATTTTTCCTGTAATCTGCAATTAAAACTAAAGATCCCTACTGTATTTCAGATCACCCTGTTCAGATTTGTAGAAGTTAAGGGGGGACAGGGTCATTTTTTTCAATGTTTCGAAAAGTTTAATTTCTTTCCCTTCTATTTCGCAAATATGTAGGCCAATCGTGTTCGCTATAATTTTCCCGTAATCTGCACTTAAAACTGAAGATCCCTACCGAATTTAAGCCCACCCGGTTGAGATTTGTAAAAGTTAAGGGGGGGACAGGGTCATTTTTTGTAATTTTTTCGAAAAAATTTAATTTCTTTCCCTTTTATTTCGCAAATATGTAGGCCAATCGTGTTCGCTATATTTTTCCTGTAATCTGCACTTAAAACTGAAGATCCCTACCGAATTTCAGCCCACCCGGTTCAGATTTGTAGAAGTTAAGGGGGGGACAGGGTCATTTTTTTCAATTTTTTCGAAAAAATTTAATTTCTTTCCCTTCTATTTCGCAAATATGTAGGCCAATCGTGTTCGCTATATTTTTCCTGTAATCTGCACTTAAAACTGAAGATCCCTACCGAATTTCAGCCCACCCGGTTCAGATTTGTAGAAGTTAAGGGGGGGACAGGGTCATTTTTTGCAATTTTTTCGAAAAAATTTAATTTCTTTCCCTTCTATTTCGCAAATATGTAGGCCAATCGTGTTCGCTATAATTTTCCTGTAATCTGCACTTAAAACTAAAGATCCCTACCGAATTTCAGCCCACCCGGTTCAGATTTGTAGAAGTTAAGGGGGGGGACAGTGTCATTTTTTTCAATTTTTTCGAAAAAATTTAATTTCTTTCCCTTCTATTTCGCAAATATGTAGGCCAATCGTGTTCGCTATATTTTTCCTGTAATCTGCACTTAAAACTGAAGATCCCTACCGAATTTCAGCCCACCCGGTTCAGATTTGTAGAAGTTAAGGGGGGGACAGGGTCATTTTTTGCAATTTTTTCGAAAAAATTTAATTTCTTTCCCTTCTATTTCGCAAATATGTAGGCCAATCGTGTTCGCTATATTTTTCCTGTAATCTGCACTTAAAACTGAAGATCCCTACCGAATTTCAGCCCACCCGGTTCAGATTTGTAGAAGTTAAGGGGGGGACATGGTCATTTTTTACAATTTTTTCGAAAAAATTTAATTTCTTTCCCTTCTATTTCGCAAATATGTAGGCCAATCGTGTTCGCTATATTTTTCCTGTAATCTGCACTTAAAACTGAAGATCCCTACCGAATTTCAGCCCACCCGGTTCAGATTTGTAGAAGTTAAGGGGGGGGGACAGGGTCATTTTTTGCAATTTTTTCGAAAAAATTTAATTTCTTTCCCTTCTATTTCGCAAATATGTAGGCCAATCGTGTTCGCTATAATTTTCCTGTAATCTGCACTTAAAACTGAAGATCCCTACCGAATTTCAGCCCACCCGGTTCAGATTTGTAGAAGTTAAGGGGGGGACAGGGTCATTTTTTGCAATTTTTTCGAAAAAATTTAATTTCTTTCCCTTCTATTTCGCAAATATGTAGGCCAATCAGGTTCGCTATAATTTTCCTGTAATCTGCACTTAAAACTGAAGATCCCTACCGAATTTCAGCCCACCCGGTTCAGATTTGTAGAAGTTAAGGGGGGGGACAGGGTCATTTTTTTCAATTTTTTCGAAAAAATTTAATTTCTTTCCCTTCTATTTCGCAAATATGTAGGCCAATCGTGTTCGCTATAATTTTCCTGTAATCTGCACTTAAAACTGAAGATCCCTACCGAATTTCAGCCCACCCGGTTCAGATTTGTAGAAGTTAAGGGGGGGACAGGGTCATTTTTTTCAATTTTTTCGAAAAAATTTAATTTCTTTCCCTTCTATTTCGCAAATATGTAGGCCAATCGTGTTCGCTATATTTTTCCTGTAATCTGCACTTAAAACTGAAGATCCCTACTGTATTTCAGCTCACCAGGTTCAGATTTGTAGAAGTTAAGGGGGGGACAGGTTCATTTTTTGCAATTTTTTCGAATTAATTTAATTTCTTTCCCTTCTATTTCGCAAATATGTAGACCTATCATGTTTGCTATAATTTTCCAGTAATCTGCACTTAAAACTAAAAATCCCTGCGGAATTTCAGATCACCCTGTTCAGATTTGTAGAAGTTAAGGGGGGACAGGGTCATTTTTTTCAATGTTTCGAAAAGTTTAATTTCTTTCCCTTCTATTTCGCAAATATGTAGGCCAATCGTGTTCGCTATATTTTTCCTGTAATCTGCACTTAAAACTAAAGATCCCTGTCGAATTTCAGCTCACCAGGTTCAGATTTGTAGAAGTTAAGGGGGGGGACATGGGTCATTTTTGCAATTTTTTTGAAAAAATTTAATTTCTTTCCCTTCTATTTCACAAATATGTAGGCCAATCGTGTTCGCTATATTTTTCCTGTAATCTGCAATTAAAACTAAAGATCCCTACTGTATTTCAGATCACCAGGTTCAGATTTGTAGAAGTTAAGGGGGGGACAGTGTCATTTTTTTCAATTTTTTCGAATAAATTTAATTTCTTTCCCTTCTTTTTCGCAAATATGTAGGCCAATCGTGTTCGCTATATTTTTCCTGTAATCTGCAATTAAACCTACAGATCCCTACTGTCTTTCAGCCCACCCGGTTCAGATTTGTAGAAGTTAAGGGGGGGGACAGGGTCATTTTTTAAAATTTTTTCGAAAAAATTTAATTTCTTTCCCTTCTATTTCGCAAATATGTAGGCCAATCGTGTTCGCTATATTTTTTCTGTAATCTGCATTTCAAACTGAAGATCCTTATTGAATTTCAGCCCACCAGATTCACATTTGTAGAAGTTAAGGGGGGGACAGAGTCATTTTTTTCAATTTTTTCGAAAAAATTTAATTTCTTTCCCTTCTGTTTCGTAAATATGTAGGCCAATCGTGTTCGCTATATTTTTACTGTAATCTGCACTTAAAACTGAAGATCCCTGCTGAATTTCAGCTCACCCGGTTCAGATTTGTAGAAGTTAAGGGGGGGACAGGGTCATTTTTTTAAATTTTTTCGAAAAAATTTAATTTCTTTCCCTTCTATTTCGCAAATATGTAGGCCAATCGTGTTCGCTATATTTTTACTGTAATCTGCACTTAAAACTGAAGATCTCTGCTGAATTTCAGCTCACCCGGTTCAGATTTGTAGAAGTTAAGGGGGGGACAGTGTCATTTTTTTCAATTTTTTCGAAAAAATTTAATTTCTTTCCCTTCTATTTCGCAAATATGTAGGCCAAGAGGATTCGATATATTTTTTCGGTAACCTGCATTTAAAACTAAAGATCCCTACCGAATTTCAGCCCACCAGATTCACATTTGTAGAAGTTAAGGGGGGGACAGAGTCATTTTTTTCAATTTTTTCGAAAAAATTTAATTTCTTTCCCTTCTGTTTCGTAAATATGTAGGCCAATCGTGTTCGCTATATTTTTCCTGTAATCTGCACTTAAAACTAAAGATCCCTACCGAATTTCAGCCCACCCGGTTCAGATTTGTAGAAGTTAAGGGGGGGGACAGGGTCATTTTTTCCAATTTTTACGAAAAAATTTAATTTCTTTCCCTTCTATTTCGCAAATATGTAGGCCAATCATGATCGCTATATTTTTCCTGTAATCTGCACTTAAAACTGAAGATCCCTACCGAATTTCAGCCCACCCGGTTCAGATTTGTAGAAGTTAAGGGGGGGGGGACAGTGTCATTTTTTTCAATTTTTTCGAAAAAATTTAATTTCTTTCCCTTCTATTTCGCAAATATGTAGACCTATCAGGATCGCTATAATTTTCCTGTAATCTTCACTTAAAACTAAAGATCCCTACCGAATTTCAGCCCACCCGGTTCAGATTTGTAGAAGTTAAGGGGGGGACAGAGTCATTTTTTTCAATTTTTTCGAAAAAATTTAATTTCTTTCCCTTCTATTTCGCAAATATGTAGGCCAATCGTGTTCGCTATATTTTTACTGTAATCTGCACTTAAAACTGAAGATCCCTGCTGAATTTCAGCTCACCCGGTTCAGATTTGTAGAAGTTAAGGGGGGGACAGTGTCATTTTTTTCAATTTTTTCGAAAAAATTTAATTTCTTTCCCTTCTATTTCGCAAATATGTAGACCTATCAGGATCGCTATAATTTTCCTGTAATCTGCACTTAAAACTAAAGATCACTGCGGAATTTTAGATCACCCGGTTCAGATTTGTAGAAGTTAAGGGGGGACAGGGTCATTTTTTTCAATGTTTCGAAAAAATTTAATTTCTTTCCCTTCTGTTTCGTAAATATGTAGACCTATCAGGTTCGCTATAATTTTCCTGTAATCTTCACTTAAAACTGAAGATCCCTACTGAATTTCAGCTCACCCGGTTCAGATTTGTAGAAGTTAAGGAGGGATGACAGGGTCATTTTTTTCAATTTTTTCGAAAAAACTTAATTTATTTCCCTTCTCTTTTGCAAATATGTAGGCCAATCGTGTTCCCTATATTTTTCCTGTAATCTGCATTTTAAACTGAAGATCCTTACCGAATTTCAGCCCACCCGGTTCAGATTTGTAGAAGTTATGGGGGGGAAAGTGTCATTTTTTGCAATTTTTTCGAAAAAATTTAATTTATTTCCCTTCTATTTCGCAAATATGTAGGCCAATCGTGTTTGCTATAGTTTTCCTGTAATCTGCACTTAAAACTAAAGATCCCTACCGAATTTCAGCCTACACGGTTCAGATTTGTAGAAGTTAAGGGGGGGACAGGGTCATTTTTTGCAATTTTTTCGAAAAAATTTAATTTCTTTCCCATCTATTTCGCAAATATGTAGACCTATTAGGTTCGCTATATTTTTCCTGTAATCTGCACTTAAAACTAAAGATCCCTACTGAATTTCAGCCCACCCGTGTTCAGATTTGTAGAAGTTAAGGGGGGGGACAGGGTCATTTTTTTAAATTTTTTAGAAAAATTTTAATTTCTTTCCCTTCTATTTCGCAAATATGTATGCCAATCGTGTTCGCTATATTTTTCCTGTAATCTGCACTTAAAACTGAAGATCCTTTCCGACTTTCAGCCCACCCAGTTCAGATTTGTAGAAGTAAAGGGGCGGGACAGGGTCATTTTTTTCAATTTTTTTAAAAAAATTTAATTTCTTTCCCTTCAATTTCGCAAATATGTAGGCCAATCAGGTTCGCTATAATTTTCCTGTAATCTGCACTTAAAACTAAAGATCCCTACCGAATTTCAGCCCACCCGGTTCAGATTTGTAGAAGTTAAGGGGGGGACGGGGTCGTTTTTTTCAATTTTCTCGAAAAAATTTAATTTCTTTCCTTTCTATTTCGCAAATATGTAGGCCAATCGTATTCGATATATTTTTCCTGTAATCTGCATTTCAAACTGAAGATCCTTACTGAATTTCAGCCCACCAGACTCACATTTGTAGAAGTTAAGGGGGGGACAGTGTCATTTTTTTCAATTTTTTCGAAAAAATTTAATTTATTTCCCTTCTATTTCGCAAATATGTAGGCCTATAAGGTTCGCTATAATTTTCCTGTAATCTGCACTTAAAACTAAAGATCCCTACCGAATTTCAGCCCACCCGGTTCAGATTTGTAGAAGTTAAGGGGGGGAAGGGGTTGTTTTTTTCAATTTTTTCGAAAAAATTTAATTTCTTTCCTTTCTATTTCGCAAATATGTAGGCCAATCGTATTCGATATATTTTTCCTGTAATCTGCATTTCAAACTGAAGATCCTTACTGAATTTGAGCCCACCAGATTCACATTTGTAGAAGTTAAGGGGGGGACAGAGTCATTTTTTTCAATTTTTTCGAAAAAATTTAATTTCTTTCCCTTCTATTTCGCAAATATGTAGACCTATCAGGTTCGCTATAATTTTCATGTAATCTGCACTTAAAACGAAAGATCCCTACCGAATTTCAGCCCACCCGGTTCAGATTTGTAGAAGTTAAGGGGGGGACAGAGTCATTTTTTTCAATTTTTTCGAAAAAATTTAATTTCTTTCCCTTCTGTTTCGTAAATATGTAGACCTATCAGGTTCGCTATAATTTTCCTGTAATCTTCACTTAAAACTGAAGATCCCTACTGAATTTCAGCTCACCCGGTTCAGATTTGTAGAAGTTAAGGAGGGGACAGGGTCATTTTTTGCAATTTTTTCGAAAAAATTTAATTTCTTTCCCTTCTGTTTCGTAAATATGTAGGCCAATCGTGTTCGCTATATTTTTACTGTAATCTGCACTTAAAACTGAAGATCTCTGCTGAATTTCAGCTCACCCGGTTCAGATTTGTAGAAGTTAAAGGGGGGGACAGGGTCATTTTTTTTAATTCTTTCGAAAAAATTTAATTTCTTTCCCATCTATTTCGCAAATATGTAGACCTATCAGGTTCGCTATAATTTTCCTGTAATCTTCACTTAAAACTGAAGATCCCTACCGAATTTCAGCTCACCAGGTTCAGATTTGTAGAAGTTAAGGGGGGGGACAGGGTCATTTTTTGCAATTTTTTCGAAAAAATTTAATTTATTTCCCTTCTATTTCGCAAATATGTAGGCCTATAAGGTTCGCTATAATTTTCCTGTAATCTGCACTTAAAACTAAAGATCCCTACCGAATTTCAGCCCACCCAGTTCAGATTTGTAGAAGTTAAGGGGGGGACAGGGTCATTTTTTTAAATTTTTTAGAAAAATTTTAATTTCTTTCCCTTCTATTTCGCAAATATGTATGCCAATCGTGTTCGCTATATTTTTCCTGTAATCTGCACTTAAAACTGAAGATCCTTTCCGACTTTCAGCCCACCCAGTTCAGATTTGTAGAAGTAAAGGGGGGGGACAGGGTCATTTTTTGCAATTTTTTTAAAAAAATTTAATTTCTTTCCCTTCAATTTCGCAAATATGTAGGCCAATCAGGTTCGCTATAATTTTTCTGTAATCTGCACTTAAAACTAAAGATCCCTACCGAATTTCAGCCCACCCGGTTCAGATTTGTAGAAGTTAAGGGGGGGACGGGGTCGTTTTTTTCAATTTTCTCGAAAAAATTTAATTTCTTTCCTTTCTATTTCGCAAATATGTAGGCCAATCGTATTCGATATATTTTTCCTGTAATCTGCATTTCAAACTGAAGATCCTTACTGAATTTCAGCCCACCAGACTCACATTTGTAGAAGTTAAGGGGGGGACAGGGTCATTTTTGCAATTTTTTCGAAAAAATTTAATTTATTTCCCTTCTATTTCGCAAATATGTAGGCCTATAAGGTTCGCTATAATTTTCCTGTAATCTGCACTTAAAACTAAAGATCCCTACCGAATTTCAGCCCACCCGGTTCAGATTTGTAGAAGTTAAGGGGGGGACGGGGTCGTTTTTTTCAATTTTTTCGAAAAAATTTAATTTCTTTCCTTTCTATTTCGCAAATATGTAGGCCAATCGTATTCGATATATTTTTCCTGTAATCTGCATTTCAATCTGAAGATCCTTACTGAATTTCAGCCCACCAGATTCACATTTGTAGAAGTTAAGGGGGGGACAGGGTCATTTTTTTCAATTTTTTTCGAAAAAATTTAATTTATTTCCCTTCTTCTTTTCGCAAATATGTAGGCCAATCGTATTCGTATATTTTCCTGTAATCTGTTATCTGCACTTAAAACTGAAAATCCCTACCGAATTTCAGCCCACCCGGTTCAGATTTGTAGAAGTTAAGGGGGGGACAGTGTCATTTTTTTCAATTTTTTCGAAAAAATTTAATTTCTTTCCCTTCTATTTCGCAAATATGTAGACCTATCAGGTTCGCTATAATTTTCATGTAATCTGCACTTAAAACGAAAGATCTCTACCGAATTTCAGCCCACCCGGTTCAGATTTGTAGAAGTTAAGGGGGGGACAGTGTCATTTTTTTCAATTTTTTCGAAAAAATTTAATTTCTTTCCCTTCTGTTTTGTAAATATGTAGACCTATCAGGTTCGCTATAATTTTCCTGTAATCTTCACTTAAAACTGAAGATCCCTACTGAATTTCAGCTCACCCGGTTCAGATTTGTAGAAGTTAAGGGGGGACAGGGTCATTTTTTTAAATTTTTTCGAAAAAATTTAATTTCTTTCCCTTCTATTTCGCAAATATGTAGGCCAATCGTGTTCGCAATATTTTTACTGTAATCTGCACTTAAAACTGAAGATCTCTGCTGAATTTCAGCTCACCCGGTTCAGATTTGTAGAAGTTAAAGGGGGGGACAGGGTCATTTTTTTTAATTCTTTCGAAAAAATTTAATTTCTTTCCCATCTATTTCGCAAATATGTAGACCTATCAGGTTCGCTATAATTTTCATGTAATCTGCACTTAAAACGAAAGATCTCTACCGAATTTCAGCCCACCCGGTTCAGATTTGTAGAAGTTAAGGAGGGGACAGTGTCATTTTTTTCGAAAAAATTTAATTTCTTTCCCTTCTGTTTTGTAAATATGTAGACCTATCAGGTTCGCTATAATTTTCCTGTAATCTTCACTTAAAACTGAAGATCCCTACTGAATTTCAGCCCACCCAGTTCAGATTTGTAGAAGTTAAGGGGGGGACAGGGTCATTTTTTTAAATTTTTTAGAAAAATTTTAATTTCTTTCCCTTCTATTTCGCAAATATGTATGCTAATCGTGTTCGCTATATTTTTCCTGTAATCTGCACTTAAAACTGAAGATCCTTTCCGACTTTCAGCCCACCCAGTTCAGATTTGTAGAAGTAAAGGGGCGGGACAGGGTCATTTTTTGCAATTTTTTTAAAAAAATTTAATTTCTTTCCCTTCAATTTCGCAAATATGTAGGCCAATCGTGTTCGCTATATTTTTACTGTAATCTGCACTTAAAACTAAAGATCCCTACCGAATTTCAGCCCACCCGGTTCAGATTTGTAGAAGTTAAGGGGGGGACGGGGTCGTTTTTTTCAATTTTCTCGAAAAAATTTAATTTCTTTCCTTTCTATTTCGCAAATATGTAGGCCAATCGTATTCGATATATTTTTCCTGTAATCTGCATTTCAAACTGAAGATCCTTACTGAATTTCAGCCCACCAGACTCACATTTGTAGAAGTTAAGGGGGGGACAGTGTCATTTTTGCAATTTTTTCGAAAAAATTTAATTTATTTCCCTTCTATTTCGCAAATATGTAGGCCTATAAGGTTCGCTATAATTTTCCTGTAATCTGCACTTAAAACTAAAGATCCCTACCGAATTTCAGCCCACCCGGTTCAGATTTGTAGAAGTTAAGGGGGGGACGGGGTCGTTTTTTTCAATTTTTTCGAAAAAATTTAATTTCTTTCCTTTCTATTTCGCAAATATGTAGGCCAATCGTGTTCGCTATATTTTTACTGTAATCTGCACTTAAAACTGAAGATCCCTGCTGAATTTCAGCTCACCCGGTTCAGATTTGTAGAAGTTAAGGGGGGGGACAGGGTCATTTTTTTCAATTTTTTCGAAAAAACTTAATTTATTTCCCTTCTCTTTTGCAAATATGTAGGCCAATCGTGTTTGCTATATTTTTCCTGTTATCTGCACTTAAAACTGAAGATCCCTGCTGAATTTCAGCTCACCCGGTTCAGATTTGTAGAAGTTAAGGAGGGATGACAGGGTCATTTTTTGCAATTTTTTCGAAAAAATTTAATTTCCCTCCCTTCTATTTCGCAAATATGTAGGCCAATCGTGTTTGCTATAGTTTTCCTGTAATCTGCACTTAAAACTAAAGATCCCTACCGAATTTTAGCCCACCCGGTTCAGATTTGTTGAAGTTAAGGGGGGGACAGAGTCATTTTTTTCAATTTTTTCGAAAAAATTTAATTTCTTTCCCTCCTATTTCGTAAATATGTAGACCTATCAGGTTCGCTATAATTTTCCTGTAATCTTCACTTAAAACTGAAGATCCCTACTGAATTTCAGCTCACCCGGTTCAGATTTGTAGAAGTTAAGGAGGGATGACAGGGTCATTTTTTTCAATTTTTTCGAAAAAACTTAATTTATTTCCCTTCTATTTCGCAAATATGTAGACCTATCAGGATCGCTATAATTTTCCTGTAATGTTCACTTAAAACTAAAGATCCCTACCGAATTTCAGCCCACCCGGTTCAGATTTGTAGAAGTTAAGGGGGGGGAAAGGGTCATTTTTTAAAATTTTTTCGAAAAAATTTAATTTCTTTCCCTTCTATTTCGCAAATATGTAGGCCAATCGTGTTCGCTATATTTTTACTGTAATCTGCACTTAAAACTGAAGATCTCTGCTGAATTTCAGCTCACCCGGTTCAGATTTGTAGAAGTTAAAGGGGGGGGACAGGGTCATTTTTTTCAATTTTTTCGAAAAAATTTAATTTCTTTCCCTCCTATTTCGTAAATATGTAGACCTATCAGGTTCGCTATAATTTTCCTGTAATCTTCACTTAAAACTGAAGATCCCTACTGAATTTCAGCTCACCCGGTTCAGATTTGTAGAAGTTAAGGAGGGATGACAGGGTCATTTTTTTCAATTTTTTCGAAAAAACTTAATTTATTTCCCTTCTATTTCGCAAATATGTAGACCTATCAGGATCGCTATAATTTTCCTGTAATCTTCACTTAAAACTAAAGATCCCTACCGAATTTCAGCCCACCCGGTTCAGATTTGTAGAAGTTAAGGGGGGGACGGGGTCGTTTTTTTCAATTTTTTCGAAAAAATTTAATTTCTTTCCCTTCAATTTCGCAAATATGTAGGCCAATCAGGTTCGCTATAATTTTCCTGTAATCTGCACTTAAAACTAAAGATCCCTACCGAATTTCAGCCCACCCGGTTCAGATTTGTAGAAGTTAAGGGGGGGACGGGGTCGTTTTTTTCAATTTTTTCGAAAAAATTTAATTTCTTTCCTTTCTATTTCGCAAATATGTAGGCCAATCGTATTCGATATATTTTTTCTGTAATCTGCATTTCAAACTGAAGATCCTTACTGAATTTCAGCCCACCAGATTCACATTTGTAGAAGTTAAGGGGGGGACAGAGTCATTTTTTTCAATTTTTTCGAAAAAATTTAATTTCTTTCCCTTCTGTTTCGTAAATATGTAGGCCAATCGTGTTCGCTATATTTTTACTGTAATCTGCACTTAAAACTGAAGATCCCTGCTGAATTTCAGCTCACCCGGTTCAGATTTGTAGAAGTTAAGGGGGGGGACAGGGTCATTTTTTTAAATTTTTTCGAAAAAATTTAATTTCTTTCCTTTCTATTTCGCAAATATGTAGGCCTATATTTTTCGATATATTTTTACTGTAATCTGCACTTAAAACTAAAGATCCCTACCGAATTTCAGCCCACCCGGTTCAGATTTGTAGAAGTTAAGGGGGGGACAGTGTCATTTTTTTCAATTTTTTCGAAAAAATTTAATTTCTTTCCCTTCTGTTTTGTAAATATGTAGGCCAATCGTGTTCGCTATATTTTTCCTGTAATCTGCACTTAAAACTAAAGATCCCTACCGAATTTCAGCCCACCCGGTTCAGATTTGTAGAAGTTAAGGGGGGGGACAGGGTCATTTTTTTAAATTTTTTCGAAAAAATTTAATTTCTTTCCCTTCTATTTCGCAAATATGTAGGCCAATCGTGTTCGCTATATTTTTCCTGTAATCTGCACTTAAAACTAAAGATCCCTACCGAATTTCAGCCCACCCGGTTCAGATTTGTAGAAGTTAAGGGGGGGACAGGGTCATTTTTTTAAATTTTTTCGAAAAAATTTAATTTCTTTCCCTTCTATTTCGCAAATATGTAGACCTATCAGGATCGCTATAATTTTCCTGTAATCTTCACTTAAAACTAAAGATCCCTACCGAATTTTAGCCCACCCGGTTCAGATTTGTTGAAGTTAAGGGGGGGACAGAGTCATTTTTTTCAATTTTTTCGAAAAAATTTAATTTCTTTCCCTTCTATTTCGCAAATATGTAGGCCAATCGTGTTCGCTATATTTTTACTGTAATCTGCACTTAAAACTGAAGATCTCTGCTGAATTTCAGCTCACCCGGTTCAGATTTGTAGAAGTTAAAGGGGGGGGGACAGGGTCATTTTTTTTAATTTTTTCGAAACAATTTAATTTCTTTCCCTTCTATTTCGCAAATATGTAGACCTATCAGGATCGCTATAATTTTCCTGTAATCTTCACTTAAAACTAAAGATCCCTACCGAATTTCAGCCCACCCGGTTCTGATTTGTAGAAGTTAAGGGGGGGGACAGGGTCATTTTTTTAAATTTTTTCGAAAAAATTTAATTTCTTTCCCTTCTATTTCGCAAATATGTAGGCCAATCGTGTTCGCTATATTTTTACTGTAATCTGCACTTAAAACTGAAGATCTCTGCTGAATTTCAGCTCACCCGGTTCAGATTTGTAGAAGTTAAAGGGGGGGGACAGGGTCATTTTTTTTAATTTTTTCGAAACAATTTAATTTCTTTCCCTTCTATTTCGCAAATATGTAGACCTATCAGGATCGCTATAATTTTCCTGTAATCCTCACTTAAAACTAAAGATCCCTACCGAATTTCAGCCCATCCGGTTTAGATTTGTAGAAGTTAAGGGGTAGACAGGGTCATTTTTTTCAATTTTTTCGAAAAAATTTAATTTCTTTCCCTTCAATTTCGCAAATATGTAGGCCAATCAGGTTCGCTATAATTTTCCTGTAATCTGCACTTAAAACTAAAGATCCTTACTGAATTTCAGCCCACCAGATTCACATTTGTAGAAGTTAAGGGGGGGACAGAGTCATTTTTTTTAATTATTTCGAAAAAATTTAATTTCTTTCCCTTCTGTTTCGTAAATATGTAGACCTATCAGGTTCGCTATAATTTTCCTGTAATCTTCACTTAAAACTGAAGAGCCCTACTGAATTTCAGCTCACCTGGTTCAGATTTGTAGAAGTTAAGGAGGGATGACAGGGTCATTTTTTTCAATTTTTTCGAAAAAACTTAATTTATTTCCCTTCTCTTTTGCAAATATGTAGGCCAATCGTGTTCCCTATATTTTTCCTGTAATCTGCATTTTAAACTGAAGATCGTTACCGAATTTCAGCCCACCCGGTTCAGATTTGTAGAAGTTATGGGGGGGAAAGTGTCATTTTTTGCAATTTTTTCGAAAAAAATTAATTTATTTCCCTTCTTTTTTTCAAATATGTAGGCCAATCGTGTTTGCTATAGTTTTCCTGTAATCTGCACTTAAAACTAAAGATCCCTACCGAATTTTAGCCCACCCGGTTCAGATTTGTTGAAGTTAAGGGGGGGACAGGGTCATTTTTTGCAATTTTTTCGAAAAAATTTAATTTCTTTTCCTTCTATTTCGCAAATATGTAGGCCTATAAGGTTCGCTATAATTTTCCTGTAATCTGCACTTAAAACTAAAGATCCCTACCGAATTTCAGCCCACCCAGTTCAGATTTGTAGAAGTTAAGGGGGGGGACAGGGTCATTTTTTTAAATTTTTTAGAAAAATTTTAATTTCTTTCCCTTCTATTTCGCAAATATGTATGCCAATCGTGTTCGCTATATTTTTCCTGTAATCTGCACTTAAAACTGAAGATCCTTTCCGACTTTCAGCCCACCCAGTTCAGATTTGTAGAAGTAAAGGGGCGGGACAGGGTCATTTTTTGCAATTTTTTTAAAAAAATTTAATTTCTTTCCCTTCAATTTCGCAAATATGTAGGCCAATCAGGTTCGCTATAATTTTCCTGTAATCTGCACTTAAAACTAAAGATCCCTACCGAATTTCAGCCCACCCGGTTCAGATTTGTAGAAGTTAAGGGGGGGACGGGGTCGTTTTTTTCAATTTTCTCGAAAAAATTTAATTTCTTTCCTTTCTATTTCGCAAATATGTAGGCCAATCGTATTCGATATATTTTTCCTGTAATCTGCATTTCAAACTGAAGATCCTTACTGAATTTCAGCCCACCAGACTCACATTTGTAGAAGTTAAGGGGGGGACAGTGTCATTTTTGCAATTTTTTCGAAAAAATTTAATTTATTTCCCTTCTATTTCGCAAATATGTAGGCCTATAAGGTTCGCTATAATTTTCCTGTAATCTGCACTTAAAACTAAAGATCCCTACCGAATTTCAGCCCACCCGGTTCAGATTTGTAGAAGTTAAGGGGGGGACGGGGTCGTTTTTTTCAATTTTTTCGAAAAAATTTAATTTCTTTCCTTTCTATTTCGCAAATATGTAGGCCAATCGTATTCGATATATTTTTCCTGTAATCTGCATTTCAATCTGAAGGTCCTTACTGAATTTCAGCCCACCAGATTCACATTTGTAGAAGTTAAGGGGGGGACAGAGTCATTTTTTTCAATTTTTTCGAAAAAATTTAATTTCTTTCCCTTCTATTTCGCAAATATGTAGACCTATCAGGTTCGCTATAATTTTCATGTAATCTGCACTTAAAACGAAAGATCTCTACCGAATTTCAGCCCACCCGGTTCAGATTTGTAGAAGTTAAGGAGGGGACAGTGTCATTTTTTTCGAAAAAATTTAATTTCTTTCCCTTCTGTTTTGTAAATATGTAGACCTATCAGGTTCGCTATAATTTTCCTGTAATCTTCACTTAAAACTGAAGATCCCTACTGAATTTCAGCTCACCCGGTTCAGATTTGTAGAAGTTAAGGGGGGACAGGGTCATTTTTTTAAATTTTTTCGAAAAAATTTAATTTCTTTCCCTTCTATTTCGCAAATATGTAGGCCAATCGTGTTCGCAATATTTTTACTGTAATCTGCACTTAAAACTGAAGATCTCTGCTGAATTTCAGCTCACCCGGTTCAGATTTGTAGAAGTTAAAGGGGGGGACAGGGTCATTTTTTTTAATTCTTTCGAAAAAATTTAATTTCTTTCCCATCTATTTCGCAAATATGTAGACCTATCAGGTTCGCTATAATTTTCCTGTAATCTTCACTTAAAACTGAAGATCCCTACCGAATTTCAGCCCATTCGTTTCAGATTTGTAGAAGTTAAGGGGGGGACAGTGTCATTTTTGCAATTTTTTCGAAAAAATTTAATTTATTTCCCTTCTATTTCGCAAATATGTAGGCCTATAAGGTTCGCTATAATTTTCCTGTAATCTGCACTTAAAACTAAAGATCCCTACCGAATTTCAGCCCACCCAGTTCAGA
The DNA here is from genome assembly GCA_032873175.1 of Leptopilina drosophilae. Classification (NCBI taxonomy): domain Eukaryota; kingdom Metazoa; phylum Arthropoda; class Insecta; order Hymenoptera; family Figitidae; genus Leptopilina; species Leptopilina drosophilae. Next base: position 46,289,453 of record CM065478.1, read on the forward strand.
TTTGTAGAAGTTAAGGGGGGGACAGGGTCATTTTTTTAAATTTTTTAGAAAAATTTTAATTTCTTTCCCTTCTATTTCGCAAATATGTATGCCAATCGTGTTCGCTATATTTTTCCTGTAATCTGCACTTAAAACTGAAGATCCTTTCCGACTTTCAGCCCACCCAGTTCAGATTTGTAGAAGTAAAGGGGCGGGACAGGGTCATTTTTTGCAATTTTTTTAAAAAAATTTAATTTCTTTCCCTTCAATTTCGCAAATATGTAGGCCAATCAGGTTCGCTATAATTTTTCTGTAATCTGCACTTAAAACTAAAGATCCCTACCGAATTTCAGCCCACCCGGTTCAGATTTGTAGAAGTTAAGGGGGGGACGGGGTCGTTTTTTTCAATTTTCTCGAAAAAATTTAATTTCTTTCCTTTCTATTTCGCAAATATGTAGGCCAATCGTATTCGATATATTTTTCCTGTAATCTGCATTTCAAACTGAAGATCCTTACTGAGTTTCAGCCCACCAGACTCACATTTGTAGAAGTTAAGGGGGGGACAGGGTCATTTTTGCAATTTTTTCGAAAAAATTTAATTTATTTCCCTTCTATTTCGCAAATATGTAGGCCTATAAGGTTCGCTATAATTTTCCTGTAATCTGCACTTAAAACTAAAGATCCCTACCGAATTTCAGCCCACCCGGTTCAGATTTGTAGAAGTTAAGGGGGGGACGGGGTCGTTTTTTTTCAATTTTTTCGAAAAAATTTAATTTCTTTCCTTTCTATTTCGCAAATATGTAGGCCAATCGTATTCGATATATTTTTCCTGTAATCTGCATTTCAATCTGAAGATCCTTACTGAATTTCAGCCCACCAGATTCACATTTGTAGAAGTTAAGGGGGGGACAGAGTCATTTTTTTCAATTTTTTCGAAAAAATTTAATTTCTTTCCCTTCTATTTCGCAAATATGTAGACCTATCAGGTTCGCTATAATTTTCATGTAATCTGCACTTAAAACGAAAGATCTCTACCGAATTTCAGCCCACCCGGTTCAGATTTGTAGAAGTTAAGGAGGGGACAGTGTCATTTTTTTCGAAAAAATTTAATTTCTTTCCCTTCTGTTTTGTAAATATGTAGACCTATCAGGTTCGCTATAATTTTCCTGTAATCTTCACTTAAAACTGAAGATCCCTACTGAATTTCAGCTCACCCGGTTCAGATTTGTAGAAGTTAAGGGGGGACAGGGTCATTTTTTGCAATTTTTTCGAAAAAATTTAATTTATTTCCCTTCTATTTCGCAAATATGTAGGCCAATCGTGTTTGCTATATTTTTCCTGTTATCTGCACTTAAAACTGAAGATCCCTGCTGAATTTCAGCTCACCCGGTTCAGATTTGTAGAAGTTAAGGAGGGATGACAGGGTCATTTTTTGCAATTTTTTCGAAAAAATTTAATTTTCCTCCCCTCTATTTCGCAAATATGTAGGCCAATCGTGTTTCCTATATTTTTCCTGTAATCTGCATTTCAAACTGAAGATCCTTACAGAATTTCAGCCCGCCCGGTTCAGATTTGTAGAAGTTAAGGGGGGACAGTGTAATTTTTTTCAATTTTTTCGAAAAAATTTAATTTCTTTCCCTTCTATTTTGCAAATATGTAGACCTATCGGGTTCGCTATAATTTTTCTGTAATCTGCACTTAAAAGGAAAGATCCCTACCGAATTTCAGCCCACCCGGTTCAGATTTGTAGAAGTTAAGGGGGGGACGGTGTCGTTTTTTTCAATTTTTTCGAAAAAATTTAATTCTTTCCTTTCTATTTCGCAAATATGTAGGCCAATCGTATTCGATATATTTTTCCTGTAATCTGCATTTCAAACTGAAGATCCTTACTGAATTTCAGCCCACCAGATTCACATTTGTAGAAGTTAAGGGGGGGACAGAGTCATTTTTTTCAATTTTTTCGAAAAAATTTAATTTCTTTCCCTTCTATTTCGCAAATATGTAGACCTATCAGGTTCGCTATAATTTTCCTGTAATCTGCACTTAAAACGAAAGATCCCTACCGAATTTCAGCCCACCCGGTTCAGATTTGTAGAAGTTAAGGGGGTACGGCGTCGTTTTTTTCAATTTTTTCGAAAAAATTTAATTTCTTTCCCTTCTATTTTGCAAATATGTAGGCCAATCGTGTTTTCTATATTTTTCCTGTAATCTGCATTTCAAACTGAAGATCCTTACCGAATTTCAGCCCACCCGGTTCACATTTGTAGAAGTTAAGGGGGGGACAGAGTCATTTTTTTCAATTTTTTCGAAAAAATTTAATTTATTTCCCTTCTATTTCGCAAATATGTAGGCCAATCGTGTTCGCTATATTTTTCCTGTAATCTGCACTTAAAACTAAAGATCCCTACCGAATTTTAGCCCACCCGGTTCAGATTTGTTGAAGTTAAGGGGGGGACAGTGTCATTTTTTGCAATTTTTTCGAAAAAATTTAATTTCTTTCCCTTCTATTTCGCAAATATGTAGGCCAATCGTGTTCGCTATATTTTTTCTGTAATCTGCACTCAAAACTGAAGATCCCTACTGAATTTCAGCTCACAAGGTTGAGATTTGTAGAAGTTAAGGGGGGACAGCCCACTTTGCGTGGCTCGGACGGACACACGAGTGAGTTCATAAGGGTTCCGTCAGTACACCTACGGTGTACGGAACCCCAAAAAAATTGAAAAAATTATTAAAAAATCGTCGAAAACAGTTTTTTTTAGTAAAACTGATAAAAGAATTGTTCTAATGGCTTTTAAGTTTTGTAAACAAGAAACTATCATCTCGGTGCAGTATTATGCTAAATATAATCGCGATTGGTTAATTGGTTTGTTAAATAAGGCCGGTACCCCGTCTTACCCGCAACCCAACGTCTTGCGTCACTCTTCCCTAAACAAGAATGAGATGAAGACAAAAACTATGAATGTGAAGAACCAAAAATCTCATGGTAAAGAACTTGAAACATTAACAAGAGAAAGATTTGGAATGCAAAAAATAGAAAGAATCAAAAAATGTAAAAGTTAAAAAAAATGTTCTAAAAACATTTTTTTAAATTTTTTCTATTTTTTTGCATTCCAAATCTTTCTCTTGTTAATGTTTCAAGTTCTTTACCATGATATTTTTGGTTCTTCACATTCATAGTTTTTGTCTTCATCTCATTCTTGTTTAGGGGAGAGTGACGCAAGACGTTGGGTTGCGGGTAAGACGGGGTACCGGCCATATTTAACAAACCAATTAACCAATCGCGATTATATTTAGCATAATACTGCACCGAGATGATAGTTTCTTGTTTACAAAACTTAAAAGCCATTAGAACAATTCTTTTATCAGTTTTACTAAAAAAAACTGTTTTCGACGATTTTTTAATGATTTTTTCACTTTTTTTAATAGGTGTTTATTATTTACCAATAATAGTTAATAAACTGTATAAATTTTTTTATAACTGGCAAGGGTTACAGGAGAAGGAAAGCAAATGTTTTTTTTTCTTTGTTGAATCGTAAATTGTAGTATTTAATCGTTTTATTCAATTTCGTTGGTGCGGGCAAGATGGAGTAGGGGAGAGGGGCAAGACGGGGTTCACAAATTAAGCAAAAGAAACGATAAATAAGAAAATACAGCTGGTCTCTGTTGTAATGGTTATTATTTAGACTTTAAATGAAGGCTGGGCTGCTAATTCTGTATGGAGCCAATGGGTTCACTACATTTGTGCTGCTGTCGATGACGGAGATGAAGATGCAAATTTTACTTGTGAAATTTGTTGACAGAAATAGGTTGCTTTCTTAAATACCCCATCTTACCCCTTAACCTTGAGAGGGCCGGGGTGGCCACTATAGTGGCCACCATTTATTTTTACTTTTATTTTCATCGAATTGATTTTTTATTTAATTTTACTTAATAAAAAACTAGTAAATTTTATTTTAATTTTCCGGCCCTCTGAAGGTTAAGGTACCCCATCTTACTCGCCGGTGGGGCAAGATGGGATAATTTTATGATTTTTTAAGAAACAAATGGCCTTAGTACGCCTTTATTACGAAAGATTGACTCCCAAATATGATAATTAAAAATAATAATAAAGAATATATTTGATAATTTTCGTTTTTTGCGCTTTAAACCTTAAGTACACCGTCTTGCCACACTTTCCCCTATGTGGCATTCCGCTTTTTAATATTTTTTTTTGTAATCGGTAAAATCATTATTTTGCTTTTTTTCTTGGCTTCATATTGTTAATTTTGTTGTCTTTTTCTTGCTTCTAATCTCCTCTTTTTAATTGATTGTGCTTCTTTCTTCTTATCTTCCACCCAATGGAAAGTAAACGATTGGCCCAACAATGGGTCATGCTTTGCGAACTCCGTGCCATTATTGGAACAATAATTGGCAACAAACAGTGGCTCAGTATTGGCTTTTGCTTGAAATGATCACGCTACTACCAAATATTGGTAGCCAAGCATCGGGCCAATATTAGTTGCCAAGGAAGCAAAAACTATTTTCGAGAGTTTGATGTTTTATTAACTGCCAAGAAAAAACCAAGATTTTGGAAATCGATTTTTTAAATTATTAATTAATATTTATGTTTTAAAAATATTTTGTTTAATTATGATAATTTAATGTATTTATTTAATTTTTCACCTCTTGCAAAAACAAATGTGATAGAGTAATAAAAATTCCCTCACTGTATATCTCACAGTGAAGGGATGCCTGAGGGTGTTTGCGGAAGAGGAGCAGGTATAATAATACTTATAGAGTCGGTGAAACAGCACACAAACGAGAAGAAAAAACTTATTTTTGTGTTGATTTGCTACTTCTTTTCTAAAGTTTTTGTTTTGCTTAAAGATGTACTTTCTTCGGTCCACGTGAAAAGATTTTTATGTCAGTCTACTGAAAATGGAAGTCCGTATTTTCAATTAAATAAAATATGTAAGTAAAAATTACATTTTGACTGGACATTCTAGTATATGTTAAAAAATTCAAAATTCTAAGTGCGTGAATAGTGTAGTGATTAGCCTTCTGGATTTAGAATTTGCGTATGCTTTAGTTGGTAGGTGCTCACTTCCCTCCAACATAAAATATTTTATTACAAACACAGAAAAAATAATCTAGCTTTAATCAAAAAGCAAGTTGTCACCCTTTTGAAGGTAGTTTTATTGCATGGGAGTGTGTATAATCCATGCTAAAATAGTATGGACCGCATTTTACCTTTAAAAGCTAGATTGTTTTTCCCCTGAAGTTTGCGTTAATTCTAATCAGTTTATAAATTAAAAAATTTATTTGCAATTATAATACATAAAGTGAGTTACATTCTAAATCTGAACTTGTGAAAATTCACTTATTTCTTAGTTATACGTTGTCTTCGCGGTCAATAAGTGCATATACACTTGTAAATAAGTGAAATTTCACTGAAAGTAAGTGATAAATTTTCTTATTTATAAGTGTATATGCAGTTATTGATCGAAAAGACGACTTATAACGTATGATAAGTGAAATTTCACATTTTCAGATTTAGAGAGTATAAATGTTAAATTCTGTATAATATTTACATTATCTGTTTTATGTAGAGTTGCTGCTTTGATCATTAATAGCTCGTTTGATCAGACCACATTAGACAGCGAACGGTTTAGTAAGCTCCCAATTTTCCATACGGGTGGATGTTATTTTACATATTACTCATGTTTATCCAATTATTTCTGGCGCTAATGTAATATTTCGGTATCAGACATGACTGATATTATGGATATGTTCGATAGACCTTGTCGTGATGGCAGGGCTTTTCACGACAACAAAACAGTAAGAAACGAACATTATGAACGACTGTCATAAAAACAGCAATACATGCAGGGTAATACTTCTGTTGAATCCCTCACGTATTCCGATTGTCAAGCGCTTAGATGGTAGCACGTGGATACAGGAGTACTGAAAAAATTGGACTCTTTTTTGTTGCGACTCATAATGAGTCACTTTTCTGACTCATTTTTGAGTTCAGTTTTTTTCTGTGAGGGCAACATCGCACTGCTTGTTTCACAGATCATCATGGAGAGGTTGGATCCACAAAACATCGTAGACAGAACAAGAAGAGAAGATTTTGTTAAAGTTGAATATTGTCTTTTTTCAAATTTTATCAAGTGAAAATATTTATTTATTTTTATTGTATTTTATCCAACTTTATTATTTATTTTAAATGTTATCATTCCGCTTTAAAGTTTGTAACGCTTTTTCTCGCCACGAGGCGAGTGGAAAACTTTTGCTGAGAAAAGCGCTACAAAAATGGCGACGATGGCACCTATCCGAAATCGAGTCTACAAGCTCCACGCTTTAAACTTGCACACGGCCACCGGTGATCCGTTTAGGAGATTTTCTCCAGCGCCAGGTAGGAACTCTACCCGGATCTCCGCCGCCGTGAGATAAACTATGAGCACTCCCGGTCTAGCTCGTTTTCCGAGCTCACAATTTACCGCGTCAACTTTTGCATGAGAATTCTCTCAGGCGTGAATTCTATTGTCGAGAGAGAAAAAGAAATGGACAGCACAACACTCACTATTTACTGTAAATTAATCAAGTTCAATTTCTACTTTTAACTTTACTATGATTTATTTACTTTTAATACAAATAACACGGAGAAATCTCACTTCCTTCAAGCCTAACCACTAAAGATGGGAACAATGCTCTCGGTCGAGTACGTTTTTGGCCGGTAGTCAGCGTCGACACGCGACTTCCTCCCTGGCTGACCTGGTGGACCAGGTAGAGGCGAGTGCAGGTGAGTCGTCCACTAACCTCGAATCTTCCGCAACATCGCACGATACTCCTCGGCGCGGCTCATCTTCGAGGATACTTAGTTATTTCCCGGAGGATAATCAACAGTGACGTGAACTGGGGACTGTGCTTAGGACTGGCCAGAACCGAACTGAGGAAATTGGCAATTAGGCGGCTCGGACGTGCACCGTCCTTTACACATGCGCCCTTTACATGGCCCCTGTGGAATGGCTACAGTAGTCTCAAAAATTCTGCGGTGTCAGATAATTGCCTGCGCCCAGAAAGAGTGGTTGCTAATAAATAATTTTGTTTTAGCAACTAACTAAAAGGCTGGAGTCCATCCTTCCCTCCTGAGGTGACTTCTTCTTTTTCCGGCCAACTAACGATACTCTTTGTGTTTCTTATAACATAATGGGTTTTTATACAATTCTGTGGTTTTAGAGGAAGTGCGATTTTTCTTGCTATGAACTTAGCGTTCTCAAATTCGAACAATTTTTATGTTTCTCGAAAGACATCAATAATTATTTCAAAACAGTTAAATACAACATAAACAATTATTTATTAGAGAGTTCGGAATTGGCCAGGTATTTATTCTGAGGTTAGAATATATCGGTGGTTTCGATTCTAAATAGTAAAATATCTGATTTTTGATTTTTCGGCGAGACTTTCGCGAAGCATTTGACCGTGGTTATTCGAAAACCACGTTACAAGTTGTAACGCAGGATATCTGTAGAAAATGGAAAAAGTCACAAGGACAGCAGAGATGAAAGGTCATCCCCGAATTCTATATTACTAATAAAGGATCACACATTCCAGAATCTACTGTTAGGATCCCACATTTTACATTTCGGATTCCACATTGCAGATTTCAAATTTTATATTTTGGATTCCGGATTCCCCATTTTGCATTCCACATTTAACATTCTGCATTACACATTCAGAATTTGATATTCCGGATTTCACATTCCGCACTTCGGATTCCACCTTCAATTTCGGCCGACGTTTTGACTTTTGTTTATGACTTAAAAAAATAAATTTCGTCATTTGAAGTAGGTATATTGATGAGAAGTCCTGTTTTATAAGAACATTTTTGCTGTAAAGAGTAAATAGATTAGTGGGCCCATATATCAAATTCAAAGTGCATTAGCATTGCGAAAAATGACAGTGCATGTAACATCTTTGAATTTGCTTCTACTGCTCATCAACAACATATTCTTAAAATGTGGATAAACATTAATCAAGACTACACTAAGTTCACATCTCAACTACACTTTCTTTTAAATTGTCGTGCGTATTATTTGACAACAAAACATATTGATTCTATTGGCTTTAGTTTGAACTATTTGACTTTTCATAGTCGAACTAGAAAGGCAAGTTTTAAATTATCACTGAATCACTTTAAGAAAAAATTACTTAATATTATTATTGAAGATAAATGTATACATTCTTATTATTTTTCTAAAAGGATCAATTATTTGAAATCTGTCATCGATGATAATTCATGCAACACTTTTCAATTTATCTATAATACACACAATTTACAACACGCTTTCTTTGCATATAATTGTAAAAACCATTTTGACAAGAAATTTAAAAATTTGAAAAACAAGTGTAATTCCAACATAAGTAATCCTTTCAACACACAACCAAATTGGTTTATGAACCTTTCTAATTTTGAAATTCCTGAAAATATCTTAAACGACATTTCTCTTGGTAATGATTTTATGTATAATATTAATAGTAAGAACAACAATCTGAACACAAAAATTAACTATATTAAATTAATAGAAAATTTTATTAATTGTTATAATTTAAATGATGACATTTAAAATGACATAAGAAACAAATTGATTTAGAACTTTCAAAACCACGATTGTAATTTTAAAAAATCATATTACATTAATTTAAATGATAGAGTTTTCGTAAGAATACTAAATGACACTAAGTTTTTCCTTTAAAAAACACAATAATATTATTTTTACTACTGCGGACAAGAGAAATATCACGGTTGCGTTGGATAGATTGGAATATACAAAAAATCTTGAAGCTTTACTATCAGATAAAAAAACATACAAAATTATTTTTAAAAATCCGATACAGAAACTAAGAACTAATACTTATAGTATTTTAAAAAATTTAAATAACAATGGACTTTTAAACAGAAAATATAATGATATAGAATTGAGCCCATCTCCATTTTCTGAGACAAATTCATTATCGCCACCTATGCGCACGCATAACAAAATTTGTCTTAGTGATACCTAACTTTTTGTTATATTCCATTTTTGGAGAATTAAACGTATTGATTTTTATGACCTTGGTACAAAAAAACTATATTTAAAAAACATGGAATCGTCAAGTCAAGCATACAAAAGTATTATTAGATTCCTTAGATATCCTTCTTTGGCTATACAATTCGATAGTGATACTTTTTATCGAGGTTGGTCCACTATTTATGATATGAATTTTATAACTACTTTAAGAAAAAATTTTACACATAAAAATTGATACACAGATAAACACTTATTTTACCAAAGCTATTAAAAAAATAATATTGAATCCTATAAATTTTGTGCTTTAAGTTAGTTTGAACTTCTATACGTTACTGATTTATAACAGTAACGTATTTCTTGTTTGCTTTTTGTATTTATAACTCTTTACAAGTTGTAAACAATAAAGGGAATATTTTTCGCAATGCTAATGCACTTTCAATTTCAAACATGGGCCCACTAATCTATCTACTCATGCACAACAAAAACGTTCCTATTAAACTGGACTTTCCAGCAATATACCTACTTCAAATTATCAATTTTTTTAAAATTTATAAACAAAAGTCTAAACGTCGGCTGAATTTGAATGTGGGATCTGAAGTGCGGGATGTGAAATCCCGAATGTCGAATTCTGAATGTGGACTCCGGAATGTAAAATGTGGAATTAAAAATCGCTTGCTGGGTGTAAAAACATGATACATCGGATTGGCGTTGAAAAAAAATGATACCTCGGTTTTGACTTGAAAAACATGACATATCGTCGTTTGAGTTGAAGAACATGACACGTCGAAAACGAAAATTTTTTATTCAAATTTTGATTGGTACCACTGACGGAACCCTTATGAAATCACTCGTGTGTCCGTCCCAGCCACGCAAAATGGGCTGTCCCCCCCTTAACTTCTACAAATCTCAACCTTGTGAGCTGAAATTCGGTAGGGATCTTCAGTTTTAAGTGCAGATTACAGGAAAAATATAGCGAACCCGATTGGCCTACATATTTGCGAAAGGAAAGGGTAAGAAATTAAATTTTGTCAAAAAAATTGCTAAAAATGACCCTGCCCCCCTTAACTTCTACAAATCTCAACCTGGTGAGCTGAAATTCGGTAGGGATCTTCAGTTTTACGTGCATATTACGGGAAAATTATAGCGAAGAAGATTGGCCTACATATTTCTGAAATAGAAGGGAAAGAAATTAAATTTTTTCGAAAAAATTGCCAATAATGACACTGTCCCCCCCTTAACATCTACAAATCTCAACCTGGTGAGCTGAAATTCGGTAGGGATCTTCAGTTTTAAGTACAGATTACGGGAAAATTATAGCGAAAACAATTGGTCTGCATATTTGTGAAATAGAAGGGAAAGAAATTAAATTTTTTCGAAAAAATTGCCAAAAATGACCCTGTCCCCCCCTTAACATCTACAAATCTCAATCTGGTGAGCTGAAATTCGGTAGGGATCTTCAGTTTTAAGTACAGATTACGGGAAAATTATAGCGAAAACGATTGGTCTGCATATTTGTGAAATAAAAGGGAAAGAAATTAATTTTTTTCGAAAAAATTGCCAAAAATGACCCTGTCCCCCCTTTAACTTTTACAATTGTGAACCTGGTGAGCTGAAATTCGGCAGGGATCTTCAGTTTTAAGTGCAGATTACAGAAAAATTATAGCGAACCTGATTGGTGAACATAAGTACAATTACGGAGAAATATAAAAATTTATTAATAAATTAAAATAATAATAATAATAGTATATATAATGAGTTTTTTTGTGTGCGGAACCCTCGATCTTAGTGCGGGTGCAACTCGCACTTGTCCGATTTTTATTTAACCATATTTTCAATAAATAGGTTGTTACCTGTTTTTTCTATATGATTTGTAAGGTTACGAAATATATTGTTATTTTCGTCATCACTTGTTAATGTTAACGATTCATTAATTTTATTTTTGTTATTGCAATTTTGTTGGGATGAATTGTTATTGGTTGTTTTATGGTGAGAGATTGGATGTTTTTTGGTTTATTCGACGGCCTATCAGTAGTAACAGGTTTTTCCACTGATTGTTTGGCGTTTAAATTTTGTGAATAGGTGATTTTTGGATTCTTAATATCTGGATTACTGGTTTTAGGTTTTCCAATTAGTATTTTAGCTGTGTCGTTAGTTGTTAACACATTTGTTATAGGGTTTTCCACTGATTGTTTTGTGGTCAATTTGTCAGATTGGAAGTTATTTGGATTTTCAATTGGCTGAATAGTGGTTGTAGGTTTTTTAATAGGTGCTTCAACGATTGAATTTTTCGAATGAGTGATTCTTGAATTGATTACTTGAATTTTACTTGTTGAAGGATTTTCCACTAATGGTTTTGTTATTAAACTTTTTGATTTACTAATTTTTGGATTTTTAATTGGCGGATTATTGGTGTTAGGTACTTCACTAGGTATTTTGTCTGTCCCGTCAGTTGTTAACAATTTTGTCATAGGGTTTCCTAGTAATTGCTTTGTGATCAGATTTTCTGATTGGCTGTTTTTTGGTTTTTCAATTTGTTGAAAAGTGGTTTCCTCTTGCAGAAGATTTATTGTTGTTTCATCAATTGGCAGTTTCAACATTGGAAGAGCTAAATTTTGGGTTAAAGATCCTTTCATCGCTTGTTTCTCTAATAATTTTTCTAGTCTGGAATCCAGCTTTTCTTTAGAATTGTTTAAACTCTGCAATATTTATACAAATTTGTTAACAAAAAAGTAAATTATACGGCTAGTAAAGTGAAATTTTGAAATTATTTATATTATAGTGCCGTTATTTTGTTTGGATTTATAATTTTAGTGCGATATATATATATATATATATATATATATAAATATATATATATAGATATAATTTATCTTTACTTAATAATTAATTTAACTAATAGATACTAATATTGAAGAAAATTATATCTTACTGATTAGTTTATGAAACTTAAAACATATTTAAATTAAAAAAGTTGTGTTATATTTATTTAAAATTATTTTAGATACATACGTACCTTCATACTCTCTATTTTTATTTCTTATTAAAATTAACTGCATCATTGTCACTTGTATCAGAAGGAGACAAAATGTATTTATTAGGCGGTCCTCTCTTTATTTTTGAGGATTTTGAAGTTTCGTCCAACTCTGCTTCAGAGTCTGAAATAATGAAATTAAGAGTAATCCATGAAAGTATGTTGACTATATTTTATTTAGAATATTTCAGAAATGAACTAATACAAATTTTCAAAAGTTTTTTTAGATTTAGAGAAAATTAACAACTTCAGAAATTAAATAAATGTAGTGGAGAGTAAAGCAAACCGGACTGGTGGGTAAACCGGCCCGTTTGCAAAAATTTTTAAAGTTAACACAGCAACTAAACGATAAAAGATAAAGTATATGTGTTTCTGGGAAAAAGTTGCGCAATGAAATGGTCTTTCAAACAAGCCATTGAAAAATGAAATCGGTTGATTCGTTTTGTCACAAGAGTAAAAAAACCGTAGGTATGCCCGGTTTGACCCACTCTCCCCTATTGTTTAGTAATTTATTACACAATATAAGAAGAAATAAATAAAATTTTACTCTGCAAAAGTCAAAGTAGTAAAAAAATCATTTAATAATTATTTATTTAATATTTATAAACATCGAAAAAATTAAAGTTTAGGTTTTTTTAACTATAATGAAATGTTTTTGTTAAAATACACATTCTACAACAAGTGTTAATGTAAGTAATATTATTTTCGTTATTTTTTATACTTACTGACAACTTTGTTGATCGTTACTATTAACACTTTTCCATTTGGCGAATCAAAATTATACGATTTTAATTTGTTGTGGGTTTTTTCATTAAATCGGTGAATACTTGACAGTTTGATGCGCCATGTGTTGTGATTTCCACATTCTGATATGGACACAAAACGTTCTCTTTTTGTTTTTTCCATTTTACAATATTATATATTATTTTGAATAAAAAACACTTGATTAAAATACATTTAGAAATTGAACAATAACTTTTTAAGTTAAATATGTAAAACAATGCCGGCCGGCAACATCGTAATAAAACACACGCAACTGCCAGGAAAATTGTGACTGTGAAAATGTGACAGCAGACAAACTGACCAAGTGATTAGCAGTTGTTTTCTTGCAATTTCAAAAAGTCCGGGATTCCATTGCGCACGCTCTTGCACACGCGCAATTTATAAAATTGAACATGCGTTTGCGCCAACTGGTATAATAAAGTTCCTGTCATTAGTAAAAAGATTTAATGAAATTGATATGAACAATTATTTTTAATATTTCACATTTTCTTGTAAAAAGGAAATAAAAACACTGGGACAGGTGACGTGTTTTTGTGTGTAATTTTGTAGTGACTTTTATTTTACATGTACCTTATAAGAAATGAGGTAAGATTTTATTTTGTGTACACTTAACCTCAAAAACATAGAATTTCATGGTTATAAGTTTTTATTTATTTGCATAATATTGACGGTTACATATTTACAAATACGAATAAAAAAGTATATTATATTGAACTTTCTCACAATATATCAAATGTTCAAGTATATAGGGTAGGCATTTTTAATTAGTTGTCATTGTGTAGTATTTTTTATATTGTATAATTACAAATTTCACTTGTTAAACTATAATAAGTAATATATTTTTGAAATTATACTGCATAACAATTGTAGGAAAATCAGTCATTACCTGTTTAAATGAAAGTTTACTTCAATTATTGTTGTCATAGAAATAAACAATTCTCATGCGAATATGCGTTATTTTAAAAAATCTGAATATCATAAATCTACATATATTTTTAAATACGCTTATTATATTGACTTGTTATTTTTGTAGAATTTTTCACGTTTCTGTTTTAAAGTATTTTATTTATTTCTACAATATGTTATAAAAAATAATAAATTGTATTAAAATAAAAGAATAAGTAAATCGATATATTAATGAATCTACATCCTACGCAATTTTAGAAAAATAGTATTTTATCTTATTAATTGACTAGAATCAGATAAAAATTATTTAAAATAATTTTAAAATTCAAATAACCTAACTTCATTAAATTTGACTCAATAAATTTTACATTAATTTAACATCTGTCCAGTAATGCTGAGAACAACAACATTATAATGGAGAACAGTAGTCCAAAACGAAAAAGGCGATTTTACTCAATGGCTTTAGATCCGAATTATAGAGATGGAATGTTAATAGTTCTGACACTCGGCAAGGCCACAAGTCATTTAAGAATAAGAAGGAGAAGATGGAATGTTGGCGATTAAAACAGAAAAAAATTGGGAGAATGCGTACAAAAGTAAGTTTTTCTTATAACAATCCTGTGTTTCTTTTCTTTAAGCTAAGAAAAAGATATTCTTTGATCAATAACACAAAATATATTTTATATCATTTATTTTACTTAAAGAGATAAAGTCTCTTTTAATGTTACTCAAGTATATTTTGAAATGTGAATATAAAAATATTTTTATTTTCATTACATACTAATTATTATTTTTATTACATTTATTTTTCATTAATAGTTAAAAATATTCCTAATTAAGTTAAAAAAATAGGAAATTGGTCGTTTTTCTAGATGAAGTTTACAAGAATCAAGAGTGTGCCCACAGTTACGTCTCACATTCAGAACGCGAAGGTGAATCGAAACAAAGTGAAGAAGAAGCAGACGAAGAAGAAGAAATAAATATCCAACATGCTTACCATTTAATATTTAATAACGAAGAGTCTTCTGAGGATGATTCTGGAGATAATTTAAATAACTTTTTACCGACGGAATAGCTCAGCCTAGGATTTTTTCCGACAGGTGAGATATTCCGAGCGGGAGGTTTGACGTCTAGGTGCGACGGTGTGCATTGTCGATTATTGTCCGATGCCTACCACCGAAACTGGACTGTCGATAAACCGGTTGTACTCAGAAGAGGTTTTTTCTACAGTTTCCCTCTTCTCTGGCGAGAAAACCCAATTACGGGTGGTCCAGGCAAAATGCGAGTACTCCTATCTTCGAAAGTCGCACTGTAGGCGCATTAGGTTAAAATAAAAATTTGGTAATATTTGTAGAATGGTTATGCTTAATCCAAAAAAGTATTAGCAGGGACTCTTGTCGAGATCGTAAGGCCATAGGACAGGAGTATAAATGAAATGAAAAAAATAACTTTTTTAATAATTGCAAAACTTTTGACACGCTAAAAAAAACTTTTACTGATAATGACAGTAGAATAATGTTTGAGAAATCTAGACATACTGTGAAAGATGTTATGGAGATGATATTTGCATACTGTTTACGATTTGGAAGTAGTCACGAAGCACGAAAAACATTATTAGAAATTTTAAAAATTTGGGCTGGGACAGAATTTAAAGATCTAAGTGTTTCCAACAACAAATTTTCAGAAGTTTTTGATCCTCCTTCGGAAAAAATTAAATTTCATTTTTATTGCAATAAATGTCTTGATAAGGCATTGTTTTCCTCGACTAAAAAAGAAATAAAAAATCAAATGATTTTGTGCGATACTTGTAATATTAAACAATGTGTAAGTCTCAGTAACCCAAACAGTTTTTTAACAGTCGATTTAGAGTATCAGATACGGTTGTTAATTGAAAATGAAGAATTAGCAAAATTTTTTAATCCACGCAGTAAAGATTTTTATATGAATAATGTTAGTGACGATAATATTTTACGAGATATACAGGACAGTAAACTGCACAAACAAATGTTCCAATCATCTCCGAATTGTATAAGTTACACACCAAGTACTGACGGTGCTCCACTATTCAACATGTCAAAGAGAAGTTTTTGGCCTCTTCAAATAATTTTGAACAATTTACCTCAACAATTACGTTTTATTCTATAAAGGAATGGAAATCAAGTTTAAAGATGCTGGGGATGAAATTTTATTCTTCAAACTTATTATTGTGGTTGCCCATTCATCATCTCGTCCAGGGTTACAAATCAGAATAAAGTATATGGGATATTTTGGTTGTAGTTACTGCTACCATGAAGGGAAATATATATGTAGAGAAGTAAAATATCCATTCTTGAAAAAAGAACCTGAAATAAGGACACATGAGTCTCATATGTTAGATATTAAAATGAGCGAAGAGAAACAAACTTCTGTTCGCGGGGTAAAGGGAAAATCAAAGTTCTGTGAAATACTTACAGTAGATATGGTGTGGGGTTTTCCTTTAGATTATATGCATAATGCATTATTGGGAACGACTAAAAGTATATGGTTTGATTGGTATAAAATTTTAAAACCAGAACAACGGAGAAAAATTGACGAATACCTGAGTCAGGTACAACCACCTCGAGATTTAAGGGGGGAGCCTACTTTAGAAGGCTTAAAAATAGCGCTTTTTTAAGAATTTTTTAGGAAGGAGAAAAATAACTTAGACCTCCGGGCTTTTTGTAATGTTTTTGTACATATTTAAAGCATTTGTGAAAAAAAATTTGACATGAAATATTAAAAAATAGATAAGTTAAAATTAATTATAGTTGGCAGTGCTCATCTGCACTTAAAAACGGCAGGAACGATAGAGACCGCAATTCTTGTTTTAAACATAAAAATAAAGAAAAATTTTTAAGTTTACATATGTAGTTTCTATTTAAACTAAAAAAATTCCAAAGAAATAGTGAAATTCGATAATTTTGAGTAATAAAAACAGAAAAATAATTTTTTTGAAAAAAAAATAATGACTTTAACTGGTTCTCAAAATTGTTAAAAAAAGTGTTTTCAAATTTTTTATAGTTCAAATAGAAGAGGGATTAATACTGAGTAAAACAAGCCATCATTCATTAAAATCGGTCCAGGCGTTTTCTGTCAATCCTGCCCACGAGTTAATTTTCGTAAAAAGTGAAATTCGAGAAAACACGCTTTAACTTTCGCGCTACCGCCACAGTGGGGCAAAAAACACGGCCTTGGACAAAACAACTTAGAGGCCACAATTTTTAACCAAATTTAACAAAATTTAGTTTTAATTAAAGCTAATTAAATTGCGCATCGATTCCTCGAGGCCGATTTTTAATAAATAATTTCTGAAATTTTTTATTTGTTAATAAAAATGAAAAAAAAAAATTTTTTCAAACAATAAGGGCTAATTTTTATAAAATTCACTATATTTATTGGTAAACTAATTTAATTCATTAAGAAACTTCTCCTGAACATTTTTCAAAAATAAAAAGTTAATTAAAATTTTTTTCTTATTTGTTATAAACAATTTAATGCACAAAAATTTTTTTATGTAAATTTTTTATAATTTATTGTTTTCAAGTAATATTTATTTCTTTGAAAGCATATTTAATAAAAAAACTTACTAAAATAGTAAAAATTAATAATAATTTGATATTATTTATTAATTTTTGTTATAAAAAATATAAAAAATGATAAATATATAATTTTTTATGACTAATTGAAGCTTCTCTGCTGCTAAATAGTATTAGAATAAGTTAGCTTTTATTTCTTTTTAGATAGTAGAATAATTTAGAATTAATAACCTTATTGTTTAAATAATATTAATTAACAAATGGATAACTTTGTTAATTTGTCATATAATGTGCTCATTCATTTTACAAAATATTTCTAGAAGAATCCGCTTAAAGTTATTGTTTCGTGAAACAACTTTAAAACATTATTAATTGATAATAAATATTCTTAACTAATAATAAATACCAGATATTATTCATTTCTTTCATAATGAGTTTTTGCAAAACTATTTACATGAAATTAAAAATCAATTTAATCTGATATTAGTGAAATACTTTTATATGTAGTTATTTAGTAACAATAATTGTTACTAAATTAATTTATTTAATAAATAGTATAGGTATAATTTTACATTACAATAAATAATAAGAGATAATATAATATAATAAATGATAATTAAACATTTTTATTTACAACCAAATTTTAAATTTCCCACTAAATGAAATTCTTAAATTTGCCGCTAGATGGATGCCTTTCTCACAATCGACATGAATTTTGTTTATTATAAGTACGGCTTATAGTTCAACGCCACATTTCACTTTTACTGTGTTCTTCGAGATAGAGTGGTTTTTTTAGATTTCGCAGGTTTGTAATTTTATTTTTTTTTTTTGAATTATTTCCAATTTTCTTTTCGTCTACATTAATTTCTACATTTTTATTTTTGAGGTATAAGGATTTTTCGATCATTGTTCAGTTTTGTGTTGGTTTAAAAAAATAATGTAAATTATTAATTTTTTTAAGTGGTTAATATTTCACATCTCATGTCATATTCTACTTGTGTTTTTAAGAAAGTTACTTGGTTCTTTGTAATTTTTTATTTTGTGTGTTAAATAAAAGCTTTATCGAAATGAATTCTTTTGAAATTACGAACAGAGATTTGTCTCTTATCCTACTAAAGTTAAACTTAAAGGTGACATCTGCAGAAGAATTACTTAATCACTTATCTGAAAAATATTGTTTTTCCTTAGACTTCCAGAGTAAGGTTTTACAAAAATTAAAACAATATTTTGTTACAAACTTTAACAAAAAGTTTAAAGCTGCTTTTTATAATTCGCACATATTTTTAAAAGTAAATGATGCTTGGTTGGAACAAAAGTTCACAGTTTCAGATGCTTCGGTTTCTGTTGATCGAAAGAAAAAAAATTTTTCAGAATGTTCTGAAAAGACCAAGAAACGAAGAGTGGAAACATTGAAAAACGAAATTTCAACAGAAAATTTTAATTTATTTAAAAATTTGAAATCTGTTGATAACAAAACAGTCGTTAATCTAATTAAAAAAGGAATGTTAAACGAAAATGAGACTGAATCCGATCCTACAGTTGAAAAGTCTTCCTTTATATTTACAGATGATGAAGCACTTGCGTTATTTATTGATTTAAAGTTAACAAAAAACAAATATGAGCTCTTGAGAAAAAAATTGAAGGATAAAATGATCGATGTTCTTCCTCCATATAAAAATATCACAAGTGCTAAAACGAATTGTTATCCACAAAGTTCTGCAATAAAAATAAATGAAAATGGCGCTACAATAAGACTTCAAGCCTTATTGGATCATACAGCTGAAAGAATCCTCAGTATAAAAGAAGTCTGTATTAATGAGAGCACAAAAAATCTGAAATTAACAGTTAAATATGGTTGTGATGGCACTTCTGGATTAAATCCTTATAAATATACACCCGAAAGTAGTGAAACGTCTTCTCTAAATTCAAGTCTATTTTTGGTATCAATGGTTCCTCTTTCCCTTCAGTCCACAGATGAAACAATAACAGTTTGGAAGAATTCAAAAACCTCGTCTCCTAATTCGTGTCTACCAATAGCAGTTCATTTTGAAAAAGAGACCAAGGAAAAAATGTTGAATGAGCTTAGAGATATTAAACAACAAATTAAAAGATTGAAAACAGGGAAAATTAACATAAATAACGTTGTTTATAATGTTGATTATGAACTAATGTGCACTATGGTTGATGGTAAGGTTTGTCAAGTGATCACAGAAACTGCTTCTTCGTCAAATTGTCCAATTTGCGGAGCGAAACCCACGGAAATGAATAACTTGCAAAAATTACAAGAAAAATTTGAGAATGAGGATGCATTCCAATATGGATTGCAAACTTTGCATGCCTGGATACGTTCGATGGAGTGTGTTTTACATGTCGCCTATAAATTACCAATTCGTCAATGGAAGAAAACTACGGTAGAACAAAAGGCACTGTGTGAAGAGAGGAAACACTATTCAAAAAGAAATTCGAGAACGTCTAGGAATTATCGTTGATGTTGTAAAACAAGGCAGTGGATCGACAAATGACGAAAACACTGCAAGAAAATTTTTTGCAAATTATGAAATAATAGCAGAAATAACAGGAATTAACAAGCAATTATTGAAAAATATGTACACAATTTTACAAGTTATGGCATGTGGAAAAGCAATTAACGTAACTAAATTTGAAAAGCTCTGTGATGACACTTTTGCAATTTACGTAAAATATTACAATTGGTATTATATGCCAGTCTCATTGCATAAAATTTTAAAGCATGGGGCTGCTATAATAAATTCCTTTGTTATTCCTATTGGACAACTGTCTGAAGAGGCTCAAGAAGCTAGAAACAAAGATATCAAACGATGTAGAGAAAACAACATTTGAAAAACATCATTTAAAGATATGTTAGAAGACATAATCCACTATTTACTTGTTTCTGCTGATCCCTATTTAAGTAGTTTCAGAACAGAATTTGAGAAGAAAGAAAGATTTTCAATTCCAGAAGTAAGTGAGTTATTGTTGTAGATTGGTCATTGCGGTCCCTGAATCCCAATCTGTGATCGAAAATTCAAAATTTTGCTTCAAATGGCGACCAATCTTAAAAAACAAAAATACAAAAAAAATTAAAATATTAAAAAATACAAAAAAACAGAAAATACAAAAAATTACAAAAAAATATAAAAAAGTACAAAAAATGGAGTCGTTGCTGCCACGTCCCCGTTCGTGACTCCGGATTAGACTGAGAGCGGTATTAGAAAATAAATTAAGTCAAATATTTATTAATTATAAATTTATAATTTCTTAATTTATTCTAAATAAATAAATAATAAATAAATTCGTCGTAAATAAAACTTTAATTATTATTTATTTATTTAATTCAATCAAAATTATTATTTATTATATTGTATTATTTCTTATTATTTATTGTATTGTAAAATTATACCTATACTATTTATTAATTAAATTAATTTAGTAACAATTATTGTTACTAAATAACTACATATAAAAGTATTTCACAAATATCAGATTAAATTGATTTTTAATTTCATCTAAATAGATTTGCAAAAACTCATTATGAAAGAAATGAATAATATCTGGTATTTATTATTAGTTAAGAATATTTATAAACATTAATAATGTTTTAAAGTTGTTTCACGAAACAATAACTTTAAGCGGATTCTTCTAGAAATATTTTGTAAAATGAATGAGCACATTATATGACAAATTAACAAAGTTATCCATTTGTTAATTAATATTATTTAATCAATAAGGTTATGAATTCTAAATTATTCTACTTTCTAAAAAGAAATAAAAGCTAACTTATTCTAATACTATTTAGCAGCAGAGAAGCTTCAATTAGTCATAAAAAATTATATATTTATCATTTTTTATTTTTTTTATAACAAAAATTAATAAATAATATCAAATTATTATTAATTTTTAGTATTTTATTAAGTTTTTTTATTAAATATGCTTTCTAAGAAATAAATATTACTTGAAAACAATAAATTATAAAAAATTTACAAAAAAAATTTTTGTGCATTAAATTGTTTATAACAAATAAGATATTTTGGGAAAATGTTCAGGAGAAGTTTCTTAATGAATTAAATTAGTTTACCAATAAATATAGTGAATTTTATAAAAATTAGCCCTTATTGTTTGAAAAAAAATTTTTTTTTCATTTTTATTTACAAATAAAAAATTTCAGAAATTATTTATTAAAAATCGGCCTAGAGGAATCGATGCGCAATTTAATTAGTTTTAATTAAAACTAAATTTTGTTAAATTTGGTTAAAAATTGTGGCCTCTAAGTTGTTTTGTCCAAGGCCGTGTTTTTTGCCCCACTGTGACCGACGGGCCACCCGGCGGGTGGCCAAGAAATTATTAATGTAATAAATCTGCTCGAATTTTGCTTAAAAAAATCGCGATTTTAAGTCACTGAACAAAATTTTATCTACTTTCGAAAAATAAAAAAATAAAATTTTTTGTACATTTCCTCTAGTTTGTTTATAACAATTCAACAATTGGTTGTAACCTTCAATGATTTTTAACTTAACTTTTTACACTCGACAAAAATCAACGAAAAGCTTGAAAAATAATTTAGATTGGCCTCTAAAACTTTAGGTACATATTCTTGGATGTATTTTCTAAAGATTTAAGCAAAAAAAAATTGATTTTTTTACCATGTAAAGTAGGCTCCCCCCTTAAAAAGGGTTCCTGAACCAATATCAAATAAAAGTATTTGGAAAGCATGCCATTGGAAGTCATGGCTGCTTTATTACTCATTACCATTGTGTTCTGAGATTTTAGCTGATGAATTTTTAGAAAATTTTGCTCTTTATGTCAACAGTATATTTACTTTACTACAAACGAAAATTTCTCAAGAAGAGCTGAATACATGCAAAAAAAATTTATTAATATTTGTTTCTCAATTGGAAAATTTGTATGGAAAACAACGGATGACATACAATGCCCATTCCAGCGAACACTTGTCACAATCGTGTGAGTATTCCGGTCCTGCGTGGGCAACATCAGCATTTGCCTTTGAAAATAACATTCACGCATTAAAGGAGAGAATAAACGGAACAAAAAGTATCGAGCAACAACTAACGATAAAATCTCTCAGTGCATTGAAATATTCACTTCGTCAACCGGAAACAAAGATTTCTGAAGAGGCAAGTAATTACTGCAAAAATCTTTTCATCTCAAAAATGTGTACTCAAAGTGCTGTTACAGTACAAAACGTTACCTTCTTTGGACCTAAATCGAAAAACATTTTTCAATCGCAAATTAATAAAGAGTTCGAACGATGTATTTACAACAAAACTGTTTATAGTAGTATACAGTATACGCGATCCAAAAAGTGGAATTACTCGGTCATTCAATTAAAAAACGGAAATTTCGTGCAAATTAAAGCGATTTTTTTACGTCCAGATAAAACATGTTTTTTTTAAGTTCAAAAATTGATTGTTCAGCCATTCTACGCAGGAAATATGTTAGTAACACACATTTCGAAAGTAACAAACAATGCTGAGCATCCATCTATTTCTCTCGATGAAATTAGTTCAAAAGTAGTCGTTCTTCAATTTGCAGATAAGAGTTATGTTTGCCGTATTCCAAATTCTTTTGAAGCTTAATAATGTAAAAAGCACAATGTGCAAAGCAATTATGCTTACTTATTAATTTACATTTAACTGTAAATATAAAACTAACTAACTGTAACTGTAAATAAATGTAACTGTAAATATAAAAATTTTGACTTAATAAAAACAGATTCTATTAATTTAGACAGAATATTCTCTATTTTATTTATTCTTCAATTATTTAAATTTAAAATTATTATAAATTATATGTTTAACACATTATATTATACTTACGTATTAATTCAATATTGAAGAATTAAAAATACATAAATTAATTCATGTATTCCTAAATAATTTTTTATCTTAGTTATGAATTATATTTGTTATAAACTATTTCTATAAGAAAATAATAATTTATCAAACAATAGAATTTTTTTCAAAACTAATTTTTTATTATTACTTTATTTTTATGTATTATTTATTTTAAAGTAGAAAGAAATTAATTAAATTACATAAATAAAAAATTACTCAAATTTTTAATTTCTCATTAATTATTATTGTTATTTAAAAATTTATATAATTTTATAATTAGGTAATTTGTATATGTTAATCTATTTTATTTATATATAATAGATATAATTTAACAACTTTTAACTGAATTTTAAAGAAATATTTCTTAATGAATTATTTAAATTAAATTATTCTTCTTGCATAAATGAAAAAGAATTCACCACTAAAAATGGTTTTTAAATTTTAGAATTCAGTGGAATTCATGTTATTGACGATTTATCCTACTCCGTGAAACTAGAAAAAGTGAAAAAATCAGGTATTAAAAAGAATTAAAATTTTTCACTCCCGTATACAAACATGAAATAACTTTAATTCCATCCAATTCCAGCCTTCTTGCCGGGTGCGTTATCATTAAAATAATGTAGGAAAGGATAGTATATGTCAAGGAACTTGTAGAATCTCGGGGTGCATGTAGCTTAGTGGTCAGAGCAGTCTACCGGCAATAGAAAGGTCGTGGGCTCGTATCCCACCATGCTTCCGCTTTTTTCTTAATTGTTTGATAATTTTGAAAATATTTTTTAGATTAGGCAGGTTTATGTATTATGGCGGCAGTGCTGTCGATACATATGAAGCCCACGAGCTTATGGAGATTAATTTAAGATATTTAATTATTTGTTACATTAATTCAGAAAATTGATAGCTTCTTTCACATTTTATAATCATAATTGTTAAACTTTCCTTAATATTTAATTGAAATGTTCAGGAATGTTTCGCGCTAAACTTTTATTCAAGTGGGACATTTAAATCTTAACACAACTTTGAATAAATATTGCAATTAAATATTAAATGAATTTTCAGATATCGCAGGGATATCCGAAAATTATTCAGCAGATATCCCCCGTGAGATTTCTCACGAGATAAACGAATATGAAAGAGAATAGTCAAATAAGAATTATACACGGAAAAACTTTGTATACTTTTTTTGTGAAACTCACAATGTGTTTTAGTAAACTGAATACTAAAGTGATCAAAAAGTGGTCACTAGATGAGATTTCTAATTTAATAGAAGTTTCTATAATATTACATGATCTCTATTATTTTAACATTTATTTGTCAAGTTGAGAAAATTCTGTTATAATGTACAACAAAAAAGTAGGTATAGAAAAAGTGAATGTTTAAATTTTATTATCTATATTCGTAAGAATGATATTTTCTTTGCGCCGCGTTTACAATAAATTTAGCAGTCAAACGATCAAAACTGCACGCGTACAAACGAGCACCTCTGTTTTTGTGGTCACACATGAACATTAAATCTCATAAACATGAGTTCGACTTAAATAGCCACCGTCAATCAACCTGGTTCTCTTTCAATAAATTAATAATTAACTAGCGACTTATACCTCGCTCGCTAACGCTCGCTCGGTTAAAATTTAACTTATTTGTTTTTAATTATTTATTTGCATTTTAACGTCAGTTTTCGTATTTTATTATTTTATTTATATTAACATATTATTATTTTTTCTGTATTTGTATTTTGTTATTATTATTTTTATTATTATGTATTATTATTATCAATAAAAAGTATGAAAATTATAAGATATATTCTTCTATTATTTAAATTTGTTTTTGAAATTGATTATAGCAATACAGGTTATTTATTAGTTTTTTTACGTGTTAAATAGCCTTGATTTTTGTATTGATAAATTTTGTCCAGTAGTTTGAAAATTTTTGGACACTTTAAGCAATCTAAAATTTTTACATTATTATAACTAATAACCCCGAGGCGCAGCGGGCTGGCACTTTGCAGAAAAATTGATATAACCAATAGGTATAAGAAGGACCAATAATACATAAATTTAATTTATTCTATATTGGAGATCTGAAAAAGGGGGCATCTATCCGCACTTTACCCTATGTGTCAATTATTTCACTCTTTCTTATGCATAAAATTATTTGCTGTAATTTAAACAAGTTAATATTCTATGCGTCAGAATTTGCCCCAGCGTCAGCACAACCGACCCCGCAGCATGGATCCTTGAGATGCATCGCCGCACTCAAAAAAATCCCATTTTTATTAATAACAATAAAAAATAGTTCAAAAGTATAAATAAATTCAATAACTATACAAAATTCTACTCCAAATAGTTAATAAATAAAAAGAAATGGTTATTATTTTACTATTATTTTCTTTCATTTTGTCGAAATCGGCACTTTCAACCCCGCTCACCCCCAATATAATCCGTCATTTTGGATTTGACATTTTGAATTTTCAAATTTTCATTAAACAATAATAAATGCATAAGTATTTTAATTTGTAGTATCAAATATTTAGCTATTTTTAGGAAATTTGAAATAATTGAGTCAAATGAATGGAATAATTTGATCTAATAAATATTGGGTCAGATTTCGTATATTTTTTAAATCGAAATTTTAAAAAGACATTTCTATTTGGACTTAGGAATATTTTTACCAAAAAAAGACATTAAAATATTTTTTATCAAAGTTACGGGAAAATGAATTTTTTTGCAACTTTTGATACAAAATTTTATTTCTTTTTCAAGCAGGCATATAAAAGAGATAAAATATACTCTTCACGGAGAGAAGAGTTACAGTTGAGACAACTAAACACGTTTAGTAGCAAAAATAAATGGAGAGCGATAGTAGCGCCCCTGGCAGTTTAGTTCCTGTTTAGTTACCCTGACAAAACGTACAGTCGTTCCTTCTGTGTGGTAGTAGATTCGAATGTTAAATTAGTCCGTCAAAATTAACAAAGCTGTTTAGTTATCAGAAATGAATTTACAGTTGCCTTCACTATTCACTTCTCTCCGTGTTGCTTGGAATTAGAGACTTTTTAAAGAGTTTATTTGTAAATAATTATTTAATAAATTTTTTATAAACAAATTGTTTTCACCGACAGAACTCTATTGGTGAGACTCTTGTGACCGTAGCCAAATAGTGTCCCCCATTAGCGGCTAAACTATTTGACCTAGAGAGCTCAAATTTGGTACAGATATGTATTTTCACACGTAGATTACAGGAAAAATATAGAGAATGTGATTGGAGGTGATGGCCATAGTGTTGTCAAGGAAATAACAAGATTGTTGACCAAAAATGCATAAAAAGTGACCATTCCCCTCCTTAACTTCTAAATTATTCAACATGGAGGGCTAAAATTTGGCATACTAGTGTATTTTAACGTGAATATTACAAGGAAAATATAGAGAACTTGCAATGTAATAATGGCCATAGCGTTGTCAAGGAAAAAATAAAAAAAATTTTTAACAAATTTTTTTTTACATATTTTTTTTTTAATTTTTAAAAAGTTTGTTTGAAAATTTAAAAATAAAATAAAAAAACTGGACAAGTACAAGTTGCACTCGCACTGGATTGGCGTGTTCCGTACACAAATACAAAAGCAATATGTAACACTTCAATTTTTCTTTGTTATTTATTTTTAACCTAGCGTCGAAAATTCAATTTACCAAAATAATACAAAAGTGAAAAAATCCTACCAATTTCATTTGTCAAGTTTTTTTAATATTCTGCGTCTTTTGAAAATTTGAAAAAATTTCAAAGTAGAATTAAAACTTTAAGAAATCAAAATTCGTTGAGAACATTTATGAGTGACAATTATTTAAAACGTTACAATAAAAATTATATTGCCGCGGAAATGCGATTTTGATGTTTTTTTTAATTAAACATTATTTACATCTATGAAATGAACAAAACACTGTCGCAGCAATTTATTCTTTGAAATTTAATAACTCAAAAACAAAAAAAGGGCATTCTGAAACATGCGCATAGGACAAAACCTCAGCTTTCGTTTGCAATAATTTATTTTCAAATAAAACGAACCCTTTTTTGGGAAATTGAAATTGAAATATTAATTATAAAAAATTGGGATGAATTTTTAAAATATTAAAAAATAAAATTCACCATTGAAAAGAGGACGAAAAAACCTTTCCGAAACATATTCTAAAAAATTTTTCTTATTAAAAGTAAGTTCAAAAAAAATTCACAAAGTAGCCGGTGTTAGCAAAATTGGTCAAATTGGTCCCCCTCTACCCCTTCAAATTTTCGAAAAAGTCAAAAATATTTGTTGGGGCACATTTCTACTTGATAGAACAACAAATTCCCCGAGTTTCAATTTTTTTCAAGAAGTTTAAATTTCAACTTAGGACATTGCATATATATATATATATATATATGTGTGTGTGTGTGTGTTTAATGAAAATGTGTGAGTAAAAATCCCGTGCAGAAATTCATTTCGGGAAATCTGGCCTGCCCCCGGCCTGGGTAAAACAGTGAAACCGGCTGGGGTCATGACTCGGGCCGACCTGGTTCCCTGCTGGGGACCCAACCGGGGCCATGGAATTTTTCCAGATTTGACCGGAATTTAAATTTTTGTGGTATAGGATAAACTATATCGTAGTCGATCACCAAACAATAATTATCCGTCTAATAATTTAAAGTGGATATTGTTAAAATTTTTGAACAATATATAGATTTTGTTTAAAAATTTAGTAATCTATTATTCTTTAAATGTGAATTAGTAAAAATTGTTACTAATTAGAATTAGTCACTGACTTTTTGTTTTTGAATTAGCACAGTTTACTACTAAATTAATAAAAATGACTATTTATTAGTAAATTATACTAATTAAAAGTCATTAAATAATTAGTTAAAAATTGATGAAATACCATTTCCGACCTAAAATTTATCGCTCTTTCGGAATATGGAGCTAAAATTTTTTTTTAATTATTTTCAAAAAAATTTATAACAATTTTATTGCTAAAAACACACTTTTTACGGAAAAAAAATTTTTCAATGATTATTTTGACATGGAAAACTAAATAATATAGTCTCAAAAGCACAAAATATCGCGTTCACAAACCCTCAGCTATAAGAAGCCACACTCAAAGAAATTTTCTGTCATTACTGCCATAACTATGGCTAATTCTGACATAATAAATCACTGTATTATAATGAACTACAACTTCCAAAACAGTTTGCCCCAGTAGCACAAAATTTTCCAGCAACATTGACAACATTGTGACAAACATTGGTAATGTTGAGACAATGTTCTTAATATTGCTGTAATATAACGTGCTGCTGGGGTGGTTAATCCAGCCGTACGAATGACAGAAATAGAGGACAGTAAATGTGAAACAGCCTTCATATGTCTAACATAATCTCACTTATGTGCTAATCTGACAGATTGTATGACTACTTCAACCAAAATCCTGACCCAGAAGTTTATGGCTGAATTCTCGTAAGCATTTCTTTCAGTGCATAATTCCCTTTTTTAAAATTCAAGATGTCGGATATGAAAATGGACATTTTTCAAAAATGAAAAAACTGGAAAAAAAATTTAGGGTAATTTTATTCAAAAGTGATTGGATTTGCTTGAAAATGGTTACTCGGGGGTTTTTGGGGTCGCTGATTGCGATTTTGATGTCAGTTTTTTAAAATTTATAATGGTGGGTCCAATATGGCGGACAGTTTTTTAAAAAATAAGTGTATTTGCTTGAAAATGGTCATTCGAGGGTTTTTGAGAATGCTGCGATTACGAATTTGGCTTCTGAACAATATTATATTTATCCTCCACGCCCGTTAACCGTCAGCAAAATTTTATTTACGTTGCCTAACTCTTACCACAAGGAGGTCGACGTGCAAAAAAGCGACTCTTTTTATTTTATTTTTTTAATATATTGATAAATCTAGATATATTATGCGAATAGGTAAGCAAAGAATTAAATACAAATGAATATCAAAAACGTTAGTCTTTTGTTTTAGATTAAGTATTTGGTAAGAAATCGTAAGTAAAATAGAATTATTTCACTGAAAATTTAGTGAAACTTTACTAAATTCATAACAACCATTCTTCGTTTGCCTATACTGAAAAAAAATTTATTTGATTCAAATAACCGATTATTTGTCTATAATCAAATAAATATTTACTTGAATCAAATAATTTTTATTTGAATCAAATAAATTGTATTTGAATCAAATATTTCAGTATTTGAAGCAAATACTAATTAATTTATTCAAATAAAACTTATGTGATTCAAGTAAATATTTATTTGATTATAGACAAATAATCACCGACAGATTAGTTCGGTCGGATAAATGCCTCGCTTGGCAGACGTTCTAGGACCAAGGGTACTTGGTTCGCGCCCATTTGGCTTGGATTTTTCCGGCATGTGAGATAATCTGAGCGGGAGGTTTGACGTCGAGGTATAATGATGTGCACTGTCGATTATTGTCCGGTACACACCATTAGAACTCGACTGTCGATAAACCGGTTGTACTCAGGAGAAGGTTTTCTACAGTTTTTCTCTCCTCTGGCGAGAAAACCCATTAGACGGGTAGTCCAGGCTAATGCGAGTACTCCTAATTTCGAAAAGACGTTCTGTAGGCGCAAACTTAGTATTAAGAATTGTATATAAGAAAAATGTGTAAAGCATAAAATTGTAAAAAAAACTCGTATAGCCAAGTATGTAAGGCTGAAGACAGGTGTATAAACCAATAAATAAATAAATAGACAAATAATCGGTTATTTGAATCAAATAATTTTTTTTAGTGTATTTGCATAATACATCTAGATATTAATAGGCAATTGTTTTTTACTGATCGAGAAGATCAATATTCTCAGAAAGACTAGTAATTAATTATTTGCATAATTTCGAGAGCAAAAAGACAGAAACGGTTTCGTAGTAGTAAAGAGATTCTTGTAGAAGAAGATGAATAGACCATGGATATAAAATTAAAAAATAGTGTCTTTTTGTACGTCAACCTCCTTCTGGTAAAAACTGCACAACATCAATAAAATTTTATTTACGGCTAACAGACGTAGAGGATAAACATACTATTGATCTGAAGTCAGATTCGTAATCAGCATCCTCAAAAACACCCGAATGACCATTTTCAAGCAAATACAATTACTTTTTAAAAAAATGTCCTCCACATTGGATTCACCATTATAAATTTTGAAAAAGTGACATCACATTAGTAATCAGCATCCCAAAAAACCTCCCAGTACCTATTTTCAAGAAAATACAATCACTTTTTAAAAAATATGTTCGACATATTTGATCCGCCATTTTGAATTTTAAAAAGTAACATCAGATTCGTAATCAGCGACCTCAAAAACCCTCGAGTAACCATTTTCAAGCAAATACAGTTACTTTTTAAAAAATATGTCCGACATATTTGATCCGCCATTTTGAATTTTAAAAAGTAACATCAGATTCGTAATCAGCGACCTCAAAAACCCTCGAGTAACCATTTTCAAGCAAATACTATTACTTTTTAAACAAATTTTCGAACATTTTCTCCAGGCCTTTTGCATTTTGGAAAAATGGACATTTTTATATCAGCCATTTTAAATTTAAAAAAAGTAATTATGATATCTCTTAGATGAGGGTACGAGGACGCGATATTTTGTCCTTTTGAGACTATATTCTTTAGTTTTTCATGTCAAAATAATATTTGAAAATTTTTTTTCGGTAAAAAGTGTGTTTTTTGCAATGAAATTGTTATAAATTTTTTTTTATATAATTATAAACAAATTTTAACTTCTTATTTCGAAAGAGCAATAAATTTTATGTCGGTAATGGTATTTCCTAAATTTTTTGACTTATTATTTCATACAAAATAAGACTCGTGAAATCATGATCCTTTTTGCATCCTGGTAGGCGTTAATGGGTTAATTCATAAAAAACAATAATATATAAAGTTTATTTAATTTTTATTTAAATAATTTTTATAAATATGAACGACTTATATATTTACAAGTTAATTGATAAAACAAAACATAAATTAAAATAATATATACTGCACATTTAAAGATTTGAAGCGATTAACATTTGAAAACTATTAACTTATTTATAGTAATGATGAATTTATTTGTACTTTCTTTTATCACAACGACCATTCTAATCCACGGATGAGTTTGACAAGAAGTAGGGGAGAGTGGTGCAAAATGTTGTACCATTTTGTAATTCGCTGTTTTCAGAGAACCAAACTAATAAATCGATTCAACTAAGCTTTAGAATTCTTCTTTATACTTTTAGATTTGAGAAAATTATGATAATGGCGGAGAAAAAATTTTTTGAAAGAACTTATATCGTACTTTCTGAGAGAGTGCTAAAACTGAGGTGATATCAAATAACTATACAAAACATGAAATATTTTTTAAAATTTGTTAAATTCTTGTGGTATAAGATTATAAATACAAACAAGAAGTAGGATTATTTATTATTATAAAAAAACAAGTAATATTTAATAAAATTTAACAAAAAAACACACATAATGAAAAATATCGATAGTGAAACCTTGATATTATAAATACCTTGAAACAAAAATATCGATTCTTCTAAAGGAAAGTTTTTAAATATGACTAATATAATGTTTCTAAGTTGTTCAATGAAACCACGTAGCACCCAGTATGCCCCAACATACCGGGTACCCCATTCTGCCCCAAACTATATATAAGAACAAAATGTAATGTTTCCAAGTGACTGTATACAATTTAACAATTTATCCTATTGGAAATTACTCTAGAGTAAGTACTAAAAAAGATTCAAAAATTGCCAAATTAAATAGATTAGCCCATAAAGTTTTATAAGCACTTGAATTTTGAAAAACATTCATATTTTTTTTGCCCAAGACTTTAAAGTCGTATAACATTAAGAAAAGTTTTTTTGTAGTTTCTTCGTAATTAATAACATTTTCTTATCAATATGAATTATATGAGGATAAAAAATTAGAATCACCCATCCTGGAAAAACAGAGGTACCCCATTTGACCCGCCTACCCCATTTTGCCCCACTCTCCCCTATAAAGAATTTTATATATTAATAAGTTGATTAGTAAAACAAAAACTTAAATTACATCGAAACTTGTCGAATATTTTTTTATGAAAGTTACGACAAAATGAATTTTTGCTAGTTTTTAAACAATATTTTATATCTCTTAAATGAATGTGTATGTATTGTGTGTATATGTGTGAGTATACATGTGTATGTATTGTGTCTATATGTGTGGTATACATGTGTATGTATTGAGTGTATATTTGTGAGTATACATGTGTATGTGTTTAGTGTATATGTGTGAGTATACATGTGGATATGTTTAGTGTATATGTGTGAGTATACATGTGTATGTGTTTAGTGTATATGTGTGAGTATACATGTGGATATGTTTAGTGTATATGTGTGAGTATACATGTGTATGTGTTGTGTGTATATGTGTAAGTATACATGTGTATGTATTTAGTGTATATGTGTGAGTATACATGTGTGTATACATGGGGCCGTACGACGAACCGAAGTATATCTATATATGTTGCCGAACGATGATTGCCGAACGATGAAGTACGGAGTTACACGAACGACGGACGACAAACGACGACGAATATGTTAATATTATAAAATAAAATATATATAGGAGATAGGAGATTATACGGATAAAAGTCGATATTAAAAATCTTAATATACTACATATTAAGAAGAAGATGCTAATGTATATCATCTATGTGTTATGGTTTAATGTTTCAGTGTTAAAAAGTATAATCTACAAATGCGAGGTTATGTTCGAACAAGTCTTTTAAATTTGAACAAGATGTTTATATATTTTAGTTACAGATATTCACCATTAATATTTTTCTCAGTGTAATTCTTTTTAATTAAAATTTTTTAATAATGAAAAATAACTGTAAATTACGTATTAATATGTTTTTTTCAAATAAAAAAATTAATAAGTTAATCAAATTATTTAAATAATATTTAGGTATTTTAGGGTCATTTGGGGTAAATGTTAACAGAATATCTATTTTTTACCAAAAACGTTAGTTTTTTTTGTTAAAAGGTTTAAGAAACAAGTTATTTCAAGTATACTGCTTTTTAAAAGATGGAAAAAGTGAAGAATTCTTTTAGATGTATAGTAAATCAACCAGTTGACTGATAATGTATCATATAAAATAAACAATCAACCATTACAAAATTAGTAATGTAAAAACTTGAATAACTTCAACAAATTTCAATAAATTTTCATTTAACTTGGTAAAAAGAAGTTTTTAAGGTTACTGAATAAGAATCTAAAATCGAATTTTTAAATTTCAAAATGGTGGATCCAATATGGCGATCAAACATAAAATATTCGAAAAAATTTATAAAATTTGCTTGAATCTGGCTTCTCGGGGGTTTTTGAGGTTTCTGAATATGAATTTTAAGTCGAATTTTAAATTTTCACACGAAGGAGGTATGAAAAGGACCTAATTTAATTTTCTATGTAATTTTACATTGCCAAAGTAATAAAATTGTGAACCGGAAACAAATTTATTCAATTATTTTCATTTAAAATGTAGCTTAAGTTCTGTTTAAATTTACCCCAAGTTTTCGAATTCTCGGGGTAAATGTAAACACTTAATTATTTATTAAGTAAATTGACGAAAATCAAAGTCAATTTTTGTTAAGGCATTAATAAGGAAGAATTACAAATTTTAGTTTGATTTTTTAATTTATTTTTATGCAAATAAGAGACAAAATACTGAAACAGTAAAACATTGATTTTCAATCTTTTTTGCATTAAATGATAACTTGCACTATGGCATTACCAATCGTCAAAATAAAATATTGGCAATACTCAGAACATCTTCTAGGTGAGCTAAACTCAGCTGAACTCAGAGTTTGTTGTGACTAAACTAGTACGGTTGCACAGAGTTCGGTTCACACAACCAAACTGTTAATTTGAAAATACCATTTGAAGTTAGGTTATGTGAAACAAATAATTTGGTTAAAACAACCCTACTTATAACTATTTTTTTCGTTAAAAAAATAAAAAAATGTAAAATATAATAGTTATTAGCAAAAAGTAAAAATTCTGCTATTTGAATAAAAAAGGTTTTATTTTCAAAAAATGTTATTTACTATACTTTATAAAATACATCTTAGGCTTACATATTTCTTTCCATTAATAAAATTATTTTTAATACATGGAACAGGATTTACTTGATTATTATTTATTCAAATATATTGATAAATACTGCTATTTTCAATTTCGTATGCCCTTAGATGCCCGGTAAGATGAGTAGAATAGAAAAGAATTCAATTTCCAGAAAATATGCTTGAAAACGAGAATTTTGAATTATTCTGGACACGCGAATTTACCATGAAGTTCTATTCTACGGGAACCATCAACATTTTAAAAAATCAATTCTTCGCTATTTCTCGCGTCGATCAGGAGATAGAAAGAAATTAAAATTTTTAATTTATTCTAATGAGCAAAGTTATATGGTATTCCAAGTTCTTGAAAATAAATTTGAAGTTCAATTCTTTTGAATTGACTGCTAACGATTCTAGGTATTCAATTCAAAAGAATAGAATGTTTGACGAGTAAATTTGAAATGTTAATTCTTCTCAATGATTGACTGCATTGAATTTTAGAAGCGCATTAAAAGGAGTAGAATTTTGTCAAACAATTTGGAAAAGATTAATTTTTGTAATTATCTGTAAGAGCTCCTCTAGTTATTATCTTAAAATAAAACGCAGTGACAGTTATGTTTCGCATGGTGTGAATTTAATTGTAATTTCAGTGCATAACTATTATAATGAAATATTAAAACTAGTGAAAATATGTTTAAAAGACGCAAAATGCTTAAGATAAAATATAAAATACTCTTATTGAAAAAACTTTCAAGTGTTCAATGTTTAAGTTAAGTTTTGAAACCGAACCTCACTCTTTAGTGGAATCTTGGGTGGTAGTAAGAAGATTCAGTGTAATAGAAATTTTCACTGATTTGCTGACGAGGGGATAATTACTGGTTAAACAAGTTGTAAATCCAGATGTTCATTACATGAACATTTTGCTTCCTCTATACGATCAGCAAAAAAATTTGCTTCCTCGTGGAGGAAGAACTAACTTATTGTCACGTATTGACATATTTTCCATGTTGTCTTCAAATCTAATTAAAAATTAATTTTAAAAATTTGTTATATTTATTATAATTATAATTAAGTATATTAAGTATATTTAATTTTTAAGTAATTTCTAATACGATCTAATATTTATAAAATCAAAAAAATATTTATAAAATTTGTTTTAATCCTAAATGAACAAAATAAAATATTTAATAAAAAAAATGAATTTTTCATCTTTAATTGTAATTAATTCTATAATTTTCGATAGAATATATATTTTACATACATCAATCGATTCGTCTTGATACAAGGAATAAGATTTTAGATTTATTTTTCAATAAATAATAACATTTTATTGTACAGCAACATGATTCTTAAGAAAAAATGAATTTTTATTAAAAATGCAAATTTTGTGTCTGTAATTGGTTTTAATTTTATAAATTTAAAAACAATATATATTTTATATATACCAATCGATCCGTCTTGATGCAAAGAATAAAATTTTAGAAATAAGTGAGTAAGATTTTCTTATACAGCAACATAATTTTGCGGAAAGAACTCATTTTTTGAGAAAAATGCGAATTTTTCAGCTTTAATTGTGATTAACTCTATAAATTCTCATACAATTTATTCTTTTTACATACCAATCGATTCGTCTTGATACAAAGAATAAGATTTTATTATATATTAACTTCAATAACCAACTTAAAAAAAATTTTTTTAGAAAAAAGTCAAAAAAAAATTTTTGTCTGAGAATTTTTTAAAGTCTATCAATCCAGTTCGAGATATTTTTATGATAAATATACCTGGTAAATTTTAGCCAAATTCGTTAAAACCTCTTCGAGTTATCGTGTTCACAAAAATCGGGATCCACACACACACACACACACATACACACACACACATACATACATCCGGACAATTGTTCAGGGTCTTATATACACTGTTAAAAAAGATTGTAAATTTACAACACTTTCATATAAAAAGTGTTTGAAAATTTACAAATATTGTATATGAAATAATTTCATAAACTCATGTTTGAAAGTGTTGTAAATTTTGTATAAAATAACTTCAAACACATATGTTTGAAAAGTTTGTAAATTTACAATATTTCCACACAAAAGTGTTTGAAAATTTCAACAAATTTTGTGTGAAATAACTTCAAACACATATGTTTGAAAGTTTTGTAAATTTATAATATTTTCATACAAAAGTGTTTGATAGTTTCAAAAAAACTTTGTATAAAATAACTTCAAGCATATATATATATATATTTGAAAGTTTTATAAATTTACAATATTTTCACACAAAAGTGTTTGAAATTTAAAAAAAAAATAACTAAAATTTTTTGTTAATCAGTTTAATTTTTAAAACTTTTTAAGCGGAAATTATTTTTCCGGATAATATAATTAATTAATTAATGCGGTTAGTTATTCTTTACTGATTAAAATTTTAAAACTGCTAAATGAAATAAAAAAGTATTTTTGTATAACAAATTTTCTTGTATATAAGATATTTTTCAAATATTTTTCAAACATCTAAATACATATCATAAATTTAACAGAAACATGAAGAGAAAAAAATTAAAGAATACTATGAATTGGTTGGTGAAGAATTTTAAAGATATTGAATCTTTAGAAATTTGGAAGTAAAAAAAATGGTATGGTCCACATGTTTCTTACAACCGACACTTAGTCAGAGATTTTCATAGCCTCCCTTGGTCGAGCGCGTCTAGGCGCAGCTCCCAAGGTTGATGGCTCTTGACAAAACACACTATACACAGACAACACTATATAGACTTAAGGGTTCAAATCGTAGTGTCGCATTTCCGTAATAATGCTAATGATACTTTTTTTTACTTAATTTACATTTATTATAACACATCAGAACACATTATAAACAATTTTGATTTTTTAAATAAATATTTAAATGATTTAGTTATTTCAAAAAGTTTTGTTTGAAATTTCAAACAAAAATTTTTGAAATTTCATTCAAACGCTTTGTATTAATTTTGAAAAAAAAAAAATTTGAAAATTTAAAACAAATGTGTTTTAAAATTTAATACAAAAATTTGTATTAAATTTAAAAATGTTTGTTGTAGTTTTTCAAAATTGTATATGATAATTGCTTCAAACATTTTTGTATGAAATTTGGAACAAAAATTTTTAACAGTGTAACATAGTCCCATATAGAAGAAAATTTGTCAAAAGTATTTTTAAAAATTTTGTAAATTAAACGACTACAAAGCTTCCTCACGAGAAAGCAAAATAAATTAACTTTTAATTGTTCTTTTAATTTTAATCTGGGTAGCTCCATGCCAAAAATTTAAAGTTGTTTCCTAGTTCTTCGATTGAGAAATTGTGAAAACGACTTTATAATTATTTGTTTATCATGATTATAAATATTAAATAAAACAAGTTGTAAATCCAGATATTCATTACATGAACATTTTGCTTCCTCTATACGATCAGCAAAAAAATTTGCTTCCTCGTGGAGGAAGAACTAACTTATTGTCACGTATTGACATATTTTCCATGTTGTTATCTTCAAATCTAATTAAAAATTAATTTTAAAAATTGGTTATATTTATTATAATTATAATTAAGTATATTAAGTATATTTAATTTTTAAGTAATTTCTAATACGATCTAATATTTATAAAATCAAAAAAATATTTATAAAATTTGTTTTAATCCTAAATGAACAAAATAAAATTTTTAATAAAAAAATGAATTTTTCATCTTTAATTGTAATTAATTCTATAATTTTCAATAGAATATATATTTTACATACATCAATCGATTCGTCTTGATGCAAGGAATAAGATTTTAGATTTATTTTTCAATAAATAATAACATTTTATTGTACAGCAACATGATTCTTAAGAAAAAATGAATTTTTATTAAAAATGCAAATTTTGTGTCTGTAATTGGTTTTAATTTTATAAATTTAAATACAATATATACTTTATATATATACCAATCGATCCTTCTTGATGCAAAGAATAAAATTTTAGAAATAAGTGAGTAAGATTTTCTTATACAGCAACATAATTTTGCGGAAAGAACTCATTTTTTGAGAAAAATGCGAATTTTTCAGCTGTAATTGTGATTAACTCTATAAATTCTCATACAATTTATTCATTTTATATACCAATCGATTTGTCTTGATGCAAAGAATAAGATTTTATTATATATTAACTTCAATAACCAACTTAAAAAAAATTTTTTTAGAAAAAAGTCAAAAAAAAATTTTTGTCTGAGAATTTTTTAAAGTCTATCAATCCAGTTCGAGATATTTTTATGATAAATATACCTGGTAAATTTTAGCCAAATTCGTTAAAACCTCTTCGAGTTATCGTGTTCACAAAAATCGGGATCCACACACACACACACATACACACACACACATACATACATATGGACAATTGTTCAGGGTCTTATATAACATAGTCCCATATAGAAGAAAATTTGTCAAAAGGATTTTTAAAAATTTTGTAAATTAAACGACTACAAAGCTTCCTCACGAGGAAGCAAAACAAATTACCTATATTGAAAGCTCTTGAAATTAAAATATTTTTGAGACATTAAAAACAAGAACACTTTATTGAGTTCACAAAATTAAGTGAAATAAACTTTTACAAAGAAAAGCAACACAATTAATATTTAATACAATTGTTGTTAACAATTACTTAAACAATTTTCTACCTTTGTTTTTTTTGAAAAAATTTTTTTTAGTAATTACAAAAATTTAATTTTTTTGAAAGAAAAATAATATAATTAGGGAAAACATTACCAACCCTAATTAAAAGTTAATTAATTTTTAAATAAGTTATTATTCTTATTTTTTGTTTAAAATATAATTTTATTTTTAATGTAAATCTGCATATCAAAAAAGTTTGATAAATTTGCATGTTTAGAAAAAACTAAAACTTTTAAGTATACTATTCTGTAAATAGTTAGTAATTAACAATAATAATTTGTTTAAATCTTGCTAAAACAATAATAATTATGTTTTAAATTTGCATTGGTATTTATGTTAGGTCCAGTAAATTGCAAAATTAGAAAAAAATACTCCTCTCTGTGTACAATATGTAAAAAGTTAGTAATTAACAATAATAATAATTTGTTTAAACAAATATAAATTTAAAAATTGCACAGTATTCTTACGAATTTATAGCCTGACATTCTCCAAAAAGAAAAATTGAATTCGGTTAAAATTTACGACTTAGAGGTGACTTTGAACGTTAGTTTGTATGTAGAGTATAGCCGGAAAATGCGCTTTTTACGGTTGCGCGTAAGGACAAAAAAATCAATATCTCCTAAAGTTTCAGACCCTCCATCAATTTTTTTTTTGGAAAATACTCGTGAAATAAGTGGGAATCGAATCATTATTATTTTTAAAAAAATGGTACTTTTCAAAAAATTGTTTATTTAAAAATTATTTTTTTAATAATTTGTTTAAAGAAAAAAATTTTTTTCTAAAATATTTTCTTAAATGGTCTGTAAACAATAAGCATTCTCTGAAAATTTCATTCATTTTCCTTAGAGATATACCATTTTCAAAATTTCAAAAAAAATTTTAAAAACCTCGTAAATCCAAAATTTTTCAAAATTTTTCAAAATCGAAATGAGGCTCTTTACTGGCATGTATTCCACTTCAAAATTTCGAAGTTTCGACAAAATCGAAGAACTAGTGTACAACTTTGATTTTTTTAGGCATGGAGCTACCCAACTACAACGTCTATCGAAATATCGCACGCACGCGCTACACGAAGATCGCTGTGAACGAGTGGTTTAAAGTTTTCTTATATACTAACGTCTAGGATGTTTCAGCACTTTTGGATTGCCGAGTTTTGTAAATAACAAGATTAATTTTAAAAACAATTTTTTTCTAAAAAGAAGAACATTTTTTTAAATATCAAGGTAAGTTTTTAAAGAAGATTTTATTACGAAATATTTCGAATTGAGTTTTCAATTCAATTTATCTATAATTAGGTACTAAAAATTATAGATAATCGAAATTAATTGCACAGGCACACAAAAAAGTTGTCTATTTTTTGAATCAGACATACATATCTTACAGTATTTTTGCCCGCTGAAAACGAATTTGAAGTCAGAATTGCTTTATCACCCTCTGTTTTTTTAAATCGAGAAAACTACCCTTAACTTTAATTTTAAAGTAAAAAAATTGAACAACAGATTTCTCTTTAAAACAAAGCAATAAATTTATCTACTTCTGCTACAATAACTCACAAACAATGTCAACATTGCTTAAACACCCTTTGTTTTTTATTAAATTAAAAAAACTACCCCCAAAACGTAAAAATTTATAATTATAATATTAAAAGACAGAAAACCCATATTGACTTTCAAAACAAAAAATGAAATTTATGTACTTCTCTTTCAACATTTCAAAAGCAATATCAAAAATACTTTATAATCCACTGTCTTTTTATATTGTAAAAACTACCCCTAATATGTAAAAATTTAAAATGTATAATAAAATAAATATGAAAAACCACATTGTTTTTCAAAATAGAACAATAAATTTATGTAGGGTAGAGCGGGGCTAGTTGAGCATAGAGGTAAGTGGAGCAACCGAAATATCTCAGGCTCTATAAATTGTCCACTAAATTTTTCAATGCCAGAAAGAAGCAGGCACTTGCGCAGTTATGTTCCCTCCTGCGCCTGCTTCTTTCTGGCATTGAAAAAATTATCGGCCAATTTAATGAGCCTGAAATATTTTGGTTGCTCAACTTACCCCTATGCTCAACTAGCCCCGCTCTACCCTACATCTCTTTCAACAACTTAAAAGCAATGTAAAAATTACTCCATCCCTCTCTGTTTTTTTATTTGAAAAACCTACCCTTAAATTTACAAAATAAAAGTTTAAAATAAAAAAAAAATGAAAAACCACATTGTTTTTCAAAACAAAACAATAATTTTCTATACTTCTTTTTTAACAACTCAAAAGCAATGTCAAAATGGCTCCTTACCCCTCTGTATTTGACAAATTGAAAAATCAACCCTTAACTTTACGAAATAAAAGTTTAAAGTAACAAAAATTAAAAACCACATTGTTTTTCAAAACAAAACAAGAAGATTTTTGAAATTGCTTTTGAGTTGTTACAAAAGAAATACATAAATTTCTTGTTTTGTTTTGAAAAACAATGTGGTTTTTCATTTTTTTACTTTAAACTTTTATTTTGTAAATTTAATGATTAATTTTTCAATTTAAAAAAAACAGAGGGTGATGGAGCCATTTTGACATTGCTTTTGAGTTGTTAAAAAAAGTATAGAAATTTATTGTTCTATTTTGAAAAACAATGTGGTTCTTCATTTTTTTAGGGTTCCCTACACCTTCGGTGTACCGACGGAACCCTACACTGTAAATTAAAGTGTGTAAAATTCATGCACTTTGATTGTCCCAGTTCTGAACACAATTTTAAGTGCATTATTCTCATGCACTTTGACGTCAAAGTGTGTAATTCTTATGCATTTTAAATTTTATGCACTTCAAAGTGCATTGAAATTACACACATTGAGGTCAAAGTGCATGAGAATAATGCACTCAAAGTGTGTTCAGAATTGGGACAAATTTAAGCATTTCAAGTGCATGAATTTAACTCACTTTGATTTGTAGTGTATTGGTGAGACTCTTGTGTCCGTAGCCAAATCGTGTCCCCCCTAGCGGCTAAACTATTTGACCTAGAAACCTCAAATTTGGTACAGATACGTATTTTCACATGTAGATTACAGGAAAAAAATAGAGAATGTGATTGGAGGTGATGGTCATAGCGTTGTCAAGGAAATAACCAGATTTTTGGCCAAAAATGCACAAAAAGTGACCATTCCCCCCCTTAACTTCTAAACTATTCAACATGGAGTGCTAAAATTTGGCATACTGGTGTATTTTAACGCGAATATTACAGGAAAAATATAGAGAACTTGCTATGTAATAATGGCCATAGCGTTGTCAAGGAAAAACTAAAAAATTTTTGAAAAAACATTTTTTTTCCTAATTTTCACATTATTTGATCTTATTAACTGAAAATGGGTCCATTAGTATATTTTTACAATCTGATCACAAAAAATATATTAAAAAATATACAAAAAATTTTTTTAATAAAATTAAAAAAAAATTGGACAAGTGCGAGTTGAACTCGCACTGCAATGGCGGGTTCCGTACACAAATATTAAAACAATACTTGTAATGTTCATCTGTAAATGGTAGAATTAAAATAAACAATTAAAAATATATATTAAAATCATTCGAAACAAAAAAATAATTTAAAAAATTAAAGTATTGTATATCTAATATTGTAAACAATAATAAGTTGAGGAACTAATTGTGCGAATTTTGTTCCTCTACTTATTAATGTTTACAATATTAGATATACAATACTTAAATTCGTTTTAATTATTTTTTTATCGAATGATTTTAATATATTTTTCTAATTGTTTATTTTAATTCTACCATTTACCGATGAATGTTGCAAGTATTGTTTTAATATATTTGTGTACGGAACCCGCGAGTTCAACTCGCACTTGTCCAATTTTTTTATTATACATTTTGAATTTTTCATAAGGGAGAGTGGGGCAAACTGGACCCCCTAACGGTTTTTTGACTCTTGTGACTAAACGAATTAACCGATTTCATTTTTTGAGGGCTTGTTTGAAAGATCATTTAATTGCGCAACTTTTTCCCACAGACACTTATACTTCATCTTTTATTGTTTAGTTGCTGTGTTAACTTTAAAAATTTTGCAAACGGTCCGGTTTTCCCCACCCCCTGGGGTAAACCGGATCCCCCATGAGGCAAACCGGACCGTTCGGTTTTTTATTTATAATATTGCATGTACATAATCTACAATACTAAAAAACATAAAGTATTATGTAAACAGTGGTTGTAGTAATGGAAATAATAATTCGGGATTGAATTTTAATTAAATAAATATTTTTTTTAATAAACAAATAAAAATGTTTGTCATTATCAGAGAAATAATATTAAAGGGTCCAATTCTCATTGGAAGACAATTTTTTTTCATTGCAAGTAAATATTTTAATAAAGGAAACATTTTATTTAAAAATAATATTTATGTAACTTTTATTCAATGGAAATATCCTATGGCCGGTTTGCCCCACCGAAAACGGTCCGGTTTGACCCACTGGCCCATTTTGAGAATAAATGTTTGTCAAAAGGAAACGCTTTGCAAATTCTTCAAAGTTTTTCATGGTAAATATTCCTGAGGTGTGTACCTTCAAAACCCAAGACTTAATATTTGGAAATATTACACGATTTCTTCAGAATTTTCTTAAGAAAAAATTCAAAAAATTTTAAAAAAACTTTTGCTCCTATCGTTGCACAAACAAAAGTAAAAAATGTTAAATTGGAAAAATAAGGTATACTAAACATGGTTGTTTCAAATTTCTAAATAGCACTTTTGACAATTTCGGAAATATTGAGGGGGGGTCCGGTTTACCCACCGGTCCGGTTTGCCCCACTCTCTCCTAT
Source organism: Leptopilina drosophilae (assembly GCA_032873175.1). NCBI lineage: Eukaryota > Metazoa > Arthropoda > Insecta > Hymenoptera > Figitidae > Leptopilina > Leptopilina drosophilae. The sequence continues at coordinate 46,333,265 of CM065478.1, forward strand.
TGGGGGTAGTTTTTTCAATATAAAAACACAGTGGATGATAAAGTATCATGGAGGATCAATTTTGACTTCAGATTCGTTTTCAGCGGGCAAAAATACTATAAGATATGTATGTCTGGTTAAAAAAACAAATAACTTTTTTTGTGTACCTGTGTTATGATTAGAATTTGATTATAATAAATGATTATAATAAAAACAATAATAATTATTACATTATATACATCTTGAGTACAAATTATATTGTCATAAATCCACATTTTGCATCCACACTTTTTAAAAGTTAAATTTTTAAATAGATTAACATTAAATTTAGAATAAATTGAAACTTAGATAATTTAAACTTAAAAGGTAATTATAAATAATTAAAAATCAACCACAACTTATGCTTGAATGACAAACTGGGAATTTTTAAACTGAATTAAAAAAAGTTTTTATTATTTTAATTTGTTTTTAAAAAATCGTTTTTTATTTTAATTTTTATGCATATTTATACTGTTCTCTAAATTTGAATTAGTTACAAACAATTAATTAGATTGTAAAAACTCAGACACTTATTCAAATATAGCATGTAAATAAATTTTAAAAAAGTTATTGTCCTAATAGAAATTTTGTGAAATTTTACTGAAAATAATTAAATTTATTGAAACATTTTATTAAAAACTTTTTAACAAATCGAATTTCCAAAGTATTTTAACATAATAATTGATAAATAATTATATATATATTATAAAGAATCACATTCTAATGTATTAATGTTTCTTAGTGCGAAGAATAATAATTAAAATTTTTATTAATTAATTAAAAAACAAATACACTCTCAAATTTTTTTAACAAAATTGAATTTTTGCAAAGTTTTTATGAATAAAAATAATATAATTAATTTTTAAAATCTCTTTAAATTAGATTTTAGGACAACAATATGGAAGTGTTAAAAAAAATTTTATCATTAATGCTTCCTCCACGAGGAAGCAAATTTTTTGCTTATCGTAAAGAGAAAGCAAAATGTTCATGTAATGAACATCTTAATTCACATAACTTTATTTTATTTTAAATGTGAAATAAGCTATCAATTTTCGGAATTAATTTTTGCAAATAATCAAATATCTTAAATAAATCTCTATATGCTTATGGGATTCATATGTATCGATAGCACCGCCACTCTAATACAGAAACCTGCTTTATCTGAAAATTATTTTCGGAATTAATTAATAATTTCAAAATTATCAAAGAACTTCGAAAAAAGCGGTATAATACTGGTATCGATAGCTTCTTTTACATTTAATATTTAACTACCGAATGATTAATTCACTTTTTATAAATTATTTTTTTATTGTTGGTTTTTTCTTGTTTCATTATTCTGATTAATGTTTTATTTATTTATTTTCTCAACAAAAAATAAATATACAAATTATATTCAAAATGCATAATTTCAATATAAAAAAATAAAAAAGAAGCGTCCCACAATTTGCATAAAGCAGCATTTAAAAATAGAATTCCCTTACGCTTATAGAAATGAATATCAAAACAAGTTCCTGAGGCCTGTGTATATACAACGTTGCCTAAGAAGTATTATGAACAGATGATTACGACTCGATTATGTGTAGAATGAATAATAAAAAATAGAAAACCTTATGCCATTTGCACCCCGACAAAGTGAAACGTAACTGCATGAATATAGCATTGAATTCATATTTTCAAGATCTTTTAAAGATACAGCACGTGTCCTATCTCCTTCCTTTAAAAATACCTCTTTCTCACTCTCTCCTTTTTCTCAAACCTTCAACATACAGCTTTTTACTATAAATAATAAATATACATCAGCGATATGTCGCTTCAAGGATCCGTTCATCCCACTTTTTTTCTAATTCACATAAGAGTAGAAAAGAAATTTTTCTAAAAACGTCAGCAACCCCGAACTTCCGGATCAAAAAAAAATCCCACCGATTTTCAGGAAGAGCATTCGCAAAAGCCACAACATCGCGAAGGAGTTTTGTAGTCTGAAGAGGAGAAAACCATAGTCAAGTCATTGATTAGGTAGGCGGGTTTCACCACCATATGTTTTTTCTTTAAAAAGGGTTCTTTGTGAGAAAAAGAGAAATATTCTACCCTTCATTCATTTCGAATGATGAAGCGTTCTCTTTTTCCGGAAAGAGAAATGCGATGCAATGTGAGATATCGTGAGATCTTAGAAGGTGGTCCATCTTCAAATGAAGATGAGAAAGAAGAAAGAGGAGAGATTGAAAAAGGAAAAGGGGAGGATTAAAAATCTTAATTACGAAAGGGTTGTAAACCAGTTTGTTCATTTCGAGAACCAGCTGCAGTTTTACCACTTGAGATATATAGGGAGAAGGAGTAGTGTAGAAGCGACAGAGGTAGCATCAGCCAGGAAGACGAATCCTGAAAGAAAGGGGTTAAAGGGGTTTGTGAATGACGGATCCGTTTCACCTCTCTCTCTCTCTCTCTCTCTCTCTCTCTCTCTCTCTCTCTCTCTCTCTCTGTTAAGCCGCTTCCTGATTCTTCTTCTGAATGTAAGCGAAACACGTGCCTACCCGTAAAGTACGAATCGCGTGTCGCGTGCCATGGCACGTGAGCGTGTCCCAGCGACACACACACAAGCCATGTAGAGGAATCTTGTCCCAGGAGGTAAAGGATGAAGAAAATTAGAAAGGATTATAAAGCCCATTTCGTCATTCAAACGTGTCTACTCAGAAGCTACACATATAACAGCTTCTGGTGAAATTCAATCTATTCACCTGGCGTTAATGATGATGAGGCAACTAATTTTCACTTTCTTTTTTCAATTTTACGAGAGCATTGGATTGTTATTCATTAATTAAAAAAAGAATTAAATTTTTAGAAAATTTTCTTTTAATTTTTCTTTACATTTAGTAGTTTTATATCGAATTAATGTATTTATTTATTTCTAATTTATTTATTTATGTCTTCATTTCATTGATTATTTTTTTTATTTTTTTAATTGTTTGTTTTTTTGTTTATAATTAGTTACCTTCTTAATTTACCATATTTGGAAAAGGGGAAAAAAGCGCTTTTGTCACGCTTGTGTTGATGGGGTCTGACTGACAGTTGTACTTTACTTCTACCGGTTCTAAAGATTATTATTATTCATCTTAACCTATTTATAATTGAATTTTTCGTTCATATTAACGAATATTGTACACGAAAAAACTGAAAGTAGAATTGAAAAGTTTCGTACCAATGGGAAATCGAATTTTGGACCTTCGGGACTCCAATCGGATACATATACCTCATTACCACAGTAGGTTGGAAAGACCTCCGCTAAAATTAAATGATGAATTTTAGGGAAATATTATTCACTTTTACTTAAGAGGCTAGTCTGGTTTTCTAGCCTGTTTTAAAAGCATATTTCGGGATTTTGTTTTTATTATAAACTGAAATATAATAACATCAAATCTTTTTACACCTAATTATTATTATTATTATAAAGTGTTAGAGAAAATTATTTCACTATTTATAAATTGGTATTGTTATAGAAATTTAGAGTTAATATTTATAACATAAAAAGGAAGTAAGGAGCTGGTGTATTATTGATGAATATAAAATTATTTTGATTTTTGAATGATTTGTATGTAAATATACTTTTATTAATAATAAAAAATAAATTATATTATTATAAATAATTAAAAATTTATTTGAACTGATGATTATTGTTGAGATACATAAAATAAACTGTCTCGATTTCAAGACGAATAAATTTTCACAGCGTAAATCACATGTTTGACCACACGTGAATAGGGTCTCGTGTAACATGCTCTGCAATACTATCGCATTGATCGTTCCTTAGATGTCATAAGCATTTGCAAACACTTTCGCAAATAACGATTATACTTGTCCTGACATGTTTTTACTTTTATCAGTTCCGGTAATTGCTATTATATACACTTTACATTTTCAATAAAGGGTAGCTCCATGCCTAAAAAATCAAAGTTGTACCATAGTTCTTCGATTTTTTTGAAACTTCGAAATTTTGAAGTGGAATACATGCCAGTAAAAAGCCTCAATTCGATTTTGAAAAATTTTGGATTTACCAGTTTTTAAAATTTTTTTTTGCAATTTTAAAAGTGGTATATCTCTAAGGAAAATGAATGAAATTTTCAGGGAATGCTTATTGTTTACAGACAATTTAAGAAAATATTTTAGAAAAAAAAATTTTTTTTAACAAATTATTAAAAAATAATTTTTTAAAAAGTGCCATTTTTATGTTTTTTAATAATAATGATTCGATTCCCACTTATTTCACGAGTATTTTCAAAAAAAAATCAATGGAGGGTCTGAAACTTTAGGAGATAATGAATTTTTTGTCCTTACGCGCAACCGTAAGAAGCGCATTTTCCGGCAATACTCTACACACAAACTAATGTTCAAAGTCACCTATAAGTCGTAAATTTTAACCGAATTCAATTTTTCTTTTTGGAGAATGTCAGACTATAAACTCGTAAGAATTCTGTGCAATTTTTAAATTTATATTTGTTAAACAAATTATTATTATTATTGTTAATAACTAACTTTTTACATATTGTACCTAGAGAGGTGTATTTCTTCTAATTTTGCAATTTACCAGACCTAACATAAATACCGATGCAATTTTAAAACGTAACTATTATTGTTTAAGCAAGATTTAAACAAATTATTATTGTTAATTACTAACTCTTTACAGAATAGTAGGGAAGAGTCACTACAGTCGGGACACTTTTTGACTTGTGCCTATAACTTCCGTTCTAGGCCGAATTTCACGTTTTCTGACATATGGTTGGAAAGATTTTCTAAAGTGAAATGTTTCTTCTGTACATCAGAAAATGTATGAACACAAATTGGAAAAGTTATAAACATTTTAAAAAATGTCGTTACGGTCGGAACAGGTCTTCACGGTCGGGTCACCGTAGAAAATTAATGTGATATGAAGGAATATTACTAAAATTGGCCCTTAAATTACACAAGAATGCTGAAATGCACTTCAAAATGGAAAAATAACATTCATATAAAAATTAATCTGAAAACGTTCTCAGTGTACGAAACGTTTACAAAACGTTTTCGAAGGAGATGTGAAATGAGACTTTTTAAAATGTTTTACGAACGTTTTTTGAACGCATGAATATATTTTTTTCACTGTAAAATGACGTTCTTCACATATCTCTACCTTAAACAAATGAATTTCCGATGTCAGAACGCACCATAATTGGAAAATTATGTGCCCTAACATGCACGATATAAAGTGACCCGACCGTAAGTTTCGCGTCGTTTTTATTTTTGTAGCACACAGACATAAACGCACGATATAAAAGCAAATAACATACCAAAGTATTAAAGCATTCTCTAATAAATAAATTTCATCATCTTACTTTATTGTTTACATCTTCCATTTTGTTTAATTAATCTTTCTCGACACCAAGTAAAAGTTTTGCTTTAAAAATTCACCACACATTTACGTTTTACGTTTGTACTGCTCGCGCACTTCATTGGGACTTAATGAAAGTGACATGAAAAGTTTTTTACCATTACTAATAAGTATTTACATGCAATGGTGAATGGCACCAGTTTGTTACAACTAACAAGTAACACTACCCAATCATGAATCGCGGATCGCATTCTATTATGGATCATTTTTTAGATAATCGAAAAATATTTGATACGTATTTTTTTATTTCGGCTGACATGCAATTTTAGGGGTTGAAAATGGGGGTTGAAAATACCGATTTTTATGTAATGTGTAAGGATCATATGTGTAAACCAGTAGAAATATTAAGATAATTAATGATACAATAAAAGCAAAATGTTAAACTATGATTCTTATAACATACCAGTTTTTAAAATTCTAAAACAATAATTGTTTAAACAATAATTTTTTAACAATAATTGTTTAAACAATAATTGTTTTTAAAAGGAAATTGCACAAGAAAATAATAGTGCCATGAAATTTACTATAAGTACATAAATCTAATTAAATTTATTTTCAAAATGCAAATTGTTATAAAAAAATTAATAAACAAAACTGGCCCAAACTGTTATTGACGCATATTTGCGCAACTTCAAAAAAATGATTCAAAACTTCTTAAAAATCTCTGAAACTGGTTACTCGGGGGTTTTGGGGGTCGCTGATCACGAATCTGACATCAGTTTTTCAAAATTGAAAATGGCGGATCCAATATGGCGGACGACTATTTTAAAATATGATCCAATTTGCCTGGAAATCGTTACTCAAGGGTTTTCGGTGTCCCTGATTACGAATCTGACATTAGTTTTTTAAAATTCAAAATGGCGGATCCAATATGGCGGACAATTTTTCAACAATTCTTTCAATTCGCTTGAAATTGGTTACTCGGGGGTTTTGGAAGTCGTTGATTACGAATTCGAGGTTCATTTTTTAAAATGCAAAATTGGATCCGCCATTTTGAATTTTAAAAAAACTGATGTCAGATTCGTAATCAGGGACACCGAAAACCCTTGAGTAACGATTTCCAGGCAAATTGGATCATATTTTAAAATAGTCGTCCGCCATATTGGATCCGCCATTTTCAATTTTGAAAAACTGATGGCAGATTCGTGATCAGCGACCCCAAAAACCGCCGAGTAACCAGTTTCAGAGATTTTTAAGAAGTTTTAAATCATTTTTTTGAAGTTGCGCAAATATGCGTCAATAACAGTTTGGGCCAGTTTTGTTTATTAATTTTTTTATAACAATTTGCATTTTGAAAATAAATTTAATTAGATTTATGTACTTATAGTAAATTTCATGGCGCTATTATTTTCATGTGCAATTTCCTTTTTAAAACAATTATTGTTTAAACAATTATTGTTTTAGAATTTTAAAAACTGGTATGTTATAAGAATCATAGTTTAACATTTTGCTTTTATTGTATCATTAATTATCTTAATATTTCTACTGGTTTACACATATGATCCTTACACATTACATAAAAATCGGTATTTTCAACCCCCATTTTCAACCCCTAAAATGCGATCCGCGATTCATGATTGGGTAGTGTTACTTGTTAGTTGTAACAAACTGATCCTTACACATTACCTAAAAATCGGTATTTTCAACCCCTAAAATTACATGTCATCCGAAATAAAAAAATACGTATCAAATATTTTTCGATTATCTAAAAAATGATCCATAATAGAATGCGATCCACGATTCATGATTGGATAATGTTACTTGTAAGAAACCTGAGGTGACCCAACCGTAAAGATGTCCCGACCGTAGTGAATCTCCCCTATACTTAAAAGATGCAGTTTTTTATAATCATGCAAATTTAACAAACTTTTTTTATATGCCGCTTTACATTAAAAAATAAAATAATATCTTAAACAAAAACAAGAATAATAATTTATTAAAAAATTGTTTAAATTATAATTGTACTTTTAATTTTTATCTGAGTAGCTCCATGCCAAAAAAATTAAAGTTGTTTCCAAGTCCTTCGATTGACAAATAAATTTGTCACAGAAACGTTGAAATGAAAATTGTGAAAACGACTTTATAATTATTTATTAATCATGGTTATAAATATTATATAATGAACTTTCGTTTAGTTTCATGAATTCCTCATAAAATCTAAGGAGATCAATTGTTTTTAGAAGAGCAAAAAAAGAAAAATGATCTTCGAATTTTTAAGTTTTTCGATTATTATTTTTGAGACTTAACTTATTTGGCAAATTTTTTTTATGCTATTGGATGTCCTTTTTCAAAATATGTGTAGTTTTGTTTGATTTCAAAAAGATTTATTTAAATTTATTCGAAAATTTGAGAAATACATTCGGGGTAAAATCGCTCACATGAAGTCGGGGTAAAGCCGCTCATTTATTAAATTTGTGAAGGAAGCCAAATCAGTATTATGTTACGTCATCGTAACGTATTTTTCAATAATAATAATAATGGGAATAACAACAAATAGTTGTTATTAACATATTAACAATTATAAACAATTATTAATTAATCAAAATAGTAATAATAAGAATAATAACTAATAATTAAATAATAATGTATAAAAACGAATAATGATTTATAATAACAAAATAGTAATAATTATTGTAACAATAATAACTAAATAATTATAATAAGCAATTGTAATAATAATAACAAGATAGTAATAACAGCAATAATAGTTGATAATAACAATTTGTAGCAATAAATAATAATAATTAATTATAACAATAATATCAAAATAATAATAAATAATTGTAACATTAATAACAAATAATAATAATTATTAATTAGTAATAAAATGTAACAACAAAATAACAATTATTAATAACAAGTTAATAATAATTCGTAATAAGAAACTAACAACAAATAATAGTTAATAATAACAAGATAACAATAAATTGTAACAAATTAATAACTAACAACAAGTTATAATAATGTAAGCAATAATAACAATTTGTAATAACAAATTAATAACAAATTGTTAATAGCAAATTGTAATATTACATTGTAAAAACATATGACTAAGAGGATGTGAACACGTGCGATCTAAAAACTGAGTCAACGCAAGTGTTTCTCTAACAATGGGATTCTCAAATGCATGGCAAATGGCATCGATGTTTCAAATACATGACAAATGGTATCGAAATCTCAAATACATGGCAAATGGCATCGAAATCTAAAACACATGGCAAATGGTATTTTGGTGTTTAGAAATATCGTTCGAGTTGTGACAAAAGCTGAAAGAAACATAATACCTATTCAACTGCCTAATTTACGAGTGTCGTAAATCATCTACCTGCACCACTTAGTAACCCATTAACGCACAATTGCCATTGTATTTCAACGACGCCAGCCAGGACCAAAACCTCGCTATTCTAAGGTAAACAGAGAAACCACTTAAGACTCATTTTAGAAAGCTAGTGTCCATTTCATCTTTGCATAATTTTGATCTTTTTCAAATATACTGTGTTCAAATAAATTTATTCTTGTCATTTATCCAACCTCGTCCCAACTTTAATTTCTCTAAATTAAAGTTAAATCGAGAAAAAATAGGGAATATAATAATAAGGTAAGACATAACATACCTCATTATTTTTGGTGCATCGGCCGTTGTGAACGGATAAATTCAAGAGTAGTTTAATTTGAAAGAATATATCATCATTTTTAGTGCATCAACCGTTGTGAACGGATTAATGCAAGAGTAGTTTGATTTGATTAAACATATTATTATTTTTTGTGCATCGGCCGTCGTGAATGGATAAATGCAAGGATAGTTTAATTTGAAAGAATATATTATTATTTTTGCTGCATTAAATGCAAGAGTAGTTTGATTTGAAAAAACATATTATTAATTTTGGTGCATTAACCGTCGTGAACGTATAAATACAAGATAATTTAATTTGAAAAAATACAGCATCATTTCTTTAGCATCAACCGTCGTGTAAGAGTAATTTAATTTGAAAATATATCATTATTTTTGGTGTATAGGCCGTCGTGTATGGATAAATGCAAAGAAATTAGATTTGAAAAAATAGTTCATTATTTTTAGTACATCAGCTGTCGCGAACTGATAGATGCAAGAGTAGTTAATTTAAAATAATATATCTTTAATTTTGGTAAATTAAACGTCGTGAATTAATAAATGCAACAGTATCATTATTTTTGGTGTATATAAATTGTCATATTTAAACTAATTATTTTTGGTATATAAAACATAGTGGATTAATTAATAAAAAGTAGACTTTCTTATTTTTGACTAAATTGGCTATCATAAATCAATAAAATAAGTTTTATTTGCACAATTATTTTTAAATTAATTAAAAACAGGAATAATTTTATCTGAACAAATACCCATTTTTTCATACAGGAATAATAACAATAAAATATATTTAAATAAATAATTCATTTAAACAAAATTTATAATTTTTAGTAACAATTAAATAAATTTTTGTAAACAAAGAAAAATTTATAACATTTTTATAAAAATCATATAGTAAAATATATTTTTAAATAAATAATTCAGTTTATTAAACAAATTTTTTTTAATAACAATTAAATAAATTTTTTTTTAAAAACAAATAAAAATTTATAATATTTTTTATAAAAATTATATAGTAAAATATATTTAAATAAATAATTAATTAAACAAAATTTCAAATTTTTAATAACAATTAAATAAATTTTTTATATTAACAAATAAAAATTTATGACATTTTTATAAAAATCATATACTAAAATATATTTTTAAATAAATAACTCATTTTATTAAACAAATTTTTTAATAACAATTAAATAAATTTTTTTTAACAAACAAAAATTTATAACATTTTTTTACAAAAATTATATAGTTCATATAAAATAATACTTTCAAATTACAAAATAAATAAATTAATTATTAATAAATAAAAAAAAAATTTTTTTAACAAGTATAAGAAATTATAACAAATTTTTATTATTAAAGCAATTTTTATAAACATTTCCATAAAAAATTAATTAAAATCGTAAGGATTGAAATATTAAAATTTAAATATTTATTAATAACAATAAACACATTTTTCATAAATTTTTATAAAAAATAATAACAAACAAAATTTTATTAACAATAACAATCTCATTTTTATAAATAAATAATAGCAAAAAAAATTTTTTTTTAACAATTCAAATTTAAATAAATAACAAATTGTTAACAATAAAAAACTGATTTTTATGAATTTTTATAACGACAAATAATTTTTTTTAATGATTCAAAATTAAATAAATAAAAAATTATTAATAATAATAAAATTATTTCTATAAATTTTTACAAAAATAATAACAAATAAAATATATAACGATTTAAGTTTTAAAAATTTTTACCAATAATAATAAACTCATTTTTTAATACATTTTTCATAAAAAATAAATAATAAATAATTAAAATATTCTTTTTTATAAAATTGATTTGCAAATAAATCAAATAATTCAATTCAACAGGAATTCAATAATTTTTATAAACTATCACTTTTTTTGTTTAAATTTAAAATTACTAAATAAAAATAATAATAACAAAAAATAATTAAAAATGGATTTTTTTTTAATTTTTGAAAAAACAATAACAAATTTTTATGACATAGTAAGTTTAAGAAAAAATTATTAATAATAAATAATTTTTTTTTAAATTTCACATTTTTTACAAAATAATTTAAAAATTATGGTAATGTCATAAATAAAAATATTAATTAAATTAAAATTTATTTATTTTTCATAAAAACTGATTATAACAAGTTAAATAACAATTATAATAATTTTTAAATAAACAAAAATAATAACTATTATAATTTTTTTTTAAATAAATAAAAAATCATTATTACTACAATAAAATAAAAATTTTTACATTTCTTTTAACCAAAAAAAATTCATATTGTTTAAAAATATATAAATAAAAATTTTTTTTTATTTAAAAAAAATATATTTTATAAAAAATTCCAGCATAAAAGTATACTATCCAATATAAAATTGTTCTTATTCACAAATTTTCTCATAATTCATTTCATAATATTTACTGTATTATCTATAACAAGTGTGCACCAATTTCTCACAATTCAGCTCATAATATTTACTATATTATCTATAACAAGTGTTCTGAATATATCAGTATGAGTTCCAAATTTACATATTTTATATCTATCCATATCTTTATTGAGATAATTTCTATTTACCAAGAACAATAAACACAAGTGCTACGCGATGCAAGTTAGAAACAAATCAAATAGCAAGATTTTATAAACAACATTTATACACATAGATTATTAAAAAAACTTCTTTAAAAAAATATATACTAAAAATTCCTTTTTATTTGGTTAAAATTTTTTTTTTCTTAAGAAACAAATTATTTTTAAGAAAATATGGATCTGCTAAATAGTCAACAAGTCTCATTACGCGATGCTTTAGAAATAGTTCCTATTTTCGATGAAAAAACATACCATTATCCATTTTTATAGAAAGTTGTTTAGAAGCAAAATCTATGCTTCCTGAAGTAGCACAAGTTCAGACAAATTTAGTAAAATTAATAAGAAGTCGAATTTCGGGAGAAGCGAGAAAAATTATAATAGGAACTAACTTTAATACTGTAGAAGAATTAATAGAAAGATTAAAACAAATTTACGCACCAATAAAATCTGTATGTCAATTACAAGGAGAACTAGCAGCAATGTATATGTGGGAACACGAAAATGTAATTTCTTACGGTTCAAGAATTGCAGAAGCAGCAGAAAAAATATTAGATGCATATATTATTAGTATTGGGAATAGAGTAGATGAAGCATTTAGAAGAAGTTTAGATGAAGCAACTATCGATTGTTTTTTACGAGGACTTACACAAGAAATAGAATTACGAATTGGTACAGCTGATACATTTCAAGGGATAATTAATAAAGCTATAGAAATAGAAAGAAGATTGTCATTACAACGTGAACTACGAAGAAGTGAGAATAATATTGAATATAATGCCCATCCTAAAAATAATACAAATTTTGCAAAAACGACAAAAATTAATATGGTTCAAGACAATGTAAGCACTTGTTTATCTTGTGGAAAAAATGGTCATATTGTATCAAACTGTCCTCAACTTAATAAATTGTTAGGACATAGAAAAGAAAACCGCTTTCATTCAAGTACTCAACAACATTTTGCTAACCCAAATCAAAGCCAATTTAATAACAAAAATCAAATGTTTAATCAATTTCAATATCAAAATTATTACAGAAATCCGCAACAAAATCAATTTAGGAAAGTACCACAAAAGCAATTTCACACTCCATTTCAAAATCAAAGGCAAAATCAACATCAAAAATTTTTGCAAAGTCAAGAACAAAATTTTTTACAAAATCAACAACAAAATTTTTTCCAAAACAAAAAACATTATCGGGAACCAGGAACTAACATTGCAAGAAACTTCGGAACTAAAAATCAAAATATAACTTGTAATTACTGCAAAAAATTAGGACATATTTCCACTAATTGTAGAAAAAAGATATGGGATGATAATAATAACGACAAGCTCTTAAAAATCACAAACCTTTTTAATCAACCTCTACATAAGGATATACCCCTTTATACGACTGATAATGAAGAAAACACTTTAAATAAATTAATGAATAATGTTTGTGAGGAACCACCTTTACAAAGACCAGACTTCTGCCAACAAATTATATTAAAAACAGACGATTTATATATTGCAGTAGGAGAAATTCAATCACAAGAAGTAAAAAAATATAAACCAATAGCTGAATATGACATTAACGTGTTCTACAAAGCAAGTACAAAAGACATCAACACTGACGCTTTATCTACAAATCCTATTGAGGACATTATTGAAAATAAAGTGCAAAGAATAAAAACAGAAGAAATTCAAGAATCTCAGGAAAATATTACTCAAGAATATATTAATAAGTGTGTGCAAGAAAAAATCGAAGAAAAATTCAAAGAATACTTAAATTGTGTATCAAGTGAAAATAATTACTCAAATTTGGAGGTAAAAAGTCTCCGCCATGTTGAAAAAATGTTATATAATGAATGCTGCAAACCAGAAAATTATGATACACGTAGTGAAGCTTGTAATGTTGTTACAAGAAATCAACGAAGAATACAAGAAAACAATAATAAAAAAACCGGGCAAGTGCGAGTAGAACTCGTACTAAAACCGAGGGTTCCGTACCCTCCATAAAAACTTCTAATTTTTTTCTTACAAAAAAATTTGAGTTTTTCGCTAAAAAAATTTGAAGATCAAATCTTATCATGTTCGCTATATTTTTCCTGAAATCTACAAATGAAAATACATAAAATAAAAAAAATGCAGTCCAATAGGCAAAGAATTGTGAAAACCAAGGGGGGTACACACTTTTTTTAAGCAAAATTTTTTTTTAGTTTTTCGCAAAAAAAATATGAACATGAATTCCAATAATTTTTTCTGTACGTTTGTTGGAATCTACACGAAAAATAAACAAAAATATATAACACCAGTCCACTAGATTCAGAATTGAAAGAACCAGCAAGGTTTGAAGAATTTTCGAGCTTGCAAAAAGAGATTTTGGTTTTTCGATGAAAACACCATGAAGATCTATTCTAATCACTTCCGCTATATTTTTCCTGTAATCTATGCATAAAAACGAATAAGTATGCCAATTTTCAGCTCTCCAGGTAAAAAACTGTGGGCGCCAGGGGGGGGTACATGCATTTTTTTCAAAATTTTCGAGTTTTTCGCTGAAAAAATTATGAAGATCGATACCGAATGTGTTCGCTATATTTTTCCTTTAATCCATTTTTGAAAATACATATGCATACCAATTTTCAACTTTCTAGATAAAAAACTGTGAGCGCTAGGGGGGGGGGATACATGTCTTTTTTTGCGAAAAATGGTCATAATTTGATGTTTTTTTTTCGAAAACTCTATGAAGATCAATCACAATCACGTTCGCTATATTTTTCTTGTACTCTACGCGTGAAAATACATAAGTGTACCAATTTTTAACTCTCTAGATGAAAAACTGTGAGCGCTAGGGGGTACATGGTCATTTTTGTAACCGTTCCAATAGGGTTCCTACCGGGGTACGGAGCCCTAAAAAGAAGAAATGCAAGGAAACAAAGATCAAGAAACATTGGAAATTTAAGAAGAAAAGAAGTATCAAGAAATTCAAGAAGAAGAAACACATAAAATAAGGAAACGAGGTAGACCAAAGAAACAAAGCACACGTTTTAATACTTCCTTAAAAAAGAAGATAGGAAGATCGAAAAAAGTAATGTATACAAAAAATAACAAATTTTATAATGAAACTTATACTAATGAAATTGAATCTTATCCTGAGTATATTAAACAGAAAACAAAATTCAAAAAACACGAAGAAATTGATCAAGGTTATGAAACCTCCAATTATGAAGAATCATCTGAAGAAGAAGATAACCTAGTAGAAAAAGAAGAATGCGAAAATTTTAATCAGCAGAATATACGTATTGCAAAAATTAAAAATGAAACTTGGACGGAAATCCTTTCAACAATAAAATCATCCTTAAAAAATTCGTTTGTGGAAGTTGCTCCATACAATGGACGTACAAAATGTACAACAAAAAAATATAAACAATTAATGGAAGAGGCTCAATCATTAGGCAATACATATCGACCGCCTCCAGAACTACCTCCCAGTAGAGAATAAATTATCGAATACAAATTAAATTAAAAAAAAAAATACAAATAAACAATACTCCAAAAATTATCTAAAATAAATAACAATTTATATCTTTTGCAGACAAACTAAAAAAACATAATTAATAACAAACTAAAATTTTCACCTTACAAATAAAATGCAATGTTAATAATAGTTATTCATTAAAAAGTAATTTAAATAAACCATACAAATTATATAAAACTAACTAACAAATCACTTTTCTATACCTATGCATAAAAACATTCATTATTCCATATAAATTTTTTTTTAGAATTTAAACTAATATAAATTTTTCTGTTGTAGCGATCTAACATCAATCTATTAATAACTGACCAAAAAACAAGGAAAGAAATAAAAATAAAATAATTGAAATTTCTTTTAGGGAAAGTAAGAAAGCAGCATGTTAAGGTTAAGTTATCATACTCTTTTATCTTTACTGTTCTTAACTATTCTATCCATTTTCAATTTTATACTCAAACACAACTATCTTCTTCACTGAATATTCTTTTTAAAATTACAAATGACATAATTTTTAAACAAGCAAACGTTACATCTGAATCCATATATTGAACTTTAGTACATGATGAAAAGATAATCTTAAGAATATATATAATATAAATATATATAATATAAATAATTTCCAAGGCTTTTATCGTTCTGAAAAAAGTGAGCAGGTTTACCCCAGTTTCTCCTATATATTTTTATGAGACATTTGTCGACAGTATAAAGTATGAGTGTGTATTGTAAAGAGTGGGGACGAGTTCACAGTCCTTAAAAACTAACGCATAAGCAGGTGTGGTCAGATTAATTAGTCGTTATTCAAAGTGATAGTACGTTTGTCTTCCAATAAGGCTCAGTGAAGAGTTGGAAGGATTGATTATCTCTAAGTTTTTGCATTTTTACTTGTTAAATAAATAAAGTAGAATTGGTTCTCAGTTAAGTAACCAACTCACCAAAAATAATAATATTAATGGTTTCTTACGGCGACAACATAATTGGTGGCAGCGGTGGGATATACAAATTTTTTTTTGGAATTTCATCCAGATTTTGAGTATTCAGAACCTAGAGCTAGTTCCAGAAAAACAAAGTGATTATTTAAAGTGAAAGATAAAGTAAAGAAAAAACAGAGATCTACAGAGTGATATCCAGAGTTATCCAGATTTACAGAGAGGTATCCAGATCTACAAAGAGATATACAAAGTTATCCAGATATACAGAGTGATATCCAGATCTACAGAGAGGTATCCAGATCAACAGAGAGGTATCCAGAGAGCTAACAAGGAGAGATTCTGAACCATGAAGTAGCAATAGCATACATTTAAAGATTGAATACACACAATAAATATATCGACTTGAAATTAATTATTAGAAATATTTAAGGGTAAACAAATAAAAATTTAATGTCAGATTCGTCATCAGCGTCCCCGAAAACCCCAGAGTAACGATTTTCAAGCAAATCCGAACAAATTTTCATAATAATGTCAGCCATATTGGATCCGCCATTTTGAATTTTGATAAATTAACACCGGATTTGTAATCAGCAATCATAGAATTACCTAAGTAGTAACTTTCATGAGCTTACCTATTTTTTATTGCGCTGTGTATGGTATAATCTATTTGTTTGGAATCTTAGATGTGTTTTTGAGGTTAGGTTCGGTAGATTTAATGTTTTATATGGATTTTCAGTTGAAAAGCTTATAGAATAATTTATTTAGATTAAGGGATCTTAGAAATTTACTAATATGCGCTTAGATTCAAGTTTGATCATTCAAAAGCGACCATTTAAGCGATTTTAAGGTATTTTTTGAGGTTAGGGCGAAACCAGGACCCATTGGTCAAATTCTGATGACGGATTCGCATTCAGCGCATCGAAATACATCGGAATATATATGTCTCGACCCCAGATCAAGACACTTTTCTTTTTTTGTGTGGCTGTGTAATCATTTATAATTTTTTTTAAAGGATAAGATAAATCATGCATTTCTGAATCTTTAATTTTTATTAAACTATCATTTAATGATGCAGTTTTTAATGACATTTCATCATCTTCTTCTTTTATTTGTGAATTTTCGTAAAAACTGTTAGTAGGATCCAAAATTTCTTCTTTCAATTCTTGTTCATTTTTTATTTGCATTTTATTCGGTTGAATACTTCTTACAATTTCAATTTCATCTGTTAATTTCTTAATTGGTGTTACTATTGGTTTAAATGTGTCATTTAACGATTGTTCAATTTGTTCTTTGCATAATTTAAGTAATCTATGTTTTCAACGAATTGCTTCACTTGCTTTAGATATTTCACCCAGAATATTTTTTTGCTTTCGCAAATTTTCAACTTGTGAAGACGGAATGTTGTTTATTCAATGAATAAAATGACACTGTGATTTGAATACATTAGTCCTCTAATTTTATGAAGCAATCAAAACATTTTCTATATCTGCCATTATTAATCTCAGAGTCTTTATCAATTACTAAAAAATCGGGCTTATTTTTCCAACATGAATTACATATTTCCTTAAATTTTGTAAATGACATACCTGTATTAACATAATCGTCATATAAATGCTTGAGATTCATTTCATCTTGCCTAAAAGAATTAATAAATTTACATTGTCTCGTATCAAATGTTTTGGAATACGAGCAAATGTCTGACACAAGTAAAAACAATCAACGGCCTTGTGTCGACCTATAGCAAAAAAAGCTTTTATGTTATTTTGCATCTCGCACGCGACATCATCAAAAATAAATATTGAGTTAAGTCGTGCTTCACATAGAGAAACAACACTTGCATGTTCATTAAATGGGAAATATTCTACACCATCTATATTGGTTGTAACACATTTTATAAAAACTTATATTTTGGTTGATTTAAAGATTTTGAAAAATATAGATATTTTTAAATCTAAATCCATTTGGATGTATAAGAAGTGCAAGCAATGCATTTGTTTTCCCGCAATTAGAAGGTCCACAAAATATTGCTCGCACACTATTCGGTAATAAATTTCCATGACGCTGTTTCTTCTCACTTTTTTGTACTACCGTATCGAAATTAATGACGGGTAATTTGATAGGTTGTGCATTAAACTCCATCCTATTTTAAACTGAAGAAAAATGTATAAATACTCTGCTTATAAATATAATTTTGTTAGTTGGTTTCCAATTTTGGAACGACATGATTGTGCATGCTAATAAAAGAGTCAGTTATAAGAAAATCGTGAAAGGGATAAGACGTGGAAAAGGCTTTTTGAATAAAATCATGAATAATTTACCATTTGAATTACATGTTCCTGGCTATCAGTATTGTGGTCGAGGAACTAAATTAGCTAAGCGACTTGTTCGTGGTGACCAAGGAATTAATCCTTTGGATGCAGCGTGTAAAGAACACGACATTTCTTATTTAAGAAATAAGGAAAATATTGAAGCTAGAAACGTTGCAGATAAGGTACTCGCGGAATAATCTTGAAGCCGTGTTACTGCAAAAGACGCTAGTATTGGTGAAAAACTTGCTGCTTACGCGATAACAAATACAATGAAAGCAAAATTTAAATTAGGCATAAGTCTAAATAAGACAAAAAAAAGATCTTCTCTTTCTACTATTTCTACGTTAAGAAAAATTATTTCAGCAGCGAAAAAAACTATGAATCCAAGTGACAACATGAATTCTGTTATTAAATCTGCCTTGCACGCGTGGCTGTTAAAGAAGTTGGTTGAAAAGGAAAAGTGAAAAAACCTTGCATTTTATCAATTTTTACTAAAGTGGGGGGAATTTTACCCTTTCTTATTCCTATTTTCGCAGGGCTAAGTGCAACAGGAGCCATTGCAGGTGGAGCAGCTGGTATTGCAAAAGCTGTAAACGACGCAGATGCTGCAAAAAAGCAACTGGATGAAAGTAAACGTCATAACGAAGCAATGGAAGCTATTTCATTAGGCAAAGAAATGTATTTAAAACCTTACAAGGAAGGAGTAGGACATCACTTACAACCACACATTCAGGGACGTGGATTAAAAAAAAGAAAAATTCACAACAAAAATCCAAAGTGAAGTTACCGCACCGTGCGTTAACAAACATCGATTTACTTGAATTAGCAAAGCGTTTAAAAATTCCACAGTTTCGTGTAGTTTTTATGCGGAATGAATTACCATTTAATGGTCCTAAACAAAATGAGTCAGGAATAATAAATTTGGATGACAAAGATGGTCCAGGGACTCATAAGTGTGCTTATAAAAAGATTAAAGATAAAATTATTTATTTTGATAGTTTTGGTAATCTTCGACCACCTTTTGATCTTATTCGTTATTTTGGCCTTAATTATATAATGTATAATCGTAAAAATTATCAAAACTTTAATACGTTTGTTTGTGGGCATTTGTGTCTTAAATTTTTATGTAAACAACTAAACATCTCTAACATGTATTCTGTATATATATAAATAAATGAAATTTTTAATTTTAAACTCTGTTATTTATTTTAAATCAACATGAACGATTCAATTATATTAAAGTTATCGGGAAATTCTTCCACTTTGGAATCTCAATTCTTTCCACCAATAGCATTATCGCTTTATAAAAATTATGTTCTTGGGCTTGTTGAATTTCTCTCATATCATTCGATTCCTAATGTTGATATTGGTAAAAATAAATTTTACGTGGGTGATACTGTTTATGAAATGGTAACAGGAAGTTAAGAAATGAGTGATATCAATAGGGATTTGCAAAAGATTTAAAAAGTCGCAATTGTAATATTAGTATTCAACCTAATAATAATCGCAAATTAAAAGCTAAAGAGTATCATGTATCAGATCAACTGGTGTCAATTTTTAATATTAATTCTATAAGAATAGAATGTAATATAACTACAGGAGCATATATAAATGGTGGAAAAGTACATACTATTCATCAATTTTTTCTTGTTGTTCCACCAGGATATAAAATAGTGGAAGTACCAAATCACGTTATTTACTTGCCAGTCTCGGTCAGAACAATAGATTACATTCAACTGCGAATTGTCGATCAAGATGGACGCTTAGTTAATTTTAGAGGAGAAACTATAACCATCAGATTACATATTAGAGCTGTAGAATAATAGGAATAGTTTTCAACAATCGAAATAAGATTGGATTTAGTTATAAAACGGAAACACCATGCCAAAAAGGAATCAGTCAACGACAAATCTTCAAAAGATTAACACCTCAAAATCTCAGGTTCCTGAAAAAACTGGGTCTAAAAGTTATAAAAAGAAAAAGTTAAAACGAGTTGCAGTATTTTATACTTGTATTTGTGCATTTGTATATCGGTCAGTTATAGTTTGTTATGAAAGAGGAAATGTTAAATATTGAAAGGCCAATAATTTTTGATGAGTCTATTGCGCAATATGAAGTTCATGCGCAACAACCATATGCCTCATCAACCTACAATAACAGTGATGAAATTCGAATCACAGTTCAAAATGAGGACCAATGTTTACTTCCCAGTAAGAGTTCAAGTCACATAAGTGGAAGACTTTTAAAAATGGATGGAACACCTGTAGCACATACATCTCTAGTTTCCAATGGAAGCTGTCATTTATTTGAAGAATCAAAGTACGAGTTTAGTGGTATAGAGATTGACAAAAACAAAAATGTCCGTCTTACAAGTTTAATGAAAAATGATGTTTCTCTTGACGCAAGTCAGAGTAAATATCTTGAAAATGTTGGTTGGTTGGAATATACTAATAATCGCACATTAACTAATGCACAAGGTTATTTTGATGTTTGTATACCATTAAACATGCTCTTTGGTTTTGCTGAAGATAATCAAAAAGTTCTTGTTAACGCTAAACATGAACTTATTCTTATAAGATCAAGAGACGATTCTAATGCTGTTTTAGAAAATGCTCCTCTCGAAGAATTTAAAATTGTTTGTGAAAGAATTGAATCGCTATTACCGTACATGAAGTTATCAGATGCACGAAAATTTAAATTGTTAAAGTACATAAAAAAAGATCCCTCCATTCCTATTAGTTTTAAAACTTGGGAATTATACGAATATCCTCTCTTACCACTAACTCAAAAGCACATCGGGAGTCTAAAAACATCAGCGCAATTGGAAAAGCCTAGATTCATTGTATTGGGATTTCAAGAAAATAGAAAAAATAATACAGCACTTAACTCTAGTTATTTTGATCATTGTAATATATCCAATGTAAAATTATTTTTAAATTTAGAAAGCTATCCATACGGTAATATGAATATTAACATTGACAGAAATCAATATTCTACTCTGTATGAAATGTAGGGGGAGGGCCCTAAGGTTGTCACTCTAAGAAAATTTTTGTATATTAGTTAGTATCTTCAAATGTTTTCTGTTATTGTTATTATTTAAAAAGACAAAGATTTTAGTAAAGTTTTGAGGTTGACAGGGTCATTTTTTGCATTTTTTTGGAAAAAATTTAATTTCTTTTCCTTCTATTTCGCAAATATGTAGACCTATCAGGTTCGCTATAATTTTCCTGTAATCTGCACTTAAAACTAAAGATCCCTACCGAATTTCAGCCCACCCGGTTCAGAGAAGTAAAGTTTTGAGGTTGACAGGGTCATTTTTTGCAATTTTTTCGAAAAAATTTAATTCCTTTCCCGTCTATTTCGCAAATATGTGGACCAATCGTGTTCGATATAATTTTCCCGTAATCTGCACGTAAAACTGAAGATCCTTACCGAATTTTATCTCACCAGGTTGAGATTTGTAGAAGTTAAGGGGGGGACAGGGTCATTTTTTGCAATTTTTTTGACAAAATTTAATTTCTTTCCCTTCCCTTTCGCAAATATGTAGGCCAATCGGGTTCGCTGTATTTTTCCTGTAATCTGCACTTAAAACTGAAGATCCCTACCGAATTTCAGCTCACAAGGTTGAGATTTGTAGAAGTTAAGGGGGGACAGCCTATTTTGCGTGGCTGGGACGGACAAACGAGTGATTTCATAAGGGTTCCGTCAGTACACCTACGGTGTACAAAACCCTAAAAAGTTGAACAAATTTATACATTAATTAATAATTGTTATTATTAATAAAATTGAAAAAATAAAAATTTAATATAATAATTATAAATAATTATTTATTATTAATATAGTTTTAAAAAATAATTAAAAATAGAAATGATAATTATTAATAATTTATATGTTAATAAAAATTATTATTTAATAATAATAAATATTTTGTATTTTCAAGTAAATAAAAATTAAGTTAAAGTTGTATTAATATTCTGAATATAATGTATGATTACATGAGAAAAAAAAATTTGTATTATTTAGAAAATTTAGTCATTACATGCTTGAAAATGGTATTCAGTGATTTATGTAATAATTTTTTAATATTTAAAAATATCCAAATAATTTAATTAATTTCATAAAAATATAGAAAAATTATTTATTTACAAGATAATTTAGTATTAATTAATTCTCTTTTAACTTTTGTTGTTTTAATTTTATAATTTAATTTTCTCTTTCTAACTTTATAATAAAGAAGTTATTTTAATTTTTGTATAAACAATTTTATAATATTTAATTAATTTCAATAATTAAAATTGTTCCTGGAAAGTAAAATATTACATACAAATATTGTTTAAAAAAATAAATTGGTTTTACAATTTTAATAAACTTTTATTTATTCATTCAGCTCATACAAATAATGTGTGTGTAAAAGTAACTTCTCTGAAATTACTAACTACAAAAATTAAAAAAAAAACTTTTTTTTCACTTTTCATTTTCGTTTGATTCTTCTTCTTTTTCCTCCTCTATGTTCATTGGTTCGTCTTTGATTGTAGTGGTGGTCACTCCTTTTGCAGCCTCCTCTATTTCATCGTCAGGAACAAGATCTTTACTGCTGTTTAATAGTTGTTCTGAAGTATAGGTGGTCGGAATTGATACGTCCGGTCTTCTTTTTATCATATAGACCGATTCCCTAATCCTCTCCACTTCAACCAGAATGTTTTTGTGTTTTAAGGAAACCATTCCTCCGCTCTCGTTTCCAAAGCATTTATACTTTTGGGCTGCCACTGCTACTATCACAATACTTCGAAGTTCGATCACATTAGCTCCTGGATGAGCCCTTTCTATTGGCACATCCGACAGAAGCCAATAACCAGCATACGGACTTTGTAAAAAAATTAATTTCCTTAATAATGATTTATTATTTATTTATTTAACAATAGAAAAAATTATTTATAAAAGTTATTTATTTATTTCTTTATTTATTATTGTTTATTTATTTTTCTTTATTTAGTAATAAATAAAAAAATATTATTTATAAAAATTGTTTTTTTTATTAACTATCTATTAAGTTTTTATTATTATTATTAAGTTAGGTTTTTATTCTCGTTTATTAATAAGTTAGACAATTAATACATTCTTACCAAAATATCATTCACTTAATGTCCAATGCGTTTGAACCAAAATCCTTCCGTGGTATTCACTATCTCTGTATACACGTTCTGAAATTTGACAATAGCCTTCAAAGATGTACCCAACTTGCCGCAGATTAAAACT
Organism: Leptopilina drosophilae; assembly: GCA_032873175.1. Classification (NCBI taxonomy): domain Eukaryota; kingdom Metazoa; phylum Arthropoda; class Insecta; order Hymenoptera; family Figitidae; genus Leptopilina; species Leptopilina drosophilae. The sequence goes on from CM065478.1 coordinate 46,356,939, forward strand.
TTTTCACGCATGGCCAGCGATATAGTTGTCAATTTCCTGAAAATATCTGAGCTCGTTGTAAGATACCATTGTGAAGGTGCAATTATTTTCACAAATAGTCGAACGTAAGACATTTTTCCCTGTAAAAATACTTAATTTATAAGCATTAATCACTTTAAGAACTTCAATTATAATATAAAAACAATGAATAGTTAACAAAAATGAACAATAGACACATTAATAATGTTAGTAATGGTAACAACACAAAAAAGTTAAATTAGAACTAGGCTTGATAAAAAACAACAACATTAAAAAATAAACAAATCTGTTTTAATTTGATAAAATAAACAAATCTGTTTTAATTTGATAAAATAAAAAAAATTTTAATTTTTCAATAAATAAATAAAAAATTTACACAATTTACACGACTACACAATTCTATTAAATTATAAATATCAAAACACCATTTGAAATATTCACAATTGACCGATAAAAATAACCACTAAAAATTTTTTCTTAAAACAAAAATTTTAGGGTGAAATAATTTAATCTTATTAAACACAAAAATTATTCAAAAAATTAAAATTTTGAAAAATTGTTTAAATTATTTAAAGTTTAAATTATTTAAAGTTTAAAAAATTGTTTATACTATTTAAAGTTTAAAAAATTATTTAAATTATTAAAAGATTCAAAAATTATTTAAATTATTTATAGTATAAAAAAATTATTTAAATTATTTAAAGCTTTAAAAAATTATTTAAAATATTCACGATTGACCGATAAAAATAATCACTAAAAAATTTTTTCTTAAAACACAAAAATTTTAGGGTAGAATAATTTAATCATATTACACAAAAAAATTATTTTAAAAATTAAAATTTTGCAAAATGGTTTAAATTATTTACAGTTTAAAAATTGTTTAAATTATTTAAAATTTTAAAAATTGTTTATATTATTTAAAGTTTAAAAAATTATTTAAATTATTTAAATTTTCGAAAAATATTTAAATTATTTATAGTTTTAAAAAATTATTTAAATAATTTAAAGTTTAAAAAATTATTTAAATTATTTTAAGTTTTAAAAATTATTTAAAATATTCACGCATTCCCGATGAAAATAATTACTAAAAAAATTTTTCTTAAAACACAAAAATTTTAGAGTTGTATCATATTACACAAAAAATTATTTAAAAAATTAAAATTTGAAAAATTGTTTAAATTATTTAAGGTTTAAAAAATTGTTTAAATTATTTAAAGTTTAAAAAAATGTTTATATTATTTAAAGTTGAAAAAAATGTTTATATTATTTAAATTATTTAAACTTTCAAATATTACACAGCCACACAAAAAAAAGTCTCTTGATCTGGGGTCGAGACATATGTTTTCTGACGTATTTCGATGCGCTGAATCCGAATCCGTTGTCAGAATTTGGCCAATGGGTCCTGGTTTCGCCCTAACCTCAAAAAATACCCTAAAATCGTTAAAATGGTCACTTTTGAATTATCAAAATTGAATCTAACCGCATATTGATAATTTTCTAAGATCCCTTAATCTAAATAAATTATTCTATAAGCTTTTCAACTGAAAATCCATATAAAACATTAAATCTACCGAACCTAACCTCAAAAACACATCTAAGATTCCAAACAAATAGATTATATCATACACAGCGCAATAAAAAATAGGTAAGCTCATGAAAGTTACTACTTAGGTGATTCTATGATTGCTGATTACAAATCTGGTGTTAGTTTATCAAAATTCAAAATGGCGGATCCAATATGGCGGACATTATTATTAAAATTTGTTTGGATTTGCTTGAAAATCGGTACTCGGGGGTTTTCGGGGTCGCTGATTACGAATCTCATGTCGGCTTCTAAAAATTTTAAATGGCGGATCCAATATAGCGGTATTTATTATTTTTACAATCTTTTAAAATTTATTACTCGCGGTTTTTCGGGAGCTTTGATAACGAATCCTATATCAATTTTTATAATCTTAAAGTCTTACGAATTGTTTTCTAATATACTCTTCAGTAAATAACCCCTTGTTCCGTTCAACATATTTAAAATAATACCTTTATTAATTCTGTTACCGTTAGAACATCCCTTCCGTCTATTGTCTTACTACTGTAGCGTGTTCTTTTTTCTTCAAAGGATCTATGTAAAGGGTTTCGCTTACGTTTCTTTCCTTTCCTATTCGTTTCTTTCTTCAACATCCAACAAAAGTCAGCCATCATTGCTTCATCCCATCTTCCCTGATATCGTTCTTCCATCAATTTGATATCTTGATAAAATCGCTCGCCTTGTTCTTCGCTGTAATGTCCACAATTTTCGGGAAACTTATCCATGTGTGAATCGAGGATGTGCAGTTTTAAACTCATTAAACATCCTAATTTTTTATAGTTTTTCAGCATTTGAACTACAATTTGTTTATAGTCGGGACTCTTATTGTTGCCTAGAACATTTGTTGAAACTTCTTTGTAACTTTCCCAAGCTGCCCTTTCAGTGTCGGTCATTTGAGAAACGAAATTAGTGTCTCTAAATAACGCTTGAATCTGTGGTCCATCGAATACACCTTGTTTTAATTTACCATCTGAAACAGTTGGAAATTTTTTTCGCAATGTACTTAAAGCATGGACCGTCCTTATCTAACGCTTTCACGTATTGCTTAATCCCACCAAGCTTAATGTGAAGAAATGGAAATATAATTTTTTCGGGGTCTACTAAACTTTGATAAATGACGTTGTGAGAACCTGGTTTAAACGAATTTCTTGAAGGCCAATTTTTTTTCTTGTAATGATTAGCACGATCTCTGCTATTCCATAGACACAAGAAACATGGCTCTCTCGTGAAACCCGATTGTTGACCCAGTAATATTGTTATAATTTTAAAATCACCACAAATTAACCGTTTGTGTTTTTGATAATTCACTTTCTCTAGAAGCATTTTTATATTATTATATTCTTCTTTGATTTGTGTAGAATGAACTATTGGAACAGGAGCGTAGACATTTGTATTGTGTAGTAATCGGCTTGAATTTATTTACTAGAAATATTTAGGGGTCATCAATAAAAAATTTAACGTCAGATTCGTAATCAGCGACCCCGAAAACCTCCGAGTACCGATTTTCAAGCAAATCCAAACAAATTTTAATAATAATGTCCGCCATATTGGATCCGCCATTTTGAATTTTGATAAATTAACACCGGATTTGTAATCAGCAATCATAGAATCACCTAAGTAGTAACTTTCATGAGCTTACCTATTTTTTATTGCGCTGTGTATGGTATAATCTATTTGTTTGGAATCTTAGATGTGTTTTTGAGGTTAGGTTTGGTAGATTTAATGTTTTATATGGATTTTCAGTTGAAAAGCTTATAGAATAATTTATTTAGATTAAGGGATCTTAGAAAATTATCAATATGCGGTTAGATTCAATTTTGATAATTCAAAAGTGACCATTTTAACGATTTTAGGGTATTTTTTGAGGTTAGGGCGAAACCAGGACCCATTGGCCATATTCTGACAACGGATTCGGATTCAGCGCATCGAAATACGTCAGAAAACATATGTCTCGACCCCAGATCAAGACACTTTTTTTTGTGTGGCTGTGTTATTTAAATTATTTATAGTTTTAAAAAATTATTTGAATTATTTAAAGTTTTAAAAATTATTTAAAATATTCACGCATGCCCGATGAAAATAATCACTAAAGAAATTTTTCTTAAAACACAAAAATTTTAGGGTAAAATAATTTAGAGTTTCGAAAATTATTTGAACTCAAATAATGGTATTTTTCTTAAAAAGCACATTTCTATTAAATTATACACATCAAAAAAATTTAAATTTTTACCAATACCCGATAAAAATAAACACATCACGAACAATAATTCACTTTTAATTAATAAATATATAATAAAGCAAAAAATTTAAAAATTAAATTATTAACAAAATTAAAATTCAGAAAAATTTCATTTAAAAAAATATTTTAATTTATAAAAATTTAGAATTATGTAAATTCAATTAATGTTTTAAAAATAAATTCACTTTATTCTTACTTTTTAAATCACGACAAGAGGCTAAGTGAATTAATTATTTTCAGTGTTACTTAATTAATGGTGATCCTCCTTCCTGTCGAGCTCCTTTTTATACCCAAGCCATAGTTTGTAGAATTTGAGAGAAGCAGATAAGAGCATGAAGCGAGAAAGAAGAAGACGCTAGAATGATGTTCTTTTTCTCGAGAAGTGAGATAAATGTTTCATTCTTTATTTTAATGAATTTCATGAATTAATTTATTTATTTATTTTTTAATTTATATTGGCTAATGGAATTCCATATATATTATTTTCAGGGTAATCAGAAGTATCAAAAAACTTTAAATCTCGCTTAATAATATCATAAATATTTGGAACTTTTAAGTGATAAATTAAGCTATCTGTATCTGTATATAGTAATATTGATAATTCACCGAACGTTTTTTTAATATAATTGTAGTGAAAATCATAAATAAATAATTTAGATACATCTACAATGCTGAAAGCAACGTAAATTGGTTTATTGAATTTAACTTGTAGTTTGTAAAGCTCGATAATAACCATATTATTATCAAAAATATTGCAACTGTGAAAATTAGGTTTTCCAATAAGAGCTTTAGCTCCAAATCGACCCTCGCATTTCGTAACTATTCTAACATCTTTATGCTTTCTCACATTCTCCATTCTTTTTCCAAAAACGGAATTATTCATTAGCTTATAAAAGTTTTTTTCAAATATGTTGGTAGAATTTTTTCTTAATTGTATATTTAGGTCTATATATTCTTTTAACCATTTTGATTGTTTAAATTTTAATTTTTCTTTGAGAAGCAAATTAGTTATTAATTTTTGGAAATTTACTTTCTGGAGTTGGTGGTATAAAATGTTCTGGGCATAGAGGCAAATCTTTATACAAATTATGTAATTCCTCTGGATATTCTAAATCTACTTCTAAAATATAACCGTACGGAGAATCGTCTTTAAATTTAAAAACATTAAAGTTTGTTAAATTGTTTTCCATTGGAAATTTGAAAGAGGTAAAAATTCACTCATTTGAGCACCATAAAGATTATTAACATCGTAATACATAATATATGATTCTTCAACACTTTTGTCAAAATCTAATTCCATAAATCTATCATTGGCTTTTGCATAACGATTGGAGCATTGAGAAACGCCACCTCTAAAACTCTTTTCTAGAAAAAGAATCATATCAATATCTGTCAATAATTCCAATTCAACTTTTGTCAATTTAAGCATGGCATCAAATGCTAACCCAGAAGCAGTATAATAATGTAAAGGATCCAGACAATAAGCAGTTAAACAAGTTTTTCTAAAATTTTCAAATATATCCGCTAAAAGTAAACAATCTGTTTTTAAATACAAATCTGAATAACACCTTTTCTTGTTAATAAAGTAAACTCAGTAATATTATTACAATATTTTTTTGTTATAACAAAAATCGAAACGAATCCAGAAATCTAAAACAAACGTTCTTTCCATCAACATATTTTGTGAAAGATATGTATTTTTCTTTATTTATGGGTAAAAGTTTAACAGGGCCCTCAAAACTTGTGCATAATTCTTTTATAAAAAAATAAGAATCATAACCCGATAAATTGTGGAATATTACAGGAATTATGTGAGAATTTTTATAATTTATATTGCATTCTTGATGAGCTGCACCTCTATATTTTCCGGTAAAATGATTATGATCTCGACATATAATATCATCATTTTTGAACTTTTTTTCGCAAATGAAACAATTCTCAGCATTTTGAAATTCTAATTCTTGATCGTACATAAGTTCCATTGGAACAATTCTTTTTAAGTACGAATCAATAAAATTTGCTAGTTTCTGTAATTTATTTATAAACCATGAAATGCAATCTTTGCCTCTATAACTTTCGAAAATTGAAAGAGATTCATCAAATTCACATTTTAAGTAAAATCCTACACTTTGAGGCAAATGTTTCCTATAAGCCCTAGAAATCATTTTATTATTGTTAACCTTTTCTAAAATACTCTCAGTATCAGCATAAATAACAAAAGGAACTTTTTCCTTAAATTTAAAATTTTTAAACGTTAAAATATTTTCTTTTTCGTTTAGTAAAATAATTCTGCATTTGTTTAAATTTATACAATCAGATATATGTTTTTTTTAATGAATATTCAAATCTAAAATGACATAAACATCTGTCACAAATTCAAGTTCGACATTTGCTTTTTGATAATTGAGATGTAACCGAGCGAAATAAATTTCGAATCCAGGCAAAATGATAATAATTAGCATCATTATCAAAGATAGCAATTTCATTTTTAATCAGTAATAAATGTATAGTTGGTTTTTCAGAAATTTGATCACTTATATAAAAAGGTACTATCTCTTCTTTTTTGCTTTGTGTGTTATCAAATCCATAGATATTTATTTTCAAATTATTAATTTTTTCAAATTTAGGAACATCTGTTAAAGCAATTGGAAAAGTAATTCCTTCATAATTTAACAAATTACGAAAATCAGGATAAGAACTAGTTACGCATGAACTATTTTTAACAGGGTGTAAGGCTGATATTACGGACCATAAAAAGCAAAATTTATCTTGATTTTTAATATTTACAACAGCATGCTTATCCCTTATGAGTTTTGGTAATTTAATAAAAGTATTCAAGCCTCCTTGTAAAGGTGCAAATCTGTTAATATTTACTATTAAATTTGTAATTTCCTTTAAAGACCATCCTGATTCCTTTCCATTAAATTCTTCAACTTTTTGTAAAATTTGTTTAATTACATTACTAAAACTTGGTTAAGTACATGTAGATGGTAAAATAACTTTATTTTTTGTACTAAAGAATTTTTTCTCTTCTATAATTTCACCATCACTTATAGTTGTAAAAATGGTAGTTAATATAAAATTTACTTTTAAGTTATTATTTTCTTTTAATGCATTTCTTAAACGAGATTTAATTAAGGATTTAGAATCTTCTAAAAAATTGAATAAATCCTTATGTTTTAAATTAATAATAACTGCTGTTTTTTTTTGGTAAAGGGATTTTTGCGAAATCTGCCTACAGATACCTTGGATTCCGCACTCCAAGGTTATGTGGGGTTGGTTTGATAATAAAATAATATATATATATATATGGGGCATTCTTTCTGAACGGGAGACCCCTATCCCCCCAAAATTGGTTTTAAGCTAGAGACTTGTAATAAAGCTTAAAATTTAGCTTATTTAGTCTACTTTTCATTGCAAAGTGGCCAAAAAAGAAATTCAAAATGGCCGATTTAATATGGCCGAAAATGTATTAAAACAACATTAAATTTATTTTAATTTTTAATACAAATCAATTTTACATTGATAGAAAAAGTTGTACAAGGTTTTAAAAGTTAGCTAGTCACTTTTCCCACAAAAAGCAAAATTAAAAATTTAAAAATCCAAGATGGCGACTCCAATATGGCAGAAACATCCTAAAAACTGCTCAAATTCATTAACAATTTCTTACCCAGGGGTTTTCGAGGTTGTTTCACACGAATATGTTATCAAAAAATATAATATATTATAACTGTCATAATTAACCCCTAAAACTCACCCTTAATTGATACTTTCATCCCTTACAAATCGTTACATATTATTTTCAAAATTAAGATCTTTATTTAGTTTCATTAGTCAGTGAATACGATTTTTCGGACCACAAGTAATGATATTAGGTAATAACCCAATATAATCATCCCCTTAAAATCACCCTTAATTGATTCTTTCATCCCTTACAAATCGTTACATATTTTTTCGAAGTTAAGATTTTTATTTAGTTTCATTAGTAAGTAAATACGGTTTTTCGCACCACAAGTAATGATATTACGTAATAACCCAATATAATCATCCCCTAAAAATCACCCTTAATTGATTCTTTCATCCCTTAAAAACCGTTACATATTTTTTCGAATTTCTTAATTTTTTGCACTTTATTATCAGCTGCATTTTTTTTGTTTAACTACTAATGATATTACGATATAATCAAACATGATTATCCCATGTTAACAAATAAAATTATAATTATTATGCTTGTTTTTAACAATGATAATTTATTATAGATTTATATCAGTTCTTCAGCTGTGATAATTTTGATAAAAAGTTCTTTTAAGAAAGTTTCTTATAAGTTTTATTAAATGTTATTTTAAATGCAATTTAAATTTACCGCCAAATTTTGTTTCCTAAAACTGACACTAGGTGGATGTCTTTCTCACAAGAAAAACGACATTTAGAGTATATATAAAGAGAGAGATAAATTTGAAGTTTCCTTTTACATATGAATGGTTGCGTTTTACTGTTCATATCTAAATAATAGTGCAGGTTTGTATTATTTATTGGTCTACGTATATCGCTTTTTTCAGGAATTAAAAAAAAATTTTTTTTTCATTTTTTGTGCTAAATTTGAATATTGATAAATAAAAATGTCAAATAAGGATAACTTTCATAGAGACCGATGTTGCAATTCTTTTGAAGCCTTTGGTGTTTCTAACCACAAAGGTAAAGATTTGCGAAAAATATCGGTAAGTATGAAACGAAAATTTCCTGAGCTTCCTGATTCAGTAAAAGTATGTTGGGAATGTAGACGAAAAAATCATGGTTCAGAAATTCATTTAAAAAATTCTGAAGTGCCAGTTCATCAATCAAATGAAATGGACGTAAGCGCAAATTTGGATGATGATGATAACAATATAAGACCAGTGATTGTTTGTTCAGAAAGAGAAACTGACTTAGAAGAAATGATGTCTGATTTGAAAGAGAAATTTTTAAGTTTGCCAAATAGTGACCCTTTAAAGTTACGCATTCTCACAATACTTCCTAAATCGTGGAGTGCTAACAAAATTTCGGAAGAATTTGGATGCAGTTGGCAGTTAGCTAAAAAGGCTATAAATCTTAGAATTTCTAAAGGCATTTTGGGTGAGACTACAGCAAAAGCTGGTAAACCATTACCTTCATCAACTGTTGAAAATGTTGTAAATTTTTACAATAATGATGAAAATAGTAGGGTAATGGCTGGGAAAAAGATGTAGTCTCTGTTAAAGATAAAAACGGAAGTTCTGCAAAACAAAAACGTCTTCTTCTTTTAGATTTGAAGGGACTTTTTTGTTTATACAAAAAAAGCAATATTTTCCCTGTAAGTTTCAGCAAATTTGCCCAACTTCGTCCGAAAGAATGTGTTCTTGCTGGAGGCAGTGGAACTCATTCTGTTTGTGTATGCACTGTGCATCAAAATTTCAAGTTACTGTTGGATGCAATTGATTTAAAGAAACTTACTGAACATTTAAAAAATCCAGTTGAAAATTATAAAGATTGTTTAAAGCAAATTACTTGCGAAAATCCAACTGAGAATTGCTTTCTCACTAGTTGTGCTGATTGTCCAAGTATTGACGACTTTTCACAATTTTTACAACAATTATTAACAGAAAATAATATCCAACATGTCCAATTTAGTGCATAGACAACCACAGACAGATCGACACTTCAAACACGCATCGTGACCAATGCAGAATATATAGAAGAATTTAGAAATAAATTGTTACTTCTAAAACCTCACTCGTTTATATCAAAACAGCAGTCGCAATATTTTAGCGAGAAGAAAAACAATTTAAATGCTGGAGAAGTTCTAGTGATTTTAGATTTTGCTGAAAACTACAAATACATTGCTCAAGATGCTTCGCAAGCGTTTCATTTTAATAACTCGCAATGTACAGTATTTCCTGTTGTGTTTTACTACAAAGTTGATGGCGAAATTAAACACAAAAGTCTCGTATTTTTATCAGAAAGTACCCGACATGACACTGCGGCTGTTTATACAATACAGAAAAGGTTAATCCCTTATTTAAAAGAAATCCACAATGTAGATAAAGTAATTTATTTTAGTGATGGTGCCAAGCAACATTTTAAAAACAAATTTCAAATGGTTAACTTGGTCCATCATAAAGAAGATTTCGGAGTAACAGCTGAATGGCATGTTCATGCAACTGCGCATGGAAAAGGAGCTTCAGATTTGTCACATGAAAAACTTGTTCATTGGGGTAAAAATTATTTTACAACAATTAAAGTATTTTATTACAGTCGCAAAATGCACGAGACCGCAGACAGCTTTCTTAAAAAAAGGTTTAACGAGGCTCCACCAGTCCCAGAAATATTAAAAAACCATTGTTTTATTGTCAGTGATAACAAAGAACTATTAATAAAGAGATATTCTAATGCTTTGACGGGTATCACACTAAAATATTTAGCCAAATAAATTTGTATTTGAAATACATGTGGACTGTGATCCTGACTAACCTTTGCTGGTCGGGCTAAAACTAGTCTTGCCTTAATTGTCCGGACTTTGATCCTACCTTACCTTTGCTGGTCGGGCTAAAACTAGTCTTGCCTTAATTGTCCGGACTTTGTTCCTTCCTAACCTTTGCTGGTCGGGCTAAAACTAGTCTTGCCTTAATTGTCCGGACTTTGTTCCTTCCTAACCTTTGTTGGTCGGGCTAAAACTAGTCTTGCCTTAATTGTCCGGACTTTGATCCTACCTTACCTTTGCTGGTCGGGCTAAAACTAGTCTTGCCTTAATTGTCCGGACTTTGTTCCTTCCTAACCTTTGCTGGTCGGGCTAAAACTAGTCTTGCCTTAATTGTCCGGACTTTGTTCCTTCCTAACCTTTGCTGGTCGGGCTAAAACTAGTCTTGCCTTAATTGTCCGGACTTTGATCCTACCTTACCATTGCTGGTCGAGCTAAAACTAGTCTTGCCTTAATTGTCCGGACTTTGTTCCTTCCTAACCTTTGCTGGTCGGGCTAAAACTAGTCTTGCCTTAATTGTCCGGACTTTGTTCCTTCCTAACCTTTGCTGGTCGGGCTAAAACTAGTCTTGCCTTAATTGTCCGGACTTTGATCCTACCTTACTTTTGCTGGTCGGGCTAAAACTAGTCTTGCCTTAATTGTCCGGACTTTGATCCTACCTTACTTTTGCTGATCGGGCTAAAACTAGTCTTGCCTTAATTGTCCGGACTTTGATCCTACCTTACTTTTGCTGGTCGGGCTAAAACTAGTCTTGCCTTAATTGCCCGGACTTTGATCCTACCTTACCTTTGCTGGTCGGGCTAAAACTAGTCTTGCCTTAATTGTCCGGACTTTGTTCCTTCCTAACCTTTGCTGGTCGGGCTACAACTAGTCTTGCCTTAATTGTCCTGACTTTGATCCTACCTTACCTTTGCTGGTCGGGCTAAAAGATCAATTAAGGGTGATTTTTAGAGGATGATTATATTGGTTTATTACGTACTATCATTACTTCTTGTCCGAAAAATCACATTCACTGACTAATGAAACTAAATAAAAATCTTAATTTTGAAAAAAATATGTAACGATTTGTAAGGGATGAAAGTATCAATTAAGGGTGATTTTTAGAGGATGATTATATTGGGTTATTACGTAATATAATTACTTGTAGTCCGAAAAATCGTATTTACTTACTAATGAAACTAAATAAAAATCTTAACTTCGAAAAAATATGTAACGATTTGTAAGGGATGAAAGAATCAATTAAGGGTGATTTTAAGGGGATGATTATATTGGGTTATTACCTAATATCATTACTTGTGGTCCGAAAAATCGTATTCACTGACTAATGAAACTAAATAAAGATCTTAATTTTGAAAAAAATATGTAACGATTTGTAAGGGATGAAAGTATCAATTAAGTGTGATTTTTAGAGGATGATTATATTGGGTTATTACGTAATATCATTACTTGTGGTGCGAAAAACCGTATTTACTTACTAATGAAACTAAATAAAAATCTTAACTTCGAAAAAATATGTAACGATTTGTAAGGGATGAAAGAATCAATTGAGGGTGATTTTAAGGGGATGATTATATTGGGTTATTACCTAATATCATTACTTGTGGTCCGAAAAATCGTATTCACTGACTAATGAAACTAAATAAAGATCTTAATTTTGAAAATAATATGTAACGATTTGTAAGGGATGAAAGTATCAATTAAGGGTGAGTTTTAGGGGTTAATTATGACAGTTATAATATATTATATTTTTTGATAACATATTCGTGTGAAACAACCTCGAAAACCCCTGGGTAAGAAATTGTTAATGAATTTGAGCAGTTTTTAGGATGTTTCTGCCATATTGGAGTCGCCATCTTGGATTTTTAAATTTTTAATTTTGCTTTTTGTGGGAAAAGTGACTAGCTAACTTTTAAAACCTTGTACAACTTTTTCTATCAATGTAAAATTGATTTGTATTAAAAATTAAAATAAATTTAATGTTGTTTTAATACATTTTCGGCCATATTAAATCGGCCATTTTGAATTTTTTTTTGCCACTTTGCAATGAAAAGTAGACTAAATAAGCTAAATTTTAAGCTTTATTACAAGTCTCTAGCTTAAAACCAATTTTGGGGGGATAGGGGTCTCCCGTTTAGAAAGAATGCCCCATATATATATATATATATATATATATATTTACTCTTTTATATATATATATATATATATATATATATATATATATATATATAAAATAGTAAATTTAATAAACTGGCGACCTACTGCCAGCCCGACCCACTAAAACCCGTAACCCTTCTTTTGGAGCCCTGTACCCATCCTCGGAACTGTCGTAAGACTTTAGCCTTCGAGGGCGGCGCTCCAACTCTGTCGCTGATGCGACCTTGTTCGTTCCCTGCGGCTCTCCTGCGTCAAAAGTTAAAATGTAAAACTATTTGATGTCAAAGCGGCATTCACAACACAACAGTAAAAAACAAATGTTAAAAAAGTCTAAAAATAAAATTGTAATTGAACATAGGCAACAGAAACAAGAAAGTAAACATATTGACAGTAAATTTCAAAAGATTAAATTGTAAAAGGACAAATAAAAATCACAAAACAAATTAAAATTTAGAAAGAACAAATTAAAATCAGAGTAATTAAATTAAACAGAACAAAGCAAGTTATTGACTAAAGACATAAAAGTTGTGGTGTGAAATTACGCCTTTTTCTACTTTTGGTCCTTGTCTTCTTCGCCTCCTCAAGGGCAGTTCGGAAGACCCTGCAAGTTCCACTTCCCGTGATCGACTTCACAGCACTTAAAGCACGCAGTAGATCTATCTGTATTGTTACATTCTCTTGCTAGGTGACCATAGCCGAGGCATCGGTGACACCTCACTATCATAAGCCTCCTTCTGATCGGGCATGACATAAAACCAATTTTTATGCGTCCGAGCACCTCCAGCTTTGCAGCCTAATCCTGGTCGGTGACCACAACTGCGAGTTCCATTCCCCGCTTGTTAGGTCCAAGAACCGTCACTCTTCTGCTTTCTGCCGGTTCACTTATGAGACCCGATAGTGCCTCCTGCACCTCGTCCTCCTGGATAAGGCAATCCAAATCTCGAATTTCCAGAGTTATCCTTCGGTCCGCGTTCTGCACCTTACCCAAATCACCAACAACTCTGGTCACTTCCTCAGTAAACCCGTTCTTGTCTGCGGAACCACCTATCCTAATGAGGAGGTTTCCCTTCTTGGTTGGTCTTGCTCCAACTACTCTAGTCTCACTTTTCTCCGAGTTCACCTCTTTGTAAACTTTTCCCAGCACCTCGGCAAAAGACCTTCCTTCCGCGACCCTAACGATCATGGTAGATCCTCCAGCCGCTGACTTTGCCGTACTACCATGACTTGTTGTTGCCTTCGGTATCTTAGAAGGTGCTTCCTTCCTTTTCTTTACCTCCTTTGTCCCCTCTGGACTAGTTTCACTTTTCCTCCTTTTCTTAGAGCACTCCAGCACGACATTTCTAATGACCTTTGCTTGGAATCGCTCTCGTCGTCTCTTCCTATCCTCACGCATTTCTTCCGAAATAGACATAGCGTGATAGAATCGCGCATCCTGTTCCTTTGCGGCTTCATGCTTCTTCCTAACCTCCTGTACAATTTCTGTCAGGTTCTTCAGACCGTCTTTAATCGTCATATTGACGTTCGTCTGTACTTTGCAGGACTCCAGCATCTTGCGTACCTCTTCCTCGATCTTTTCAATACAAGCCGCCTCCTCCTCTCGCAGCTTAATGCAAGTGTCCCTATCCTGGTGATCAATAGCAGCAGCATCAGCAGAAGCGTTGCTGAAAACGCTAATGCAGCTGACCACACATGAATCACTGCCTCTCCTGGGTCCTAGTCCACCACTTTTGTCTACTTGGATTCTTTCCACGATGATTTGTGGAATCTTTAAAGCGTTTTTGCCCTCCTGCATCCACGGGCCACCGGCCATCGCCCCTACGACTTGCGCTTGACGATCGGAACCGGAGAGGAATTTAGCCGAAACATTACCCTGCAGGTAATCATTTTTTTTACCGCTCATTTTCATGATTCGTGCTGTTTTGGTTGTCCTTTAGTGAAAAGCCCCGCCACCACGACAAGGTCTACCGAACATATCCAAGATGCCAGTCGTGTCTGGCAGCGGATTGGCATCCCACCCCGGTGAACCAACGCCGCCAAGAATGGCAGCAATGTCCGGCTAAGGATATGGGTCCAGACCCAGCACACCCATGGGTGTGCTGTATCCAAGACAGCAGCCGGGACGGGGAGAGGATAATCACCCGCTTCTCTCAGCACGTCAAGGACATCGATGATGTTCGGTAGTGGACAACCATCGGCGGGGGATAACTGCTGTTTGCACTCTATTTTCGAATGCTGACTCTAAATCATCCCATTTAATTCTATTAGACTTTTTATTTTCATTTATTTTAATACCACTACTTGTTTTTTGTAACTGTTTTAATTTCTTATTAAGGGCTTTTAATATTCCTAATGTAGTTATTATTTTATTTTTATCGCCTACAGTTAAATCATCGTTTATTCTTAACACTTTATTTAGAAGATGAATATTTTGTGTACCAAATTTAATCAATTTTTTAGTTTCATATAAATATTTTAACTAAATTAAAAACATTCCAAAATAATAGGTAATATAAAACATTTTCATATTCCAATTGTAACAAAACAGGTCTATAAAAAGTATCAACTTTCAAGAATTAATTATTGTTTATATTATTACAATTTAATAACAATGAGCAACAATTTTTTTAAATAAATCAATTATATACATTCCAAAATAATAATAATTGATAATAAAGAATAAAATTCCGCAATTAAAACGACATATATCCAGAATCCCCCCTATATGTATATGGCCATATCCAGAATCCCCCCTATATATGTACTACGTTGTCAAAACTTTTTTCGGGCGATAAATGTGTAACTCTCCCATACTTTGTGGTTGGATTTAACATGCTTGTAGACAAACTGGAACAAGAAATTCAACTTTTAGATCAAGTGTCAAATAAAACATCAATACAAAAACAAATCAGATCAGCTCTTTGTTCAGATCGAGAGAAACTATTCAAACACTACAATAAGTGTAATTGGATATATTGTGCCGTTTTAATCTTAGATCCGAGACATAAAGTTAAACAATTCAATAAAACTTCTTGGAGAAGAGAGATGTCAACGTATTCAATAACTGTTTTCGAAAATACATTTAAAAATTATTATTATTTACCGGTTGAAGAAAATGAAGTAAGTTATTTTCTTTAAATTTAGTTCTAAAATTATATTTAAATATAGAATAAATCAATATATATCTAAAACACCGTTAATTTACCTTTACCAAATTATTATTATGGTCCTTTAAAATTACTTTTAATAAATAGGTTGTTGTCGAAAATTTGACGTCTAGGGAGCAGCATGACCTCTAAATACACGTATTTCTATCGATGTGATTCGCTCACAGTAGTTGCGTCAATCTCCTAGTAATACACGCATTTGATGTAATTTGTTTATTTATTTAATTTGTTTAAATGATCAATTTCTATAATGTTTTTAATAATGTTTTATTATCTAAATGACAAGAGCTTTCAATTTGTTTAGCTTTAACTTTACTTTTTGTATTATAATTCACGAGTTTTTTATTTCAAAGGCTGCTAAATCTAAAAATCGCAGTAGATGGCACATTTACCCTACACTACATTATAAGGGCAGAAACTTTAAAATTCTTGCACTGCGCGAAATGATGCCCGAGGCGTCGCGCTTGGCGGCGCGACGACGTGATGCACAATATTCAAAATAACAATAGTATATTACATTATAAGGGCAGAAAGTAGTTTAGGGCTTTCGAATTTCTGCCCGCGTAATGTATACTATATTTTTATATCTGTCCATCTTTATTTACTTTTGCTCCTCGCTTCAACACCTCTATCGAACACTAGTGAAGCTCTGATTTATTCTCTGTTTCTCTCTTGCAAACAAAATTTGCCTGCCCCGACATTTGATGCACGAGGGAAGCGAGTGCTTTTGGTGGGGGACAGGCACGAAAAAAATGTGAAAAATAAAGATTCGACTAAGATATGAAGAAAAAGAGTTTTTCTTTTATACTCGTTGTGGATTTCAACTTCGGAAATTATGGTTAGTTCGTAACGTCAGGTAGTACACTTGGTGATGATCGGCTAAGTTCGCTCAGACAGTCCAAAATTGGTATATTGTGTTAAAATAACAATTGGCACAATGCACTTAAAATCCTAACAACAGAATAAACATAACCAAATATATTGAATGTTAGAAGAAAAAGATTCTCCGTGTAAACTTTAACGGAAATCAGACGTTTCTGATCTGAGTATTGCAAGTTGTGTTTGTTCTGTTCTCAGACGTTTTTGGGGTCGCTGATTACGAATCTGATATCCGTTATTTAAAATAGCAGTTCCAATATGGCGGATGACTTTTTAAAAATATGATTGAATTCGCTTGAATTCTGTTACTCAGAGGTTTTTGGGTTCGCTGATTACGAATCTGCAATCAGTTTTCTAAAACTCAAAATGTCGGATCCAATATGGCGGACGAATTTTTAAAAATATGATTAAACTAGCTAAAATAAAGCGCATGAAGTTTCTTGTTTCATCATCATTGAAAAATTCAATTATTCTGAAGAATTCTACTCAAAATCACTATTTTTCTAAATATATTCAGGAAAGTCGGGAAAAGTCAGAAAATTTTGTCAAAAGTATTGAAACAATACTCAATTTCGAAAATTCATAAGAAAATTCCGAATGTTATTTTCCTCACCATTGTAAAGATTTTATTTATTTCAAACTTTTCCTATTTTTAACAATAATTAAACTTTACAGATTTTGATCAATTATTTTAGATTAATTGTTTATTTAAAAATTCAAAAAATAATTGAATTTTGTAAAATATTGTTTTTAAATTTTTATATTATTAATAAAGGTGTACAAAAAGCTAGCAGTTTGATAGAGTATTTTAGATCTTTTTATTTCTTGAGCCGAGTCGAGTCTCATAAAAAGCTAGAATAATTTGAAGTACTCGATTGAATTAGATTTTTTAAATTACTAAAAAAATTATTAATGTTAGAAGGGTAAATCACTAACTCAAATTCTTTCTTTAAAAATAAATAAAACGTTTATTAAAATAAAATTATTAACACTTCTTTTAAACAATCTTTTCTTTCGCAGCTAGCTGCCCATTTTTCGCTCTTTTTGCGACGCTTGCCTTATCTTCTCATCTGTCAATCCGGTTTATCGTCTAAAAACTCTACGAGCTAGACTAGCTCCGTCATTTACTTCAAAACTATATTATATATAGCGCGTAATTTTAAAATGCTAATATTCGGCCATCTTTCTTTGCTTTGGCCCTCCAAACATTTAAAACTCAAAAAACTTACAATAATTAATTACTTCTCTTATGCTTTTAATAACTGACATAATTACCATATCGATTAGGTGGTTTTACATTTTCTCTTTTTGGTCTCGAGGTAACAGTTTTATTTACTTCCTAAACTTTTGGTTTCACGCTGCTTACAAAAATCGTTACTCAAATGTTCATCTTCAAAATCGTTATCCAAATTCAACTCTAAGCCATCAAGCTGTAATTTAGTCGACTGATCAGTTGAAACTGGATTTCGTTTCACGTAAACAATATTCCTAATATCAAGTTTTACGTTTATATTTTTATTTTTATCATACTTCAATTTATACTTATTTTGTTCAATAGCTAGATGTTCCTTTACTTCCGTTTGTACAATTTTCGGTAATTTATAATGAGAATTTTTTTTTATTATTTCGCGTAAACCATCAATTTCATAACGCGTTTTAAACCCGTACAAAGCTTCAAATGGACTTTTGCCAGTCGACCGATTTATACTTGAATTTTGATCACTTTATATTTTAAACAACTTTTAATCCTAATTGCTTTGTTCAGGTCAATCTACAGCTATTTGCAGAATTGTTAATAAGTTTGATTCAAACGTTCAATAAATCCATTAGATTTCGGATGTCGACTCGAATTAAGTATATGTTCAATCTCATAATCTCTACTTAGTTTTTGAAATTATTGACTAGTGAAACAAGTTCCCCTATCCGTGACAAAACTTTTCGGATCAGTAAATTGACTAATATATCTTTCGCACATTTTGACTGCTTCTCTCGCACTTACATTTTTGACAGGCATTAAAAGGGCATATTTCGTTAAATTAACGATTAATTCAAGTACATATTTATTCTTTCTACCCGTCGTCGGAAATGGTCCCAAATGGTCCATTTGAACAACATCAAATGGTTGTCTCCCGATCGGAATTGGATGTGATTCGCCTTCAACCTTGACAACTTTTCTTTTTGACAATATAAAAGATAAACAATTTCTTATATGAAACTTAATATATGCTTTCATTTTAGGAAAATAAAAATTTTCGGATATGCTACTAAAAGTTTTATATACTCCAAAATGACATTTCAAATTGTGATACCAGCTAACTATTGATTTTCTTATTGACGCTGATACGACATATAATTTTCGCTTTCTATTATCTTTTATTACAATTTCGAATAATAAACCAGCTTCTAAACAATAATCAACAACTCTTTTTTTCTCTTTTTTCGTTCGATTCACGTGTGTTTATAAACATGACTTCAACATTCGGAGATTGATCAAATGAATTCTCAGAATCATCAACAGGTGCCCTTGACAAAGCATCAACATGCAGCATTTAACTGCCACTTCTATGCTTAATGTCAAAATCATATTCTGAAGTCTCACTTAACCATCTTGCAATTTGTGCATTTTAAGTTTTCCACGCACTCAAATGAACGAGACATTAACAATCACAAAATGAATACCAATCAACATCGATCGCAATCTCTTTAACCCCTATGCGATAACTAATAATTCCAATCTACTCTACCTAAGCCCACTCCTGAGGCGTCTGTGTGCAATTCGGTTTTATACGCGTTGGGATTAAAAATTTTTAAAAGCGGTTTCGAAGTTAATTTTTGATAAATTAAATTAAAAGCTTCGGCTAGTTCTGTTTTCCCTTCAAAATTACAATTGTTTCTTAGCAAATCTGAAATAGGAGCTATAATCTTCGCAAAGTTTGCGATAAATCTTCTGAAAAAGCTCGCTAATCCAACAAATCTTCGAACCTCATGTACATTTTTTGGTCTTGGAAACTGCTCAATCGCGATTACTTTTCTCTCTACCGGTTTAATTTGACCTTCAACAATCTTAAATCCCAAATACTCAACCTTTCTCTTTCCAAATTTACACTTTTCCAAATTAATTGTTAAGTTTGCCTCCCTTAAAAGATCTAAGACCACCTTTAAATTGCATAATAACTGATCCCATGATTTATCATCAATGCATGTATCATTAAAAAAAGTTCTTCTTAAAGCTTGTCCAAATTTGGAATGGAAAAATTAACATGCTTTGTTATTTTATTTAATCGTCTAAAATCTATGACCGTTCTAAATCACCATTTTTCTTTCTTACTAAAAATGCTGGACTCGCAAATTCTGAGTTTAGTTAGTTACGTTTCGAAACCAAACCTGCCTTTTTATACTCAATGATTGTTATATCTAACGCTTCTTGATCTTTTTTATTTAGCCTATAAGGCTTTGCTTGAAAAGGTACCGCATTTGTTTTTAATTCTATGTCCATTTCAATTTTACTTGTGCATCCAAGTTCATTTATATTTTAAGCTATACAACCTCTAAACTCATATAATATTTACACTACTTCTTTCTTCTATTTATCTGATAATTACTCATCCAAGTTTACATCTTTCACACCAATATGTTCATTTAATTCATTTATCGGTTTATCGTTATTTTAAATTATCATAATACTTTAAAAAATATCGTAATTATTTATACACTCTGGTTTATTTCTAACATTATTATCGGCCATTCATAATTAACATTTTCAACTACTACGTTTACAAAATATTATACAGTTCCGGGTTCCAGTTCTTGATTTTCTATCACTTTTAAATTCGCATTGTTCTGTTTCTCGTTTTTATCGCGTTTTATTTCGACGTTTTCAAACTTTAAATTATAACCAATTCTAGAATAACTGATATTTTCATTTTCCGAAACCTTAAGAAAAATCAAGGATTACTCTGAATTCTAATATCATAGGTTTTATATTTTCAAATTCGATAACGGCTTCAACTTTCCGAGGTGATTCGATTATTGTTTCCCCAAATCCCCATAATTTTAACATGTTCGGCTCCATTTCGAAACCTTGTGCTAAAACTCTCGTAGCTTTTATAGTTGACACTGATGATCCCATATCTATTAAAGCTTTCAATTTTATTTTATTAACAAAAACTTCTGGAATAAATTTGTCTCCCAAATTATTTTTACTTGAACTCGTAACCATATTTACCTACTCGATTTTCAGAACTTTATTTTCATTATTATCATTATTATTATTTTGTTGATTACAACGACTAGCAATATGCCCCGGTCGTTTACAAAAATATCAAATTACTTCTTGCTTTTTAATTTTAAAATTTCGCTACAAATGCCTTATTTGATTACATTTATAACACTTACGTTCTTCTTGTGAGCTCGTTGATGTACCTGTTGTTGATTTTCTATTCTCTGTCCTTGAAATGTTGTCATCCGCTGAACTCGTCGACTGACCCTTTCATCTGCTACTTTGCTGAGGGATTTGTTTTCACACTTTAGCAATCCTTTCTCGTCTTAAAAGATCCATTTGCTCTATCATAACTAAATCTCGAATCCGTTGACGTATACTCTCGACCCATTAAATAGTTTGCCATATCCTTACTCCACAGTCCTCTAGCGACTTTGTTTCGAGTTTTGCTAACAGTAAAATCTAACACATTGCACAAATGCACCTTTTCCAAGGAAGTAGTACAAAATTACTTCCCTGGATCCTTTGACTCGCCGTTTTATTTCTTTTAGCTTGTCACTTGCTGTCAACGCAAAAGTAAATGTTGACTTGAAAGCTACAATAAAAGTATCGAAAGTTGTAACTGTATCGCTTTTAGTAATTAGCCATTTAAAAACACCTTTCTTTAATCTTGTTTTAATAATACTGTAAGCCATCGCACCTGTCCAATTGTTCATCATCTTCATATTCTTAATTTCTGGAATCCAAGTTCTGGACGCTTCTGGTCCTTCATTTCCATGGAACTCATGTATTGCTTCCGGCATAGATAGAAAAAATGACATTGAATTTGTCTGCATTATCATCTGCTCGGACAAATTCGTAATTACTAGTGATAGATCGCCTTCTACACTATTCATTTGATGGTTCGGATTAACTGATGACTCATACATGTTGCTCGATAAATTTTGTTCAGTTAAAATATTTGGATTTGAAGCATGTGAAAGTGAATGAACTTGCTGCTCAATTGTTTCTTGTTCAAGAAAAGCGCGCCGCATTTCCTCAAACGCAATCTCTTTAATATTTAGTTGTCTTTCATATTGTTGTTTTTCCTTGATTCGTCGTTGTTTCTCTCTCTCGATTTCATTTAACGCCTTAGACAATTATTATTCAAGGGTTTCTCCCTAGCTGGTCGTCATGTTTCACTGAAATCTCTTACATCCACAGCACCTTTTATTATCCCGCTTCAGATTATTTTGAAGGGTTAAGCACTAACTCAATTTCTTTTTTTTAAATAAATAAAACGTTTATTAAAATAAAAATATTAAAACTTCTTTCAAACAATCTTTTCTTTCGCAGCTATTTGCCCATTTTTAGGGTTCCGTACATCTACGGTGTACCAACGGAACCCTATTGGTGAGACTCTTGTGTCCGTAGCCAAATCGTGTCCCCTCGCTAGCGGCTAAACTATTTGACCTAGAGAGCTTAAATTTGGTACAGATACGTATTTTCACACGTAGATTAAAGGAAAAATATAGAGAATGTGATTGGAGATTATGGCCATAGCGTTGTCAAGGAAATAACAAGATTTTTGGTAAAAAATGCACAAAAAGTGACCATCCCCCCTCCCTTACCTTCTAAACTATTTAACGTGGAGGGATAAAAATTGCACTTGTCCAGTTTTTTCGCGACGCTTGCCTTATCATATCTACTAGCTAAAAATATCGCGCGCTAAAGCGCGCGTGTAATTTCTAATTGTTAAAAATTATAAATGTAAATATAAAATAAATTGTTTACATTTTATATTAGTTCAATTGTGTAAAAGTAATTAGTGTTACATATTAAAGTTTAAAAGTATTTTTAATAATTTATTATGGGTGCTAAAGAATTACGGTAAGTTATATTTTCTTATTTATTTAAATTTTAGGGGAGACTTCCCATAAAGATTGTACTTATAAATCAAAATTTTTAAAATAACGGCGGCAGAAAAGTTCTATTGTAAAAAGATGTTAAATATAAATATTAAAGTTTAAAATTTTTTTAAATAATTTATTATCGGTGCTGAGGAATTATGGTAAGTAATATTGTATTTATTTATCATTTAGGGAAGATTTCCTATAAAGATTGTACTCATAAATTGAAATTTTTGAAACAGCGGCGGCGGCAAAGTTCTATTATAATAAAAAAGGTTAAATATAACTAAAAATTTTTTAAAATATTTTTTATCTGGTCAAGGTTTTACGAATTAAATACACAAAAATTTTTAAATTTTAAACAATTTATTATTGTAACTCATTATAGCAACTGCAAATACGATCACAAAATATTTAATTAAAAATGTTTAATGTTTTTAAATTCAGGCATTTGATAGCCTTTTTCGATTTCAGAAAACGGGACCCTCTGTTTATTGATTAATTTCATCTTTGTTTGTTCGTCGCAGATCAGGAAAATAACATCAGCTGTAAGTTTATTAAAATTATTTTATATTAGCATTTTAAAAAATGTATGTGTGAATGATTGTATAAATGTATGTATATATATATGATTGTATCAATATATTATTATATGTATGGATGTTTATACGTTTCATTGTAATAAGTTATCAATCAATTTTTTATTAGAATTATCACAAAAATTAGATTTATTTTTTTTGACATTACTTTAATTGACAGATCGAATTTTGATATAAATTTTTATTCCTCTAAGTTAAAATAATTAATTAATAATTAAATTATTCATTTTGATAAAATTTATCTTTATTATTTTTAAAAAGTGCAATAAAATATTCATAAATTGAATTATTTTTAATGAAATTTTATACAATTTCAAATCGTTTACATTGTTTTTAATTATTTGTTTATTATAAAATTATAAAATTTTTGTACACTTCTATTTAAAAAGAAATTTAGTTCAAAACATTTTGAAATTATTTGATTAATAAAAATTGTAACTGTTTAGTAATTAAATTGTTCGAGATACAATTTAGAATCTTTAATGCTAAATTTTTAACTAACAAATATATGAATGATTAAATTTAATTGATATTTTTTACAATGAAATTAATTAATTTAAGTTTTCTTATAAATATTTAATACAATTTTATAAAATTTAAATGTATATGATAAAATAAATTTTTAATACAGATTTTTTAAACATTGTTGTATCTTATAATTAATAATAGAATTAAAGTTTTTTAGAAATCAAATTTTTTCTCAATTAAATAATTTATAATAAAACTTATTCAAAAATTTTTATATTTTCTTAACTAAATATGTAATGACAGAGTGTAACTATTTTTTCTCAACAAAATTTCCGGTTTTCTTTCGGCTTTGTCATAACTTTTCTCAATTTTTTTTCTTATGAAATTTAAATTTATTTTATTTCGAAAATAAATTAATCTATATATAGATTCAAAAATTATTTTATTAGAGTTTTTATGATTAATTGAATTCATTTGATGAGTTTCTTCAAATTTAAAAAAAAATTTTGTTTAATAATTTTAATTCAATATATTTGGAAAATAATTGAATTAAATAAAAAATTTTCAATTTTTTAAAATAATCTTGTCTATTCATAATTATAATTAAAAATTTGATTATTCAGTTTTATTAAAATTGTATTGATAATAATTGAATTTCTGTAAAGAATTTTATTATTTAAATTCTTTTAAAGAATGTTATTATTTATAAAAATAAATAATTAAATTCTTTTAAAGAGTAAACATTAATAATTAATTATTTTAACTAATTTGATCGAATTTAGAGAACAGTATAAATATCTATGTGATTTTTGTTTATTAGTTTAAATATATCTATCTATAAAAATTGAAATAAAACGTTATTTTTTTGAAAGAGAATTAAAATAATAATAACACAATTTTAACAAATTTGAAAATTTTTTAAATACAATTTCATAAAAAATGTAAATTTTTTTAAATAATTTAATTAAAAATTTTAAAAACCTATTTTTTAAGTTGCGAATAAAATTATTTAGAAAAAATACTATAATAAATATTCAATTATAATTAATTTCTTCACAGTAGTAATTCCAGAAGTTTCAATGAACATATGAATTTAAAAAAGTATTAATGTATGTATTTTCAAATGAATGAATGTATAAATTTTTATATTTACAATAAGTTTTAATATCTCCAATGATATTAAGAGTTTCGCCTGCTAAAAATTGGATGTCTTCTAATTTTTGAACTCTTATTTCTAATTTATACTTTAAATCAGTAATAGAGCCGCACATGTAAGAAGTTTTCCTTCCCTCGTTGTCGCAATAGGTCAAAAGATTAAACGTAGTCTTCAAAAAACCTTGCACTCCTAAAATCCAAATTAAAAAATTATATTATTATTTTTACTTAATTTAAAAAATTATTACAAAAGGTTTACTTGATTTAAAAAATTATTACAAAAGTGTTACTTAATTTAAAAAATTATTACAAAAGTTTTAATAAAATTCTTGTCAAAATTTCAGTTATTTTTAAAAAAATTTAATAAAATCCTACGCAAACCTTTAATTATTTTCATTAAATAACAAAAATTTTAGTGAAATTCTATTATTTACAAATACTTCTTATAAATTTCTTCGTAATTATTCAATTATATAAATAATAAAATTTTTACAGGAATTTAATTATTTTTGTAAGAACTAAAATTCTTTTTAGAAATTCAAATATTTTCATAAATAATAAAACTCATCGCAGAATTTTAATTATTTTGAATACAATTTTAATAAAATTCATCGAAAATGTAATTTTTCTTAAAAATTTTATTAAAATTTGTAAAAAGAAATTAATTATTTGAAAATATATTGATAAAATTACTTATAAGAATTGAATTCTGAGAAACATTTAATTATCCAAAAAACTATTTATTTTTGTATTTAATATAAATAAATAATTGAATTCTAGTAGAATTTTGTAATAAAAAAATTAATAAAAGTGAATAGCGATAATTTTTAGAATTAATTGAATTTTGATTTTTTTTTTTGAAAAAGTATAATTAAATTGTTTTTATATTATTTTAAGTTTTTATTTTCTAATATATATGTTTAAATGAAGAATTAATGAATAATTTAAATTTTACAAAACTGAACATTTTAAACAAATAGATTTGAAAATTGTTAAAAAACTGTTTGGAAAATTATTAAAAATAATAATCAATTTAAAAAAGAATTTTAGCTAAAAATTATTCGATTCGCATTATTTATATTTTAGTCAGTAATTGGTCAGTAATTTTTCATTTTTGTCCCGCAAACTCAGAATTTTTAAATACATTGACTGGTTCAAGCCCTGTTATTAATTGTTATATTTTAACAATTACTACAATAAAATTTTGTAGGACTTACTAATGCGAGATCCAATTTGTTCTCCCACATCTTTTAAATTTATCAAAGGAATCTCTTTGATTGACACGTCTTCTGGCTGCTCATAATTTTCCTGTACGACTGTCATTTTGGTGTACGATTTTAATATCAGTTGATATTTCAGATTGGTAAAATTGTATGATGGATCTTTAAAAACTTCGACATTTGCACCATCAATGTGCAAATCCTATTTTAAAAAAATAATAAAATTAATTAATTTTTAATTACTAATTAAAAATGAATGTCTTTTCAAGGGACGATACATGGATATTTGTAATTACTTCAAAAAGATAATTGAAATATTCCATAAAATTATTTTAAAGATAATTTTTTGTAAAGAATTAAATAGTTATATAATAAAAAATTACGGAAAATATTTTGATCCTTTTTGAATTTGAATTTTTTTTTCAATTAGCAGATTTTGAAACCAATGCGTAATTTTGTAGAAAATATGTTTTTGAATTCATAAAAATATTGCTGAATAGATAAATTGATTTTTACATATTTACAATACAATTAAAAATATCGGTGTACTCTCCCTTCAATTTATTTGATTACCTACGGAAATATTAAAAAGAATAAAATTTACATTTCGTGGTTTCACTAAATGTTCAAAGAGATCAACATCGTCATTCCAGGCGACCACTCTGCATTTCATTCCTTCTAAATTGTTTATGTAAAAAGCAAAAACTCGTCGTTTCCCATTGCTCACTAATTTACTACACTCCACGTCTGTTACAAATCCTTGTATTTCCCTAAAAATCATAGAAAAATTAATTTGTAATGATATTTCAAATATTAATATTCACATAACATTGTAAAATTATTTTAAGTGAAAAAATATAATAAAATTATTATGAGGTTATAAGAAAAATATGAATAATTGTTTCTTTAGAGGATTAACGTTATTATATAAAGAAGTAAAGCGACGAAATTTTTTTAATTGCAGATATTTATATAATAAAATCGGACATAATACTTAATATTTTTTAGCAATTTGAATTAACAGATGAAAATTTACTTTTGATAAAAAATTAATATTGTGTAATTATTGAATAATAAAAATAAAAAAAAGTTAATTATTATTATTAAATAATAATAAAAATAATATAATATAAATCAAAAAAATTCTTAAAATAAAAGCAAATTTTTAGTTTTCGTTAAGTCGATTTGATGTTCGTAATAAAATAATAATAGCGAATAATAAAATCTAAAAAAGTCTTAAAAATTTTGGTCGACGCTAAGGTAATTAAGGTGAAAAAAATACACACATGCTCGAGTCAGTTTCGTCCATATTTTCAAAAACTTCGTTTGATGAAAACGTAACACCTTCATCCACCTCGTCCTCTTCCTTCTCTAATGAACATTCCATGTTTTCTTGAGAATTTTCTCCCTCTTCAAACAGTTTTGTTAGACAATGTTGATCCATTTTACGTCGATTTATTAAAAACACGATTCATACACACAATTTACGAAAACTCGATAGTTTTTAATGAAGTCAGCCACAAATAAAAATAAGCAAAAGCAATGAAGGCGGACTTTTTTTTTGTTTTTTATCATCTTTGGCGGAAATTTACGCCAAAGTTCAAAATGTTTGAAACAATAAAATATATTTCATTATATATTTCAAAAGATATAATTTGAATGTAAAATATTAATTTTCCTTTAAAAAAATGAAATTTAATTTAAAGACATTTATTTTACATATATATATATATATATATATATATATATATATATATATATATATATATATATATATATATATATATATATATATATATATTTAAATAATAATAAAAAATATATTTATAATAAATCTATGTAGTATATATTTTTAAAATTTATTTATCTTTAAAATAATAGGAATATTTAAAGTTAAATTTATTTATTTAAAAATGTTAAAAATATTTATTTAAAAATTTATTTAAAAAATTAAAGAAAATATTTTAAATTAAAACGCAAATTTTGGTCAATCAAATATTTATAATTTGTAAACCAATAGACCAGTTCTTATTTAAATAATTTATGAAAAATGATGTTCATTTATTATTGGAGTGTGCATGAAACATTTTTCAACTGTTTTAATGCAAAAAAATTTTAGTTTCTTTTAAGTCACATCGATAAGAAGAACTGTCAGCAAAAATGGAAAATGATAATTATTACAATTTTCAAGCACCGGTAACTTTCTCATCGAATAACATGGTTGATTGCGTTAAAATCCATGATTCGACTGTGTAAGTATACAAAATTCTACTCATAATATTTTTAATAAATAAATGAGAAGCAAATTTTTATTCAAAACTTAATAAATCCATATTTTCTTATTTCTATTAATTTATTTTTATAACAATATTTTTATATTGAAGACGTTCTGTTTTTAATTAAACATACATATTATCATAATTTTTGATAATTTTTTCTGATAAAAAACATAAAAATTATAATTTTTATCTTGGTTATGTCAAAAATTTTTTAAATTACAAATTCGTTGTTAATTGATTTTTTCAAATTTAACAGAGACAGGTCTATTTTTGAGGTTCTTAAAATATTAAATTAATGCTTATCTTAAATTTTTTTTGAAACATGAATTTATCAGCTTTTGAAAATTTGCTTCTCAAATAAATGTTAAATATGAAGAAATAAAAATTTATTAACCTTTGCTTATTTGTTTTGTTTTTTAGAAGCTTCATCGGTTACGTCGATGAATTTCATGATGTTAAAACTGTTGGCAGAAATCAAGATATGAAACTCTTTAAATTTTATTTGAATAACAACAACGGACGCCGAATCTTTGTAAAAGTGTGGGGAGACGAGTTAATCAAAGCAACTCTACCATTTATCAATTCAAATGAAGTAATAATAATTCAAACAAATATATTTTATAGTATATTTATTGTTATTTTGGAATAATTGAAATATTTAATTATTTAATTTTTAGTTGATTTAAAATTCAAAATATTCTAAAATCTATGAAATTAATTTGTAATCATTTAAAAATATATTCAAATAGGATTCTTTCAACTTAAATTCAAATATTTTAGGATCAATAAATAGTTAAAATATTTCAAATTTTAATCTATTTAATAATTAATTGAACCTTTACTCTCAAAATTTATTATTCATTAATTTATCAATTTAAATATTCGAAATTTTTATTAATTAAAAATTTTTTTATTAATTTTAAATTAATTAAAAATACATTTAACATTTAATATAAATTAAAATAGTTGAAAATTAATTCAATTGTTACAAAAGTTAATTAATTGGAATTTTAATTAGTATGAATATAAAATCAAAAAATATATTTTATGATTCGTATTGATTGAATATTAGTTTCATTAATTTTGAATATTATTTTAATAATTAATTGCAGATTATTCATTTTGATGGTGTAGCTGCTAAACCGACGAAAGCAATCTTCAATAAAGGAACAAATAATTTCGAATTTCTCGTGCAATCCAACACCAAACTTCGAAGTTTCGGAAAGCATGTGATTATTACTCAAATTAATCATGATTCTTTGGCACCGTTGTGTGAGATTAAAGATATCGGGCAAACATCAGAAAAAATAAGTAAGATACAAATTTTGTTTTTAATCAATAAATTAATAATAATATTTAAATCAAAATTAAAATTTTTATTAAATAAATATATGCAAATAATTAAATATATAATAATTAGTATATATTTATCAACTTTTTATATTTTTCAGGAATTGAAGGTTTCATTAAAACGCCATTCGAAAAAGTTTGTCACGACATTTCAGGAAAATTTCTTCACCAACTGGGAACAGTAACAGATGGAATCTACAGATTGGAGGTTAGAATACAGAGGATGAGTGATGAAGTATTATCATTTCAGAAAGGGGATAAAGTAGAATTGACAGGAATCATGGTCTTCGGAGGTAAATAAAAAGATTAGTTAATTTTAAATATTATTTCAAATTTTTAAATAAATTTACATTATTGCTGTAGATATTTGACAAATCATAACAGATTTAAAAATTTAAATTCATTTTAAAATGTTTTAAAGAATATATAATAAATTTTGAAAATTTAAAAAATTTATTCTTGAATTTAAATAATTTAAATAATTAAATTTAAATAAATTAAATTTTTTAAAAAATGTTATATTAAAATGAACAAGATTAATTTATTTTTAATAAAATTTTTGTACGAAATTTGAAAAATAATAATTAATACAGGCAAACCTCTCTACGGCAGAAAGCAATTAGACGATTCCGCCGTATAGAGAGGTTCGTAAAAATGCTATTAGTGAGTGAACGTTCAGGGATGTATCAACCATTTTAAATCACATGATCTTTAAATATGAAATAGAAGTTATGATAATTTATTAATAACCTTATTTAAAAATATCTATTAAAAATCATTGAATTCTTGCAAAGAATTTTGCCAAAAAATTTGAGAATAATTGAATTCTTGCAAAAAATTTAATTAAAATTTATAAAAATCTTAATTAAATTCTTTTAAAAAATAATGGAGTTTCTTTAATAGTTATAATTATACAAAGAATTTTTTCAAGTTTTTAAAATGATCGTAATTTTAAATATTTGATTTTTAAAGTTATTATTAAAATTGTATTGAAAATAATTGAATTCCCCAGAAGAATTTTATTATTTATAAAAAATAATTTAATTTTTGCGATGAATAATTTGTCTGTTAATAATAATTAATAATTATTTTTTTAAAAATTACTTTGATTTGTTTTTCTATTTATTTTATTATTTTTTATAATATATAAAATATATCTCAAAATAAACAAAAATTATAAATAAAATATAAATTAAATGATTTCAATTCAATAAAAAAACATCTGTATAAAAATTACAATTCGTAACTTTTTGGCCCTGAATTTAATGACACTCACACAGCCACAACTCTCACTGATATAATCCCTTCTACTTCTACCTGGCAAATTTCCGCCGTATAGAAGTCCGCCGTAGAGAGGTTTGCCTGTATTAATTATATCAACCCAAAATTTAATTTATTTAAACCTTAATTGATTAAAACTTCAATAAATTTAAATTTCATTTAATTATTAATTATTAATGAATAATATAATACACTATTGTTATTAATTTTTTTGTGATAATTTGTTGTTTTTTAGTCATCTACTTTCGAAATATTACTTACTTTATTACTTATTTCATATGTGATCAAAATAGATTATAAAAATTGTACTAATTATATATAATGTATATAAATATATATAAAAGATCTTTAATACATTTTTCAGTTTCCACGATCTATTTTAACGTAACATCAGAAGCAGATTTCAAGAAAAAAGGTGAAGAAAAAATGGATCTGAAAAAAATTTTGAACGCAAGCAAGAAAATTAAAAAATCAGTGCCATCATTAAAAAATGATGGAAAGGATATTAAAAAACAAAAGTTAAATGATTAAAAAAATCAATTATCGCAAAAGTTTGAATTAAAAAGTTTGAATTAATATTTAAGCATTAATGAATATTGTTATAATAAATGTTATTTGAAGATTTATAATTATTATTGTAAGAATAAAAATTTTATACGTTTAGTTATTATTGTTGATTAATTTTAAATATATTTTAAATAATATATATTTTTGTAAATAACATAATTCTCTAAGAATATTATTAAATTAAAAAATTATTAAAATTTTAAAATTACTATATTTTTTAATATTATCGGGAGTAATGCAACTTCTTTTATTCGTGATTAAAATTTAAAATTAATCGAATTCTTTTGGAAATTTCATTTATCAAAATAATAAATTATGGATGAATTTTATTAATTTTCTTTAAATATTTTAATTCTCTTACTACATTTTATAAAACTTTTATATATTGAAAATAATTGAATTTCAAAGATTTTTTTAAAAATAATTGAATCGTTTTAAAGAATTTGATTACAATTTTTTAGACTAGTTTTTTCAGTTTTAATATTTGCGAATTTAAAAAAAACAGAAATAGTAGCTACAAGAAAGAATTTCTCAAAGAATGTAATTACTTACAAAATTTTTCTCAAAATTCTTCTAAAATAGATCAATTATTTTCCAACATTCTGATAAAATTCTTTATAAGTATTTAATTTTGAAAAAATAATCAATTATTTGATTAATTATTTGGAAATTTTGTCAAATTTAATTAAAATAAATTTTGTATTATTTAAAAAAATTAATTTTTTTAATTTTAAAAACTATTTTGAAATATATAATTAAATTATTGAAGAATTCAATAAATTAATATATCTCACAGAATATAATATTTCTGTACAACTGAAAATAAAAATATTAACAATTTTTACATTTATATTATATACTGTAGTTCATAATTATCACCATAATCATCAATAATTTTTATATAATTATCAACATTATAATCATCAATATAATAATCATCAATATCATCATCATCAATATAATAATCATCAATATAATAATCATCAATATCATCATCATCATCATCATCATCATCATCATAAATCAAATATTATATTATCATCATCAACATTATTACAATCAATATCATCATTATAAATCAATTATTATTGTTTTTTTATTAATTAATTAATTAATTATTAATATTATTATTAACCATTTATATCACAATCAAAAATAATTATTTTATCAATTTTTTATACAATGTATGCTATATTATTATAGTATTTCATGATAAACAATATTTTTTATATATAGTTTACGTGGATATTCTAAATTTTTATATACTGCAGAACCAATAGCATGGATTTTTAGATTTTTCTTTGATTTTACTCGAGAACAACCAACATAAACTTGATTATGACCAAATGCTGAAATCGGCAAATATATTCCTACTTTATCAAAAGATTGACCCTGAGATTTATTGATAGTCATTGCATATGCAAGTCTAATTGGAAATTGCCTTCTTATCATTTTGAAAGGAAATGCATCCTGTGAAGGAGATAAATCAATACGAGGAATAAATACTATTTCACCTTTAAATTTTCCACTAATTATTTCAGCAGAAATCACGTTTTTCATTAAAGATTTTACAACTAATCTAGTTCCATTACATAATCCCTGAACTAAATTCATATTTCTCAAAAGCATAATTATACATCCTTCCTTCAACGATAATTTATGAGGAGGTAAACCATCTGGTGTTAAATTATTTAAAAATTCTACTGGAATACAATTATTTATATCTTTTGGATTCTCATCATCAACATGTGAATCATTACTATAATAAACTACTGCTTTTCCTTCTAATTTTGATAAAATGGATTCATTCATATCCAATACTTCAACATTAGTTAATGAAAGTATGCAAGAAGAATAAACAGATGAATCGTTTGGATTTATTGACGATCCATATATTTCATCAATTAAATTTTCATTCGAAATTAAATCTGCTGGAATTTCTAAAACATTATTTTCTTTCTCAAATGTACTTGCAGGATTTCCATCACCTATACTTAATAACCAATTTGAAAACTCTGTCTGATTATTATCTAACCTGACATTCGCATGTAAAGACCTAGTTTCAAAATGACGCCACAATGTACTATTTTTTACACACATTTCAACAATATGAGTACGATTACCATGTGGAACAATTGGCAAAGTTTGTCGAAAATCTCCTGAAAGCAAAATAACCTTACCTCCAAAAGGTTTATTACATTTTGTAATATCTCTCAACATACATTCCATTGCTTGCAAGGCATATTTAGGTGCCATTGTTATTTCATCCCAAATAATTATTTTAGCTTTTCTCAAAAGTTCTGCGTGTTTTGACAATCCACTAATGTTACAGGTTGAATTTTCGTTAATTGGTATAGGAAATTTGAACAGATTATGTGATGTTCGACCACCTTTTAGAAGATTAGCAGCTATACCAGTCCATGTAACTGATAGAACTATCAATCCTTGACTTTCAACGCTTGTAATAATTGTATTATGTAAATAACTTTTACCACTACCTCCTGGTCCATCAAGAAAAATATATCTATTAATACAATTATCATCATGTATTGCCTTTATAACATCATCAAAAATTTGACGCTGTTCTATATTTAAACTTTGAACAAGTGCAGTAGCTTCTTCTTTTAACAATTGTAATTCTAACGCATTATTTTCCATATTTACAGAATTATAATTTTCAAGAAGTTTTTTATCAATATTTGGTAAGCCAAATTGATGTAATGTAAATCCATGAAAAATGAGTACTTCATTAATTAAAACTAACGACTTTTGAATCGAAACATCCACAGGTAAATTATTATCAAGAATCATATACTCTTTATATTTATTCCACAAATCTACGGCATTCACAGGCAATCCAAATACACATATGTATGCAAATAATCGACAAAGTTCTTTAGGAAATTTCATACCTACTGCTTCATTCAAACAATTATCCCATTCATTATCATCTATCATTAAATTTCTTGCCTTGGCAGCTTCTACAAAAGTACTGTATGTGACACCTTCATATGTTCTTATGTCTGCATACGATTTAGCACCACGTACATATAGTAGGGGAGAATGGGGAGTTATGAAGCACGCTTTGTTTATGAGTTGTAACTTCAAAAAGAAATTTTTATTTCAAATTTTCTCCATTTGAATCTCTAGAGGGTCTTCAATTATGCTTACTGGTTGAAGAATTTGCATGAAATAAAATAAAATCAACAATTTTTTTCAGTTGGACTAAAAAGCTGCTTTTTCAAGTTTTTAAAAATCATGGGGAGTTGTGAAGCACTACTAAAAATCGCTAAAAATTATATTTTTTGGTAAATATTCTTTATTGCGATTTTGCATAAATCGTTTTAAATTTCGAGAACCTAATCATTGCTGGGTATTATATGGGTGAACTTATCTTTTTGATTTGTTCGCGAATTTTGTAAGAATTCTGCAAAATGGAGCACACAAAAAAACTTTATAAACGAAAAATTGAACACATTGTCTTGAAAGATATGCAAAATATCTTCTATCCGAATGAATCCAATTACAAAACGAAGATATTAGGTGAAAAAATATCCAAAGTAAGTGACATCTATCAAAACAATTACTATGCGAGATCTATGGCCGTGCTTCACAACTCCCCATGCTTCATAACTCCCCATTCTCCCCTAATAAAATTCTTAAAAAATACCTTTCAATATCTTTGGGACTTACAAAGTACATTCGTGAAATCACAGGTTTAGTAATTCGTTCTCTTTTTTTCCAAGTTTTTGATTGTTCAACGAATACATAATGATGTGGTATTTCTGAATATAAATACTTGTGTGCTTCAGGATCTTTAGAATTCAATTCGAACCATGCTGTCAATGTTGTACTTTTAAATTTCTCAATTGCTTCTTTTTCCATTCCTTCTTTAAAACATATTGATTGTTGATCAGGCAAATGCACAGCTAATCTATATGGTGCATGTGATTGTTCGTGCATAGGATATTCTAATAATCTATGTATTGCTTCTGGTGGACATACATAGCGGGTATTTAAATAATGTTGCGGTTCATCATAATGTAATACTTGAGTACTGTTATCTTTAATACCTACTATTGCACAATCATGACCCTTATAACAATATTTAAATAAATATTTAACACCACCTATACTACCACATGCTACAACATTGATATGACATGCAAATTTTTTACTTAAATAAGGACTATAGGGTACAATCATCGAATTGTCAGCAGTACTTTTAATTGAGCCATCTTTATTATAAAAAATAATTTTTTTACCATCATTTCTTCGCTTATATTCTGGATAATTTTTTGAATGATAATCTGTTTGTGAAGAAAATGGTTTTGGATAGTGTTTCATGCATATTTTTCTTTCAGGATCCATACAAGGCGAATTCATATTTTGCTTTCCACAAGGTCCATGAACTTGAAATTGTTTTACAATCTTATAAAGTTCTGGGTATTTTTCTTCGTCAGGAATTTCTGCACATATTATTTTATCAACAGATTCTGCATCACGAATTGCAAATGATTTATCTAAAAAGATTATTAAATGTACATGTGGCAATCCACGTTTTTGGAATTCTATTACATATACATAAGCAACAACTGGTCCAAAAATTCTTTTATCTTTTAATCCACTCATTAACTCTTTAACTTTTTGTTGAAAGACTCTATGTACAATATCTGTCTGATCAGACCCAATTTCACCAACCAATAAATTTTCGGTAACTTCACGCCATTTTGGATTACAAGTCATTGTAATAATTAAATCTGGTTTTCCAAAGTCTTGAACTAATCTCATGGCAACCATAAATGATTGTTGGTACGAACGTGGTCCTTCAGTAAATGTTAAAGGTAAAATAGTTATTTTTCCTGGTCTAACAGTTTCTTCTTTTGCTTTATTAAGTAGATAATCCATTAATCCACAATACATTTCTACTCGAAGTTGTTTTTGATTTTTATAAATAAAGCTTATGCGTGAAGCTATAACTTTTGAATAAGCTTCAACATCAAATTGTTGAGTTAGTTTTCCCATATGTAAACATGGATTAAATGTTCCTCTATATGACATACGATAATTATAAAATTGTAAAAGAGTAACATTATGTTTACCCCTAGTTTGTTTCATGTTTACAGTCCATCCAGGATCACCAGATGGAAACATTAAAGGATATATCATGGGATCAACATTTTGACTAAGAAAATTAATTGGAATACTTTTAATTTTGTTTTTACTATCATTTTGATCTTTTGGCATTTTTGGATATATACATATATCACGTTCTATAGGAGGTTCACCATCTTCACTGACGAATACAACCGCTACTTCATTGCAAGATGGAGCATTAAATTTCTTTTGATTTAATGATCTATCACGTTTAATCCACATATGAATATCTCTTGGAGCTTCATTTTTCAATTTTGCTCGTTTTTCTTCTTCTAATTCTACTTCTCTCATCATTTGTAATCCTTCTGCATAGGGATTATTTTTTCTTAATAATTGATCTATTTCTGTCATTATTAAAGGGTCACATTTATCATTTAATTTATTTTTTTTTCGTTCAAGTACTGCTTCATTAGTATCAAGAATATATAACTGACCATATTTTCGAATATCTTTATCATTATCAGGATGAAGAGCGTATGTGTTATGATATATTTGTCCATGAATACGAAAAACATAAGGTCCATGTCCTTTAGGAATTTCTAATTTAGCACCCATGCTAGCAAAAGCAGATGAACTGTTGTAAGAACGAATCTGTTCTCTAAAATTCTTACCTTTGGAGCTAGAATCAAATATTAAATCTTTTAAGTAAATCGGGTAAGGCTTTAAATCAGCTAACTTTATTAACCCCTTATGACAACAGTGAGTAAATGCTTTATCTGGCGATCTTTCACACAAAAAATGTAATGCATTACAAAATTTACATTCTACATTCATTAAACCTAAATAATTTTCTGAAATTTTACTTTCATCAAAACGTTCAAGTGACACAATTGCAACTCCTACTGTCTTTAATATTTTGTTATTTTTTTTGTTTAATTTACTTTTTAAATCCTTTTCTTGGCGCTCTTTTTTTCTATTTCACTTTCTAATGACATTTTTTTATTTTTACATGCTAAATTTTGATTTTGTCGTTCTATCGTTTCAGCTTCTGTTTCTAATGATAGTTTTCTTTTTTTCGCTGTTAAATCTTTTTGTTGTCGATTTTTCTTTTCGTTTTCCGTTTCTGTTTCTAATTTTTGTTTTTTACTTGTCAAATTTCTTTTTTGACGCATTTTTTTTTCATCTTCTGTTTCTGAGAATAATTTTTTGTTGCAATTATTTAAACTTTTTTGTTGGCGCTCTCTTTTCACATCTTCCGTTTCTAAGGATAATTTAATTTTTTTACTTGTTAAGTCTTTTTGTTGACGGTTTTTCTTTTGAAGTTCTGTTTCATTTTCTCGATTATTACGTTTTCTTAATCTATCATTTTCTAATCTAATTATTTTCTGGTCATACGTTTCTTCAAGTTTTGCTTTCATTCTCCTTTCTTTATCTTTCATTGCACGAATTTTCTTTTTTTCAATTTCTTTATTCTGAAGACATTTGATTTCATAATCTTTAATGGATAAAATGCTATTTACATGATTTTTAGAGGGAGTCTCAAAGAAATTTGAAAGGTTTTGTTCCTGACATCGAAATTCCTTAAATCTATCCTGAAAAAGACACTTCCAATCACACTCCACAACAGATATTCTATTATTCGTCGCTCTTACTGTTCGAAAGGAACTTAAACGGTTATTTTTAAACATTGATTTTAAATGCGTTCTCATTTCGTTCTTTTCGTTATCATAATTAAGAGTATTTGGCATTTTATCAAATAACAAGGATGTTGCAAATGCAATTGCATAAACGCCACAATCAACACTATCAACAGATTGTTGATCAACACTTACAAAAACTACTGGTGGTTGAAAAGGATATAATTTTTTTAAAAAGTCTTTTTGCTGAACATTTAAACATCCTGCATTAATGCTATCATAAATATAAATTCTTACACCATCGTAATAACTACAAATCCAATGACCTCTTTTAGCATTACCGCTAAATAGTATTTGAATATGTTTTTCACCCTTATTTATCGGCTGAATGAGATCAGGCATTTGTATAAACAGAGTATCGCGCATATTAAACAAATAATTAGAATCTTTAGTCAATAATTTTTGAAATTGAAGCATATGGTTATCATTTAACATTTCATCAGGGTTGTCAATCGATTTATAATCATCATTAGTTAAAATATTAACATACCTTTCTCTGCTTGCCATACCATTATTCGTCAACTTGACAGGTTCCATACTCTTCCTATCTAAAAAATTTTTTTATATGTGACTTCTATAAACTTACCAATATATATTATAATTCAAGGTTGCCACAGGTCAGGAAAATCAGGGAAAAGTCAGGGAAAGTAAAATTGGTCAGGGAAAAGTCAGGGATTTTTATTTAGGTAACTGGAAAAAATTGAATTTTGGAGAAGTTACAAATGATTGCAGAAATTCAGTTATTTTCAAAAGTAATAAAATTCTTCTCAAAAATTCAATTATGTTCAAAAATTTTTAAAAATTCTCGTCAAAATTAAATTATCTTTAAAAATAATTCTTCTCCAAATTTCAATTCTTTTCAAAAAAATTTTCTCAATTCAATGATTTTCAATATCTACAGTTTTAATAAAATTTTTCAAAAGAAATCAATTATTTCAAAAACAAATTTTGATAAAATTCTAAGCAAACTTCGCAATAATTCAATTATTTTCATGAATAATAAAATTCATCATAGAATTTCAATTATTTTTAATACAATTTTAATTGAATTCCTCGAAAAATTTAATTATTCTTGAAAATTTTATTAAAATTTCTCGAAAAAATTCAAATTTGTTAATAAAATTCTTTATGATAATTTAGTTTCGAAAAACATTCATTTTTTCAATAAATTATTTATTCTTGTATTTAAATAATTGAATTCATGTAGAATTTTCCAATAAAAATTGATTTGAAAATAAATATTAGTTCGCAGAATTTACTTAAAATTGTATTAAAAGTAATTGAAATCCTGTGAAGAATTTTATTAATTTATAAAAGTAATTAAATTCTTGCAATTGATTTTTTCAAATTTTTTTAAAAATAATTGAAATAATGTAAAGAATCTTATTACTTATGAAAATAATTGAATTCTTTTGAGAACTTTTATTAAAAAAGTAGATTCTAAAAATTATTTATAAATTTATTCAGAAAAATTTTATAATTTATGAAAATAATGGAATTCTTACAACGAATTTTATCAATTTTTTTTAAATAATTGAATTTCCATGAAAAATGTTATTAGCAGTGAAAGTAATTGAATTTATGCAACGAATTTTATTTCATTTTATTAAATAATTATATTCTTTTGAAAACTTGTATTTAAAATGTTAATTTTGAAAATTTTTAAATTTTAGGGAAGAATTTCATTATTTGTGAAATGTACCTAATTTAATTCTTCTTTTATTTTTCGAGAAATTTATTTAAAATTGTATTAAAAATAATTGAAACAATGTGAAGAATTTTATAATTTATGAAAATAATTGAATTCTTGCTTAGAATTTTATTATAATTTTTGTAAATAATTAAATTTTTTTTTAATTTTATGGAAATTAAAATTTTTATAAAACAAAGATATCAATCACTCCGAGTCTTCAACTCGGAGTAATTGATATCTTCATGTTTTATAATAATATTCTTATAAGTTGTTTAATTTTAAAAATGTTTGAATTTGAATGTTTTGATGAATTTTAATTCCTGTGGAAAAATAATAATTATACTTATTTAAAAATTTAGATATTGATGTTTGCGAATAATTTTACAATTTAAGAAATGCGTAAGTAAATGCAATAGAATGTTTTTTTGAGTATCTAATAATTTTTAGAGTAAATCAGAATGATATCATTTATTTATGGTCAGGGAAAAAGTGAAAATTTTGTCTGTAAATCACGTCGGTGAAGTTCGCAACGTTTATGATCAACGATTGAAAAAAAAAATTATTTTCCTACGAAAAAGAATAAAATTTTTTGTTCACAAATATTTCTTTTGTAAATCATTATTCAACATACTAACCAAAATATTTTCTATACAAAAATTAATAAAAATTTGCTTAAAAAAATATTTTTCTAATGAAATCGTTGATTATAAACGTTGTGAACTTCACCAACGTTGTAAATCAGGGAATAGTCAGGGAAAAATAAAATTAAATATTTGTGGCAACCCTGTAATTTATTTATATTATTTTATTAATTATTAAATATTTGTGGCAACCCTGTAATTTATTTATATTATTTTATTAATTAATTAACTATATTAATTTTGAACCATTATGACGTCATAGTTTGTGCAAAGCATTTGTTCTAAAGCCGTGACGTCATAATGGTTCAAATGCCCTTAAGAATTAAATTATTTTCATAAATAGATATAAAAATTCTTCTCAAGAATTAAAATATTGTCTTTTAATAACATTCTTGACACAGTTAGTTAAACAAAAGTTAATAAAATTGTTCGCATATAAATTCAATTATTTTTAATAATAACTTTAACAAAATTCTTGGCAAAACTTTAATTATTATTTTCAAAAATTGTTATAACATTCTTTAAAATAATATTTCAGTAAAATTTTAATTAAATTCCTTAAAAGAAATTAATTATTTTCGAATTAATTAATTATATTTTCGAAAGTTGTTAATAAAATTCTGGTAAAATTTTTTAACCCTTTAAGAACGGGAAGGACAGATTTTTTATTGAAGATTCAAGGTCGTGGTTCTCTGTATTTACGTATGATAAAAATTTGTCAGGCACTATTTCTTAAGTATTGTTTTGCCCTCTTTCAGAATCCGTTATTGAAATTGCAAAGAAACTAAGTTTAAAAAAGTTGTCGCCATTTTTTTATACAAAAACACGAAATTTTAAAAGTTTTTGTCAAAAAAAATTTTTTTCATAGACTAAAAGTTAATATATAAGCTGCTCACCTAAAAATATCGCGTCCGCAATACCCAAGCTTTACTAATATGAAACGCGTTTGAAAAAATTTCAAGATGGCGGTTTTCAAATGGCGGTGGAAGGAATTTTTTGAAATAATCATATAATTTTATTTTCCAAAAACAAAAAAAAATTTTAATTTCTTTGATACTTATTATCCAAATGTTTTTGGGGTCGGTGATTACGTATCTGATGTCAGTTTTTAAAAATTCAAAATGGCGGATCTTATATGGCGGACAAAATTTTTGAAAATTTGTCGTAGTCATTTAATATTTGTTACTCGGGGCTTTTTGGGGTCGCTGATTACAAATTTGATGTCAGTTTTTAAAAAGTCAAAATGGCGGATCCAATATGTTGGACAAAATCTTTAAAAATTTGTCGTAGTCACTTGAAATTCGTTACTCGGGGGTTTTTGGCGTCGCTGATTACGAATCTGAGGTCGGATTTTAAAAATTGGAAATCGCCAATCCAATATGGCGGACAAAATTTTTGAAATTCTTCATAGTCACTTAAAATTCGTAAGGGGTACAAACGAGATTATCATAGAAGATGTGATAATTAAGCCATTGTTTGGGAGCAGTCAACAGTAGTAAACGTCCTATTATTTTTAGTACAATGCTCAATACATTATACAAAGCAAAATTACTCAATACATTATTATTTTCAGCTTCTGTCCCGCAATAAATATATCGTTCGTAAAATTTAATCATCTCCTTTATGAATTCAGCACTTTACAAAAAGGCCAAATATTTATTTTTTTACGAAATGTTTCTAAAACTTTGTGAACTTGTGCTGGGTTTTTCGGAGTTTAATCATTACTTTAAGAGCATTGTATGTTTCTTTTTATTTGTAAAAAGTCTGTCGAGGCATTGCTGTTCTGTAAAGTTTTCAAAAAGTTTTTTGTTGGATATCGTGGCATGATAATCATAAAGATAATTTAAAAAATTAAACT
This sequence comes from Leptopilina drosophilae, assembly GCA_032873175.1. Taxonomy (NCBI): domain Eukaryota; kingdom Metazoa; phylum Arthropoda; class Insecta; order Hymenoptera; family Figitidae; genus Leptopilina; species Leptopilina drosophilae. The sequence continues at coordinate 46,399,481 of CM065478.1, forward strand.
ACAAAAAATAAGACTCTTCATTTCACGTTTACCTCCTCGCGGACAGAGTCGGAAACATCATAATATTATGATGGCCAAAGAACGTAAAAATCTTTAAAATTCAAACTCTAAATTGAACCGTCTTTTTGAATTTTGAAAAATAGACATTAGATTTCTTATCAGAGATACCAGCATCCTCGAGTAATGAACTTCTCGCTAATCCAATAAATTTTTAAAAACTTTGTCCAACATCTTAGATCCGTCATTTTGAATGTTTAAAAACTGACATCAGATTCGTAATCAGCGGCCCCAAAAACCCCCGAGTAACGACTTTTAAGTGACTACGACGAATTCTCAAAGATTTTGTCCACCATATTGGATACGCCATTTTGAATTTTTAAAAACTGACATCATATTCGTAATCAGCGGTCCCAAAAATCCCCGAGTGACAAGTTTTAAGTGACTACGACAAATTTTCAAAAATTTTGTCCAACATCTTAGATCCGTCATTTTGAATGTTTAAAAACTGACATCAGATTCGTAATCAACGGCACCAAAAACCCCCGAGTAACGACTTTTAAGTGACTACCACAAATTTTCAAAAATTTTGTCCGCCATATTGGATCCGCCATTTTGAATTTTTAAAAACTGACATCAGATTCGTAATCAGCGACCCCAAAAACCCCCGAGTGATGAATTTTAAGTGACTACGACAAATTTTCAAAAATTTTTTCCGCCATATTGGATCCGCCATTTTGAATTTTTAAAAACTGACATTAGATTCGTAATCAGCGGCCCCAAAAAGCCCCGAGTAACAAATATTAAGTGACTACGACAAATTTTCAAAAATTTTGTCCGCCATATTGGATCCGCCATTTTGAATTTTTAAAAACTGACATCAGATACGTAATCACCGACGCCAAAAACATTTGGATAATAAGTATCAAAAAAATTAAAATTTTTTTTTGTTTTTGGAAAATAAAATTATATTATTATTTGAAAAAATTATTTCTACCGCTATTTTAAAACCGCCATCTTGAAATTGTTTCAAACGCGTTTCACATTGGTAAAGCTTGGGTATTGCGGACGCGATATTTTTAGGTGAGCAGCTTATATTTTAACTATATATTTTGAAGATTTAAAAACGAAGGTAAAATTTGTATTCAGCGAGCCACCAAAACCAGCGAGTATAACACGTTACCAGGGTGTTTTGAAAGGGAAATCGTCAATCTTTTCATTCAAAGAAATTATGAAAACAAAATGAAAACAAAAAAATAAACTTCTAAGTGAGTTAAATTGACTCGTATTTTATATATTTGCAACTTCTAGAAAATTGTTCAGCAATATTCAATCAGTTATTTTGAATTTTTGAAAACTAAGGTGTTATTCGTATTCAGCGACCCCAAAAACCTCCGAGTATAACGTTTCGGGTGAATCGGATAATTTTTTAAAAAAATCGTCAACTGTATTGGATCCGCCATTTTGAATTTTTAAAAACTAAGGTAAAATTCGTATTCAGCGACCCCAAAAACCTTGGAGTATAACGTTTCAGGTAAATCCGATAAATTAAAAAAAATCGTCAGCCATATTTGATCCGCCATTTTGAATTTTTGAGAACTAAGGTGAAATTCGTAATCAGAGACCCCAAAAACCCCCGAGTAACAAGTTTTAGGCGAATTGGGTGAATTTTTAAAAAATCGACGCCGTATTAGATTCGCCATCTTGAATTTTGAACAATTACAATACTTGACGTAATAGTGGAAAACTAAGTTCAGATTCGAATTCAGCGACCCAAAAACGTATAAAAAATATGGTCCGCTAAATACTTTCTCTAAAAAAATTTTGTGGTCTTGTGATAATAGGTCGGCCGCTCAAAAAGCCATGGTACTAGACGAGTTAGATTCAGTAAATAAACTTTCATTGAACTGGATACCGGGTCACTCGGAATCAAAAACAATGTAAGGGTGGGCGTTTTGGCAAAAATAGGTTCTGAAACGGTATTTTTAGGTCCTGAACCAGCAGTAGCATTAATGCCGTGTCTGGTTAAGAGAGCCATTGAAAGATGCCCTGGTAAAAATTTCGGACTAATTCCGGATTAAATACAGACAGATTAGTACGGATTAGAAAATTGTACTAAAAAGGTCCGAAAATGATCCGCGATAGTCTGATATCAATCCGAACGAAAACCTGAATCCGAAAACACTCCGGAGTAATCCTGAATCTCTACGAATTCAGTCCGTAATTAGTCCGCAAGAATCCGAATTTATTACCGGTGAAGAATTCTTCTAAAATAAGTACAGAATTACCCGATATCAATATGTAAAGAATACGGAATCAGTCCGCAACAATCCGAGTTTAACCTAGTTAAAAAAACTTAATCCGCAAAATGTCCAGAGCAATCGGAACTCTGTAAGCAAGAAATGCGGTATTAGTCCGCAACAATTTGAAACTAAGTGTGGCAAAATCCTTTTCAGAAAGAAGTACGAAACAATCCGAAAACTGTATGATAAGAATCCGAAAATTGTCTGCAACAATCCGGATTTAATCCAACTGAAAGGTATAATCCGAAACAAATACGAAATAATCCAAAATCAATATGTAAAGAATAGGAATTCAGTCCGCAATAATCCGAATTTAATCCAGTTAAAAGAATTTTAATCCGAAACAAGTATGGAACAATCCAAAATATGTATGCAAAGAATCCGGTAATAGTCAGCGTCAATCCGAATAATATCCGATCAAAACACCCCAGTCCGAAAATAAGTCTTATTATTATAAGATTTTGTAAATATGTACAATCCACAGACAGTTCAAAACAATTCATAGTCAATCCAATTCAAAGACTTAATCAGGAATGATTTTGGTATAATATTGAATTTGTATATTAAAAACAATTTGTATAAAATGCAGATAAATTCAAACTATAATTATAATTTCGTGTGACAAAAACCTGACCAAAACCAGATTAATTTCGGATTTAATAATTTCACATTTGCAAGTTGCGTATTATCAGACTAACTTCGGACTAGATCGAACTAATTCCGGATTCACTGGTTTTATACAAACCGCATTAAGATTGAATTTATCCGGACAAATTCCGAACGACAAAAACCTGTCCATAAGCAGTCTGTTTCGGATTAGCTGCGGATTCACTGGTTAAACCAACCGGATTACTTCTGTATTTACTAGTTGCATATGATCTGACTATAACTGCAGACTAAACCGGTCTAATTATGGATTCAATAGTTATAAAAAACGGTTTTGATTTCAAACTTAATTCATGGTGAAAAAACTCCACAATAAACCGTACTGATGCGGACAAATTCCGGATTAGTCTGAAATCGGTCCCACTTTTTATTCAGGGTATTTACTTACGGTAAATAAAATATTTAATTCTGCAGTCAGTTTGTTTTTATAAATTTACTAGTAGGTATTATTAGTTATCTTGTTTCAATATTAAAATTAACATTGATGTGTTAGTTTCTTGTCATTTCTTTTTGTGGCACTTTATAAATTCTATTATGAATTTGAACTTCAATGCGAGCGTGGTATAGTGGTTAGTGTATTCGATTTCGGTGCGTTATAATGTTAGATAGGTGTAGGTTCGAATCCCCAAGCGTTAGAAATTTTAAGTTAATGTAAATAAAATTGCGATAGGTAAATCGAAAAATATGATGAATGTAGCATAAAGTAATAATAATTAATATGTAAAACTTGTATAATTTTTTTATTAACATTCACTAAATTGTCCGGACTAACTTTTGACTGTTTCGGACTAATTCCGGATTCACTAGTTAAAATTAACTGATTAATTTCGGACTTCATCGGACCAACTCCGATTTCACTAGTTGTTCACAAACCGTATAGAATTCGGATTTTTCCGGATTAATTGCGGATGACAAAAAAATGACCATAAACCACATTGTTTCGGACAAATTTCGGATTATTCCGAAATCTGTCCGGTTCTTTCACCAGGGTGGGGTCAACAGAAACATAAGAAGTTTTTTTATATAAGAAGAACGTCAAAGTTAGACAAAAAATTTGAAATAATTCTATAAAAAATGAAAAATAGTTTTTAAATTTAAAACATACTTTTTTATTAAATTTTTAGTCTAAAAAAATTATTTCAAATTTTTAGAATTTTTTTGTCTAACTTTGATGTCCTGCTTATATGAAAAAAAAAATTACAGATTAATATTTATAAATAATTCTTATTCTATAGAAAGTGACTTTTTAAATAAGCTTAAGATCATTTATAAACGTTTATTATTTTAAAAGTTATTTAAATTTTTGTAAAACATTGAAAATGCTTATTCTTATAAACTTTTTATTTTTCAAGACAATTCTACAAGCTGTCCAGAAATTTACTACAGTTATCGGATAACTGTAGTAAATTTCGAACAAGGTCCGTAAATCCCGTAAAAGTCAGTTTTTTTTAGTCCGTAAAGTCCGTAATTCGGATAAAAAAGAACCGTAAAGTACATAAATTATACGATATAATTTGAATAATTTTAGAGAAATTACAAATGATTGAATGAATTCAATTATTTTCAAAAGTAATAAAATTCTTCGCAAAAATTCAATTATGTTCAAAAATTTTTTTAAATTCTCGTCAATATTTCAATTATCTTTAGAAATATTTAAATTCTTCTTCGAAATATCAATTATTTTCAAAAATTTTAATAAAATACTGGGAAAATTTCCAATTATTTTCATAATTTTTCCTCAATTCAATGATTTTTAATAGGTATCTATACAATTCTAATGAAATTTTTCAAAATAATTCAATTTTTTAAAATAATCTACTTTAATTCTACACAAACTTTTAATTATTTTCAAAAAATAATAACAATTTTATAGGGATTTCATTATTTACAAATTTTTTTCATAAATTTCTTCGCAATAATCAATTATTTTCATTAGTAATAAAATTCTTACAGGCAATTAAATTTTTGGCAAGTAATAAAATTCTTATTAGGAATAATCGATTTTAAGAAGACTTTTAGTTAAAAATTCTTGAAAATAATAATTGAATTGATAATGATTTTATCAATTTATCTTTAATTGTTATAAAACATGTAGTAATCAATCGCTCCTAGTCGAAGACTCGGAGTCCTGAGTTCTAGAATAAGATTCTAAATAACTCTTGAATAAAGTTTTTTCGTGTGCAAATTTACCAAATTTTTTTTATATGCCGATTTACATTAAAAATAAAATTATAATTTAATAAAAAATAAGAATAATAATTTATTTAATTATTAATTAATTTTTAATTAGGTTTTGTAAAATTTCCCCTAAATATACACAAACGTTATTAAACGACTATTAAGTTCATGAAAAGCATAAAACAGGTTCTAATGAACCTAAGGCGACGATGTGTGAAGAAGATAATGACGATTTTAATTCAGAAATCAATTACGATATACAACCTAGTGATCCACAATATTTACAAGATAAAGAATTACCTAAAGACGACACCGAAACTAAGGAAGAAGAAAAAATTATACAAAATGAGGAATATGTGGAAGCAGAGATTAAACGAAAACGTTTAATATAAAATTTAACTATTGTAGTAAATATTTTCAATTAAATTACCATAATAAATAAAATACCAGTAAAGAAAAAGTATTTTATTAATAAGTTTAGAATTAATTATTTAATAAGATTTCACATTTTACACAATAAAATATTTTTATGTTTAGGTTTAGGAGGCAAATTTACATGTTTTTCATGAACTTAATAGTCGTTTAATAACGTTTGTGTTTTTTTAAATTAAAAACATATAAAAAACTTAAAGGTATTTTCGACAAACACAATTTATGCAGTTTAACCTAAAAAATGGTGAACTTTGAAAGGCAGTATCTCGAAAACTATTAAAGCAGTTTTATTGCTCTTTATCGCAAATTGTCAAAAATTTAGTCAGCTTTAAGTCTCCTGTTGGTCATTTTAAAAATATAAGTTTTAGAAGTTATTTTGAAAAAACTGAAAAATAGTGAATTTTGGCTAAAATCACGAAAAAACGGATTTCTTGCGAAAAGCATATCTCGGTCAATTTTTTAGCTACGGGGTTCAATTTTTTTTAGATTACTCAGAATTTTATACACTTTCTTTTTTGTGTGCATACTTTTTCCCTTGAAATGTGATGGAAAGCGGTAATTTTCAAAAAACTGATTTTTTGCACCTATTTTACAATTTTGTAATTTAGGGTAAGAAAGCAGGCTCTCAGGCGTCGTCATCCAACAACTGCAGCTCTTCATTGGTGGGAAACTTGGTTAATGAAGAGTACTATGCGACAAGAAGAAGTAACAATCCATTTCACAATTGTGATAGCAATCGTGATATGTTACGCTACATTTGCTCTAAGTACGAAATTAGTTCACTGCGGAAGAAAATAGATGATGACATCAAAGTCACCTACAAGGGAATTTTTGACTTGAATATTGGTGAACATCCATGGGTTCCCAATATAATTTGTAATTCTTGTCGAATAATGTTAAATCGTTGGGAAAAAGACAAAAAAGAAACTAAATTTTCTTGTCCAACAGAATGGAAGGAAGCCTTAGTGAGAAAGATTGCTTTTTTTGTTCTAATAAGGTAAGTAAAAATTTTACTTTTAAGAATAAACACACGATAGAGTACAAAACAGTGACATCAGTAAAGGCGCCAATTTTATTCATCAAACATAATAAAGAAACTGATTTCGAGGGCATTAATGCAGTTAGAAATGACGAATTGATGAATGTTGATGAATACAAGTCTGAGAGCGACGATGACGATAGCCCTACTGTCTATTCTGTAGACACTAAAGATTCGGTCGCATAGCTGGTTTCACAACCCTTATTAAATGATCTCATACGCGACTTAGGTTTGGCTAAGGACCAAGTGGAGTTTTCGGCTTCGTTTATGAAGCAGCAAAAATTCCTTGCACCATGTACGAAGGTATCTGTGTATCGAAATCGAGAGTTAGACTTTCGAAAATATTTTGCTGAGGATGAAGATCTAGCATATTTGCACAGACATTAATGGGTTCATGAATGAGATAAAAGAAAATTGCTACAATGCAACAGATTGGCGACTTTTTATTCATGCATCTAAAAGCAGTATTAAGGCAGTGTTACTGCATAATACTAACGTCTATGTTCCTATACCCATAGCTCATTCGACTGTTATGAAGGAAAATTATGAGAATATGGTAGTACTTTTGAATAAAATTGGCTACAAGCAACACAGATGGAAGATCTGTGGATATTTATAAATTATTACAATATTACTCGGACAACAGTCTGGCATTACAAAGTACCCCTGCTACTTATGTTTATGGGACAGTAGAGACAGTCTGAATCATTACAAGGTGTAAGATTGTCCAGCTAGGGATCCCTTACACCTTGTTCACATAATGTCATATACGAATCCCTTGTAGATCCAACAAATGTCCTGCATCCTCCTCTTCATATAAAACTAGGTCTTATAAAGCAGTTTGTCGAAGCTCTTGTTAAGACAGGTAAATGTTTCAACTATTTACAGAAAATTTTCTCTAAAGTTGCCGATGCTAAAATTAAAAAGGAGATATTTGATGGTCCACAAGTTCGGAAACTGTTCAGGGATAATAACTTCATCGAAACAATGAATAATAGGGAGAAAGCAGCCTGGCAGAGTTTTCGATCAGTTGCCCAAAACTTCCTAGGAAACAGAAAATGTCCCCAGTACAAAAAACTAGTTAACAAGATGATCACGGACTATAAAAACTAGGATGCTTGATGAACTTGAAGCTGCATTTTCTGCACTTGCATCTTGATAAATTCCCGGAAAACCTGGGACACTTCAGTGAATAACAGGGGGAGCGTTTTCACCAAGATATTAAAGTTATTGAAACTCGTTACCAGGGACGTTGAAATGCTAATATGCTTGCAGATTTTTGCTGGATGTTAAAAAAAGAAACGCTTGGACAAGGTACCAAACGAATAAAAATCCTATACATAGATCATTTGAAGAAAAAGAACTTTATACAGCTCAAAGAAGGAGAACAACTAAAATAATATATGTTTCGTAATCAGCGACCCCCAAAACTCCCGAGTAACGAGTTTTAAGTGAATCCGATTAATTTTTCAAAAACGTGTCCGCCGTATTGGATCCGCCGTTTTGAATTTTTGAAATCTGACTTAAAATTCGTAATGAGCGACCCCAAAAACCCCCGAGTAACAAGTTTTAAGCGAATCCGATTAATTTTTCAAAAACGTGTCCGCCGTATTGGATCCGCCGTTTTGAATTTTTGAAATCTGACTTAAAATTCGTAATGAGCGACCCCAAAAACCCCCGAGTTACGAATTTCAAGCGAATCCGATGAATTTTTCAAAAACGTGTCCGCCATATTGGTTTTTTGAGGTTATGTCAAAATCCTGATCTGATGGGGTTAAATGGACCTCGGATTCGGATTTACCGACCCAAAAAACGTAAAGTCTACATAGTGTGACCCCCAGATCAGAACTTTTTTTGTGTTATTTAAAAAAAACAAACTTAGTTAAAAAATTGTTTAAATAATTGTTAACAACAATTATATTGAATATTCATTATGTTACTTTCTTTTCTAAAAGTTAATTTATAGAGCTGTGCAAAAAGCTCGATCGAGTATTTCAAGCTTTTCGCTGTTCTAGCAGAGCTGAGCAGAATCAATCCGAACTTGAACCAAATTCCATCCGACACGTGCAGTATTAAACCTAAAATAATTTTGAGCACTTAAATTTTTCGAGCACTCAAATATTTTTGAGAAACTAAAACTCGAGCCTGGCTCGAGTATCGAGCCCAGCTCGGGCTTGATCATGCTATTCGAGCTTTTTGCACACCTCTATTAATTTCACTTAATTTTGTAAACTCAATAAAGTGTTTTTGTTTTTAATGTCTCCGAAAGTATTTAAATTTTAAAAACTTTTAATATAGGTAATTTGTTTTTTATTTAATATTTATAACCATAATTAACAAATAATTATAAAGTCGTTTTCACAATTTTCATTTGCATATGTTCTGTGACAATTTCTCAATCGTAGAACTAGGAAACAACTTTAATTTTTTTGGCATGGAGCTACTCAGATTAAAATTAAAAATACAATTATTATTTAAACAATTTTAAAATAAATTATTATTCTTTTTTTGTTTAAATTATAATTTTATTTTTAAACTCTTTTTTTCGATGTTTAAACATGCTAGTCCCACTTATACATATATATATATATATATATATATATATATATACATATATATATATATATATATATATATATATATATATATGTGTGTGTGTGTGTGTTACGTACAAAGCCCGAAATTGTACAAAGTGCGGAGTGTACAGCAATTTTTGTACACATCGCGAAGTGTACAAGCTATTTTGTACAGAGCTGGAGTTTCCGGGCTTGGTACAGATTTTTCCGTACTGAGCCAACTCGGTACAATGCCATTTGTAAAGAGCCTTCGATATCAATTGTAGTGTATAAAGGCGATGAGAGAATTTTGTTTACTGTTTACATTTGCTTTATTAATATATCACAATAAATATTAATTTAATTGACAATTAATTTTATTTTTGAATTTGAAATTAGTTTAGTATAATAGTAGCCTTCCTTGAAGATAGATTATTATAGCTTGCTAATAAAATGTATAATTTTGAAATGAAATGTGAATTTGAAAAAAAAATTGAATGAGTTGCCTATTTAAGATAATTCTCTCACTATACACTGTAAAATTTTTTAGAAATTTTTCTTACCAAACAGTGAGAAATATTTTTCGAAATTTTTCGAAAAGTGTTGAATAAATTCGAAACTTGTTCGAATTTTTTCGTAAAGTGAGTAAGATTAAGTAAATTTCGTAAAAAGTTCGAAATTTTTCTCAATGATTTCGAATTTTTTCTTTCCTAGTTATGAAATATTGCAAAACATTTAAGAAAATTTTCTAATTTTGTTACAAATTACAATCTTCAAAAAACTTTAAGATATTTTTCTATCCAAGTTCGACAAATTTCTAATAATATTCATAAATTTTTTCTTAAAAATGTAGAACTTCAAATATCGAATGCTTATTATTTATTAATAACAAATTCTATATTTTTCAATATCGTAAAAATCATTAATTAATGGCACTACAGTTACGAAGATATTTGAATTTAAACATATAAAAAATACATATTAATGCAATATATACGTAGTCCTCCTTTGTTATTAAGTTTTTGTTAAACAAACTATTTTTTAATAGTAACAAATCATTTTCATCATAAATATTATTATCTTTAATTAACTATCAAAAACTCAGAAATATTTTTATATATATAATTCAACATTTTAACATAATTTTATACTATATATAGTAATGATGCTATCACTCGGTCGATAAACTAATAAAAACGATGAAATAATCGATCACTCCGAGTCAGGATATCCTGACTCGGAGTGATCGATTATTTCATCGTTTTTATTATAATTTTATACTATTTATAAATAATTATTATTTTAAAAATAATTAAAATAAACAAATTTTATTTATTATTTTATTAAAAGAAGAAAAATTTCTTTTTGCAAGCAGAATTGTGAAATTGTTAAGTATTTCATAGTTTCCAAAGGTTTGTTACATCTGGTTTGCCTTCGGTTGACCATCTCTAAGGTCCTTTTTTGTAAACTGGCAAACTATTTTTCGAAAAATTTCGAAAAAAATTTTTACAGAGTAAAACGAAAACGACTGGCTATTTGCGAGTCCTACCTTGGCTTTCCTTCCAAACATAGTGAGAGAATTATCTTTAATAGGCAACAATCACTTTTCATTTCATAATTATCCATTTTATTGACAAGCAATAATAATCTATCTTCAAGGAAAGCTACTATTGTACTAAATTAATTTCAAATTCAAAAATAAAATTAATTGTCAATTTAATTAATATTTATTGTGATATATTAATAAAGCAAATGTAAACAGTAAACAAACTTCTCTCATCGCCTTTATACACTACAATTGATATCGAAGGCTCTGTACAAATAACATTGTACCGAGTTGGCTCAGTACGGAAAAATCTGTACCAAGCCCGGAAACTCCAGCTCTGTACACATCGCGGTGTGTACAAAAATTGCTGTACACTCCGCACTTTGTACAATTTCGGGCTTTGTACGTAACACACACACACACACACACACACACACACATATATATATATATATATATATATATATATGTATGTATATATATATATATATATATATATATGTATGTATATATACTTTTAGTAAAAAACCTAAGCTTTCTTTTAAAAAATCGTATTTCTTCCCCAAAAATTGAAATTTATTTTTATTTTTGATTTCTTTGGGTCAAACTTTTTTTTCAAAATACTTATTTTCAATCGAAAGAGCATGAAAAAACCTTTCCAAAATGTACTTTGTCAAATTTGTATGTTTAATTGTTTAAGAGTAAAAAATTATTAAAATAATCATTACACTGTAAGACCCCTTGATCACTTGACGTGGAATCGCTCATATGTATAATATATATGGGTATGTGTTAGATAAATATTCTAAAAATATTGTTAGATATATAAGGCATTTTACGTGTAATGTCCTAAGTTGAAATTTCAACTTTTTGGAAAAAATTGAAACTCGGGGAATTTGTTGTTCTATCAAGTAGAAATGTGCCCCAAAAAATATTTTTGCCTTTTTTCGAAAATTTGAAGGGAGTAGAGGGGGGTCAATTTGACCAATTTTGCTAACACCGACTACTTTGTGAATTTTTTTTGAACATACTTTTAATGGGAAAAATTTTTTAGAATATGTTTCGGAAAGGTTTTATCGTCCTCTTTTCAATGGTGAATTTTATTTTTTAATATTTTAAAAATTTATCCCAATTTTTGATAATTAATATTTAAATTTCAATTTCCCAAAAAAGGGTCCGTTTTATTTGAAAATAAATTATTGCAAACGAAAGCTGAGGTTTTTTCCTATGCGCATGTAAATTTTTAGAATGCCTTTTTTTGTTTTTGAGTTATTAAATTTCAAAGAATAAATTGCTGCGCGCAGCGTCGCGGTGCCACTGAGCCGCATGGTACCCAGCGTGATGCGAGGTGCCCGCGACGCAGCGCGCAGCAATTTATTCTTTGAAATTTAATAACTCAAAAACAAAAAAAGGCATTCTAAAAATTTACATGCGCATAGGAAAAAACCTCAGCTTTCGTTTGCAATAATTTATTTTCAAATAAAACGGACCCTTTTTTGGGAAATTGAAATTTAAATATTAATTATCAAAAATTGGGATAAATTTTTAAAATATTAAAAAATAAAATTCACCATTGAAAAGAGGACGATAAAACCTTTCCGAAACATATTCTAAAAAATTTTTCCCATTAAAAGTATGTTCAAAAAAAAATTCACAAAGTAGTCGGTGTTAGCAAAATTGGTCAAATTGACCCCCCTCTACTCCCTTCAAATTTTCGAAAAAAGGCAAAAATATTTTTTGGGGCACATTTCTACTTGATAGAACAACAAATTCCCCGAGTTTCAATTTTTTCCAAAAAGTTGAAATTTCAACTTAGGACATTACACGTAAAATGCCTCATATATGGGACATTCTACACCAAATCGGAAATTATTTTCCTTTTGCATCTCAAATGTTTTCTACATATTTTTTTTCTTTAAGTGCTCGTTGAAATGAGCTACCATGATTCTTTTCAAATTTTTTTTTAAAACGACTTAAGAGATACAGATTTTTGAAATATCACGTTATTTACTTAAATTTTTTGTTCAAATGCTCATAACTCGGACAAAAATTGATCAAATTAGACGCGCTTATAATGAAAATTTTTGTTTTCACACGTAGTTTTTAATAAAAATATGAACAACAATTTTTTTTAATAATTTACGATAAAATTAAAAAAAAATTTAAACAAAACTTTAGTTTTATTAACTTTATTTTTAGTTTTAAATAAAAATATGTTCAACCATTTTTTCAATAATTTACGATCAGTCAAATATTCTGTCTTTCGATATTAAATTATGATAATGAAAAATTTCCAAAGATATATTCTCTCAAGTACTGAATACTTCAATCTTGAATGATTGAGAGAGAGAGAGAGAGAGAATCCGAGGATATATTGTTTGGTTAATGATTGTTCTGCAATGGAAAACGCGGAAGAAAAAGGAGAAGTGCATTCTAAGGAGATGAAGTGAAGAAGACCAAGAAGAAACTCGGAAGAGAATGAGATAAGCGTCATGCCACTAGTTCCTTTCTAAGTAAGAGTGGGTTAAGGCCTAAGGTCCTCCTGTCTTCGCGAAGGCGTTCTCCGGATGCGATTGATACCTCGTCCCGCACTTACGACCTACAGACGGTTCGTGGGCACCTTACCTAACAGTACCTTCTCTTACGATGCAGAGGATGAACGCACACATATACTCTAAATTATGTATACACATATGTTTATATATATATATTTATATATTGATGTTTAAATACTTTCATTGTAACAGTTCATTGTTACTATACTCATCTCTTCGACAGAGGGAACAATTCAGTTGCGTAGGTTACTTCGTGTAAATGAGTGGGTGCATCCTAGTTTTCAGTGGTCACACATTTTTTATTTTTCTTTATTAGTGTTCTACCAATTATGATGTTCGTTTATTCTTACTGAGTTTTGTATAAGAATAATTGTTCTTGATCTTTTTATTTTTCTGTTTGTACTATTACATTTGTGATATTTAATTTGTTTCCCCTTCTTTTGTTGTTCCCAAGTAGAAATCTAATACTGACCCAGTACTGACTGCCAATAAAGCAGTACTGACTTTAGTACTGAAACAGTACTAGGAAACCCCTGGCTGGTAACGCTGTCCAGTACATATTTTATACTGGCAGCCAGTACTAGGTCAGTATTGAAATCTTACTGACATAATACCGCCTTATTACTGATTTGCATGTAAAATTTAACAAAGGATCCCGCACTTTTTGTACAGGAAATGCCTTTATGTCAAATAATCTGAAACTTCACAGTTTTGTAGTTCAGGGTCTTCTGAACAAAAAATGTTAAAGCAAAAATTAAAAATAATGAACAGTTTTTGAGCTACAGTAGCTCAAAGTTAAAAAATACTGACACTATTTTGTGAATGCTCTGTACATAAAAATCAATCAAAATTGCTCAACAACTGTCACTCGGGGGTTTTTTTGGGTCCCTGATCACGAATCTAATGTTAGAATTGCAAAATTCAATATGGAGGATCCAATATGGCGGACGGGTTTATTAAAAACTACTCGAAGTCACTAAAGACCTGAAACTCGGGGGTTTTTCGGGTCTCTAATAACGAATCTAAAGTTAGAATTGCAAAATTCAATATGGAGGATCCAATATGTCGGACGAGTTTTTTAAAGTTTACTCGAATTCACCAAAGACCTGTCACTCGGGGGCTTTTTGGGTCTCTGATCACGAATCTAAAGTTAGAATTGCAAAATTCAATATGGAGGATCCAATATGGCGGACGATTTTTTAAAAAACTACTCGAATTCACTAAAGTCCTGTCACTCGGAGGTTTTTTGGGTCTCAGATTATGATCCTATCGTGTCACATCATTTTTTAGTTAAAGCATAAAATGAAATAACTAATGTACATCAACATTTAATGTTACTTAGGAAAAGATTTTGGATATTTTTATCTTCTTGAAATCTGTGTAGAACGGTGTGTAATGTTGATGGAATACTGTACTATCGTATGAAAAGACTTCTAACATTAACAGTAGAATTAACTGTTTGTGAGTATAAATAGTGCTGTAATCCTAACTAAAGAGAATATTATCACACTTTTAGCTTCTGAATTGTTGATTTGAATAAAAGTAGAAAAGAATTTTTGACGTACTATGTGTAAGTGAATTTTTTGTAACTTTTTGATTTTAAAAAATGAATAAAAATAATCGAGAATGTACTTGACATGTATACAAAAATAAAGAAAATAAGAAAAAAAAATTATGATTCGCCATTTTGAGACTTCCGATTTTATCTAGTTATAAACTATATTTTAAGTTATTCGTGAATTATTTCAATTCCTTCTTCTTCTTCTTCGACATTTGGTCCTCTGTTTTCAGCATCTCATACGTGATTTACGAGAGATGTGTCTGGATATCTAACATTTGGTTGGTGTCTTGCAAATCCAAGGAACCAAATAATACTTGCTACGTGAGCGCATGAGCCAAGTGTTCTTGCCCCTGTCTGGCATGTGCAATAGTAACCATCTATTTGGTCGTGGATATCGTTTGGCATTAAATCTGCATCAAGTATTCTGTAGGAAATAAATGTCTGATGTCTTACTGCGTTTCTAAATCTGGAATATGTTTTTATTCTTATGAACCCTGGTTCGTTGACATGTTCGTCTATCTGAAACTCATCGTCATTTTCTCTCACTATTTTGTCTGGAACGTACGAAGGTGCTAGACTAACACGATACACCCCTACCATTAATTCCTGAATGTGCTCTAAAGCCAAAATGGGAAATTCTGGGACATCATTTCTATTTTGACGTCTTCATTGTCCATTTCGCCTCCGGAGGTTTTCCTGTTCCATTCTTGCTTGAACAACGTTTGGCTCTAGGGATTGTTGCAACATTCGTCTTGCAACTTCATCGGTTGCACCATCCATGAAAATCTGTGGGCGAAAAGATTTAAAATGGCTCCAGCAATGCAATAAAAACTGTTCACATTCTTTGCATGGCTCATATTAATAGTACCAGCGAAAAACTTAAAGATTAATCTAAAATGTCCATTAAAAGCTTCAACAATCCATCGATTTTTCGTGAGTGATATCACATCACGATATCCTCTATCAACCAGTATTATATCGCCCTCTTGACACCAGTCCCTCAAAGTATCCGCATTGTTTTCAAATTCCTGTCCCAAGATTTCAACATCATTATTTCTCGAATCTGAGAAGTGTGGACCAAAAATTGCCAAAATATATCCATTTGGACCTACCATAATTGTAGGTTTCAAAAAATGTTGTCCTTTGTGAACAGAATATGACTGCCGTAGGACACGGAAATTGGAGCTTTTCTAAATGTAGGCGTATGTGCTATCAATAATAACAATAGCCTTTGGCTCTTCCGGCTCAGTGTTGTACAAAATATTAGAGAAAGACGTTACATGGCGATCTATATAATTCTGGCGTGTTATTTATGTTATTCCAATATTTTCGGGAACAAATTGTTCCATTAAAGACTTTCTTACATTACTTATAATTAAACTCACGCACTGCCTGCTCGGGTAATCAAAAATAAGTTTTAAGAAATCGTCGGTCAGGCCTTGTCTCAACTTACATAGAAATGTCAATAAATTTTTTTTACTTACATACCTCTGGTTTCCACCTTGCCTAATTGTATCACAATATCCATACAATTGTTGAAACTGAGCTTTTGTAATAGGAGAAATACATGCTAATTCTTCTTTACTCAAATTATTTGCATTTGAAAATCTATCCTTTTGATTACATGCATTCCTAAGCCCTTGAAAAAATAATTGTACTTGACGTCCTGTATAAATGTAAGGTCTATTAATGGAACGAAAATGTGACATTAACTCGTTCAAAAATATCCCATCTTCATCCAAATGATGTGGACAGGATCTTACATTTTCGGGCATGTAAATATCTCTCTCATGTAAATATTTTCAGACAATCTAAGAAGGTTATTTTGCGCGTTGCAAACAACGCAAGAGCTACTGGATGTTTGCGTTAAGACATTCAAACGCATGCAATTTGGATCTGCATTCTGCAAAGCTATTTTATTAGAAACTGATAAAAAGCAATTGAAACATAGTCGAGAATTTTCGTCTAACGGAAGTGGAGGATGTTCAAGCTGATCCCTTCCAGATATAGCAATCTGACGTCTTATAATATTTCCATTGCCATTCATTAATGGCATTTGTCGCCCACCATATTGTGCGTTGCAAGTATAACAAAAATAGCGTATTCTAAGTGCCATTATTCTAAGTTTAACTGATATTTGGTTTAATAGAATAATTTTATTTGTAAAAATAAAAAAACGTTTAACTGAAAGAAGTAAATAAAAATAAAATATAATAATAATATAATAATAAAAATATAATATAATAATAATAAATAAAAAATGTAACTAGAAAATTCCAAAGAAAAAGTTAACTATATTAATAAACGAAATAAAGATATTTACATTTCATAAAGGAAGAATTTCTTCTAATAAAAAAACAAAAAATAAAAAGCATTAAAATATGTATTTCAATAACAAATCAAATGAAAAAAATCAGTAAATAAGTATGCAAGCGTCGTTAATAACAAATCTTTCTTTAAAAACCCGTATAAAGTCAAAAATAATCTTGTATGGAGATTCGCTTAGAAGTCATAGACTTCTCTCTGTATTATTCTAAACGACCTACAAACGTTCAAGAGCGCACACAGAATGGTCGCAAAATACCTATTACATACGGTCTCTACTCTTTTTGCCTCTCTGTGTTCAAACAGAGCTGTCCCTCTCAATGTTTACTGCTACAGTGGTAGCCATTGCCTGGTAAGGATTCTAACTTTAGATTCGTGATCAGAGACCCAAAAAGCCCCCAAGTGACAGGTCTTTAGTGAATTCGAGTAGATTTTAAAAAACTCGTCCGACATATTGGATCGTCCATATTGAATTTTGCATTTAGACATTCTTATTTATTTCAATTAATGACTAAATTATTATTATTAATAACTATTTGAACTTATACTTTATGTAACACTATTAGGAATTATACACAAAGCAGTTAAAGAACACAAAACCCACGGCGAATCGAACCCTAGACCTCGAGAACGCATGTCGAATACACACACCGAATAGCCACGCAAGCTTGAAAGCGATAGCGCTTAAACTTTTTTGAATTATGGGTCTGTTATATACAATGCTATAACAATATTAATTGACAGTGTTACGTTCGTAACTTCTTATTAATATTTTTTAAGGGGTCTTGTAACTTTTTTAGGAATTAAAATAGGAAGTTTTTAAAAAATGTTTTACTCAAAAGTTTTAAAATATAATTGATCAAAAGTTTTTACATATCATTGTGTATGTTAAGAAGTCTTAAAAAAAGAATTTCATATTTAAAAAAACATAAGTATCTTCCTTCTACAGAGGGCGCTTTGTCTACTGGTAAAAATTACTTTCAATTACGGTTGTCACTGTAGCTCATAGCAGAATCGTCTAAAATCAAAAAATCAAATTTAATTCCAAAATGGACGACTTAATACAAGACCTAAACCTCTGATTTACTACTAATGTTCAAAATTACTCTTTTTGTGTATCATTATTGTTTAAAAAAAATTCTGTTTTTTCAGATTTTTAGATTCAGAAACTTGACATTTTCTTAATTTTTGATATTTTTAAGTATTTCGAGGTTTAGGTCCTGTATCAAGTCATCTAATTTGAAATTGTTTTTTATTTTCTTATTTTAGATGATTCTGCTATGAGCTACAGTGACAACCGTAATTGAAAGTAATTTTTACCAGTAGACAAAGCGCCCTCTGTAGAAGGAAGGTATTTATATTTTTTCCAATCTGAAATCCTTTTGCTTCCTCGTGAGGAAGCTTTGTAGTCGTTTAATTTACAAAATTTTTAAAAATCCTTTTAACAAATTTTCTTCTATATGGGACTATGTTATATAAGACCCTGAACAATTGTCCGGATGTATGTATGTGTGTGTGTGTGTGTGTGTGTGTGTGGATCCCGATTTTTGTGAACACGATAACTCGAAGAGGTTTTAACGAATTTGGCTAAAATTTACCAGGTATATTTATCATAAAAATATCTCGAACTAGATTGATAGACTTTAAAAAATTCTCAGAAAAAATTTTTTTTTTTGACTTTTTTCTAAAAAAAAATTTTTTTCAAAAATTTTTTTTTAAGTTGGTTATTGAAGTTAATATATAATAAAATCTTATTCTTTGCATCAAGACGATTCGATTGGTATGTAAAAAGAATAAATTGTATGAGAATTTATAGAGTTAATCACAATTAAAGCTGAAAAATTCTCATTTTTCTCAAAAAATGAGTTCTTTTCGCAAAATTATGTTGCTGTATAAGAAAATCTTACTCACTTATTTCTAAAATTTTATTCTTTGCATCAAGACGGATCGATTGCTATATATAAAGTATATATTGTATTTAAATTTATAAAATTAAAACCAATTACAGACACAAAATTTGCATTTTTAATAAAAATTCATTTTTTCTTAAGAATCATGTTGCTGTACAATAAAATGCTATTATTTATTGAAAAATAAATCTAAAATCTTATTCCTTGCATCAAGACGAATCGATTGATGTATGTAAAATATATATTCTATTGAAAATTATAGAATTAATTACAATTAAAGATGAAAAATTCATTTTTTTATTAAAAATTTTATTTTGTTCATTTAGGATTAAAACAAATTTTATAAATATTTTTTTGATTTTATAAATATTAGATCGTATTAGAAATTACTTAAAAATTAAATATACTTAATATACATAATTATAATTATAATAAATATAACAAATTTTTAAAATTAATTTTTAATTAGATTTGAAGACAACAACATGGATAATATGTCAATACGTGACAATAAGTTAGTGCTTCCTCCACGAGGAAGCAAATTTTTTTGCTGATCGTATAGAGGAAGCAAAATGTTCATGTAATGAACATCTGGATTTACAACTTGTTTTTAAATCTTCTTAACATACACAATGACATGTAAAAACTTTCGATCAATTATATTTTAAAACTTATGAGCAAAAATTTTTTTTAAATTATCCGATTTTAGTGCTGAAAAAGTTACAAAACCCCTTAAATACTTAAATATTTCATTAAAAATATTCTTGATTTAACTACACAATTTTGTATATGTATGTATATGTGTGTGTTATTTTTATGACATATACTATTGCATTATATCCAGTAAATTTTCCATTAATATGGTATTTCATATTTTTTATGTATTTGAAACAACATGATAAGTTATATCAAATTTAAGAAAGAAAAGTTTATATTTTATATTTAAATAAATGGAATAACGATTACGCGTCAATGCGGTAAACCTTTACGAGACCACACATCAGGAAGAAGAGAGAAAGACACATACCAAACCCAGTTCCTGAGAGTCTTATTAAATCCCGTCGAATTTAGTTCCGTAATACAGAAAAACATATGTACCTGCACTAACGTCATCAAGAGAGTATTTTTTTGAAAAATCAACTCTCGAGAGGTAGTCTCAAAAATATGCTTGGATCCAAGTGTATTTTTGAAATAATTTTCGGACAACAATTTATAAATACACTGAATTACCAAATGTATTATCTGATAATTTAAGAAGAGATAATTTGGAAATAAGTCCGAATTTATTCTTGAAGCAATTTTTCAAATTTCGAAGCATCGAAATTTGTTCTGGAGGCGTTAGTCTGGAAGAAAAGTAAAATCCCTAAGAGTACAATACACTAAATCCCATTAGTGTAAACATGAGGCTAATATACAACCATTAAGGACACCAACCATAGGCTTCTTTGTGTCTACTATACTATACCACTTCAGATCGGAAATTAAGAGAATAATCACCAGCTTCAACACCTACAATAATTGTTATTCGTAAAGTAAGATTTTTCATTTTTAAATATACTCATTGTAATTTTTATTACTGTCAATTTTTTTCTTTCTTGGATGATTTTGAACAAAATATTTTCTTACAATATTTAGTAGGCTCATTGACATATCCTTATCCCAAATTAGATTCAATTTCTGAAACTAAATTAAAACGAGGAACGTTAGGTATATTTTAAAAGGTTTTTTGTTTTGACGTAATAGAAGCCTTTAAAATTTTGGTGCGTCGGCCCGGGAAAATTAAAAAGTCGATTAGCCATAATTTTGTCAAAATTTTTTTTAAATAAAATTCAAAAATTTTAATGAATGCAAATTCCGTATTAATGAAATAATTATATACAAATAAAAAATAGAACTTTTTTCAACTTGAATGATGCATTTATTAAAAATACATTCTGTATTAAGATTAATAAATAGAAGTTCCAGTCCTTTTAAAATAGAAATTGTAAAGTCGCATGGTGCGTTCATCAAATTTAATATTGTATTATAAAAATGAATAAGGGTTCAAGTCCTCTTGACTTATGGAATTTTTGCCTTGTTTATGAATCATTTCGACATTTAATTTGTACTTTACCAAAATTTGTTGTTATTTTGAATGTCATTTGTTACTATTGTTGTATGTTTGAAAACATTTTGAAACTGAAGCAATATATAAATATTTTTAATGTAAAAGAAAAGTGTATTTTATATTCAAGAGACAAGCTTGACAATTTTTCAACTATTACGCATGTTATAAATTTTGATATTATGCTATTTTTAAATGTCTTCTTCGAATAAAAATACTAATGATTCCTCACATTTAACTCGCTCGCAAGAAAAAAATAATCCAGAATTGTTATTAAATTTAGGAATTTATAATTATAAAACAAATCCATTTACAAGTACACCGAGATATTCGAAACAAAACCCTAATCCCGAAGAAACACAAAAAGAATTTGAATCTGGCATTGTTAGTTGTCAACTTTTTGACAGTGACGATAATTCTTTCGATACTGACAATAACGAAAGTGGAAATACCATTTTAGAAAAAACCTTATTTGAACAAAGTTTAAATTTGAACTTGAATAAATCTTTAACTGATGAAAGTGAAACAAACGATCATTCTAAAAACAATTCTTTTGATAACTTTAGAGATAATATAAATTTTAAAGAAAAATGACTCTTCCTAATAATCAGGAAGTGTCTAAACGTGATGCTATAGAAACAATACCAATGTTTGATGGAAAGAATATCACATCCGAATCCGTTGTCAGAATTTAGCCAATGGGTCCTGGTTTCGCCCTAACCTCAAAAAATACCCTAAAATCGTTAAAATGGTCAATTTTGAATTATCAAAGTTGAATCTAACCGCATATAGATAATTTTCTAAGATCCCTTAATTTAAATAAATTATTCTATAAGCTTTTCAATTGAAAATCCATATAAAACATTAAATCTATCGAACCTAACCTCAAAAACACATCTAAGATTCCAATCAAACAGATTATACCATACACAGCGCAATAAAAAATAGGTAAGCTCATGAAAGTTACCACTTAGGTGATTCCACGATTGCTGATTACAAATCCGGTGTTAGTTTATCAAAATTCAAAATGGCGGATCCAATATGGCGGCCATTATTATTAAAATTTGTTCGGATTTGCTTGAAAATCGGTACTCGGGGGTTTTCGGGGTCGCTGATTACGAATCTGACGTTAAATTTTTTATTGATGACCCCAAAATATTTCTAGTAAATAAATTTAAGCCGATTACTACACAATAATTTGTCTACGCTCCAGTTCCAATAGCTCATTCCACGCAAATCTAAGAAGAATATAATAATATAAAAATACTTCTAGAGAAAGTGAATTACGAAAAACACAAATGGTTAATTTGTGGTGATTTTAAAATTATAACAATACTTCTGGGACAACAATCCGGTTTCACGAGAGAGCCATGCTTCTTGTGTCTGTGGTATAGCAAAGATCGTGCAAACCATTACAAGAAAAAAATTTGGCCTCCAAGAGTATCGTTACAACCAGGTTGTCACAACGTCATTCACCAAAGTTTGGTAGACCCCGACAAAATTATATTTCCATTTCTTCACATTAAGCTTGGTGGGATTAAACAATACGTGAAAGCGTTAGATAAGGACGGCCATTGCTTAAAGTTGCGATGATCACGAATCTGAAGACAGATTCATAAAACTCTATATTGCGGATCCAAAATTACGGCTAAATTTTTCAAAATTACTTAGATTTGCCTGAAATTTATTACTCGGGGGTTTTTTACGTCGCTGATTACAAATATGAAGTCAGATTCAAAAAATTCAAAATGGCGGATCAAAAATGGCAGCTTAATTTTCCAAAAATACTGAGATTTGCATGAAAATTGTTACTCTGAGGTTTTTGGGGTCGCTGATTTGGAATATGAAGTCGCCTTTAGCCTTTAAAAAATTAAAGTTGTCCGATTCTCACCACGAAGAGGTAGAAGATATAAAGAATCATTTTTTTTACTTTTTAAGTTCTTACTGAAATGTTTTGCAGTGGCAAAACATGCAAGTTATATTGCTGTGACAATTGCTTCGAAAAAGCGCATATTACAAATTAATAGTTTTTAATAAAAAGTTAAAAGAATTTAATTAAAAAATTGAAAAACAAAAAAGAACAAAAAAACCAAAAAACAAAAAAATTAAAAGTCACTGAAAATTAATTATTTGAAGGTCAAAAACGACTTCATATTCAAAATCAGCGACCCCGAAAACCTCAGAGCAACAATTTTCATGCAAATCTCAGTAATTTTGGAAAATTAAGCTGCCATTTTTGATCCGCCATTTTGAATTTTTTGAATCTGACTTCATATTTGTAATCAGCGACGTAAAAAACACCCGAGTAATAAATTTCAGGCAAATCTAAGTAATTTTGAAAAATTTAGCCGTCATTTTGGATCCGCAATATAGAATTTTATGAATCTGTCTTCAGATTCGTGATCATCGACACTAAAAACCTCCGAATAACGAGTTTCAACTGAATTGAATGAGTTTCACAAAATTCGACCGCCATATTGGATCCGCCATTTTAAATTTTTTGAATCTGACTTCAGATTCGTAATCAGCGACCCCCAAAACCCCCGAGTAACAAATTTCAATTAGATTTGAGCAATTTTGAAAATGTTTGTAACCTTACGTAAAATTAGGACATTTTTTGTCCTTCAAGCGTTATTTTAAATTTAAAATTGAAAAAAAGATTGGAAATGGAGATTTTCCAAGTACAACTATCGGGAACACGTTTCTGATAATTATCGTTCTATTTAAAAAATATGATGGCGGAGAAAAAAATTATTTTTAAAAAAGTTGCTTTCAACAAACTTGACTTTTTAAAAGTATTTTTGAAAAAAGAAGGGTTTAGTAATATTTTTTAAAAATTTTCACCACGCCATTCGAAAGAGCGACCCCAAAAATAGTAGGATATGGACTTTTGAACAATTTTATGGCTTCTTTATACTAATTCTTATAATTCTTATACTAATTCCTTTTCCGTTCGAATTTAACGCTTTGCTTTCCTTCTTGCACCTTACGAAATCAAATATGAGTTTCCTTTTCCGTTAGAATTTAACGCTTTGCTTTCCTTCTCGCACCAAAGAGAATCGCATAAGAACTTCTTCTACCGTTAAAATTTAACGGATCATCGTCTCTCTCTCACTTAAGAAAGTAGAATAAGAGTTTCCTTTACTTCTACCAAATTTGCATACTGTTCGTTTCAAATAAGGATATATGTATATGTATTTAAAGCTAGGGACCTTAGCTAATTACTCGTGAAGAAAATAAATTGATTTCGTTGACTAGAAAAATTTTATTAAAAATTCAATAAATTGGTCATTTTTCTAACAAAAAAAATTTTGGTTCGGTTGTGGGCACTCTTGAAAAATCTATTGAAAATTCAAAAAAATTAATTAAGTAACCATTTATTAACTACATAAGAATGATTTCTTCTAATTTTGACGTTACATGCTCCCCATGTAAGGGCATATAAAATTTCTCACACTGAACCTGAATTGCCCAGTTACTACAATCACTATAACTGCGAACGACGTACGGACATCAAAGTCTCATTATATTAATTTCCGTGCTGGACCACAAATTTTAAAATTCATAAAACACTATTAAATGTTGTAAGGAATTACTTTTGATTATATCGACAACGATATTTCACGATTTATCAAAAATAAGAGTGGTATTCACAAACGAATCAATTTAGATGCCCATAACCAATCTTGACGATCATTTTAAAACATCATGAAAAAAATTTTACTTGTGAACAGTTTTGTGATACTTGGTATTGGATCATAAAATATAACATATTTACTGTGTAAATACGCTTTGAACCTATTATTTTAATAAATTCACTTCAATTTGATGAACATTAAACAATGTTTAAAAATACATTTTTGTTATATTCAACGTGTCGAAAAACTAATTTATATAGTAAAAAGTGGAGTTGTCTAATCATTTTTGTATTCGCATAGAAAACTACGTTAGCTCATAACATATACGTGATATTTGCCAGATTAGACAAATCTCATTTCTGTCAAAAGTTCTGCGTGGGTGTCCACAACCGAACCTCTTCCCCTACTAAACTTTAGAAAGCTCTTAAAAAACTAAATTTTTAAGATTTTTTTATAGCTCTTGTATTATAAATATTAAAAAAAAAACATTTTTTGACTACCTTAGTACATATTTGGAGAATGAAAATAATGGTTTTTTTTTAATTTTTATTTAATATCATAATATGCAGTTAGCATAAAATTCAAAAAAGTTAATTGTCCTTGGCGGAAAGTTCATCTCAAGATTAACGAATCCTAAACAAAAAAATGAAATTGCTATTTAAATAGCAACAGGTTTCCAGCATAGATATATGGGCATATCTCTAGAACTTTTAAACTTTTAAGTATTGAAAAAAAATTTCTTTTTTCAAGGCACATTCTTGAAACTAATTTTATTGTCTTGTGTATTGATAATATAATAAGAAAAACCTTGCGATACTCATTTCTAAACATTGTTACCCCCCCCCCCCCCGTCTATAAATTTGACCCCATGAGAATGATCCAAATTGCATAGCTTTCTCACATAGTCGGATTTTTACATCAATCAGTATCTCGAGGTTTTTGGGGTCGCTGATTACAAATGTGATATTAGTTTTTAAAAATTCAAAATGGCGGATCCAATATGGTGGACGAAAATTCATAAAAGTTGTGGATTTTCACAGAATTGTATATCCAGGGGTTTGTGGAGTTGCTGCTTATGATTCTGAAGTCGTATTTCAAAAATTTCAAATGTCGGATGAAAATTTAAAAAATATTTTAATTTGCACAGAAGTAAGTGTGAAGGTGTTTTTAAGGTCGATGAATACACAGGTCAACAAAAAAGGCTTACTTTTTTTATGAGACATCGCAGTGGTTTCTGATGTATTTTTGGATGCTGAACACGATCCCGGGTCCCAAAATTACCCATCACGTCAGGATTATGAGGAAAGTGGGGGTAAAGGTCCCAAAAAACGTGCACTACTAGACCCACAATCTTAAAACAAAAACAATACACTTTTTTTTAAAAAATGGAGTCGAAAACACCAAAAATGTGAATTTTTAGAATGCTTTAATTGACCTCTTGAAATCGCTGGGATTCGCTTACAAATTGTTATTCGAGGGCTTTTGGGGTCTCTGATTACCAATCCGATATCAGTTTTCATAAATCCAAAATGGCGGATACGACCAATTCTTAATTTTGACATCCAATATTTTGGATCCGCCATCTTGGAATTTTGAAATCTAATATCGGATTCGTAATCGGCGACCTCAAAAGCTCTCGAATAATCATTTGCAAGCGAATTTAAGCGATTTCAAAAGGTCAATTAAAGAATTTCTAAAAATACAAGTGTTTAGTGCCTTCGACCCCATTTTTTGAAAAGAATTTTTATTTTTTTGTCTTTTGAATATGGGTCTTGTAGTGCACGATTCAAACTTCAATTTAAGTCTATGTAGAAGTTTCTAGCACGTCAGGTATAGGAAAAAAAAAATATTGAAAACTCTCAAAAACACGTTTTTTGGTGTCCTCACCCCCACAATTTTGGGACAATTTTGGCAATTTTGGGACCCAGAATCGTGTTTAGCGTCCAAAATACATCGGAAATCACTTGGATATCTTATAAAAAAGTAAGCCTATTTTTGTTAACCTGTGTTAGGAATCTGAACTTAGTTTATGAAAAATTTTAAACTGGTTTAAAATTGTCATATAATCCACCACATTGGATTTTCTAATTAAAATTTTAAAATTATTTCAAATTCGTAATCAGCAAACCAGAAAACCCTAAAATGTCAAAAGACATTAAAATCTGATAATTTTAAAAAATTTTCGTCCGTCAGTTTGGATTTGCCATATACAATTTTTTTAAACTAAGATTAGACCCTAGAAAACTAAAGATAATAAAGTTTAAGCAAATTTGTGAGTTTAATGCTTTTTTCTTCTTGAAACAATGTGTATGGTAGAATTTGCTCATATTCTTTCTTAAATATATTTTTTCTATTAATAGTGTAGAGATGAACAATTTTTTTGTATACTTTTATAATGTGCGTGAAGAGATTACATTGAGTTAAAAGTGTTAAGAAATCAAATTCAGCATGTGCCCTTCAAAAATGTAAGTTCTTAATTGATGTTTCGTTTTGAAATTTAATGTTTGAAGTCATCGCATTTTTTATATATAAGTGTCACATATTCCTGTAAGGCTTTATATTACTTCTTATTGTATAGACAATGTAATCCTGTTATATGGTTAGTTAAAAATCTTTGTTAAAAAAGTTATCTCAAGTTAATTATTAAGTTGTCGAAATTTAAGATAAGTTGTCTCGCAAGTTTGCAGGTACCCCATTTTTACCTTAATTAAGGCACATAATTGTCTCAATGATTTTTTGGTTTCTTGTACTCTCAACTACGTCTACTGTAATTCACAAAATATACAAAATCTCGTTAAAAAAGTTATACCACATAAACTGAAAAAACAGTCAATGTCACACACGAGAAACTTCCAATTTCGACACTTTAACTTATTTTTGTTGACAGCTACCAAATTACAAATGTTATTAAACACAAGGTATATTTAAAATGGACAATAATTTATCAAATTACGGTACTGCAAAATTATTTTTATCATTTTTAACATATAAAAATAAGCGGATACATAAAGTTTAAAAGTTCTAGAGATATGCCCATATGCCACCGTTAATGAAAATTCGATTGAAATAAAAAATAGACGTTTAAATAATTTTTTCGAAATATAACATGTTCATCATTATTTTTCTAATCTGCAAAACTATTTTGCATTCTTGTTTTTTAAATTACTTTAACTAATTTTAATAGATTTTCATTCAACTTGGTAAAATAAAGTTTTTAAGCTTGCTGAATAAGAATCTAAAATATCGAATTTTTAAATTTCAAAATGGCAAATCCAATAATTTATTAAATTGTTTTTTTAATGTAGTTGAAGTTCTGTTTAACTTTACTCCGAGTTTTCGAATTCTCGGGGTAAATGTAAACACTTAATTATTTATTAACTAAATTGACGAAAATCAAAAATCAAAGTCAATTTTTGTTGGGGCATGAATAAGGAAGAATTACATATTTTTGTTTGATTTTTAAATTTATTTTTATGCAAATGCGAGACAAAATACTGAAACAGAAAAATTTTCAATTTCAAACTTTTTTGCATTAAAAGATAACTTACACTAGGGCATTGCCCATTGTCAAAATAAAATATTGGCAATAGTCAGAACATCTTGTAGGTGAGCTGAGGTAAAAATATTGCCGTCGTACTTATTTTTTAATTTGTAAATTTAGCTGAAACATCTACTGTTTACATTTACCCCGCGTTTACATTTACCCCAAATAACCCTACATATGTTTCTTAAAATTGAATTCTTTTAAAGAATTGTATCCATCAATTTTCAAATAACTTGAATTCTTTTGCAAAATTTTATTAAAATAGATATTAAAAATAATTAAATTCGGAAAAATTTTTGAAAATAATTGATATTTCGAAGAAAAATTTAATTATTTCTAAAGATAATTGAAATATTGACGAGAATTTAAAAAAAATTTTGAACATAATTGAATTTTTGCGAAGAATTTTATTACTTTTGAAAATAATTGAATTCCTTCAATCATTTGTAATTTCTCTAAAATTATCCAAATTATATCGTATAATTTACGTACTTTACGGATCTTTTTCAACCGAATTACTGACTTTATGGAACTTTTAAAAAAAACGGACTTTAACGGATTTCAAGCAAAGTTACGGACTTTTACGGGATTTACGGACCTAGTTCGAGCCCTGAGTGGCTGAGTCACTAGGACAATATGCCACGGTTTGGCAGACCAAGGTCTATGCGATTTTAACTTGTCCCCAAATGTCCATTCAAAAAGGTACAAGGGCAAAAGTATTAGTATTTGTATGGATAGTCAGGCGGCCCTAGGGGTTCTAAAGAATCCTACAATGGAATCAAAGCTTGTCTGGGAATGCCGCAGCGTACTAGATGAGTTAGGTTCAGTAAATAAACTTTTGTTGATCTGGATACCCGGTCACTCGGAAATCAAGGGCAATGAAAGGGTTGACGTTTTGCAAAAAATAGGTTCTGAAACAGTATTTTTAGATCCTGAACCAGCAGTAGCATTAATGCCGTGAATGGTATTAGTATATGTATATATATATATATATATATATATATATATATATATATATATATAATATTGTATGTAAATATCTTTTTTTAATAAAAATACAAGTTTTATTGTGTAAAAATTGAAAGACAGTGGAACGCCATTTGTTGAAAAATATTAAAAATAGCCGATTTGAACGTTCGGAAAAACATTAAAAATCACAAAAATTTAAATTTTTATTGTGATAATCTTGTTCTCTGATGTCTAAACTATAGAAATATTCCTTTACAACAGTTAAATGTGGTGTGCACTCTTTAAAAACAAAGTTTTCTTAGGATCGCCATTTCGGTGTTTTTGCCAGTCTGGGCCACGGCACGTGGAAGGCCATTTGAAACGCCCTGCCAGTAAAGTGGTTAATCACCATTTACTTTTTTTAAATCGAAAAAACTACCCCTGGAATATAAAAATTCAAAATGTATAATAAAAAAATGAAAAACCACATTGTTTTTCAAAACAAAACAATAATTTTCTATACTTCTTTTTTAACAACTCAAAAGCAATATCATAATTACTTCCAGGAAGTTTCCTGTAACAACCTTTGGATGTTACGATTGATAACATCCTGGAAATTTCCAGGAAATACAATAATTTCCGCGGTTAGAAGGTTCCCATGGAAATTTCCTGGTAATTTCCTGGTTTTTCCCATAAAAACTTCCCTTGGAAGTTTTCTGCAAATTGATAGTGGAAGCTTCTTGGATTCTGTCCAAATAAGTTCTGGAAGTTACCAGAAAGTTTCCAAAAATTTTTAACAATTTTTTTAGTGAAATTATTAATTAACAAGTGTAAACATTTTAAATTATTCAAATTTTCCATTGTCTTAAAATAAAAAATGGGTTTAATTTAAAAAATGATCTTAACAACCACAGCACACATGAGGGTAAGGCGGACTCGAATCACCATAGGCCTCAAGTGTGCTGCTGGGACAGCGCTTCATGCGCTCAACCAAATCAACACTTGACTTTACAGGGTTAATTTATATATTATATATTTTATTATATCTTTGAGGAAACTAATTTCTACTTTAGATAAATTTTTTTGAATTACATTTTACGATATTTGAATAATTCGAACGTTTTCAATTAAATAATAAATTCAATTTTTTAATTAATATTTTATTTCACTTAAAGTCGTTGCGGCCTACTTTTAGAAAAATCTTATAATTTGTACAAATAATGTTTAATGTCTATAGAATTCACATTTAATAATTATTTTCAAAAAAATGTTTTAATTAAAGTTATAATTATAATTTTTAAATTAAGTTGCATAGAAAAAAGGTTAGTTTGACAGCTATGAAAGTTTAATAAAAAAGCATGTAAATAATTTAGATAAAACAAATTTCTTAATTGATATTTGTTAAAAATGTGCTAATTTACTTGTGTAAATAGATTATTACATAAACAAACCCAAAATAAAAGATAAAAATTAATTTTGAAAGTTACCTATGAAATGTGAAAAGTCACCATATTTTAATTAATTTTTTCTAAGAACTTTATAAATATTAAAAAATGTATTACTGATTAATAATTGGTACATTCAATGTACTTTTACATTATGTGATGATTTTTTCGTTTTATAGTATAGAAATGTTAAAAACTTACCTTTAATATTGAGTCTTTTAAGATTTTCCGTGATTTCAATCACTTATATGTCCTCTGGACATAGATTGGAAAAGAAGGTCTGACTTAAATATAAAAATCAAAATTGGATTTTTCCAAGAAGTTTCTATGGGAAGCTTCCAGAAAGTTTCCATGGCAAGCTTCTAACCACGGACATTATTGTATTTCCTGGAAATTTTCAGGAAGTTACCAAGGGTAACTACCAAAGATTGCCAGGGGAAACTTCCTGGAAGTTTTTGTGCTATGTGGGTATTTCTGTAAAATTTTTTATAGTCATGATTTTACTAAATTACAGACTGTACTAAATATCCCCCCGCTTACTATGACATTATTGTTTGCAGATCTTATATATTTTTTTAAGATAACACTGTTCGACCAAATGCTACAAGAATAAATAAAATTGGTTCTTGCAGGTTTTTTTTATGTAAATTACAAATCTGCAAGTGAAATTATCCCATCTCGTTTCAATTTTGAGAAAAACGGGGTCAAAGTGCCAAAAAATGATATGTTTAGCACATTTTCAACCTCTATAAAAAAGAACGAGATATGATAAAAGGTGCGAATGTGGCTTAAATGAAAGCTCAATTCCTCAACTTTAACATCCAAAAGCAAAAAACATTGTAGAAATAACTCAAAATTGTTGGGAACAACTTTTTACCACATGCGCGTAAAATAGCTACTATTTTAGCGATTATATAGGGTAACTTTTTTTTACAGAGGTTCAAAAAGTGCCAAAAAATATGGTGGATCTAATATGGCGGTCATATTTTTTTAAAATTGATTTATTTTGCTTTAAAATGAGTATTTAGTGTCTTTTAGGATCTCTGAGCGCTCTAAAACCCGGTTTTTATCTCCGTTTAGTAGAAAACTCTTATTTTAATGTTTAAACATTCTAGTCCCACTAGTTACCACTCAAAAATGAAAAACCCTTCCAAAATGTACTTTGAAAAATTTTTATGTTTGATAGTTTAAGAGTAAAAAATGATCAAAATAAGCATTGTACTGAAAAACCCAAAAATTTAACACCCTTCCCCTCGGAAAATATTGGACTAGGTAAAAAAATATTTTCACGATAAATTACTATCTATTAGTAATAAAATTATTTCCTATAATAATTCTTCTTTCTTCACCCGAAATTCGACTTCTAATTAATTTGACTAAATTTGTTTGTACTTGTGCATTATCAGGAAGCATAAATTTTGCTTGTAAACAACTTTCAATAAATATAGATAATGGGATATTTCTTTCGTCAACTATTGGTATATTTTCTAATACATCGCGTAAAGACACTTCCTGATTATTCCGAAAAGCCATGGTTTCTTCAAAATTAATATTATCTCTAGAGTTATCAAAAGAATTGTTTTCAGAATGATTGTTTGTCTCACTTTCTTCAATTAAAGATTTTTTTTTGGCTTGAATTTGAATTTTGTTCAACTAAGGTTTTTCTGAAATTATATTTTCGTTATCGTTATTGTCAGTATTGAAAGAATTATCGTCACTGTGAAAAAGTTGAGAATTAACAATGCCTGATTCAAATTCTTTTTGTGTGTCTTCGGAATTAGGGGTTTGTTTTGAACATCTGCGTGTTCTTGTAAATGGTTTTGTTTTATAATTATGAATTCCTGAATTCAATAACAATTCTGCATTATTTTTTACTTTTCTTTTATAGTAAATTTTGTTTAAATGTGAATAATAATAACGAATCATAATTAAATGAACAAAACAATTTTTTGTTTTAGCACAAATTAAATGTCAAAATGATTCATATAAAAGACAAAATTGTTCATAAGTCAAGAAGACTTAAACCGCTTAATCATTAATATAATACAGGATTTAATTTGAAGAATGCACCTTGCAACTTATTAATAATTATAAGATAATAAGACTCGATCCTCTATTTATTAATATTAAAACAGAATTTTTTTGAACCTTGCACTTGGCAAGTTAAAAAATATTTTAAAGTTAAGGGGACTCGAACAGAGGTTAGAGTCCCAATGGTCAAAAACATGAAACCTTTTTAAATATACCTAACGCATAATAGAACCTAACGTTCCTCGTTTTAAAATAGCTTCCAGAATTAATCTAATTTGGGATGAGGTTAGGTTAATGAGCCTACTAAATGTTGTGAAAGAATAATTTATTTAAAATCCAACAAGAAAATAAAGTATTGACAAAAATACAATAAGTATAATTTAAAATTATAAACCTTTCTTTTAAGAATAACGATTACTGGTGTTAAATGAACTGGTGATATTATCTGGTAATCTGATCTTGAATGATGTTGAGGGCTAGTCGCAAAAGGGCCTCAATCAGTTGTCCTTAATTTTCGAGTATTAATTCTTTTGTTTAGACTAGTGAGATAGTGTATTGTATTTTGATAATATTTGCTTTCTTCCAGACGTATGTCGCCTCCTGAACAAATATAGATTGTTCGAAATTTTGAATGTGTTGTGTCAATATAAAATTTCAGAATTATAGTTACTTGAATTAATTTCCAAGTTAATATTTTTTAAATTGTAAAAATTGGATTTGTGAAAATAATTCTGTTTTAACCGTAGTACGTTTCAAAGTAATGTTTAAAAATAATTTCTGAAGTTCACTTTTTAAACGGAGCACTTTCAAAATAATACTTGGGGATTACTCTCTGTTCTAATCGGAGATTTTCACGCTTTTTATATAAAAATTTCCTTATTAGTCTAATGCGTATTACCACTGACATCTTCTCGACCTTAATAGATTTCATTGCGCATGGCATCTCTTCGACCTTCATAGACTTAAAGACGCAACGTTTGTCTTAGATCCTCAGGATCTGTATCATCGATCTTTTAGTTCCCGTAATCGTTATTCTATCGACATTCTTTTGAAATACTACTCTTTCCTGCCTAAAACTGAATCAGTCAAATTTCACTGATTCTCAGTGAAATTCCATTGATTCAGTTTTATAGAGTGGATTTGTAATAATAAACATATAATATAATTACAATATTCGTTAGAAAATATACTGAATGTAATGCAAAATTAAAACACAACAAATAACAATTATAATATTTGTTAGAAAAATATACTGAATATAATGTAAATTGGAAATATATAGAAAATAAGAATTAAAAGTACTGCACATAATATCAGGATGAAATACACTATTTTAAAAGAATGTGTATGCATTATCGATTAAATACAATATATGAAAATAAATACATACGTGAAATTAAGTATATATATATATATATATATATATATATATATATATATATATATGAGGCATTCCATGTCAAGTGATCCAGGTGGAGAAAAATTTTTCTCCAATCGTAGCAAAACTTGGGGCTTTTGTAGTACTAATAGATAGAAATTTTTCGTGAAAATATTTTTTTATCAAGTCCAATATTTTCCGAGGGGGAGGGGGTTAAATTTTTAGGATTTTCAGTACAATGCTTATTTCAATAATTTTTTACTCTTAAACTATTAAACATGAAAATTTGGCAAGGTACATTTTGGAAAGGTTTTTTCATGCTCTTTCGATTGAAAATAGGCATTTAGCCAAAAAAAATTTTTTGGCCCAAAAAAAACCAAAATTAAAAATAAATTTTATTTTTTTGGAAAAAGGGCAGCTTTTTTTTTTTTTTTTAAACGAAAGCTGAGGTTTTTTCCTAAAAGGACATATAAATGAAAAAGTGGGACAAGAATGTTTAAACATTGAAAAAATGAATTTTCTCGTAAAAACCGGGTTTAGAGCGCTCCGGTGAGTAGAAACCTCTGTTTTTCAATGTTTAAACATTCTTGTCCCACTTTTTCATTTATATGTCCTTTTAGGAAAAAACCTCAGCTTTCGTTTAAAAAAAACAAAAAAAAAAGCTGCCCTTTTTCCAAAAAAATAAAATTTATTTTTAATTTTGGTTTTTTTTGGGCCAAAAAATTTTTTTTGGCTAAATGCCTATTTTCAATCGAAAGAGCATGAAAAAACCTTTCCAAAATGTACCTTGCCAAATTTTCATGTTTAATAGTTTAAGAGTAAAAAATTATTGAAATTTGCATTACACCATAAGACACCTGGGTCACTTGACATGGAATGCCTCATATATATAACTTGTTAAATTTAATGTTATAATTTAACTATATATATATATATATATATATATATCTGGACCCAGTTGGAACTTTTGTTCTACATGGGGCGCATTAGATCTTGTTCTTTAGCGCGGGGTTGCTAGTCCTCTATCGGATGCGTGTCAGGTGTCGGAAACATTAGCTTCCTAGAAATAGGTGATTTTGAGGAAATCAAATACTTGACGCGAACCAAAACCAGCAAACAAGAAAACGTCCATCATGAGTGATTGCAAATACAAGGAAGAGTACCTGCGTGGTAATGCTATAGCTCACAAATCCCTCACTGGTTCCGATCGTCAAGCGCTTTCGAGCGTGCGGGCAGTGGCCAGCGGCCCAAGGATGCTGGAAAGCAACAACGCGTTGGGAGTGCCACAGATCATCGTGGACAGGGTAGAGAGACGAGGGAGTAGAAGCAGCGTGACGAGTCAAACCAGCTGCATTTCTGTATTTAGTAATGCTTTTTCGATTGACATTGCTAGCTGCAATGAAGATCGAGATGAATGCGTTAAGCTGCGCAAGGAAGAGGCAGCGAGTATTTTAAAAATAGAGGATGACGTCAGCAAGATGCTGAAATACTCTAAGGTCCAGAGGAATGTCAACATGACAATCAAGGATGAACTGAGAAGCATAAAATTACTCATATGGGATGTAAAAGAGAAACACGCAGCAGCGGCAAGAAAAGATAAAAAATTTTACCAGGGATTGACCTGGTCAGAAGAAGCACGCAAAGACGCAAAAGACAAATTCAGTCAAATAATAATTATCAATAATATCTAGATAATTATCATTAAAATGATTTTCTCATTCGGTTTTTAAATTAAATTTATATATCTTTATAATGTTCATTGTCTATATCGTATATCAAAATTAATTTGTTTTTAGTAATTGATAGCGAAAGAAGACAGCCACAACAATGATCGTCAAAGTGTCTGAAGGAACATTATTCGCTAACGTGCTGAAAAAGGTTAGTAAAGAGGCTGACCTGAAGGCCAGTAAGACAAGTGTTGTGGGTGCTGTTCCCACTAAAAAAAGGGACCTTTGTATGAAAATTGGAGTGATTTCAAGTAAGGCGTTGTTCACTGAGAAAGTAACAAGGGTCATTGGAGACCTAGGTAAGGTGCAGATGGCGGACCGGCGAACTATGTTAGAAATCCGCGATATGGATGCCCTTACAGAAAAAGAAGACGTACTGGTTGCCCTGGCAAAAATTTCTACGGTACCAGAAGGAAGTAAGAAGGTGACGGTTCTCGGACCAAACAAGCGAGGAGTAAAGCTCGCTGTCGTGGTCACCAGTCAGGAAGATGCTTATAAGCTGGAGAAAATCGGGCACATAAAGATTGGGTTCGTCTCCTGCAAGATAGAAAGAAGAACTATGGTTACTAGGTGTCATAGGTGCATTGTCTGTGGCCGTATAGGTTGAGATTTACAAGCAGTAGTTAGGTCGGCTGCGTGCTTCAAGTGCGGAGAAGCTGGCCATAAGGCAGCAGATTGTAAGAAGAGCCCATGCTTCATTTTTACGCAACGCAAAGGTCGGCGAGAAGAAGAATATTCAGCATGTTGCCGGATTAGGAGGATGCAAGGTCTTCAGAACTGCCCTCGAAGAAGCAAAGAAGGCTCTGTCAAGGACAAGGAGAAAATAGGTCAAAACAAGACCGGCATGGGAAAGTCGCGCGAGCGATTACATGGGACCATTCATCTACAAAGTCTGAAACTACAAGGAAGTTCCGTAGGTGGATATAGGGTTCGAAACCCAGTGGAATCAGAAGAGGTTTTTAGTCGGTATTGGTGACTGTCAAAAGCAGGTATGCGTAGATTTATTTTTTTTACCTTGCATTTTATGCTGAACCCGGCATACCCCAGTGAAATTAGATTTTCCTGAGCATGCGGTAAATACATTTTCCTCTTCTCGACCGTGAAAAAAATAAGAACATTAATAATTATTTAAATATTTATAGAAATAAAATTTTTTTAAGATTGATTTGTTATTTTAGAGCGAATCTGCAAAAAATTGTAAGGAAGAAAAAAACAATTATTATAGTTAAAGGTAGATGACTTAATTACTATCGAGTTGTTAATTCGTTATCAATTACTGAAAACAAATTAATTTTTATGTACGATATAGACAATGAACATTATAAAGATGAACATTATACATTTAATTTAAACACCAAATGAGAAAATCATTATAATTATTATTATCTAGATATTATTGATAATTATTATTACAAAGAAAAGTGATAATTTAATGCAGATAAAAATTATTTAATGTATATTAAATAAATTATATTAAGAAACATAATTAAACATACTCCTTGAAGCCACCAGAAAATATGTGGAAAATAATATTTTATTGTTATTTCATACTTCATAGTAAATATTCTGATTATTTATTGAAAATTAATTTATTTAAATTATAATCAGTTTTATCATTTAATTTAATTGTGTACATGAAAAAATTTAAGAAATAAAAATATTAATATTTTATTAATTCTTCTCATATAAAGTAATTATAAAACTACTATAATAGAATATTTGCTATAAATATTTCTGCATGACAACAAAAGTTTCGAAATATATAAATCAATCAAAACTCGTGTAGAAAAATGGCGAGAGCCCACTGCGAGGTAGGGGCATTCCACGTGGAGCCCACTAAGGCATGATATGCTTTCTCTCATGGGTGCCCTCATGGATTCCATATACGTGATTCGGGGCAAATGTAAACGGAATAACTATTTTTTATCAAAAAAATTAGTTTTTCTGTTAAAAGGTAAAACAGATGGATTTATTTTGGATGAACTTGTTACTTTACTTCCCTAGAAAAATTTCCATTATTATTGTTAAGAATTAATTGTACAATGATTAATTATCAAAAATTATATTTAATCTTAATACTTCTTTATTATAATATTAATATTTTTAAAAAAATGGGAAGCCCAGGTGGGGCCCAGCTGGCCCCCACTTTTTAACTGGGCTAACTTGGGCAGATTTCCACACAGAACAAAAACAATCTTCTTTAATTATTAATTTTTTGACATTATTTATAAATTTTTCAAAAAACAAATCGGAAATTCGAATTTCTGATAAAAATTTAGCCCAGTTTAAAAGAAAATATTAAAATTCATCAATTTGTTTGAATGTTATGACAACTTTTACGAATTTGAAAGTTTGAATTCAAATTTAGCGCGAGCGACTTATGATTTCCCCCACTATGCTGCCTAGAACAACTTCAAACGTTGCATACTTTTTATGAATATTTTACGAACAAGAAGTGGATAGATGTTTAGATTGATTTTTGTATAACTAGTATGACAAATCAACTAAAAAATATGATAAAAAAATAAAAAAATATTAATAAATAAAGGCTCAGGAATTTTTTTTAAAAAAATTATCTCACCCCACCCCCCCCCCCCCCCTTTGACATAGATCAAATTTTTTTTTTGCAAAATTTGCAGGAAAGAATAAGAAATGAAATGTCGTTTATGTCAAATTGTTAAAGTAAAAATTGTTGATGTAGTGTTCATTTGTTTATAAGCCAAAAATTTCTTCCCCTAAAACCAGTTTTTTTGTAAAAATTTCAATTCGTTACAAATTGTCATTGATAGGTTGGCATTTCATGAAGAGAACCCAACAAAAAAAATTAATTTTCATCCTGCCAAAAATGTAGAAATTCCATTTTAAAATATCATGCTTTTAGTTAACAAATGGAATTTCTTATAAATTATTATTTATCGAATCGGATTCAGATTTGGCACACATCTTGAGGGTCTTAAGAGGTATATTTTTGGAGAATATCGAAAGAATTTGTTAACTTTTGTTTAAGTTATTAAGCAAATAAGAAAGTGCTATTTTTAGTCGTTTAAATTCATTTGCAAGTAAACAAATGGACTAATTTTAACATATGACCCATCATTTTAAACGTATTTCCGAGCTCTATAACTTTCATCAACAACTTTTTCCCCTATAATTTGATGGGAAAGAACGATAATCAGAAAATTGTTTTTCGGTACCTTCAAAATTGTTTATAACACGCAGCTTAAAAGATCTTGAGTGGGAAACATATACATATTCATATTGCCACCCCACACTATATGAATCTACAATCAGACTTCACGATCAATATTGGCGAAAAATGACCACTTTTTCACAGGGCGACTGGACTATGAATAATTTTACGAAATATCGAAATTTTCACTTCGACCACTACAAAAAAAAATTCTATTAATAATATCTCTGGTTTTTCTGGGAAGTTATTTAGATAAGAATTGTTTTCAGTCTAAGGCACCTATACGGTTGAGCACTAGATGGTCACAGTGAGTCTGCTTAGGTAACAATGTTTCTGAGTAATTTAGAAATATTTTTTTTTATTTAATTTACAATATTTATGTAAAATTAAGATAAAGTGCAACAATTTTAGAATTTATTATAATAATTTTAACTGCATTATATGTTTTGTGACAAAGACCTTGTTATGTTATATATTTATTACATAACATTGTTACAGAAATGTTATGTCTCATTTAAACAATAATTTTAAAATTTTATAACCGTCATACAAATATTACATAATAAAAGTTACACATCAGTTTGTAACAGTGTTTCATATCCGTTATATATTTGTAACAGCGACCAGAGCCGACATTTATCATAACCTGCTTGTAACTTTCCACAAGCTCGTGACCGAACGTGTTACAACATGTTATGTAACAAATATATCGCCATTACATATTCGTGTTTGCTGGTATGTACATTTTTCGAGTTCACGTATTCAATTTTTTCAACTTTCTATTTTTTTAAAAAGGATTCTCTTTATTGTTGATACCTTTTTTGTTGTTTATATTATTTTTGAAATATGTAATAGATTTTTCTTCTAAAAAAATGTTTTTTATAATTTTATTTTATTCACTTTTTGAATAAAAATTTTATATTTACAAAAAAGTAAAAATTTTGTTGTATAAAGAAAAATGGTAGAAGCCTTTGATCTTTGTACAACAAAACTTCTTTTTAAAAATAATTAAACTTCAAGCTTGAAATATATTTTTGATTAATATTTTTAATTTAACGTTATTAATTTTAACGTTTGTCGCTTATATAGAAGTAATCGCAATGAATAATAATGTAGTAGAACCCATTTTTTATACTATAAAATTATTTATTTAAGTCATTCATACGTTTCTAATTAATCATACGAAATATGTGTCATTGCGATATGAAAATAATAATTTAATAATTTCAATCGTAACATGCTGTACTTCTTAGAAAGTGTATATTGGTTGCCTGGTACGAAAACCTGTTATATACTTATTCTGTTTATTTTTAAATAATGTTACTTCAATGAAATATTTCGTATTAGCTTCAATTTTATTCACGTTATTTTACTCATAGTTTTAATACTTTTATCAAACACACTTCATTTTGCTGTTTTAATTATTTTTTCTTATTCTTCTTATTTTGCTTCCTCGCAGAGGAAGCTTTATAGTGATGTCGATTTTCGAATTTCATGGATTAACCACTTCACTGGCAGGGCGTTCCAAATGGTGTTCCACGCGTCAAGGCCCAGACTGGCAAAAACATATACGTATAATATTACCATTCATAATAATCAATAATAGTTATTTACGTATTTTATATTTATATATATATATTATTAATAGTTATATTATTATATTATAATATTTTTTTTTTTTGTCGTTTATACTCCTGCCCTATTGGCCTTACGCTCTCGACAAGAGTCCCTGCAGATACTTTTTGTGGATTAAGCATAACCATTCTACCAAATATTAGTAAATTTATCTAACCTAATGCGCCTACAGTGCGACTT
The DNA here is from genome assembly GCA_032873175.1 of Leptopilina drosophilae. Taxonomy (NCBI): domain Eukaryota; kingdom Metazoa; phylum Arthropoda; class Insecta; order Hymenoptera; family Figitidae; genus Leptopilina; species Leptopilina drosophilae. The sequence goes on from CM065478.1 coordinate 46,440,368, forward strand.
TCGAAGATAGGAGTACTCGCATTTGCCTGGACCACCCGTAATTGGGTTTTCTCGCTAGAGAAGAGGAAAACTGTAGAAAAACCTCTTCTGAGTACAACCGGTTTATCGACAGTCTAGTTTCGGCGGTAGGCATCGGACAATAATCGACAATGCATACCGTCGCACCTAGACGTCAAACCTCCCGCTCGAAATATTTCACCTGTCGGAAAAAATCCCCGGCTGACAGGGGGCGCGAACCTCGCTCGCACTACCCGCAAAGCCGGAGCTCCAACCAACTGAGCTATTCCGTCGGTTGAAAAAAAAAATATTAAAAATAGCCGATTTGAACGTTCGGAAAACATTGAAAATCACAAAAATTTAAATTTTCATTGTGATAATCTTGTTCTCTGATGTCTAAACTATAGAAATATTACTTCACAACAGTTAAATGTGGTGTAAACTCTTTAAAAACAGAGTTTTCTTAGAAACGCCATTTCCGTATTTTGTCAGTCTGAGCCTCGGCGCGTCGAATGCTATTTGGAACACCCTGCCAGTGAATAGGTTTAATTATTTTTACAAATTTTTAAGGGTAGTATACATATTTTATCAAAAGGAACAAATATCTGAATGTGAATAGTTCTGCAAAAGAGGAAATATATGATGTTTAAAGTAGTTTTTCACATTAATATTGATGAAAATAAAATTATTTTTAATGGAAATTATAGTGCTTAATGGTTTCTATTATGCCACAAATCGCTACTCGGTTTTAAAAATTATTTTTTACAAAAAATAAGCATTAAAGACACAAATCCTTAGTTTCTTCACAGAAAAAAACTGGACTCAAAATCAGTTGCATATGAGACTCATTTTGAGCTGCATAAAAAATGACACCCCTTGGACTCATTCTGAGTTTCTAGGGAAAAGACTCAAAATAAGTCTAGAGGGTTTTCATTTTTTGTTTACAATAAGATTACAATCACATTGGAAAAACTAAGAATAATTCATAAGAACATGAATTAAAATAATTGTTTATAATTAATAAACAAGTTGCACTTGTGAAAACATTAATACTTGTAGTTAATTTATTGCAATTACAAGAAATAAAAAAAAATTTTAGGTTAGACACACATGTGAATTGACTGACAGGGATGGCAACCATGTAACACGAAACATGAGAATTGTAAAAAAACTAATGGCGCAACAGTGTTAAAACTAAAGATAATTGTACCAAATTTAAAAGGTGTGAAAATAAAATGATTTTTAATTATTGTTTTTAATATTTAAAATAGATCAAATATATTTTATAACTTAAATTTTTTTTATTTTAACCTTAATTTTTTATTTTTGGTAATCATTATACAGGCACACAAAAAAAATAAGTTGTCTGATTTTTGAACCTGACATACATATCTTATTGTAATTTTTCCCGCTGAAAACGAATCTGAAGTCAGAATTGCTCCATCACCCACTGTTTTTTTTAAATCGGGAAAACTACCTTTGACTTCAAATTTTTAAGTAAAAAAAATTGAATAACAGATTTCTCTTTAACACAAAACAATAAATTTATCTACTTCGGCTACAATAACTCAGAAACAATGTCAACATTGCTTAAACACCCTTTGTTTTTTTTATTAAATCGAAAAAACTACTCCTAAAAATCTAAAATGTAAAAATTCAAAATTATAGGGGAGAGGGCCCTAAGGTGGTCACCCATCTTTTGAACGACTGTAGATTTCAAATGGAATTATACATAATGGTCAATAAGACGGCGTTTAAAGCTTTGTCTTATTACCAAACTTCCTATCATAAAGTTTTTTTCATTTCATTAATAAAAAAAAAGTTATGTCACTTTTTAAAAAAAGTTAAAAATTCGACTTTTAAAAAGTGGCCCTAAGGTGGTCACCATATGAAAATTCACTAAAAAAGTTATTAAAAAATTTAAAAACGTATATATAGCGTACAAACACATTTTCATAAAAAATCAAAAGTGACCACCTTGGGGCCTTCTTCCCTAATATAAAAACCCACATTGGTTTTCAAAACAACAAAATAAATTTATGTACTCTTCTTTCAACAGCTTGAAAACAATGTCTAAATTGATTCACCCCCTCTGTTTTATTTTGAAAAACCTATCCTTAAATTTACAAAATAAAAGTTCAAATTAAAAAAAATGAAAAACTACATTGTTTTTCAAAATAGAACAATAAATTGATGAACTTCTCTTTAGACAACTTAAAAGCAAAGTTAAAATTGATTCATCATCCTCTGTTTTTTTAAATTCAAAAACCAACCCTTAAATTTGCAAAATCAAAGTTTAAAGTAAAAAAAAATGAAAAACCATATTGTTTTTCAAAACAGAACAAGAAATTTATGTTTTTGCTTACAACTTAAAAATAGCTTAAGTTTTTTATTGAAATTAAATAAAACTTAACAAGATAAACTCCAATTTGTTGTTTTGAAAACCAATGTGGTTTTTTTATTTTTATACATTTTAAATTTTTACATATTGGGGGTAGTTTTTTCAATGTAAAAACACAGTGAATGATAAAGTAATTTTGATATTGCTTTGAAATGTTGAAAGAGAAGTACATAAATTTATTTTGGTGCTTTAAAAACCAATGTGGGTTTTTATATTATAATTTTGAATTTTTACATTTTAGGGGTAGTTTTTTTGATTTAGTAAAAAACAAAGGGTGTTTAAGCAATGTTGACATTGTTTCTGAGTTATTGTAGCAGAAGTAGATAAATTTATTGTTTTGTTTTAAAGACAAATCTGTTATTAACATTTTTATTTTTAACTCTTACTATCACTACTGTATGTTTGTGGGGTCGCTGAAACTGAAACTGAAGTTCATTTAACCCCATCACGTCAAGGTTTTGAGATAACCTAAAAAAACTCAAAATTTTTTAATCAACAAAAATTTTCTATTTTTAAGTCTTACTATAACTGCTTTATGTTTTTAGGGTAGCTGAAACCGAATCTGTGGTTTATTTAACCCCATCACGTCAGGGTTTTGAGATAACCCCCGAAAAACTCTAAATTTGACACTAAAATTTTGTTAACCAGAAAAATATTTATTTTCATGTCTTACTATCACTACTTTATGTTTTTGGGGTTGCTAAACCCGAATCTAAAGTTCATTTAACTCTATCACGACAGGGTTTTGAGACTTGTCGATTCAATAAAACTCAAAAATTGACACAAAAAAGAAAATTTATATTTTCATGTTCTACTATCACTACTTTATGTTTTTGGGTTGCTGAACCCGAATCTGAAGTTCGTTTAACCCCATTACTTCAGGGTTTTCAGATAACCTTAAAAAACTCAAAATTTGTTTTAAAAAGTTTTTCATAAACATTTTTTTTGTGTCAAATTTTAAGTTTTTTTAAAGTCATCTGAAAACCCTGTCGTGATGGAGTTAAATGAACTTTAGATTCGGGTTTAGCAACCCCAAAAACATAAAGTAGTGATAGTAAGACATGAAAATAAATATTTTTCTGGTTAACAAAATTTTAGGGTTAAATTTAGAGTTTTTTCTGGGGTTATCTCAAAACCCTGACGTGATGGGGTTAAATGAACGTCAGATTCGGTTTCAGCTACCCCAAAAACATAAAGTAGTCATATAGTCTGATCAAAAGCTCAGAGCATCAATTTTTTTTGTTTGCTAGTGTAATTATTAAAAATATTATTAATATTATCATTATTACTGATATTATAATGATATTATTAATGACACATTAACAATATATTGTTTAAAAAATATTTTAAACGATATTTAAGTAAAATGAAAAATAAGGTTAATTGAGGGCTCGGATCGTAGAACCGACGCTTGTAAACGCACAGAACATTGCGAAGCGTCGGTTCTTCGATGCGAGCCCTCAATTATATTTCTACAAATTTTTGAAATTTATTATTAAATGAAAAATTAAAATTAATTTTTAATTGAACATTTTTATTATTAGATAATTTTTCTTACAAATTAAATCACAATGTTTATAACAGTTAAACTGTTATGCGTATTCTAATACTAATTATGCTTGTTCAAATATTATTATGACAATTATTTTTTCTATTAAAATATTAAAAGGTCATCACAAGCGGGAAAACTTTTGTATTAGCGTAGATTAATTCGGTTTTATTTAACTGTACTTTTGTGTAAAATCGAAATTATTCATAAAAATTCGACTCTCTATATGGTAATCAATGAAAGATGCAAGTTGAATCTAAATTTCTATTATTAAAATAATATTTCTTAAAATGATAAACATTATAAATCCATTTAATTGTTTATCTAACATATTTGAATATTTTATATACAACTTTAACAACTGACATCTATCAAAGCAACAAATAATGTGAAAATGTTATTTCATAGCTATAATTATTAACAAATAATTAAAAATTAAATTTAAAAATAGTTAATATTTTTTAATAAAACTTTGACGACTTATAAAGTTAAAAGAAATTTAAAGGTTAGGAAAGACTTTAAATAATTTTTGACTAAAAACACATATATGAAAGTATTAATTCATAAAACAATCTTGAGTTATGTATATTCCAAATGTATACCAGGTAGTTTGTAGCAATTTTAATTAAGGACTTAAATTAAATATCAACTTTTTTTAACAAAGCATTTACTCTGGAAAGTTTTAACAAGTCTTTCGGCAGTGCATCTTTTGATTTGTTCCTTAATATCATTATGGACAACAAAGCGAATTGACTTTTCAAATCGACCGGAAAAGAGATATTAAAATTCCAGTAAGCTCCTAAAAAAAGTGGAACTGCTGCAAATGTTGTTGATCAGGAAATCTGTTCCCCATCAGAATAACACATTAGTACAATTTCCGTTTTTTCAGTGTCTCCGATTCCGATGAGAAGTCATTATGGTCTGGAATGGTCTCTGATACAAGAGTGCCGCGCTAATATACGTCAATTTAACAATGTTATTATTACTAGATTTTCAAAACTATTTTTAAAATATTTTTTTTAAATATCATGTTCATTTCTAAGAAGCTTTAAAAAAATATATCCAATTTAAAAATAGTGAAATTGTATTTAATTTGACGTGCAAAATACCTCATACACTTTTAGAATGGGATTGCCTGGATGTGTAGGTTTAAACACCTGTGGCAAAAATTCTAAAAGTCTAATAGTTTTAGCAACGTCACTTAATTGTCTGTGTTCCTCTTCGTCAATAAATAGTAAAGACACTTTATTCAGCGCTTGTTTCCAATTTTTTGTATGGTGGGAACATCCATAAATAGAAGCTTGCCAAACTTCCACAAGATCTAAATTAAAAAAAAGAAAAATATTAATACTGCACGAAAATAAATTTTATATAAACAATGCAGCTAATGAAATATTCCATAATTTACATTTAAAATGAAGTTATTCTAATAAAAATTTAACACTGTAATAAAACTCGGATTAAACTATAAGATAAATTATTGTTAAAAAGTATTTTAAAATTAATCAATACGCATTAAGCTTTCCTTCTTCAAAGCAGGGTATTTACTAATTATATCTTTAGTTGTCATTGACTTATTTCTATCTCCAACATCTTTTTTCTGGCACCTCTTGTTTCATTAAGGCACTGTTTAACAAAGTGATGTTTTATTTTTTGTCGGTTCTTTCCATTTCATTTTTCATGTCCTGAATGCTCTGTTGGGCACTTCTTTGAGTAATTACAGATATATTTTATTTGGTAGTGATTTCAATTTTTTAGGACAAAAAAGCATGTTGCCTGTCAAATAACGTAGCAAATAAACGTAAGATATTTTATAAGAAATAAATTTCTTTTCAATTTTTGAATATAAATATATCTTTAAAGTATGAAAGCAAATCAATTTTTTTACTTTCACAGTGTGGCTATGAAAATAAGTAAATTTTAATATTTTTTACAACCTAAAGTGATTTAAAAAAGCGTCCATCAAATTTAATTTTATTAAAAATAAATACAACAAATTCATACATTCTTGGTTGTCTCCGTTCACGCAATTATTCAAGGCTGGAAACTCCTCTAAAAGAAGTATTGACATTTCCTGTCTGTCTGATGGGCTAACTTTATTTTTTGAAGCCATATTGGAACATGCACTGCGAATTATTGCACATTCTTGGGAGTTTGAAAGTGAATCGTTTGCAAGAGATTCTTCAATGTCCGGTGCGAAAGATGTTGTTTTAAAATTATACAAAAATTGTAATAAAAGCTTAAAGTTCTATTACAAATATTTTCAAGTTGCTAAATCAAGTGCTCGATTAATTTATTTAAAAAATTGGTTCACTCATTTCTGAAATAAATATCATCAAAATTTAATATTCATCCGAAAAACTTCTTGTATAACATATTTTTAGCATTAGTAACTCGTAAAATACAAATGTATGTAGGCTATAAGTTAAAAAATTTTTTTTTAATTTTAAAGTAAAAAATTGTTGTATTTTTTTAAATTAGAGATTCGTCTATACGGCTAATAAAATACTTTACTTCCTTTGTTGTCTTACTAGTATTTTCTACAACTTTGGTTTTCTTTGTCTCTTGAGAAGTCAATTGTTTTAAATTCGAATTTAACGATTTTTCAATTTCCTTTGTCTTACTTGAACTTGCAACAACTATGTTTTCTTTTTCTTTTTGCAGCATTAATTCTTTTGAATTTATATCAAACAATCCTCTATTATTTTCTGTATAAAAATATTCTCATTTTTATCTAAAAAAATCATCAGCAGTTAATTTTAGCTTTGTACATAATTTAATAATAATGTTATTTTTTTAAACCGTGAATTGGAATATGCTTCGCCGATGAACCAGTGCAGTAAAAACAAGATGGTCTTTTTGCATCCGGGTCATTCTCGTATAACTCGCAATCGCAATTTTTAGTCAAACACCGTCCTCTTTTACAATTTCTGTGATCGACGTTGGACATTGTTTCTCTAAAGTAAAATATATTTAAAAAATTATTTGAATTATTGAAGTTATGTCTAAAAATTATACTCATACATTAAAGACAATAAAAATAGCTAAAATAATTATAATTCTAAAAATTATCGCATTTTTACTAAAACTTTCATTAGAAAATACTTACAATTCGATAGTTTCAACAATGTGTTTGTCATATAAGCGTCAAAAATCAAATACGGTCAAGTTTTTCTATTAAACTTTTATTTCTTGAATGAAACCTTTGACCGTTGTAAGTTTAAAACGGTTGAAGATCACGCATGGGTAAATAAACAAAAACGTTTTTCCCAGTATGCGATTCACAATTGCTTATTTTCTGTTGTAAGATGTAAATTCACATTTCATTGAAAAAAATTCTGTTTTAAATTTGGTGCATGTATACTTACTTGAAAATTGTGCCAATAAGTGAGGTTATGTTGCTTCAGAAGGCGGAGATCAAAAGAATTGAAACATATTTTTAACAGTATTTTTTACACTTTTAAATAGTTTGATTGATAACATATTTTTAACAGTATTTTTTACACTTTTAAATAGTTTGATCTTATTAGCATATCTTGTTATGACCTGACGCATGCGTGGTAGAAATTGAAAAATGCAAATCATCACTACCGCCACCATAACACAAAGTATCGTTTTTGAGCTCTTCCGGTAAAATAGTTAACGCTTTAACTTGTGATAAGTGAATTTTGCAAATATATTTCTTTTACAATTGAAGTAGATGTTGAAAAAAGAAAATTTTAAACTGAAAAATTGTTTGTGAAATTTGAGTGGATAATTTGTAAACTTTATTGACACAAGGCAATACCGACGATCCATATTAATAAAAGGAAATCAGTGGCGTAAAATATTTACTCCGTAAAAAAATTCGTCAAGTGAATAATTGGGAAGCCAAATTAAATTAACATTTAATGATAAAAAGTACTTTATTTGATACATTTCGATGTTAGTAAGTATATTTAAAATTATATATAAACTAAAGACCAGAGTATTGTGATTATTTTTGGTTCCTAACCTCAAATTTCATTTTACACAAAAATATTTAGAAAACAGTGATTTTATATTACAAAATTTTAATTACAAATAAAGTTAGGTTACATAATTATTATATATAAAATTTAGTTGTCAACTAATAATGTACCACATTAGCACACTTAGAAAAATCTTTACATTCACATTATTATAGAGAAAATCAGATAAAAACAAATGTGTTTGCAATTTTTATTTTTGATTCTACTTCATAACATATTTTTCACTCAATAATAATTTATAATAATTGTAAAATTTGACATCGATGAAGTTTACAACGTTTATGATTAACGATTCAAATAAAATAAATTTTTCCATTATGAAAACAATATATATGTATGTATATATATATGTATATTTTTTAATTTTTCTTTTCCAAATTATTTATAAAAAACTGTGTAAAATATTTTTTTGTATCAAAATATATACAAATTTAAGTAAAAATTTTATTAAATCTTTATGAACTTCATCAAAGTAAAATAATTTTTTTTGACAGCCCAACTTTTAAAACATACTTTATTTGTTATTTTAAGTTTTTCACTACTGTTATAATTAAAAAATAATTAATTATTCGATGCTATACCAGAACCAATAAAACTTCATATTTTTAATATTAAGAATTATTTTGAAAAGTATTATTTTTTTAAAAAATAACTCGCAATGACTTTAAATGACTTTAAATACTTCTGATGAAGAAGATTGAAACAGTGACATAATTATATGGATCTTCCAAACGATGATTTATGTGACCCTGATGTTCAGAAGACGGCTCTAGGTATAATGTTGTTAAGTTTTAGGGCCCAATGTCAAGTCACTAACAATATCGTTTTAAACGTTGTAAAAGGTTTAGATACGGTAGTTAAAAAACATGTGTTTGACACTTTTTTAAAAACGCAGGCAATATTAAGTAAAGCTAATGTTTGTAATCTCGAAGAATTTATTGATATTAACGAAGAAATCGCATCTATTGACACAGTTCATGGATTAGGCACCATTTATAAACAAAATGTTTTTTTTAATGAACAGTTCAACGTCATTCATCCAGTATATAAAGACATTTCAACACATTTTATTGCAGTCGGAAAGCTACCTACTGCTGGAAACCAAAATGTAAAAATAAAAAGAGATAGAATGGTCTATATTCCAATTCGATACGTACTGTTCAAGAAACTTTCTGATGATTAATTTCTGGAAAGTTTGGAGTACAATTGTGAAAGAGAAGTAGGTGGTCTCAGTTCTTTTAGAGATGGATCAAAGTATAAAGATGTTCCGATCATTTCGATACATAAGAAAATTGTTGAAATAAAGTTGTTTTATGATGAAATTGAAATTTGTGACGTTTTAAGCACCAGAGCAGGAAGAAAACAAAAATTAGGTTTTATCTACTTTTAAATTGGTAATCGGCCTGTTAACTATCAAGGAGCTTTATCTTTAATAAATTTAGTTTCAATTATCTAATATCCGACTGTAAAAAATATACTTTCGATCTACTTTACGAATTGCTTGTGGAAGATATTAAGCCAATAGAGGATGGTCTCCAATTACCGAATGGACAAATATATTTGTGGTTTTAAAGAAACTTGTTCAGCTGAACATCCCTGTCAATATTGTTTAGTTTCTTTAGAGGAGTTGCAAATGATGACCAAAGAAGACGACGAACGTTTACAATTACCAGTTTTACATGATTACATTTAATAAGCAAAAATTGAAGCTGCAGAAACTGAAGATGAAAGGAAAAATTTATGCCAAGAATACGGTATAAATAGAAGATGTTCTTTATGTAAAATAGCAAAACGTGATCCATCCACAATAGCAGCACCTGACATTGGCCATGATTTGTTTTTGGGTGCAGTAGCTCTACATATAAAAGAATTTCTCAATAGATTTTGTTTAAAAGGAAAGTGGTTGACAATTAGCGAGTTTCATGAGAGAGTGGCTTATTTTTGATTATGGCAACAGCGAGAAATCTGCTCAACCGTCTCCAATAAAACCACAAATGTGGATGTTGGCCGTCATTTTGCCATTTATAGTAATCGATCGAGTAAGCGATAAAAATTTTTTCTATTTAGAAATTTTTTTACAGTTATTGAAAATAATGAATATTGTTTGCTCACCAAAAATTTCATTGCAGTCATTGGGTTACTTAGAGTCTCTCATCTCGTTGTATTTGGAGACTTATGCGAATATTTACAAATCGGATACAGGGGAAAAGAAAAATTTATACCGAAGCAACATTTTCTTCTCCATTATCCACTTCTTATTAAAATATTTGGTCCATTAATTCACTTCTGGGCATTAAGATTCGAAGCGAAACATCAATATTTTAAAAAGATCGTTCAATCTATGCGAAATTGGAAGAATTTGCCTATAACTCTCGCCCGAAAACATCAATTGCAACAAACGTTGGACATTATTCTCCCAATGAAAAATAAAATTGAAAGTAAACCAAAAAAGCTATTTGTTCCATCTGCTTTTTCTTTCAGGTGAAAAAGTTCAAAATTATTTTTATGAATGACAACAGTTTATTATGTGTATAAAATTCAGTTTTATTAAATTTTATTTTAGATTCCTGTGTCCTGAAGAAGATATTTTATGTATAATGAAATGGATTAAATGTGACGGTGTCAAATTTGTTACCAATCGATGCTATGTTTGCCGAATTATTTTAAATCATTTGAAAAAATAACAATGACGTATTTGTTTGTAAAGTTGTGGAATCTGTGGAGCACAATATGGATCTTATGGCGTACGAAGTATGGACATCGGAAACTTTCGTTCTTTATACTTCGACTTCTCTAGTTTTTTACAAAGTTTCCAATGCCACTATTCATAAGGAAAAAATTACATAATTGTCAAACAGTTGTGGGGCGACTTTTATTAATATTGTATCAATATTGCATTAATTACAAGTTTTTAATGTAATTCTTGAATTTTTTAACAATCAACATTTATTGTTGAAAAAAATGTCAAAATAATAATAATTATTATTACTGCGCAAAATATTGTTTTTATAATTATATTTAAAGTATTTTTTAATCTGTTTTTCTTGAGGAAAAATTTAAGTTGTGAAAAAGTTTAATACGAATGTCATAAAAGTCATTTTACTTTATTTTACGAAGACAAAATTTTGACTTAATCGAAAAAAATTATCTTTAATATATAAAATTAATTAAGGACTAAAATTTCGATTATAGTCGCAAATTAAAATCAAATTATTATCAATATTTTTTATTTATTTTTAAGTTTTATAATTAAATTTTTATTTAAAAAGTTCCAAACCTCAAAATTCTGGAATTTCAATGACCATTTTATTTTATTTCATTTATATTTATATTTCTTTATTTTATTTTTACTATTTCCGAAGTAAATATTTACATAGAAATTTACTCTAAATATGTTTATAAACATATTTAATAATATTTTGTCAAAATTTTGTTAACTTTTACTAAAAATTATTAATTTTAAAAAAATAAGCCCTTTTTAATTTTTAAATAAATTATGTTAAATTGATAAAATTAAACATGCATTTTTCTGTTAGATTTTGTCAACCTTCTGTTTATTATCTATTTTTTATTCTATAAAAAACCTACAATAATCTACAGGATATAATTCTTTACAATTTTATTTTTTATACCTTTAAAAATTTTTAAATATAAAACAAAATTCCAGTCATTTATAGTAAATTAGGATTTAGATTTTATATTAGATAAATTTAATAAAATTCTTCTACAAATAAATGTTATAAAAAAATATTTAACTAATTTTAAATTAAAAGAAAAATATAGATAAAAAATTTTACGAAACATTTTTAAGTGTTATTAAAATTAAAAAAAGATAAAACAATTTTAAAAAAATTGAAACTTTAATGAAACATAGTTGAATTGAATAATTTTAAAATTAAATTTAATTATTTATTTTGTACTATTTAAATTTCAACGATACTCGTAATTTTAAATCGAGATGACGGAACAGACATTTTATACAGTTGTTGCCAACATAACACAAAAAAGAACGAGAATATTGTAATTTTACTCATTATGAGTCACTTGAAGCTGCCGATTACTTATTTCGAGTCATGTGAAGTTTTCGATTACTCATTTCAAAACCGTCTTCGAAATAAGATGCAACAAAAGTGAATCGGGATTTTTCTGTGTTGGCATGTTCCATTGTGAAAACGAAAATGAATAAATTTTGTAAATATTATTTTTTAGCGTTTAAATAAAACATTAAACTTTGATAATAATTACAAATAGTTGTACTTTACAAAGAATAAATATTTGTTACATTATTTTATATGTTATTTAAAAAATAGTAGCTTGAATTTTGTCCCTCGAATACATTTTTAGTTTTCTGGCAATATAAAAAAACGTTAAAATTATTAAGAATTTTCATTACGATTAATTCACCATTTATCATAGTGCTTAGTAAAGATTTACTAAATATATGATATCATTTGTATTTTACTCAACTTGCAGCTCAATTAACTAAACTTGTGAACTTTGTAATAGAAATGGCCATTTGGATAGACAAATTTTCAGTTTCCTGACATGTATTAAAAAAAATGATATGTTTTTATACTTTTGTTACTGTGATATTTATGTCCCTAACGAGTTTTAACAGCATTAACGATCTGCTTCATATAAATTATATTTCAGACTTACTATTCCAAGTGGACCCACAAAAAAAGTTGTTTATTTTGACCCATATCGATGTAATGATATGAAACACTCCTAAAATCCCACTACAGTGGTATGTCCCCTACCCAGTTTTAATAACATTCTATATGTTTTTAGAAAACAATTTTTAAAAAAGCAGAATTCTGCTAGTTTAATCCAATATTATCCTATATAAGAAATCTGCTATTTATGACATGATAACGCTTGCTATTGGCTTAAATTCTATTAAAATGCTTATTATTGGTTTTTGCTATTGGTGCATTGTGTTGAGAGTCAAACAAGTGTATTTGTATATATTTTTTTAAATTGAAATTACGAATTAAAGTTTTCAAATGTTAATTAAAGTAAGAAAAATAAATGTTAATAAAAAGTTCGTTAAAAAAGTTTTTGTTTAATGATACATTTTTTTATTGTAATTACGCGAAAATACATCTTTGTGCGCGCCCAGTAATGCTGCGCCATTTTTGTTTCCTTTTTTGGTAGCATTTGCCGTGCTGTCGGATGGAAATTCTCTTTTTTTAAATTTCTTGTGAATAAACAGTTGTTATTAATTGAAGAAATTGTGAATGCAAAAAGTTTGAAAAAACGAATTTCTCGCCAAGTTCATTTTTATAGTTTTAAGAAGTAAGTTTTCTTGTAATTTTTATTATAGTAATATATGTAAGATTTTTTTTATTGCAAATTTATTTTATATATTCTTCATTATTTTTTTAAAACTCAAGTTTTTAAGTATTAATATATGAGCGATTCCCCGTGAGATTTTAGTCGATCTTTTAGAATCAGCCAAAATAATGTTTTTTCTATTCTGTATTGAAAAACAACAGATACGTATTGGTTGAATTCATTTCAAATCAGGCAAGCCGACTAACTTCATGTCGTAGAATTACCTGTTGATGAAATATGTTATTTTATATGAAAAATAAAGAGACACGTATTTCTTTATTTTTCGTACAAATGGTTTTTAACGAAATTAGCCACACTTGAACTTTGAGCGGTAAAATACTGAAAAACAGTGAAAAAAATGGTTTTACATGTAATTTTTTTTCTACTGTGTGTTAATAAATTTTTCTTTTTGATTCTTATTGGGGGTCTTCTTCTCTTCGAAACCCCGTTTAAAATTTATAAAAAATTTCAAAATTAAAAAAAATTGCGACAAATAAAAAAAACTTAATTTTCTCGAAAACACCTTTTTTTTGCTCAAATTTTTAGAGTGACTTCGTATTAATATAAAGAAGAAATTACATGAGTTTCAAGTGGGTTAAACAATATTTGTAGTTAGAAGAATTTTTTTCGAATTTTTTTTTAAGTTTAAAATTATTGAAGTTATTTATTTAAAACAAAGAACAATATCAAATGAAAGTTTTTGGGTATATATATATAAAGATTTTTCATAACCAAAATTGTTGTTAATGTTTACTCAAGTGACAGATATTTTGACACGCTGAGAAAATTGACGAAAGTATTATTTATTTCTAATTATTTATTAATTTTATTTTTCTGATAATTATAGAAATAGAAAACTGACGTTAATTATAATAATTATCAGAAAAATAAAATAAATATATAATTATTAGAAATAAATAATACTTACGTCAATTTCCTCATCGTGTCAAAATATCTGTTACTTGAGTAAACATTCCCAATGGGAAATTTATAACTGGCGGAGTACTGCGCCAGCACTGTCAGTATTGACAGCTGCGTTAACATTTAAAAATTAAATAATAGACAATTACATTAAGTGTGCATTAGATTTTCATATTTTAGTACCTAAAGATTGAAATATAGAAATATCGCAAAAAGAGTGTTGTGAACAATTTTTCTATACTCAACCAGCACTTGCTGCTGTGGCTTGTACAAGCTTTGGCGAAACAAAAATTCTGTACTGCGCCAGCATTAATTGTCGAAGCTCGGCTAGACCAAAGCCGAATAATTGTCTGAGAACTAAGCCAGTGGTGAACATCGGTACTACACTGGCATTTCCCATTGGGTTAACAACAATTTTGGTTATGGAAAATCTTATTGTATACTCGCACTGCAATGGCGGGTTATATACACAAACATTATTAATAATAATATTTAATGCTACTTGTTTTAACTAAAAAACTGAAAAAAATTTTTTTCAAAAACTTTTTAAAATAATTTTTTTGTCGTCAGACTGTTACAATACACTAGTATACCAATTTTCAGATCATTAGGTGAAAAGATAATAATTAGGGATTTATGTTTTAAAACAGTAGCAAATTTCAATTTAAAAATAGGGAAATATATTTGGTGAATCGTTGAAAGCGAGTTCATAAATATATTAATAATTGAAAAAGAATTGTGAAAGTTACAAAAACTATAGTAAAAATCCGTCTTGTCAGAAAATAAGATTACTACATGGTTTTTTGGGAATACTGCTATTGCAGTTGGAATGTCATGCGCAGCACCAGAAATAGTAAAAAAAAAGATGAAATCACACTTGACACTAGTAAACTTTGCCAGTCTGTAGGGTAGAGAGGGGCTAGTTGAGCATAGGGGTAAGTTGAGCAACCGAAATATCTCAGGCTTTATAAATTATCCACTAAATTTTTTCAATGCCAGAAAGAAGCAGGCACTTGCGCAGTTATGTTCCCTCCTGCGCCTGCTTCTTTCTGGCATTGAAAAAATTTAGTGGCCAATTTATAGAGCCTGAAATATTTCGGTTGCTCAACTTACCCCTATGCTCAACTAGCCCCGCTCTACCCTATAGGATATTCCACTATCACTTTTAAATATCACAGGAAACATATTATACGTATATGTACACCATCGTTTGGCCAATCGAATGCTATTAAGAAATAAAATTCCTGTTTCTGTAGGAATGTTCCCAAATAACAGTTTTAGATTGTACAATAATTAAATTTAAGCAGAGCAATATTTTTAACACCTCTGCTTCTTTCCAATAAAAATAGTAATTTTTCTAAAACAGAGTGCAAGATGTAAAATTCGAACATTTAGTTTTTATAATTATTATTGTCAAAATTATTTTTCTGAGTATCTCTTTTTCCTAATTTACAAATCATATAGATTATATTAATCATTCCAACTCACTTTTGTAATTATTAATACTATACTATAATTTTAAATCATGTCGATAAATGTATTTTATACTATGGAAGTAAAAAAGATTGTCATTTTTATCACTACATTCTCTCTTACTATTGGTTTTTTTGTAAATGTCATTATTATTATAATATCAAATTTTCCAAACTAAAATTTCTCCGTGTAATAAATTGTCTTTTCAAACGTCGATTCTATATACATACTATACAATGTAAAGGCTTAAAAATCTTTTTTATTCAATAGAACTTGTTTCAAATGTCACTTGCTGAGTATCTGATATTAGAAATGATTTTAAATAATATTTACATAACATCATTCCACTACCGGCGGGAACTAAATTCCAAGTAATTATTTAAAAAGCAAATAAAATGATTTTAATTAAACAAAAAATAATTTTTTTAGTTTTTAAAAAGCAATAAAAAATTAACTACGCCATAATTTCATAATGTGAAAAACATTAAACTTCAACAAGAGAAAATTGAATTTGACAATAGCAATAAATTTTCAAATAAAGAAAATTTCAAGGACATTTACATTTTCCTTATTTTAATGTTCCAAACTATATTGTTCTTTGTAATTTTATAGATATAAACGATATTTTAGAGACACTCACCTATTTTCCAGTGGGATTCTTTCAAAGGGAAAATGTTTCAAGGTCTTTTGAGATACTTCAACCTTTCTAGAAGTCATTTCAAGGTCTATGAAGCTCTCGTCTCCTTTTGGTACCCTCCTCAAATTCCAAGTCAAGCTAGAAAGAAGTGATACACAGTAATTTATATTATTATCAATTAAATTGTAATTAATTAATTTTTTAAATATTATTATATATTCTATTCCTTTTAATTTTTAAATTATTATTATTATTATTAAAAACAATTTTTAAATTTATTTAAAATTGGACATTATAAAAATCACTGACAATAAAACTATTGTTTTAAATAAATTATAAAATTTAAGAACAATGAAATGTGAAAACAAATAAAAATAAAAGACAAAAACAATAAAAGAGGAAATTTATATGAAAATTTCTTTTAAAAAAATGTAAATAAAATATGTACTAAATAATTGGTAAAAAATGGTTAAAGAAAAAAGAATTTTCGGCTTATTGAGGAATGATTCAAAAAGAACGAGTTGCGTCCGAGTGATGTTTTTATGTTTTACTGGACAGTTGGCGAATAAATGACGATTTTTTCTTCTTATTTTTTGTGTGTATGAGTCTTGAATGTCCCGTTTGTTGAGAAAAGTTTGAGTGACTGTGATAGCGTTATTTCCTTGAATGTCTGACCAGTTATACTCGCCTCTTTTTTTAGGACAACCCTTTTTTTTATTGAAAGACATACATATGTTGACGCGAATAAGTATTTGCAAGTTCCAGGTATATATATATATATATATATATATATATATATATATATATATCCAATATAATACGGTACCTCATATAGGTCTTTTATGTACTTGTACAATCTATATATAGGTATAGGTATAGGGCACCAGCAGTCAAGTTAAAAGCCTTTAACGTGCCTTTGAAGATGGGATCCGTTATATTCAGGGTGTCGCAGAGCCAGTTACTGTGTTACCGCAATTCAGGCCACAAAGTCAAAATACAGTTAGCCTTAGACGCTTGCGAGTATAAGAAAAGAAGTAGGTATAGAGCTCGTTTTGTTCGCCTCTCTCTCTCTCTCTCTCTCTCTCTCTCTCTCTCTCTCTCTCTCTCTCTCTCTCGATATCTTCCTCTTACTCACTCACTGGCCAAAGAGGAAGAAAAAAAATGATCTCCGACTGCATAAGCTATCATTTGCACCCGCCGGCAATCCTACTTGTTCAATGACTTGGTAGTTCGCTGAAGCGAAGTTTATTTTGATACACGGTACATCTGTGTAAACTATAATCCTCTAGATGCATTTCTTTAAAAAAAGGAAAAAAAATATTAAAATCTGGACTTTTGATATATTTTTAAATAAAAATGTCAGAAAAAGGACAATGAAGAAGAAACAAGCATCAAAATTAGAAAAACAAGAAGATCAAAAACAGAAAAAAATAAATTTAAAAAAAACCTCAAAGAAAGAGAAAATAAAACCAGATAAATTATCAATTAATACTTTAATGAAAAACAAAAATAAACTAAATCAAAAAGAGAAGCAAAAATAACAAAAAGAAAAACAAAACAGAAAAAGAAACTAAACCGGAAAAGTGTGACGTCTTTGTTGGGTAAAACGGCTGCGACTTTAATTCATTCTGTGGTTTTTGTGCCATATACTGATTTTTTAGTTTGCAAACATCATCGACCTTCTTTTTAAACCGTCAAGTTATTTCTTTACTCTACGCTGACCACATTATTACTTTCTTTGTATTGATGTTCTTCTTTTTAGGGAAAATAAGGATAGTTACACTACTACATATGATGTCAATGAGTTTAATTCATGCTCCAGTTTTTATAGTTTTTTTTACTGTGAAAAATTTATTTTTGTTAACAATTTTTTATATGAGAAACATGAGATTTATTTAACTGCGATAGTAATGAAATTACAAAATTGAATTACTAAACAAACTAATTTTAGATCAATTGAGTTGGGAAATTAATTTATTCGCACGTCCCAGGCGGAAATTTCCAACCAGCGCGGATCCTAGCCCGTACTGACGCCGGTGTAACTGTACTGGCTCGGAACTGCCTGCCAACCGAATGTGAACGGGCATTCTACCGAATAGTGACTAGGCCAGGAGCGCGCTGGTATCCGGCTTGGAACTGGCATTTCTACCGGCCGGGAGAAGCCGTTCCGTGTATAATTCAACCGGCTGGTACCTGGCACTCTACCGACTGCGGATTTTCAATTTAACAGCTGGCATTCTACCGCCTGACAACCGGATCGGATCCAAATGATAATTTTAACAAATATCAATTAAAAAAATAATAATTCATTGCAAAAGATAAAAATACTGATGACAATTCATTGACAGTTCTCTTTACACATTTTTTTATTCTTTTATACACTTAAACGCAATTTTTTATTACATGGACATTTGAAAAATCCTAAAGCTTGGGGGTACGAACCTACGCCTAACCGAATATTTCCGCACCGAAATCTCGCACGCTAACAACTATGCTACGCTCGCATGGGACTCTCAAATCTTAAATACTCTCAAGTGTCACGAGCTGAAATAAAACTTGTAGAATTACTACGTGTCAATGCTACAGCTATATTTTTATTATTATATAATATATTAAATAATTGTTTCTCAATAAAATAATATTTAACATAATAATATTAATAATTTTAATTAATATCTCAACAGTAATAAATTTATTATTATTGAGATATTATTAATTAACGTGAATATTAATATTAATAATTAACTATAATAATCGTCGTATTCATTCATTCATTCTGTCCAGTCTGTCCACACTTGAAGTTAGTCATGATTATGCTTTTGTTTTTCTTTTTATATGTTTTGAATTTTTGATAGATAATATTATTTTTCTTTATATATATAATTTTTTTTTTCTTACTTTTTAAATTTAATAATAGGTTTTTATTTATTTTATTAGAAATATTATTTTTATTTTTCAAATAATACTGAACTATTTTTATTAATTTACAAAAATTATTTATTATATTTTTCCATATTTCTCTCTTTTCCCAGAAAAATTAGCACTATGTAACAAATATTTTAAGACTAGGATATTATTCTTTTCATTTTTTTTTTCTTAAAAAAAAATTTAAAAAATAGTTGGGAAATTAAAATAACAAAATATTTTGCATATTTTCTGCTTCTCAGTGACAATTTATAAACAAAGTTCAAGTTTTAAGTAAAAAAAAAATAAATAAATAAAATAATTTTTTTATTTTAATAAACAATTTTTTTTGATACCCCAATTTCTAATAATATTTTCAGTTACTTTCAAATAATTTAAATGTCTTAGGATTATTCTTATTCTGCCTTTTGGGCAGAAATATTTTTATTTTATTATTTGTTTTGCTTGAGAAATTTATTAAAGACTTGATCAGGGTTGTCACGCATTTATTTATTTATTTGAAAGTTCCTCAATTTTTTTTTTCAGTTTAAAAAATTGGAAATTTTCCATATTTTTTTTTAATAACATTTTTATTACCACATTAATAATACGAAAGAATTGATTTCGTTTGACGATTTTTAATAACATTTTTAAGAGAAAAAAAAATTTTACAAAAAAAATTTGTAAATAATAATACATAATAATAATATTAAAATAATAATAATAATAATAATAATAATAATAATAATAATAATTTGCAAATAATAATTTTTTTTTTTTAAATAATTGAACTTTTGCAAAGAACTTTATTAAAATTTTCTTTAATTATTGAATCTTGCCAAAAATTTTGTTAACAATTTTTAAAATAATTGAAATTTCGACGAGAATATTAAAAAAAATTGAATACGTATTTTCTTCAATAAAATTTCACAAAACAATTCAATTATTTTAAAACAAATTTCAATAAAATTACTTTGATGAATTCAATTATTTTTAAACGTAATATAAATTTTTTTTTTTTTTTTTTTTTTTGCAAAAATCCAATTATATTCCTAAATTGCCAAAAATTCCCTTTAAAATTTAAATTATCTTTATAACCAACAAAATCCATTTCCAAAGTTCAATTATTTTAATATGTACATTTTCATCAAATTTCTCTAAAATGCAATTATAAAAAAAATTCATTACATATTTTCAAAAGCATTCATTCATTACTTAAAAAAAAAATTTGTTGATAAAGCTCAATTGTTTAAGAAAATGTTTACTTCCAGGGTCCAACAAATAAATTCTCTCAGAATTCTCTAATAAATAAATATTTTTGAATATGATATTCAATTTTGATTCAAAATTTTAACTGAAATTAATTTTTCAATTTATTAGAAAATTCTACAAGAAATCAACTATCCAACTATAAAAATAAACAATTTATTAAATACTAATTGGATGTTTCTTAAAATTCAATTTTCATAAAGAATTTCACCAAAATTTAATCATTATGTTTTTTTTTATCATTGAACATAATTAATAATATTATATATTATTGAGTATTTGCAATCATTTATAATTTTTCCAAAATTCAATTTTTTTTTTTTAGTGTTTTAAGTAAAATTCATCCATAAATCCATTATTATTTTTAATAATGAATGAAATGTAAAAATATAACAAATTTTATAAGAATTTGAATTATTAAAGTTTTTCATAAACCTGAATTGTATTTAAAATCTGTAAAGTTTGATTGAAAATCTTTTCAATAATGAGGAATATAACATTTCGAGTTTTCTTAAGAATTTTCGAAATTGAATATTGTTTCTGTACATTTGACAAAATTTTCTGACTTTTTCGTGATTTTCCTGAATATATTTAGAAAAATAGTGATTTTGAATAAAATTCTTCTGAATAATTGAAATTTTTTTTTTTTAATGTCAATGAAAAAGAAACTTCACGCGCGCTTTAGCGCGCGTTATTTTAGCTAGTTTATTATTAATTCTCAATAATATTAATACTAATTAATAATATATAATATTAATTAATAATATCTCAATAATAATAAATTTATATTAATAATATAAATTTATTTATAATAATTATAAAGTATAAGTGTAAGACAAATTTTTTTAATTGTTTAATTTTAAAAAAAGTCTGAATAAATAATTACTTAATATATTGATTAAATTTATTTATTAATTAATCATTATTTTCTAAAATAATTTAATTAATTATTGTAATAGTTATTTAGTTATGACACAATTATTAAAAATAAATTCATAATGTGATTTATGATATGGCAATAAATGACAAGATCCGCTGTCGGATCAGGCCCAGCACCGAGCCAGTACAGACTTAACATATCCGTCATTCTTCCGACGCCGCAGAAGAATAAGATCCGCGGGCGGAAGAAATCCAGTACCGAGCCCGTACTGACAATAGTGGGAAGACGGTTCCGACAGTCGGAGCATAATCTGTACCGCGCCGGTTGCGTTTTCAGATCCGAATCGGTACCGTCGGTACTTGCGGTCTGTACGGGCGCGGATCCCAGCCGGTTGTAAACATTCGGCCGACTTTTCCGCCTGGGGTAATAACAAATGATCTATAAAACCATAAGTGAACCAGGATCGCATGAAATACACCAACAGTATGTGATTGATAGGTCTTCAATGGTAATTTTTTCGAACACTTTTCTCTTTAAATATTTGATAAATTGAGTTGAAATTTTTTATAAATTTCTAAAATTCAATAAAAAAGAGAATTAATGTGCAAAAGTTTTAAATATTTTAAATACTACCCTTCTTTCTTATATTTTCAATTTCCATACAAAATTTCAGTTTAATTTATTAAATATTTAAAGAGAAAAGTTAAAATTACCATATACCCAAGTAGAAATGTAATACTGGCATTGTACTGACCCAGTACTGACTGACAGTATAGCAGTACTGACTCCAGTACTAAATCAGTACTGGGAAATCCCTGGCTGGTAACGCTGTCCAGTACTGATTTTTTACCGGCAGTCAGTACTAAGTCAGTATTAAAATATCACTGGCAGAACACCGCCTAATTACTGATTCGCATATAAAATTTAACAAATTTGGAAAATGCTGTAACGCGTTCTCTAAAACAAAATTTACCTTTAGAACCTTGTATTAATTTGTTATTTGATTATTAAAGAAGAGGGAGTAATTTATTGAGTACTAATAATTATTATTAATATTTCTATAGTAAATAAACTTTTATGAGTATCAATTAAAATATAAATAATTAGCAAAATTCCTTTTATTGAAATAAGTTTTTAAAAAAATGTCTTATTTTTCTCATTAATTTAGACAATCTTATTTATTTAAATTAATTACTAAATTATTATTATTATTGTTTATAATTATTTAAATTTATATTTTATGTAACACTGTTGAGAATTATACACTAAACACTTAGAACTTAAACGGAAAAATATCACACGCACGGGGGATCGAACCCTAGACCTCGAGGACGCAAGTCGAATACACTAACCGCACAGCCACGCAAGCTTGAGAGTATATTTTTTTAAACTTCCTTTTGAATTATAC
Source organism: Leptopilina drosophilae (assembly GCA_032873175.1). Classification (NCBI taxonomy): domain Eukaryota; kingdom Metazoa; phylum Arthropoda; class Insecta; order Hymenoptera; family Figitidae; genus Leptopilina; species Leptopilina drosophilae. The sequence goes on from CM065478.1 coordinate 46,463,154, forward strand.
GAAGGATATAGACACTGCTATAATAATCAATTTACTGTATAATATATTTATTTCAAGAAAAATTATTATAAATATATGTTCTATATATTTATATACATTTTAACAAGACACTACATATTAATTAATAGGTATAGCATAAAAATATGGTAAAAATTATTTATTTAATTATTTATTTAAATAATAATAGAAAAATGTATATATTTTTACAATAAAAAAAATGAAAAAAATTTTATTATTAATAACACATAATAGTAAAAATAATTAATAAATAATAATTTATTATTATTATGACATATACCTGTTAATTAATAATTAATAATATGTTAATTAAGTGTTTGGCGTTATTGTTGATGAATAATGTTTTTAAAAATCTTGGAAAATATTTTAATAGTTAATAAATCAAACAATGTTGTTATTAATAGTGGCCGGTTTAATGCCATTATAACAAAGTTTGTTTGTTTTTTATAACTCCTTCGCAGTACTGATTTGGTGTTATGCCAGTTTTCTGCCAGAACTGATTTTAACACTTTTTTAACTCCGACATATTACTGATTCGGTTTTGGAGTCAGTATACTCCCAGTACTGATCGGGTTCCGAATGTCAGTACCGACGATCAGTACTGAGTCATGCCCGTGTTTAACTCCGTCTAACTCCGGACATTTCTACTTGGGATAATTTCTAAAAGTTACATGCACGGAGAAATTTTAGTTTGAAAAATTTGATATTATAATACTGAATTTTACAAAAAGCGAATAGCAAACGAGGATATAAATACAAAAATAAAAAAACAAAATTATTACAGAAAAAAAATAATGAAAAAAAATAATGTGTCTTTGTAAAGATAACACTTATAAACATATAATTTGAATTTCTTTTTGTGATAATATTACTTTCATTATAATGGAATAATATGTACAAAAAGAATTTTTAGTTAAATATGATAAATAACAATAATAATTTGTTGTTAACAAATTTTTTTTTTATTATTACTAAAAATAATGTATTTTGAAGAAATCTAAAATCATTCTCGGATTCAGCATAAAAAAATACATCAAATTAAAAAAAGAAAAATTAAAATCGGTTAATAATTAACGAAGATATAACCAATTTTGTAAATTTGAACGGCTGATTTCAGTTGTAGCGTCGATAACCACGCGCCACTGAGTACTTCCACTCCGCCGTCCAAGAGTTGAAAAAACTATATATGTATTTTTACTTGATATAAATGAAAAATAAAAGCCTAAAATATAACAATTAATTTTTTTTCATAAAATACGTGTATTAAACTGTAGATGGTGCAAATTTCATTTAAAAATATTAATAATAAACTAGTCAGGAAAAAAGTGGGGAAATTCCGTTGAAAAATTACATGTTTTTAGTTAACAAATGGAATTATGCATAAACTATTTATCCGATCAAGATAATTTTTTTGGGATTTATTCAGCTTTGCAAGGAGAATATTTCTGGAAAATTATAAACAAATTCGATAATTATTAACAAAGTTATTGAACAATTAAAAAAGTGCTATTTTTGATGGTTTAAATTCATTTGCAACTAAACTAATAAACATTTTTTAACGTATGACCAGTCATTTGAAAGGTATTTTTAGGCTCTACAACTTTCAATAACAACTTTTTCCTCTAAAATTTAACCGGAAGCAAGGGTCATCGAAAAACTACGTTTCTCAAACTTTGACGATTGTTTACACTATTTTTTGCAACCGGAAATCGAGAGCAAACCATGGGGCTCTTATATGGGGCCCCCAAACTATAAGAAACTATTGAGATTTTTCAGGTTGCACTTTTGTGCACTTTTTGCACTCACCGACTGGCCTAATTATATACTGAGTGAGTTCCATCAATATCAGAAAACATAATATAATAATTAGGGATTTATGTTTCAAAACAGTAGCAAATTTCAATTTAAAAATAGAAAATTGTTTTTGGTGAATCTTTGAAGGCGAGTTCTTAAATATATTATGTAATAATTGAAAAAGAATTGTGAAAGTTACAAAAACTATAGTAAAAATCCGTCTCGTCAGAAAATAAGATTACTATATGGTTTTTTGGGAATACTGCTATTGCAGTTGGAATGTCATGCGCAGCAATAGTAAAAAAAAGATGAAATCACACTTGACACTAGTAAACTTTGCCAGTCTGTATAGGATGTTCCGCTAGCACTTTTAAATATCACAGGAAACATATTATACGTATACGTACACCATCGCTTGGCCAATCGAATGCCATTAAGAAATAAAATTCCTGTTTCTGTAGGAATGTTCCCAAATGACAGTTTTAGATTGTACAATAATTAAATTTAAGCAGAGCAATATTTTTAGCACCTCTGCTTCTTTCCAATAAAAATAGTAATTTTTCTAAAACAGAGTGCAAGATGTAAAATTCGAACTTTTAGTTTTTATAATTATTATTGTCAAAATTATTTTTCTGAGTATCTCTTTTTCCTAATTTACAAATCATATAGATTATATTAATCATTCCAACTCACTTTTGTAATTATTAATACTATACTATAATTTTAAATCATGTCGATAAATGTATTTTATACTGTGGAAGTAGAAAATATTGTCATTTTTATCACTATATTCACTCTTACTATTGGTTTTTTGTAAATATTATTATTATAATATCAAATTTTTCAAACTAAAGTTTCTCCGTGTGCTGTTTAACTATGAAAGCAATTGAACCAAGAAACTAATTAAATTAGTAAACCAATTAAGTTAGAAATATAATTGAACTACGTAACCAATTGAAGTTTGTAAGAAATATATTCACGAAACCAATTAAACAACAAAATTAATTAAACTACAAAAGAAATTGTAGTAAAGTAATTGAACTACGACACTAAATTGTTTCATTCAGTGAAATAAAATTCTGGTTGAAATTACTAGAAATCCTGTTTTTAACTAGAATTTCGTGTTAAATATGCTCTAACTAGATTTTTTCTGGTTAGGTTAACCAGAATACAGATTGTTTTTGAAACTTTTTTTTAATGCGAAAGGAATTGAACTTCAAAACTAATTAAAATACATAACAAATTGCACTAGGAAACTAATTGATTTACGAAAATAACTAAACTATGAGAGTAATTGAACTTTATAATGAATTGAACTACTAAGTAATTGTACCACGAAACTCATTTACACTCATTAACAACTATTGTAATTGAACTACAAAACTAATTTTTTAACGGAATTGTTCAAAACCTATTGAACTACGAACCTAATTGAAGTTCAATAGTAATTGAACACAGAAAATAGTTAAAATACGAAGAGGAAATTAACCACTACTCCAATTAAAACATAAAACCAATTGAAGGACTAAAAAGAAAGTTAACCTTTAAATTAATTAGTAACCGAGTAATCAATATTATCAATATATTATTATTATTATTATTATTATTATTAACTAATTAATTATCACCATAAAAAAATCAATTATAAATTATAAAATAGTAAATTAGTACTAAATAATTAGATCGACAGCAAAAAAAAAGAAAAAAGCTTATCAAGATGAATTAAAACTAATTTTAAAATCGTCCTTTCTTTAGTTCGTTTTAGATAAAAGCGCTTAATTCACAAAAAATTAGTACACACAGTCAATGACCTTATAGGATTTGTTAACACGTGAACTATTTAAAGGGCTATTTTATAGCACTGAATTCTTTACGGAAGCAGAAAGAGATTCTTTTTTCCTGACCAAATTCAATATAAAAGCATACAATAAAAATTTTAACTTTTCTAGAAATGGACAAAAAGAAGTTTTAAAATTTTCAGGAATTTTTCTTCAGGGTATATATATATATATATATATATACTCTGTTGTAATCCCATATAGATGTGAGCCCTTTTCTAATGTAGCAATAAATTTTCCACAACATTAAATAACTATAGAATCTCACGAACGTAATTTTTAGATTTTATTACAAACTTTTGATAATTAAATTTATTTTCTTTCCTTAAAGAGGCACACTGAAAAAAAGTTCTGGTTAGGGTATTAATTAAAATTACAGTTAACTAGAATTACTAATGATGCATTGCACGTCAGAAATATTATGATTTGCGAAGGGTATGCCGGTTTTCGCGAAACATCGTCGTATTATAGTTCTTTTTAAGAAACATCTTTTCCCCAAATATTTTTATAAAAATTTAAAATTGTTGAAGATACGCCATTTTTACATAATTTTAATATTAATTTTATAAAATTTGAAATATCTCAGAATATTGTTTATGAATTTTAATGAAATTGACACATTTTTTAGGTAAAAGTGTATACTTTAAAAAGCAAAAAAAGTTAAGAAAAAATTTTTTTTCTTAATAAAAAATTTTTTTTTAATTTTTTGAACAATTTTTTGTTTATTTACTCCTCTCTGAGAAGAATGTTATTAAAATATTTTTGGATTCCTTATGAATTCATCTTTAATTTAATTTAAATAAATTGATGGAGACTCAACTGGTTCCGGAGATATTAAAGTTTTTGAAAAGAAAAGACCTATTTGCAGCAGCAATGGATGACTGCGGAAACATACTACACGACCTGAGCGGTATGATGCTATGGCGCGGCGACGCTTTCTTATACAAATATATTTCTTTTCCATATATTGTATTTAATGAATATCCCGTGTAGAAATTTCAATGTGGTAGTGTTAGGGGCCGTAGAAGTTTACCCGTTCAATATTAGAGGCCAAATAGGGCAAATTGCTAGGGACCTCACCAGTTTTGTAACGCAAAATATTGTAGATTCCGTTTAGTGGAAAATTAATGTTGCCCGAAGCAGAAACCCCTTTTAATACCCTGCTAATTACATTGGCCCCCATTAGGGCCTTATTAGCGCCCTTGAAATATTTGTACCTTTAAATTCTTTAAATATGTAACCGACATAACTGCTATACAATTTTTCTCTCCATATTTTTAGTTGTGGAGAGAAAAGTTGTATACACGGAAAAAAGTACGTGAAATTTTCATTGACTCAGTGCTTAACTTTTGGTTAAAAAAGTACTAAAAAAATTCTAGGACTTTTGCAGAAGAGTTATAAAAGCAGTCAATGAAAATTTCTAGCACCTTGCTTGACAATTTCATTGCTGACTGTGAAACAAATCTGTATAATGAAAAAAATAATTTTCACTTGTTCCCACAGTTTTTTTTAAATTTACTCATTCGTTCACATTTTTAGATAACTTATCACGCAGAACAATAAACAATTATTGTATGACTTTTCGACGTTTATCAACACTTGCGAACTGACCTATAATACACATGTATTCGCAAATATAAACACACACCGACACACACACACACTTAACACTTAAAAGTACGAATCGAATTGTTCTTATATACTGCATAGCGAAATTTTTTACAACCACTGTGAGATATGACATTTCACTAAAAGCTCAGTCATATGTATCAATCTGTTATGTGAGAAACACAAAATAAAAAATATGTTTTTGGAAGTCAGTTCCTGAACACAAATATACATTAACACTTCTTGTTTTCATAAAAGAACAGCAATTCTCACTTGAAACTAATACAAAAGTGGAAACAGATGATCAGCTGGCATTTACTTTGCGATGAAACGCGCAACGAATAGTGCGCATATTCTACAGAATTTTCGAGCGCAGTCAATTAATTTTTCACGTACTTTGCAAAATTAAATAAATGACTTTTAGTTAAAATTTAAAAACACTGTTGCCATACTAGTACTAGAATAATTCTAAGACTTTTTTCATTTTCCCTGATTTTTTCAAATCATTCACAATATTCTGTGACAGGTAATAAATTTTCAAGATTCGAAGATTATGTTGTGTATGTATAATAATAGGGTCCCTATCGGCACTGACTAGGACCATTATAGGGGGTTTATTTCGTGTGCCACAATTAGGTTATTCGGGCTTTTGATTCGAACCACATCAGGGCCCAAGAAGCATCATGATATAATTTTATTATTGAGGAAAACTATTGCGGACAAAATAAACATCCTATTAATATCTGGGACTATCATAGTAATTTCTACACGGGATATTTTATTAATACATATGTCTTCTATTAAAATATTGTAGTTCATTATATTATATGCAGTACTTTTAATTCTTATTTTCTGTATGTTTTAAATTTACATAATATTCAGTAAATTCTCTAACAAATATTGTAATAACACGTGTATGACTTTAGAAGCATTAGCCTAATGAGAAAATTTCAGCATAAAAAGAAGAAGTATTTCTTTAAGATCAGAGAGTAATAATTTGGAAACCAATCAAATAGCATCAGAGAGTAATTTTTTGGAAATCAACCAGTGTACATAGTCTACAAGTGAACTTAAAAAGTATATTTTTGAACTGAACTACAGTTTATATCCAAGTATTAGTTTGAAAAGAACATTGTTTAAAAGTTAACTACAGAATACCTTCAAGTATTATTTTGAAACGTACATCGTTTAAAAGTGAACTATTTACCCAAAAACAATTGTTACTATTTCAAAAAATATTAATTTGGAAATAAGTTTGAGTTTTAACAATTTTCTTAAGAGGCGACAACCTCTCAAGAGGAAGAAAGCAGATATTTTCAAAATAAAATAACTATTTTATTAGTGTAAAGCAGAGAGCTACTACCCAACCATTAAGGACAACTATTTGAGGCCCCGTTTTGCGACTAGCCTTGAACGCCATTCAAGATCGGATTATCAGATTACATCACTAGTTCATTTAACACCAGTAATCTTTATTCCTAAAGAAAGATTTATAATTTTAATTATACTCATGGTATTGTTGTTAATTCCTGTCTTTCTTGTTGGTTTTTAAATAAATTATTTTCTCACAACGTTTAGTAGGCTCATTGACTTACACTCTCATCTCTAATTAGATTCATTGTTGAAACTAATTTAAAATGAAGAACGTTATGTATATTTAAAACGGTTTCTCGTTTTCAACGTAACATAAACATAACGTGGAAAAAATCTCCATTTGGAACAACTACAAATTTCACTGTATTAGCGAAAATTTTAGCTTTCTCAATTAGTACTTTCGCTATTCTGAAAAAACTTATCATTGTTCCAGGTTTATAAAGTTTTCAAAAAAGTTTGAAATGAATTTCCTTTTATATAGTAGTGTGCTATATCAGACCCTGAACAATAAATAATTGTCCGGATGTATGTGCGTGGATCCTGTTTTTTGTGAACACGATAACTTGAAGAGGATTCAATGAATTTGGTTAAAAATTGCTAGGTATATTTATCATAATAATATCACGAACTGGATTAACGGACTTTGAAAAATCTTTAGAAAACAAAATTGTTAAGTTGTATATTGATGTTAATACATAATAAAATAGTATTCTTTGCATCAAGAGAAGTTACAATTTTAATTAAACTTGAAAAATTCACATTTTACTTAAAATTCTTTGTTTATTTAGAATCATATTACTGCCAAATAAAATTTTATTTTTTCAATCAAGACGAATGAACTTGATTTTATAAATGTTAAATTGTACAGGAAATTTCTTAAAAATTAAATATAAAAACTTTTCGTTAATGCTTCCCACGAGAAGAGAATGTTTTTGCTGATCCTAAAGAGGAAGCAAAATGTTTCTGGATTCACAACTTGTTTATTTTATTATTATATACTATATTATTACACGTTTATCTAATTTAATCTGTAATAACAATAATTCAGTAATAAATCAGAGATAAAGACGATGGAAAAGAAGAAGAAGAAGCGTAAGAGAAAATAAAAATTTTTTTTTTTGAAACCACAAGAAATTGAATTAAATAGCGAATACATCAAGTGCTAATGTAACATGGACGTAATACCTCCTTCCTCTTGACTTTATAGATTCTCTTGAGATAAACTTATATTTTGATACTGTATTTCTAATCATCGTAAAGTAATGTTGTAACGGAACGTAACAAGTCATATGTAAACAGAATGCCCCAAATATGATTGAAAGTTGTCTAACGGTAAAAAATACGTTCAGCATCTTGGATTGCGGACATTGAATTTATCTTACTGAAGTGAATTTATTGATTATAGTATCAAAGTTCAACATTAAAAGACATTTTTTCCAATACTCTTCTGATAAACCAAAAATTATTTGAATTAGTCATTTATGTATTAGAAAACTAATTATTATTATTTTCCATACGTTTTGAATCATATTGTGTGAAACGATCTTTTTCCTATTTCTTTTCATTGTTTTTTTTCTCGTCATTCTTACTTGTTGCTAATTTTCTTCTTGTCATTTTTAGTTCATTATATTTTTAAGCAATTTCATACTTTTGTTTTTATTATTCTTTAAGATTTTTCTTATATGCTTTATATTCTGTGTTGTTATTCTTTAGGATTTATTTAAAATGTTGAAATTTTTTAAATTTTATTATGTATTTATTGTTTGGTTATTTTCTTATTCTTTTTGTTGCTGTATTATAATTTTGTTCTTGTTTTCTTTTGGAGTTTTTTTACATTTTTCTTTTTCTGTAGAGTTTTTACTTTTTGTTGCTATTCCTATTCCACATGTTGTCCTTTCAGTTTAGTATTTTTTCTTGTTTTTGTTTTTAATTTTGATCTTGTTCTTCTTTCTATGATTTTCTTTCTTTATTGTTAATATTTTTTTGCTATTGGAGTTCCTTTTGGTTTAATTTATTTTCTTTAAATTTTTCTTTCCTAAAAATGAGGAGCTGGATTTTAGAACCGGGTCTTCACTTGGAGCACAAAAGCTAATACCAGTCGGGTGGTAGTGAGTGGCTCAAAGGCGGTCTCTGCCTACTGACTGGTATTAATGATTGCACTCTGCACGGAAAAACTTTTTTCAAGAGTATTTCCTAAACTTATTCAAGAACTCAGGATATGGAAATAATACAAGAAATGCTACGAAACCATAAATTGAAACATTATTTTAAGCTGTTCAGGGATAACTGTAGTAAATTTCTGGACTACTTGTTGAGTTTTCTTGAAAAAGTCCAGAACTTGTTTAAGAATAGAAAAATGTAAAATTAGCGAAAAAAATTTGCCCGCGTGAGTAGTCGAACCTGAGACCTCGACACTCAAGGTCGCTCCGCCTTATGCCACTCGGCTGCAGGGACGCGTTACGATACTTTAGTTTTAGATCGTTTTAAAGCATTTAAAGCCAAGTGGCGCTGTATACCTATTGGTTACGCTACGCCTTCTTTCTTAAATAGTTCTAGACTTTTTCAGCGCGCAGTGACTGAAGAACTCAGTCGCAGCGTCAAGAACAATTATTTCCAAGCCATTAGAAAAACACCTGAAAATTCTTTAATGAATATTGAACTTTTCTAAAAGGAGTTCTAAATTTTTCCCATATCCTGAGTTCCTGAATAAATTTAGTAATGACTCTTGAAAAAAGTTTTTCCGTGTATAACCAAATATATAAATTAATCACAGTATGTATGTTTTAGTTTTAATATTTACATTAATAATAATTAAAATTTTAATCTAATTTTAATCACATAATGCAGGAACTGTTATAAATTACTTTAGATAACCAAAGTTATTGTGAAATAAATGTTTTGACACTCTGATAGTGCGGGAGAAAAATTGCAAAAGACTTGAGACTATAAATAACTGAATGCAAAAAATCCGAGAGTCGAGTGTATTCTTATATTATTCTTCACGATGATCATTACATGTTTGTGTTAATGTAATTTCGTTATTCTTCTATTTTTATTGATTTTTTTTATACTTCTCTATTCATTTTATATTAATAGTAATATTATTATAACTTTTAATTATTCTTTTCTTCATCTGCATAATTTTTTATTCAACCAAAGTATGAGTAACAAATTAGTTTATGAGTTGCGTTTTTCCAAGTGCAATAGTATTTAATTAGTTCTTCGTCGATAACTAGAGTTTATGGTTCATAAACATCTATATAAAACTAAATGTATTTTAATTAAAATACAACTCCTCAATAATGCATATTGATTTAAAAAATCAGTCGGAGAAGTAGGCGCAATGCGTCTACATCATAGGGTTTCGTGGCGTAAAATGATAAATAAATAATAATTTATCAATTACCATAGCAACGGTTGCCATGGCGATGGTTGTTATGACAACCGTTACCATAGCAACGGTTGCCATGGCAACGGTTGCTATGGCAACCATTACACTGAAAAAAATGTATTTATGGTACTGCCATAAATATAGCCAATTCTGACATATTATATTAGTAGATATGATGCTGCTATACAGTATTGCTGGTTTAGCTATACGCAGTGTAGAACAGCAATATGTATTTGAGAGGCAATAATATGTATGTGGAGAACATGAATACTGTATTTTAAGAACAGCAATACGGTATTGTTGTTTCAGCAATACTCTGCTCTATGACAATCATCTTTGCAAATGGTCATTGTATTTATAAAACACACATATGAGCGATTACATGTCAAGTAATCAAGGTGGAGAAAAATTTTTCTCCAAACGTAGCAAAACTAGCTTTTGTAGTACAAATAGATATTAATTTTTCGTGAAAATATTTTTTACCTAGTTCAATATTTTCCGAGGGAGAGGGGGTTAAATTTTTGTGTTTTTCAGTACAATGCTTATTTCGATAATTTTTTACTCTTAAACAATTAAACATACAAATTTGACAAAGTACATTTTGGTAAGGTTTTTTCATGCTCTTTCTATTGGAAATACACAGGAGCTTCACTTATTTTCACCAAGTCAACACAAATTAAAAGGCAAAACCGCACTTATTTTCACTCTGAAACTTAGCATTCGAGTTGATTTGATTGGTGGATTCTTGAACATCAACCAATGGAAATGCGAGGAGAACCTTTCAGGTGAAAATAAGTGAGACTGGAAATAGTGAAAATAAGTGCGACTACAAATAAGTGAAACTGAAAATAAGTGAAGCTCCAGTGTAATCATTTTGAAAAAAACAATTTTTGACCCAAAAAAAACAAAATTAAAAATAAATTTCAATTTTTAGGGGGGAGAGGTACGATTTTTTTTAAACAAAATCTGAGGTTTTTTCCGAAAAGGACATATGGGCATATTTCTAGAACTTTTAAACTTTTAGGTATTAGAAAACTTAATTTTTCTTTTCAAGGCACAATCTTGAAATGAATTTTATTGTTTTGTGCATTTATCAAATAGTAGAAAAAACCTTGCGATACTCATTTCTACACATTTTTAACCCCCTGTGTATTAATTTAACGCCAAGAAAATGTTTTTTAATGCATTGATTTTTCATAAAGTTGGATTTTGACATCAATCGGTATCTTGAGGTTTTTAGGGTAGCTGATTATGAATATGATGTTAATTTTTCAAAATTCAAAATGGCGGATCCAATATGCAGGACAAAATTTAAAAAAAATTATTGGAATTCCAAAGCATTGGATATTTAGGGGTTTATGGGGTCGCTGATTATGATTCTGTAGTCGGATTTCGAAAATTCAAAATGGCATATCCAATATGTCGGATGAAAATTAAAAAATAATTAATTTTCACAAAAGTGGGTATGAAGGGGTTTTTGGAGTCGCTAATTATTATAAATCTGAATTTAGTTTTTTAAAAATTTTAAAAGTGGTTTCAAAATGTCCTAAAAATTATTGATATTTTAAATACGGTTTTTAAAATATTTTTGGATTAACTATAATTAAAAAGCAATAGAAGTAAATAAATAAATAACCACGATCGAGATATAATTATTTTAATATTCTAAAAAAATTTCTAGTTTTATTTTATATTGAAAGTACAAACAGTATAAACAAAAAATGAATAACATTTAATTGAAAGTTTTATTTCTCTTTCTTTATCCATAATTAATATTATTTAAATAAAATACATAATATCTACATTCGGCAATCAAAATATTTTGACACATTAAAAATAATATCACCATGAAAACTAAAAAAAAAAAAGTTTACAATTCTAAAAACAGAATAAAATTTAAATAATGAATTAAATGAATAATTTTAAATTAAATTAAGTTCATAAAAATAAAATGAAATTTAAAATTGATTAATTCATGTTATCTTTAAAATTCTTTAATACTGTTAAAATTTCCAAAATTTTAAGTCCTCTTATCTACAAAAGTCTAGTAAAATTTTTTTTAATAATTCTTGAATTACATTCAAATCATTATAGGTTAAATCCATTTCAAATCAGGCAAGCCGAATAACTTTAAGTCGTAAAATTACTTATCGATGAAATATGTTATTTTATATGAAAAATAAAGAGACACGTATTTTTTTATTTCTAGGGTTCCGTACACCGTAGGTGTACTGACGGAACCCTTATGAAATCACTCGTGTGTCCGTCCCAGCCACGCAAAATGGGCTGTCCCCCCCTTAACTTCTACAAATCTCAACCTTGTGAGCTGAAATTCGGTAGGGATCTTCAGTTTTAAGTGCAGATTACAGGAAAAATACAGCGAACCCGATTGGCCTACATATTTGCGAAATAGAAAGGAAAGAAATTAAATTTTTTCGAAAAAATTGCCAAAAATGACCCTGTCCCTCCCTCAACTTCTACAAATCTGAACCTGGTGAGTTGAAATTCAGCAGGGATCTTCAGTTTTAAGTGCAGATTACAGGAAAAATATAGCGAACACAATTGGCCTACATATTTGCGAAATAGAAGGGAAAGAAATTAAATTTTTTCGAAAAAATTGCAAAAAATGACCCTGTCCCCCCCCCTCAACTTCTACAAATCTGAACCTGGTGAGCTGAAATTCAGCAGGGATCTTCAGTTTTAAGTGCAGATTACAGGAAATATATAGCGAACACGATTAGCCTACATATTTGCGAAATACAAAGGAAAGAAATTAAATTTTTTCGAAAAAATTGACAAAAATGACCCTGCCCCCCCTCAACTTCTACAAATCTGAACCTGGTGAGCTGAAATTCAGCAGGGATCTTCAGTTTTAAGTGCAGATTACAGGAAAAATATAGTGAACACGATTGGCCTACATATTTGCGAAATAGGAGGGAAAGAAATTAAATTTTTTCGAAAAAATTGACAAAAATGACCCTGTCCCCCCCTCAACTTCTACAAATCTGAACCTGGTGAGCTGAAATTCAGCAGGGATCTTCAGCTTTAAGTGCAGATTACAGGAAAAATATAGCGAACACGATTGGCTTACATATTTGCGAAATAAAAGGGAAAGAAGTTAAATTTTTTTTTTAAAAATTGCAAACAATGACCCTGTCCCCCCCTTAACTTCTACAAATCTCTACCTGATGAGCTGAAATTCGGTAGGGATCTTCAGTTTTAAATGCAGATTACAGGAAGAATATAGCAAACACGATAGGCCTACATATTTGCGAAATAGAAGGGAAAGAAATTAAATTTTTTCGATAAAATTGCAAAAAATGACCCTGCCCCCCCTCAAATTCTACAAATATGAACCTGGTGATCTGAAATTCAGCAGGGATCTTCAGTTTTAAGTGCAGATTACAGGAAAAATATAGCGAACACGATTGGCTTACATATTTGCGAAATAGAAGGGAAAGAAATTAAATTTTTTCGATAAAATTGCAAAAAATGACCCTGCCCCCCCCTCAAATTCTACAAATCTGAACCTGGTGATCTGAAATTCAGCAGGGATCTTCAGTTTTAAGTGCAGATTACAGGAAAAATATAGCGAACACGACTGGCCTACATATTTGCGAAATAGAAGGGAATGAAATTAAATTTTTTCGAAAAAATTGCAAAAAATGACCCTGTCCCCCCCCTCAACTTCTACAAATCTGAACCTTGTGAGCTGAAATTCAGCAGGGATCTACAGTTTTAAGTGCAGATTACAGGAAAAATATAGCGAACACGATTGGCCTACATATTTGCGAAATAGAAGGGAAAGAAATTAAATTTTTTTGATAAAATTGCAAAAAATGACCCTGCCCCCCCTCAAATTCTACAAATCAGAACCTGGTGATCTGAAATTCAGCAGGGATCTTCAGTTTTAAGTGCAGATTACAGGAAAAATGTAGCGAACACGATTGGACTACATATTTGCGAAATAGAAGGAAAAGAAATTAAATTTTTTCGAAAAAATTGCTAAAAATGACCCCCCCCCCTTAACTTCTATAAATCTCAACCTTGTGAGCTGAAATTCGGTAGGGATCTTCAGTTTTAAGTGCAGATTACAGGAAAAATATAGCAAACACGATAGGCCTACATATTTGCGAAATAGAAAGGAAAGAAATTAAATTTTTTCGATAAAATTGCAAAAAATGACCCTGCCCCCCCTCAAATTCTACAAATCTGAACCTGGTGATCTGAAATTCAGCAGGGATCTTCAGTTTTAAGTGCAGATTACAGAAAAAATATAGCGAACACGATTGGCTTACATATTTGCGAAATAGAAGGGAAAGAAATTAAATTTTTTCGATAAAATTGCAAAAAATGACCCTGCCCCCCCTCAAATTCTACAAATCTGAACCTAGTGATCTGAAATTCAGCAGGGATCTTCAGTTTTAAGTGCAGATTACAGGAAAAATATAGCGAACACGACTGGCCTACATATTTGCGAAATAGAAGGGAATGAAATTAAATTTTTTCGAAAAAATTGCTAAAAATGACCCTGTTCCCCCCCTTAACTTCTACAAATCTCAACCTTGTGAGCTGAAATTCGGTAGGGATCTTCAGTTTTAAATGCAGATTACAGGAAAAATATAGCAAACACGATAGACCTACATATTTGCGAAATTGAAGGGAAAGAAATTAAATTTTTTCGAAAAAATTGCAAAAAATGACCCTGTCCCCCACCCTCAACTTCTACAAATCTGAACCTGGTGAGCTGAAATTCAGCAGGGATCTTCAGTTTTAAGTGCAGATTACAGGAATAATATAGCGAACACGATTGGCCTACATATTTGCGAAATAAAAGGGAAAGAAATTAAATTTTTTCGAAAAAAATGCAAAAAATGGCCCTGTCCCCCCCCTCAACTTCTACAAATCTGAACCTGGTGAGCTGAAATTCAGCAGGGATCTTCAGTTTTAAGTGCAGATTACAGGAAAAATATAGCGAACACGACTGGCCTACATATTTGCGAAATAGAAGGGAAAGAAATTAAATTTTTTCGAAAAAATTGCAAAAAATGACCCTGTCCCCCCCTCAACTTCTACAAATCTGAACATGGTGAGCTGAAATTCAGCAGGGATCTTCAGTTTTAAGTGCACATTACAGGAAAGATATAGCGAACACGACTGGCCTACATATTTGCGAATTAGAAGGGAAAGAAATTAAATGTTTTTTGAAAAAATTGCAAAAAATGACCCAGTCCCCCCCCTCAACTTCTACAAATCTGAACCTGGTGAGCTGAAATTCAGCAGGGATCTTCAGTTTTAAGTGCAGATTACAGGAAAAATATAGCGAACACGACTGGCCTACATGTTTGCGAAATAGAAGGGAAAGAAATTAAATTTTTTCGAAAAAATTGCAAAAAATGACCCTGTCCCCCCCCTCAACTTCTACAAATCTGAACCTGGTGAGCTGAAAGTCAGCAGGGATCTTCAGTATTAAGTGCAGATTACAGGAAAGATATAGCGAACACGACTGGCCTACATATTTGCGAAATAGAAGGGAAAGAAATTAAATTTTTTCGAAAAAATTGCAAAAAATGACCCTGTCCCCCCCTCAACTTCTACAAATCTGAACATGGTGAGCTGAAATTCAGCAGGGATCTTCAGTTTTAAGTGCACATTACAGGAAAAATATAGCGAACACGATTGGCCTACATATTTGGGAAATAGAAGGGAAAGAAATTAAATTTTTTTTGAAAAAATTGCAAAAAATGACCCTGTCCCCCACTTAACTTCTACAAATCTCTACCTGATGAGCTGAAATTCGGTAAGGATCTTCAGTTTTATGTGCAGATTTCGGGAAAATTATAGCGAAAACGATGGTTCTACATATTTGCGAAATAGAATAGAAAGAAATTAAATTTTCTGAAAAAATTGCCAAAAATGACCCTATCCCTCCCTCAACTTCTACAAATCTGAACCTGGTGAGCTAAAATTCAGCAGGGAACTTCCGTTTTAAGTGCAGATTACAGGAAAAATATAGCGAACACGATTGGTCTACATATTTGCGAAATAGAAGGGAAAGAAATTAAATTTTTTCGAAAAATTTGCAAAAAATGACACTGTCCCCCCCTCCACTTCTACAAATTTGAACCTGGTGAATTTAAATTCAGCAGGGATCTTCAGTTTTAAGTGCAGATTACAGGAAAAATATAGCGAACACAATTGGCCTACATATTTGCGAAATAGAAGGGAAAGAAATTAAATTTTTTCGAAAAAATTGCAAAAAATGACACTGTCCCCCCCTCAACTTCTACAAATCTGAACATGTTGAGCTGAAATTCAGCAGGGATCTTCAGTTTTAAGTGCACATTACAGGAAAAATATAGCGAACACGATTGGCCTACATATTTGGGAAATAGAAGGGAAAGAATTTAAATTTTTTTTGAAAAAATTGCAAAAAATGAACCTGTCCCCCACTTAACTTCTACAAATCTCTACCTGATGAGCTGAAAATCGGTAAGGATCTTCAGTTTTATGTGCAGATTTCGGGAAAATTATAGCGAAAACGATGGTTCTACATATTTGCGAAATAGAATAGAAAGAAATTAAATTTTCTGAAAAAATTGCCAAAAATGACCCTGTCCCTCCCTCAACTTCTAAAAATCTGAACCTGGTGAGCTAAAATTCAGCAGGGAACTTCCGTTTTAAGTGCAGATTACAGGAAAAATATAGCGAACACGATTGGCCTACATATTTGCGAAATAGAAGGGAAAGAAATTAAATTTTTTCGAAAAAATTGCAAAAAATGACACTGTCCCCCCCCTCCACTTCTACAAATTTGAACCTGGTGAATTTAAATTCAGCAGGGATCTTCAGTTTTAAGTGCAGATTACAGGAAAAATATAGAGAACACGATTGGCCTAAATATTTGCGAAATAGAAGGGAAAGAAATTAAATGTTTTTTGAAAAAATTGCAAAAAATGACCCAGTCCCCCCCCTCAACTTCTACAAATCTGAACCTGGTGAGCTAAAATTCAGCAGGGATCTTCAGTTTTAAGTGCAGATTACAGGAAAAATATAGCGAACACGACTGGCCTACATATTTGCGAAATAGAAGGGAAAGAAATTAAATTTTTTCGAAAAAATTGCAAAAAATGACACTGTCCCCCACTTAACTTCTACAAATCTCTACCTGATGAGCTGAAATTCGGTAAGGATCTTCAGCTTTATGTGCAGATTTCGGGAAATTTATAGCGAATACGATGGTTCTACATATTTGCGAAATAGAAGGGAAACAAATTAAATTTTCTGAAAAAATTGCCAAAAATGACCCTGTCCCTCCCTCAACTTCTACAAATCTGAACCTGGTGAGCTGAAATTCAGCAGGGATCTTCAGTTTTAAGTGCAGATTACAGCAAAAATATAGCGAACACGATTGGCCTACATATTTGCGAAATAGAAGGAAAGAAATTAAATTTTTTTTGAAAAAATTGCAAAAAATTACCCTGTCCCCCACTTAACTTCTACAAATCTCTACCTGATGAGCTGAAATTCGGTAAGGATCTTCAGTTTTATGTGCAGATTTCGGGAAAATTATAGCGAAAACGATGGTTCTACATATTTGCGAAATAGAATAGAAAGAAATTAAATTTTCTGAAAAAATTGCCAAAAATGACCCTATCCCTCCCTCAACTTCTACAAATCTGAACCTGGTGAGCTAAAATTCAGCAGGGAACTTCCGTTTTAAGTGCAGATTACAGGAAAAATATAGCGAACACGATTGGCCTACATATTTGCGAAATAGAAGGGAAAGAAATTTAATTTTTTCGAAAAATTTGCAAAAAATGACACTGTCCCCCCCTCCACTTCTACAAATTTGAACCTGGTGAATTTAAATTCAGCAGGGATCTTCAGTTTTAAGTGCAGATTACAGGAAAAATATAGCGAACACAATTGGCCTACATATTTGCGAAATAGAAGGGATAGAAATTAAATTTTTTCGAAAAAATTGCAAAAAATGACCCTGTCCCCCCCCCCTCAACTTCTACAAATCTGAACCTGGTGAGCTGAAATTCAGCAGGGAACTTCCGTTTAAGTGCAGATTACAGGAAAAATATAGCGAACACGATTGGCCTACATATTTGCGAAATAGAAGGGAAAGAAATTAAATTTTTTCGAAAAATTTGCAAAAAATGACACTGCCCCCCCCCCCTCAACTTCTACAAATCTGAACCTGGTGATCTGAAATTCAGCAGGGTTCTTCAGTTTTAAGTGCAGATTACAGGAAAAATATAGTGAACACGACTGGCCTACATATTTGCGAAATGGAAGGGAAAGAAATTAAATTTTTTCGAAAAAATTGAAAAAAATGACACTGTTCACCCCTTAACTTCTACAAATTTGAACCTGGTGAGCTAAAATTCAGCAGGGATCTTCAGTTTTAAGTGCAGATTACAGGAAAAATATAGTGAACACGATTGGCCTACATATTTGCGAAATAGAAGGGAAAAAAATTAAATTTTTTCGAAATAATTGCAAAAAATGACCTTGTCCCCCCCCCTCCACTTGTACAAATATGAACCTGATGAGGTGAAATTCAGCAGGGATCTTCAGTTTTAAGTGCAGATTACAGGAAAAATATAGCGAACACGACTGGCCTACATATTTGCGAAATAGAAGGGAAAGAAATTAAATTTTTTCGAAAAAATTGCAAAAAATGACCCTGTCCCCCCCCCTCAACTTCTACAAATCTGTACCTGGTGAGCTGAAATTCAGCAGGGATCTTCAGTTTTAAGTGCAGATTACAGGAAAAATATAGCGAAAACGATTGGCCTACATATTTGCGAAATAGAAGGGAAAGAAATTAAATTTTTTCAAAAAAATTTCAAAAAATGACCCTGTCCCCCCCTTAACTTCTACAAATCTGAACCGTGTGGGCTGAAATTCGGTAGAGATCTTTAGTTTTAAGTGCAGATTACAGGAAAATTATAGCGAACCTGATACGTGTACATATTTGTGAACTAGAAGGGAAAGAAATTAAATTTTTTCGAAAAAATTGCAAAAAATGACCCTGTTCCCCCCCCCAAACTTCTAAAATCTGAACCTGGTGAGCTGAAATTCAGAAGGGATCTTCAGTTGTAAGTGCAGATTACAGGAAAAATATAGCGAACACGATTGGCCTACATATTTGCGAAATAGGTGGTAAAGAAATTAAATTTTTTCTTTAAAATTGACAAAAATGACACTGTCCCCCCCTCAACTTCTACAAATCTGAACCTGGTGAGCTGAAATTCAGCAGGGATCTTCAGTTTTAAGTGCAGATTACAGGAAAAATATAGCGAACACGATTGGCCTACATATTTGCGGAATAGAAGGGAAAGAAATTAAATGTTTTTTTAAAAAATTGCAAAAAATGACCCTGTCCCCCCCTTAACTTCCACAAATCTCTACCTGATGAGCTGAAATTCGGTAAGGATCTTTAGTTTTATGTGCAGATTTCGGGAAAATTATAGCGAAAACGATGTTTCTACATATTTGCGAAATAGGAGGAAAAGAAATTAAATTTTTTCGAAAAAATTGACAAAAATGACCCTGTCCCCCCCTCAACTTCTACAAATCTGAACATGGTGAGCTGAAATTCAGCAGGGATCTTCAGTTTTAAGTGCAGATTCCAGGAAAAATATAGCGAACACGATTGGCCTACATATTTGCGAAATAGAAGGGAAAGAAATTAAATTTTTCTTGAAAAAATTGCAGAAAATGACCCTGTCCCCCCCTTAACTTCTACAAATCTCTACCTGATGAGTTGAAATTCGGTAAGGATCTTTAGTTTCATGTGCAGATTTCGGGAAAATTATAGCGACTACGATGGTTCTACATATTTGCGAAATAGAAGGGAAAGAAATTAAATTTTCTGAAAAAATTGCCAAAAATGACCCTGTTCCCCCCCCCCAAACTTCTAAAATCTGAACCTGGTAAGCTGAAATTCAGCAGGGATCTTCAGTTGTAAGTGCAGATTACAGGAAAAATATAGCGAACACGATTGGCCTACATATTTGCGAAATAGGAGGGAAAGAAATTAAATTTTTTCGTTAAAATTGACAAAAATGACCCTGTCCCCCCCTCAACTTCTACAAATCTGAACCTGGTGAGCTGAAATTCAGCAGGGATCTTCAGTTTTAAGTGCATATTACAGGAAAAATATAGCGAACACGATTGGCCTACATATTTGCGAAATAGAAGGGAAAGAAATTAAATGTTTTTTGTAAAAATTGCAAAAAATGACCCTGTTCACCCCTTAACTTCTACAAATCTGAACCTGGTGAGCTAAAATTCAGCAGGGATCTTCAGTTTTAAGTGCAGATTACAGGAAAAATATAGTGAACACGATTGGCCTACATATTTGCGAAATAGAAGGAAAAGAAATTAAATTTTTTAAAAAAAATTGAAAAAAATGACCCTGTTCACCCCTTAACTTCTACAAATCTGAACCTGGTGAGCTGAAATTCAGCAGGGATCTTCAGTTTTAAGTGCAGATTACAGTTAAAATATAGCGAACACGATTGGCCTACATATTTGCGAAATAGAAGGGAAAGAAATTAAATGTTTTTTTAAAAAATTGCAAAAAATGACCCTGTCCCCCCCTTAACTTCTACAAATCTCTACCTGATGAGCTGAAATTCGGTAAGGATCTTTAGTTTTATGTGCAGATTTCAGGAAAATTATAGCGAAAACGATGGTTCTACATATTTGCGAAATAGAAGGGAAAGAAATTAAATTTTTTCGAAAAAATTGCAAAAAATGACCCTGTCCCCCCCCCTCAACTTCTACAAATCTGAACCTGGTGAGCTAAAATTCAGCAGGGATCTTTAGTTTTAAGTGCAGATTACAGGAAAAATATAGTGAACACGATTGGCCTACATATTTGCGAAATAGAAGGAAAAGAAATTAAATTTTCTGAAAAAATTGCCAAAAATGACCCTGTCCCTCCCTCAACTTCTACAAATCTGAACCTGGTGAGCTAAAATTCAGCAGGGATCTTCAGTTTTAAGTGCAGATTACAGGAAAAATATAGCGAACACGATTGGCCTACATATTTGCGAAATAGAAGGAAAAGAAATTAAATTTTTTCGAAAAAATTGCAAAAAATGATCCTGTTCCCCCCCCCTCAACTTCTACAAATCTGAACCTGGTGAGCTGAAATTCAGCAGGGATCTTCAGTTTTAAGTGCAGATTACAGGAAAAATATAGAGAACACGAGTGGCCTACAAATTTGCGAAATAGAAGGGAAAGAAATTAAATTTTTTCGAAAAAATTGAAAAAAATGACCCTGTTCATCCCTTAACTTCTACAAATCTGAACCTGGTGAGCTAAAATTCAGCAGGGATCTTCAGTTTTAAGTGCAGATTACAGGAAAAATATAGTGAACACGATTGGCCTACATATTTGCGAAATAGAAGGGAAAGAAATTAAATTTTTTCAAAAAAATTGCAAAAAATGATCCTGTCCCCCCCCCCTCAACTTCTACAAATCTGAACCTGGTGAGCTGAAATTCAGCAGGGATCTTCAGTTTTAAGTGCAGATTACAGGAAAAATATAGCGAAAACGATTGGCCTACATATTTGCGAAATAGAAGGGAAAGAAATTAAATTTTTTCGAAAAAATTGCAAAAAATGACCCTGTCCCCTCCTTAACTTCTACAAATCTCTACCTGATGAGCTGAAATTCGGTAAGGATCTTTAGTTTTATGTGCAGATTTCGGGAAAATTATAGCGAAAACGATGGTTCTACATATTTGCGAAATAGAAGGGAAAGAAATTAAATTTTCTGAAAAAATTGCCAAAAATGACCCTGTCCCTCCCTCAACTTCTACAAATCTGAACCTGGTGAGCTAAAATTCAGCAGGGATCTTCAGTTTTAAGTGCAGATTACAGGAAACATATAGCGAACACGATTGGTCTACATATTTGCGAAATAGAAGGGAAAGAAATTAAATTTTTTCGAAAAATTTGCAAAAAATGACACTGTCCCCCCCCCTCAACTTCTACAAATCTGAACCTGGTGAGCTGAAATTCAGCAGGGTTCTTCAGTTTTAAGTGCAGATTACAGGAAAAATATAGTGAACACGACTGGCCTACATATTTGCGAAATGGAAGGGAAAGAAATTAAATTTTTTCGAAAAAATTGAAAAAAATGACACTGTTCACCCCTTAACTTCTACAAATTTGAACCTGGTGAGCTAAAATTCAGCAGGGATCTTCAGTTTTAAGTGCAGATTACAGGAAAAATATAGTGAACACGATTGGTCTACATATTTGCGAAATAGAAGGGAAAAAAATTAAATTTTTTCGAAATAATTGCAAAAAATGACCTTGTCCCCCCCCCTCCACTTGTACAAATCTGTACCTGGTGAGCTGAAATTCAGCAGGGATCTTCAGTTTTAAGTGCAGATTACAGGAAAAATATAGCGAACACGATTGGCCTACATATTTGCGAAATAGAAGGGAAAGAAATTAAATTTTTTCGAAAAAATTGCAAAAAATGACCCTGTCCCCCCCTCAACTTCTACAAATCTGAACCTGGTGAGCTGAAATTCAGCAGGGATCTTCAGTTTTAAGTGCAGATTACAGGAAAAATATAGCGAACACGATTGGCCTACATATTTGCGGAATAGAAGGGAAAGAAATTAAATGTTTTTTTAAAAAATTGCAAAAAATGACCCTGTCCCCCCCTTAACTTCCACAAATCTCTACCTGATGAGCTGAAATTCGGTAAGGATCTTTAGTTTTATGTGCAGATTTCGGGAAAATTATAGCGAAAACGATGTTTCTACATATTTGCGAAATAGGAGGAAAAGAAATTAAATTTTTTCGAAAAAATTGACAAAAATGACCCTGTCCCCCCCTCAACTTCTACAAATCTGAACATGGTGAGCTGAAATTCAGCAGGGATCTTCAGTTTTAAGTGCAGATTCCAGGAAAAATATAGCGAACACGATTGGCCTACATATTTGCGAAATAGAAGGGAAAGAAATTAAATTTTTCTTGAAAAAATTGCAGAAAATGACCCTGTCCCCCCCTTAACTTCTACAAATCTCTACCTGATGAGTTGAAATTCGGTAAGGATCTTTAGTTTTATGTGCAGATTTCGGGAAAATTATAGCGACTACGATGGTTCTACATATTTGCGAAATAGAAGGGAAAGAAATTAAATTTTCTGAAAAAATTGCCAAAAATGACCCTGTTCCCCCCCCCAAACTTCTAAAATCTGAACCTGGTAAGCTGAAATTCAGCAGGGATCTTCAGTTGTAAGTGCAGATTACAGGAAAAATATAGCGAACACGATTGGCCTACATATTTGCGAAATAGGAGGGAAAGAAATTAAATTTTTTCGTTAAAATTGACAAAAATGACCCTGTCCCCCCCTCAACTTCTACAAATCTGAACCTGGTGAGCTGAAATTCAGCAGGGATCTTCAGTTTTAAGTGCATATTACAGGAAAAATATAGCGAACACGATTGGCCTACATATTTGCGAAATAGAAGGGAAAGAAATTAAATGTTTTTTGTAAAAATTGCAAAAAATGACCCTGTTCACCCCTTAACTTCTACAAATCTGAACCTGGTGAGCTAAAATTCAGCAGGGATCTTCAGTTTTAAGTGCAGATTACAGGAAAAATATAGTGAACACGATTGGCCTACATATTTGCGAAATAGAAGGAAAAGAAATTAAATTTTTTAAAAAAAATTGAAAAAAATGACCCTGTTCACCCCTTAACTTCTACAAATCTGAACCTGGTGAGCTGAAATTCAGCAGGGATCTTCAGTTTTAAGTGCAGATTACAGTTAAAATATAGCGAACACGATTGGCCTACATATTTGCGAAATAGAAGGGAAAGAAATTAAATGTTTTTTTAAAAAATTGCAAAAAATGACCCTGTCCCCCCCTTAACTTCTACAAATCTCTACCTGATGAGCTGAAATTCGGTAAGGATCTTTAGTTTTATGTGCAGATTTCGGGAAAATTATAGCGAAAACGATGGTTCTACATATTTGCGAAATAGAAGGGAAAGAAATTAAATTTTCTGAAAAAATTGCCAAAAATGACCCTGTCCCTCCCTCAACTTCTACAAATCTGAACCTGGTGAGCTAAAATTCAGCAGGGATCTTCAGTTTTAAGTGCAGATTACAGGAAACATATAGCGAACACGATTGGTCTACATATTTGCGAAATAGAAGGGAAAGAAATTAAATTTTTTCGAAAAAATTGCAAAAAATGACCCTGTCCCCCCCCTCAACTTCTACAAATCTGAACCTGGTGAGCTGAAATTCAGCAGGGATATTCAGTTTTAAGTGCAGATTGCAGAAAAAACATAGTGAACACGATTGGCCTACATATTTGCGAAATAGAAGGGAAATATATTAAATTTTTTCGAAAAAATTGAAAAAAATGACCCTGTCCCCCCCCCCCAAACTTCTAAAATCTGAACCTGGTGAGCTGAAATTCGGTAAGGATCTTCAGTTTTATGTGCAGATTTCGGGAAAATTATAGCGAAAACGATTGTTCTACATATTTGCGAAATAGAAGGGAAAGAAATTAAATTTTCTGAAAAAATTGCCAAAAATGACCCTGTCCCCCCCTCAACTTCTACAATTCAGAACCTGGTGAGCTGAAATTCAGCAAAAATCTTCAGTTTTAAGTGCAGATTACAGGAAAATTATAGCGAACCTGATTGGTGAACATAAGTATAATTACAGAGAAATATAAAAATTTATTAATAAAATAATAAAAATATTTATTCTAATCTTATTATAGTATATTACCATTTTGTTTAATTTGTTTTTAATTATAAAAGAATTTGTTAAAATAATTTTAAAAAAATTGTGTTTGAATATTTGTGTACGGAACACTCAATCTTAGTGCGAGTGCAACTCGCACTTGGCCGATTTTTTATAAAAATGTTTTCTAACGAAGTTAGCTACATTTGACCTTTGAGCGG
The DNA here is from genome assembly GCA_032873175.1 of Leptopilina drosophilae. NCBI lineage: Eukaryota > Metazoa > Arthropoda > Insecta > Hymenoptera > Figitidae > Leptopilina > Leptopilina drosophilae. Next base: position 46,488,150 of record CM065478.1, read on the forward strand.
TAAAACCCTAAAAAATCAAGAAGAAAAATTTATTAACACACAGTAGAAAAAAAATTACAAGTAAAACCATTTTTTTCACCGATATTTATAGGGTTTTACCGCTCAAAGTTTCGTTAAAAAACATTTTTATGAAAAATAAAAAAATACGTGTCTCTTTATTTTTCATATAAAATAACATATTTCATCGACATGTAATTTTACGACTTGAAGTTATTCGGCTTGCCTGATTTGAAATGGATTCAACCTATATAACAACCAGAAGTCCAAAAAAAATCCTGCAAAAGGATTTGATTTTTCAGAAATGTATCCACCATATTGGATTCTCTATTTTAAATTTTTTAAAAATTGTTTCAAATCCGTAATCAGCAAAACAGGAAACTCTTAAATGTCAAAAGATATTAAAATCTGATAATTTTTCTAAAATTTCATCCGCCATTTTGGATTCGCCATTAAAAATTTTTTTAACTAACCTCAGATTTGTAATCAGAGGACCCCAGAAACCTATAAATAATAAATTTTAGGGAAACTTACGAGTTTAATGCTTTCTTTTTCCATGCAGCAATGATTATGACCGTAGAAGCTCATATTCTTTCTCATATAAATTCTTTTTAGGAATAGTGTAGAGGTTAACGATTTTTTTGTATACTTTTATAATACACGAGAAGAGATTACAATGAGTTAAAAGTGATGAGAAGTCAAATTCATCATGTGCCCTTCAAAAATGTAGGTTTTTATTATGAGTTTCGTTTTTAAATTTAACTTTTGAAGTCACTGAATTCCTAATGTATAAGTGGCACATATTCCTGGAAGGGTTAAAATACTTCTTATTATGTAGAAAATGTAACCCCGTTTTATGGTTACTTAAAAATCTTCGTTAAAAAAGTTATATCAAGTTAATTGCGAAATTGTCAAAATTTAAGAAAAGTTGTCTCGCAAGTTTGAAGGTACACCATTTTTATCTTAATTGAGGCACATCATTGTCTCAATGATTTTTTGGTTCCTTATACTCCCCACTACATCTACTATAAGTCACAAAATATATTCTGACTCGTTAAAAAAGTTATACCATATAAACTGAAAAAAACGTTCAATGTCACACACGAGAAACTGTCGATTTCGACACTTTTACTCACTTTTGTCGTTCCCTACCTAATTAAAATCATTATTATACACAAGGTATATTTAAAAAGCACAATAATTTATCAAATTATGGTACTGCAAAATTATTTTTATAATTTTTAAAATATAATAATAAACGGAAACATAAAGTTTAAAAGTTCTAGAGATATGCCCATATACATAAAAAAGTGGGAATAGAATGTTTAAGCATTGAAAAAAAGAATTTTCTCCTAAACGGAACTAAAAACCGGATTTAGAGCGCTCCGGTGAGTAAAAAACTCTATTTCTCAATGTTTAAACATTCTAGTTCCACTTTTTCATATATGTCCGTTTAGGAAAAAACCTCAGCTTTCGTTTAAAAAAAATTGGACCTCTCCCTCCCAAAAATTGAAATTTATTTTTAATTTTGATCTCTTTGAGTCAAAATTTTTTTTTTCAAAATGCTTATTTCCAATCGAAAGAGCATCTTGAGATGCTTGTTACTCAATAAAAATATTTTTTAATGCTAATGCGACATTTAATCTAATGATATCAGAAATAAATCGAAACATACTCTAATTAATTAGATCATGACATGATTTGCTTTACTGTAATTTTCCTTATTATTCCAGAAATATTTTGTCAACTTTGGCCCTTTAATTATTATTTATTCAGTTTTTCATAATTTTACTTTACTCCCCCTTCAACTTCTATATTCACTTCCAGTTTAATTGATGTTCATTTTCACTTTTAATTCCAATTTGAATAATTTTTCAATTTCTTTTTCTCTTACATTTTTATTATACTTTCATTAATTTCTATTATGTAGTATAATTTTACTTTAATTGTTTTATTATTTTTCATCAACCTTACCATTATGAGAACCAGCAAAAGTTAAAGAATTTTCGACTTTGCAAAAAGAGATTTTAGTTTTTCGATGAAAACACCACGAAGATCAATTCTAATCACTTCTGCTATATTTTTCCTGTAATCTACGCGTAAAAATGAATAAGTATGCCTTTTTGTGAAAAACTGCCAAAATTTGATGATTTTTTGCCGAAAACTGTATGAAGATCAACTCCAATCACGTTTGCTATATTTTTCGTGCAATCTACGCGTGAAAATACATAAGTCTACCAATTTTTAGCTCTGTAGATGAAAAATTGTGAACGCTAGGGGGGAAGGGGTATATGGTCATTTTCCTTAACCGTTTTAACCACTTCACTGGCAGGGCGTTCCAAATGGCGTTCCACGTGCCAAGGCCCAGACTGTCAAAAACATATACGTATAATATTAATATTCATACACTGAAAAAAATATATTTATGGTGATTTTTATTGTGATAATCTTGTTCTCTGATGTCTAAACTATAGAAATATTCCTTTACAAAAGTTAAATGTGGTGTACATTCTTTAAAAACAGAGTTTTTTTAGAAACGCCATTTCGGTGTTTTTGACAGTCTGGGCCTCGGCGCGTGGAACGTCATTTGGAACGCCCTGCCCGTGAAGTGGTTAATAGGGTTCCTACCGGGGTACAGAACCCTAAAAACCAATTATAATTATAACTATTAGGTAGGGGAGAGTAGGGCAATGGGGGTAATGGGATTTTTAATTTCACGTTCTTCAAGGCCTTAAAATATACTACAATCCTCAGAAAATCTTTGACAAAATTTGTTTATGTCATTTAAAAACCATAAATCACAATCTTGTGACAAATTTTTAGTACGGATAAGGGGGAAATGTATTTTTTGATATTTTGTTGTTAAATGCAAAATATTTTCAAACATCATAATAAGTAGTTAAAATCGTATTACTTACAATTAGTAATGTTTTGTCATTATATCGCTTGCTGGGTGTAAAAACATGATACATTGGATTGGCGTTAAAAAATATGATACCTCGGATTTGACTTGAAAAACATGACATATCGTCGTTTGAGTTGAAGAAAATGACACATAGAAAAAAAATTTTTCTTTTCAATTTTTCAGTTGATACCACTGACCGCTAATTTTAAAATGTGTAAAATCTTTGAAACTTTTATGAAACAAATGCTTTCGCTTCATAATATGCCAATTCAAAGAAGAAATAGGTTAAATAATTTTGTATACAGTTTATGTTGATTTGAGACATTTTAAGATTCGCGGTCAGTGGTACCAACCAAAATTTGAATAAAAAATTTTCGTTTTCGACGTGTCATCGCTTGCTGGGTGTAAAAACATGATACATCAAATTGGCGTTGAAAAACATGATACCTCGGATTTGACTTGAAAAACATGACATATCGTCGTTTGAGTTGAAGAACATGACACGTTGAAAAAAAATTTTTTTTTCAATTTTCAGTTGATACCACTGACCGCTAATTTTAAAATGTGCCAAATCTTTGAAACTTTCATGAAACAAATGCTTTCGCTTCATAATATGCCAATTCAAAGAAGAAATAGGTTAAATAATTTTATATACAGTTTATGTTGATTTGAGACATTTTAAGATTCGCGGTCAGTGGTACCAACCAAAATTTGAATAAAAAATTTTCGTTTTCGACGTGTCATGTTCTTCAACTCAAACAACGATATGTCATGTTTTTACACCCAACAAGCGTCATGTTCTTCAACTCAAACGACGATATGTCATGTTTTTTAAAGTCAAAACCGAGGTATCATGTTTTTCAACGCCAATCCGATGTATCATGTTTTTACACCCAGCAAGCAATATTATAGGTAAATATTTGTAGATATGTATACATGTACAAAAATCGAAATAATTATAAAATTTGTTTCTGTTTTAATTTTTTTTATCCAACTTGTGGCCTGATGTAAAAATTCTGTGAGCTGGAAGAATAAGTGTTAGCCCAAAGAATTTTCGTTACTATGTCATGACTTTTCTTATTTCTTTGAAAACTGAAAAAGATATCACCTTACAAAAAATTTGAATTAAAAATTATCTTTTGGTGAAATAAATGTTTATCTTTGATTTTTATCAAGAGTTTTTTAATTAATTATAAATTTGGAAAAAAATTATTTAAAGTTTTGGCTTTATTGTAAGTATTAACACATTTTTCTATTAGAAAACAAAAAATATTCCTAATACATAGAAATTAATTTAATTTTTTCGAATTTTAAGTAAAAGCTTACTCAATGCCCCACGAATTGATTGATTGGAGATACTGCATTAAAAAATTTTTTTTTAAGTTTACTTTCTTTTTTTTAAGTTTCTACTAAATCCTAATGAAATTAGTATAAAATGATTAAACCGATATATTATTATAAAGATAAGTTTGTTTTCTTTATAATCTTCATTCAGAGGCTTCAATTACCCCACGTTCCCCTACTGTAGGTAATTCTAATTTTTCAATAAACTGAGATCACATGTAGAAAATTGTCTGTCTTTTGCTTTTATTAATTATTATTTGTTAATTAATTATATTTACTGTTACTATTAATTACTTTAAATTATTTTTCTTTTATTTTGCTTAAAAAAGTAGGTATATGGGTGATTTTCAAATAACTGTCATATTTGCATGTCCATATAGATAAATGACTAATAAAATTATTATTTTTTGCCACTCACTTCATAAATCACTTACTACACTGAAAAAAGTGCTATTGAATCAAATAGCTCCATGCTGTTGAATTTCCCGTTATTAATTCAATAACACATTTATTAATCGAACAGTATATTGCTTAAAACGAAAAAATGAAACTGTTTAAATTAAAAGTACGATACTGTTAAATTAATGATATTCTACAAATTGTCTCTATAGTTCATCTATATATAGCAACAGAATAATTTATTGCTTCTTTGACATTATTCATTTGAAACATCTAATAGATAAATTTGAAGAAAATGCGTGTAAATTTGAATCAAATGAAAAGTTGTTTGCTTCAAAGAAGCGCACTTTTGAAAATGAAAGCATATGCTTTCGTTTCAATGAGTGGTGCTGTAGCGGACTGCCAATAGCATATGTTATAAAAATAAGGACACTATGTATATGAGACATTGACAGGTGCTAAATTTAACTACAAAGTAACTGCTCAATGTAAGAAGCGAATGTATTACATTGCAGCGCGGCAGTTCTCGTCTATCACGAAAGTTAAGCACGTTTTGTCGCGGTTACTACCTGGATGGGTGACCGATTGGGAACAGCGTATTTTTCAGACTCAAAAAATTATAAAGTGTGTTTGAATGTGTATGTATGTGTGTTTGTCGTTGGAAAAAATTAAAAAAAATAATAAAGATGTCTATGTTAGTGTGTAAAATTGAAAAAAGATGTATATAAGAAGTGTTGTGTTAAAGGTGTGAGAATTAGTATATAAAAAATATGTGAACAAAAATTTCATTTTTTCAATTTATCGTTGGTATATCTTTAACCACATAAAAGAATTGACTTAACAGTATGGTGTTATTCAATCGATAGCAACAACTAAAAAAATTAAAAGTACAAATTTTTGAATCATAAAAATGATGCTTTTAAATTTAAAAACTATAGTCATTGACTCAAAAGCATATACTGTTAAATTAAAAAATTTTTATCGTTGATTCAAAAGGAATACCTTCAAATTAACATAGTATGCTGTCAATTTAAGAAATATGCTTTTGTTTCAATGAAAGTGATACTATCGAATCATTAGAATCGGTGCTTTCAAAACAACAGCATATACGTTTGGCAGCCCGTTATAACACTATTCAATGAATCAAACTCATATGTCTTTGATTCAACAGCATTTTTTTCTCCGTGTAGAAGTCTCTTCTTAAAGATACTTAATATTCAGTTTGTTAACATTAACATTATCATAGTTAAAATTAAGAAAATAGGGTTAAATTGTCAGGTCCGTGGCATACGTTTTTTTAAAATTTTGTTCTGAAATTTTCACATAAGCAAATATTAAAACTATCTTTTAAGTACTTTGTAGGCCAAACCTAACCAGATGTTTTACATATAAAAATATTTATATTATAATGATATTCTACGTACACGAGCACTTTTTTCATGTTTTAAATTGTTAATTACTTTCTACCAACACATGTTAACGACATCGTGATTTTATTACTCAATTTTATGTTTAATTGACTTCTACTGGTAATATTTTGAAGAGCGAACATTGAAAAGAAAATATTTATTCGATTTTTTATTTCTTTACGTGTTTTAACTGTGACACACATGTCAGGACCGTGGAAAAATGTCAGGTCCGTGGCATGTAACTTTTGCATTTTCTTTGCGTTTTCCATCGTAACTTTAGAAATATTTAAAATCTTGTAGTTTTCATTTGAACATATACTTTAATAACAAAAATGTACTGGAATATGTAATAAATTTCAAATTTGGTTCACTATTTTAGCAGAAAAATGTCTTATTCAAAAAAATCACAGTTATTTGAAAATCACCCATATCAATTTTCTTAAAATTATTGTTAACTAACTATCGTATCCGTATTCGAAGGGTTTTACTTCCTACCAATACATATAACAGTTTGTCTATCAATCTGGAAAACTAGAAAATAATAGGGAATTTATATTGTCCAAGAAAAAATTATAATTAGTTATAATTAACTGTTTCAGTACGAAAATACTACTATTTGAATCAGGGACTGACATTTTATTATCAAATCAGTTATTTTAAATTAATTTAAATGCAGAGAACAATATTTGTTAATTTGTACGAATTAATATAATAAAACTTTTTTATAAGAAAATTCCCTGGTCAAATCAACTATACTAGATAGTGATTTTGAAAATTTAATGAACTGCGTAATTCGTTAATCGTAGTTATTTTTGTGCAAAAAATATCTTTTCTGCGTGTTTTACATTTGCCGCTTTTATCGAATAAAGCGAAACAGATAATTAAAATTAAGCTATTATATATTTTATAATTTAACTTGTTCAACCTTTATAGCTAACCTAAAAAGTCTGAAATTTCACACAAGTGGAATCAAAATTGTTTAGTAAATTAATAAACCTTCCTCGGCCCAAGGTCTAACATTCTGCCAAAATTAGTTTCAAATGCAGTTCAGCCGTTTTTTACATATTAATATTAATTTATTATTAATATTAATTTTCTCATATAAAAAATTGTCTATTTACTACAGAAAAAAACTGGACTCTTTTAATCAAAGCTGTTTGAAATAAGCAGTTTTTGTGTCTCCTGTAAAATTTTAAAAAATAATAATTATTAATTAATTTTTTTTGATAAGTCTATTTCTTATTATTACTTTTCTGCATTATTAATATTATTTTTAATATTTCTATTATTATGGACAGATAGTGTGATGTTAAAAATGAACAGCATACAAATCTATTTTTACTCATAAAGAAAAATCTATTAACTTCAAGAGGAAGGATCAAAATGACTCAGACACATATAAACACATTTTTTTCTTTTTAATATATATAAGTATTATCCGGATCTTTAATCACTGAGAATTTCTTGCGTTAAGTGTACCTCAACAAAAAGGCCCCTTGTGCAATGAAAATCAGTGAAGATTCCATGAAGATGAGAAGAAGTGGAAAGAGAAAGGCTACTTGCAAGGTTGCAACACACGACTTTTTCGGGCCATCCACGTGTACCTTGAATTTTTACAGCTCATCCAGCATGCTGCATCAACTTCCTCCTTATTCTCCCACCCCCCTCCACACTTCTTTTCTTCATTCTCATACATTTCAATTGAAAGTCTCCTATAACTTTAATTATTCTTATTTTTCTTCTTTCGTATTGTCTCTTCCTATTTCTAACATTTTATCTCATTGCGCAGTACATGCGCATATTTCCCCTCTAAACATATTAAAAGGTTATGCTTGTGTTTTGGGACATGTTTCTCAAAATAAAATATTTTAAAAGCACTGAGAGATCTTCGAGACAAATGACTTTTAGTTAATATTTAAAAAACACTGTTCCCCATACTAGTAGTAGAATAATTCTAGGACTTTCTTATATTTTTTAATAAAAAGTGTATGATACCGCCTTGTGTTTTGTGTCCTATCCAAAAGTCAAGCACTTTCAAGGAAGGATTCACGTACTTTTTTCGTGTATTCTGCCGACCCAAGGGTCTCTTAATTTGTAGATAGAATTTAATATTGTAATACTTATCATTATTAGAGTTAATTATATTACATTTATTATTTATGGATCATATAGTTATTTAAAGTAATAGAGCGAATTATTTCCAAACTTTATTGATATCACACTATTTTTCTTGTATGAGGTTAACCCTCCGTTACACACCTTAGAAATAATTACACACGTTTAGAGGGAATCTCTCACCACATTGTTAAATAAGCGACATTACAAAATAAACGAAGGTTTTTGGTTTTTTCATTTTGAAAATTTTTCTTAAAAATAGGAGACTGTTTCTATTTACCGCTTAAAACTGGAAATTCGGGGTTAATAGGAACAGAAATTTCAACAGTATTTCATATAATGGAAAGAGAGAAAATTGGTTCTATCAACCTCAACACTATTTTCAGCATTATAAAATGCATTGAAAATAGTATTCATGAATAATCGCATCGGCACATAGTATTTAACAAGTACAGAATTGTTATATAGGTACTTTATAGCAAATAGACGCTTGTTCGTTACATAGTACAAAGTGTGTAACATTTCAGATTTCATTAAGATTTGTGACCATAAAACAGGTAAGTGTAATGAAACAAGAGATAATAAGAGAGAATGAGAGAGTATAAGAGAGAACGAGAGAGAATAAGAGAGAATGAGTTAGAATAAAAGAGAATGAGAGAAAATAAGAGAAAATGTATAAGAGAGACAAAGAGTCCACCATATTAGATCCGTCATTTTGAATTTTAAAAATTTGAATTCAGATTCGTAATCGGCGACTCCGAAAACTCTCAGAAGGTGAGATTTCAGAAAATTTGATCGATTTTTGATAAAAGTTTTTAAACAGTCCGACATATTGGATCCGCCATTTTGAATTTTGAAAAACTGACTTAAAATTTGTATTTAGTAATCCTTGAAAACCTTCTTTTGACAAATTTTACATAAATCTGTTAAATTTTTTTAAAGTTGTTGAAACCTTTATAATCGAATGGTTGGGAAAAATAAGGGGACGTACGCTCCGCCACACGCTATGAAGCCAGTCAAATGGTAGAAATTGTGGAAAAATCGGAAATTGAAAATTTTCAAAAACAGTACCATCTAGAAAATTGAAAGGCGCATCTTTTTTTCCTTTGACATTTTTTTCTAAAATGAATATTTTAGAAAATAATGACCAAAAACTGAAAAATTTAAATTCTCAAAATTGATTCAATTTTTAAACATAACTCGTTGTATCTCCGGTAAATATTATTGAAATTACTTGTAATTTTATATTCAAACGCATTAGGGTGCACAGATGGCGACAACATAATAAAAAATTAAAAAAAAATTAATTGTTTATATATTTTTAATTGTTTATAGAGATCCGTCGATAATCACGTTCCCATACACGGAGAAACTTTGTATACTAGTTTGTGATAAGCTCACTACGTGTTTTTAGTAAATTGACTACTAAAGTGGGGAAAAACTGCGACGGTATCAATATTTCGTAGTCTGACTATTAAAACACGGAACAGAACCAGACTTTTAAAATTTAGTAGTCAGTTGATGAAAATTTAAAATTCATGATTTCACTAAAAAACAATGTCGAATGTCAGTGACAGGGGCATACTGTCGTCATCTCATACTAATGAGTCAGGTAGAAATCTATTTTACCTATGACGATTGATAACTTATTTGAACGCAACCTAGTCTAATGCCTAACATACTGATAAAGTAACGCACACTTTAATCGACGGAACGCATATACAATTCATATCAAGAAAGTAAGTCACTGTTCTTATATACTAATCCAAAACATTGTGTTGACACTTGGGAGAAAATTTGTTAAATGCTGTATTAAATAATATTTGTTTGTTAAATAAAATTCACAAAATCAATTATATTTAAAACTAATAAGGTCAATTTTTGAAATGAACAGAATTAGCATTATTGTTTCGTAAAATTATTTATCCTTTGATTAAATTTTTATTCATTGTAGAAATTTATAGCTAAGATTTAGAATAAATATTTTTTATTGACTTAAAGTTAAAAGTTTATTTCTTGTATATATTGTGAAATATATAAAAAAAAGATTAAATTAAATAATTTTAAGTTAAAAACTATGGAATCAGAATAAGTTTTCTTTATATGTATTAAAAAGAAACATTTCAATTTATTATTATTAAAAATATTCACATTAATGCGACAATTACAATTTTCTCCGTTATTAAAAATAATTATATAAACATAGAGAAATTTAGAAAAATCCTCTTAAATAAAATTGTGAAATATATCTTGCAGTGTTGAAATTCAAGTAGTATATCGACAGATCGATATTGGAAAATACGGAAGACTTGGTGACACATAACCTCACATTTACAAATTATACTTTTTAACATCTGAGATGTTAAACCACAACATCTAGATGATATGCATTAGCATCCTTTTTTTAATATCTAATGCATTAAAATTCTTAATATCCACTTTTCTCTGTATAATGAATTATTAAATTATTAAAAGAGAACCAGGTGGAATGACAGCAGCCATTTGACTTGAGCATATGTATATGAGATTGAGTGGTTATGTGTGACTACACGAACAGCGGTGCTCGTTTGTGTGCGTGCAGTTTTGATCGTTTGACTACTAAATTGTAAGCGCGGCGCGAAGAAAATATCATTCTTTCGAATATAGAAAATAAAAATTTTAGCATTCACTTTTTCTACATCTACTTTCTTTCGTATATCATAGGCGAGTTTCTCATAACTTGACTACTAAATATTGCAAAAAAAGAGATCATATAGTATTACAAAAACTTCTATTAAATTATAAATCTCGTCTAGTGACCACTTTTTCCCCACTTTAGTAGTCAGTTTACTAAAAATACATTGTGAGTTTAACAGGAATTAATATACAAAGTTTTTCCGTGTATCTTTGCCGTCGAAAAGTCTGTGGGGAAGTTAAGAGTTCAGCAAACTTCCAGTGGGACATTTGTTTATTACTATTTGAGGAAGTTTTCTGTAAAATTACAGAAAAAATCCTTATTTATTTATTGAAATATTTGAATTTTATGAGACAGAGCGGCGCGCAGTGAACCTTCGTCTATGTGCAGTCTCAAGTGATATTTGTTCAATGCTTTATTTCACAGGAAATCTTACTAATAAATTATAGGATTTTATAAATTAATTATGCTAAATTTAAATGTTTAATTTATATATAATTCTTAATAAGAAAAAAATTTCAGCTTCAAATGTTTATATATTAACCACTTCGGCGGCATGGCGTTCCAATTGGCGTTCCATGAGTAAGTGACAGAAGCAGCAAAAAAATGCGAAAATGACGTTCCTACTTGAACTCGATTTCAAAAGTCTGTAGTCAAGTTAAATTTACCATAATAAAATATTCTTATTATTTGAGATAAATGAAGATGAATAGGACAAAAAAATTATTTTTTAGAGATGTTTAATAGTTTTTTAAGGTTTTAATGTAGCCAATTTTTAATACTTTTTACGAATGGCGATCCAATATTCAGCCAAAATAGTTGATAATTTTGAATCCGCCTATTTGAATTTTTGTAAATCCATTGAAGATTCATAATCTCAAATAATAAATAACTTTTGGTTTGGCTGACTTAATTTGTTTACAGAGTTCAGGAATAAAGTTTAAATAGGAACGCCATTTTCGCATTTTCTTGCCGCTTCTGCCACTTACTCTTGGAACGCCATGTCGCTGAAGTGGTTAAGAAAAAATACAAAGTGTATTTAACTATAGAGTATAAAAATACCATCACAATATTTACTATTGTTAGTATTTCCTTTATTTACAAACAATTTCATTTTCTGGTCATTGAAATGATGAACAAACTTTTGCACACTTTTGAATGTGATTTAGCGATATACAGTTGAAACTAAAGCTTTTTCTTTTCAAAAAATTTATTGACTTTTTTGAATTTGCATTATTGCTTATTATAATGTCATCGCAAATTGGTCGAAAAAGGTCTCGAAGTCAAGTTAAGTTAAAAAGCGTTATAAGAAAGGAATCCAGAAACAAGGTAATGTTAATAATGCAATATTTATAATAAAATTTCCATAAGACTCAAAATTTATCCCAAACAAATAAGAAAAAATCAAAAGACATAATTTTTAAAATTAAATTACGATTAATTTTGAATAAATTGATTTGAACTGATAAATTGATTCAAAAGTGTGCAAAAGTTTGTTCATCATTTCAATGACCAGAAAATGAAATAGTTTGTAAATAAAGAAAATACTGACAATAGTAAATATTGTGATAGTATATTTATACTCTATAGTTAAATACACTTTGTATTTTTTCTTAATATATAAACATTTTAAGCTGAAATTTTTTTCTTATTAAGAATTATATATAAATTAAACATTTAAATTTAGCATAATTAATTTATAAAATCCTATAATTTATTAGTAAGATTTCCTGTGAAATAAAGCATTGAACAAATATCAATATCTGCACATAGACGAAGGTTCACTGCGCGCCGCCCTGTCTCATAAAATTCAAATATTTTAATAAATAATTAAGGATTTTTTCTGTAATTTTACAGAAAACTTCCTCAAATAGCAATAAACAAATGTCTCACTGGAAGTTTGCTGAACTCTTAACTTCCCCACAGACTTTTCGACGCAAAGATATGGGAACGTGATTATAGACGAATCTCTATAAACAATTAAAAATAAATAAACAATTAATTTTTTTTTAAATTTTTTTATTATGTTGTCGCCATCTGTGCACCCTAATGCGTTTGAATATAAAATTACAAGTAATTTCAATAATATTTACCGGAGATACAACGAGTTATGTTTAAAAATTGAATCAATTTTGAGAATTTAAATTTTTCAGTTTTTGGTCATTATTTTTTAAAATATTCATTTTAGAAAAAAATGTCAAAGGAAAAAAAGATGCGCCTTTCAATTTTCTAGATAGTACTGTTTTTGAAAATTTTCAATTTCCGATTTTTCCACAATTTCTACCATTTGACTGGCTTCATAGCGTGTGGCGGAGCGTACGTCCCCTTATTTTTTCCAACCATTCAATTGTGTATGGAATACTTTTAAACTTATATAATGCATTAATGTTTCTTAATTTAATTATTTTATGACTAACACCATTTTTAGGGTTCCGTACACCGTAGGTGTACTGACGGAACCCTTATGAAATTACTCGTGTGTCCTTCCCAGCCACGCAAAATGGGCTGTCCCCCCCATTAACTTCTACAAATCTAAACCGGGTGGGCTGAAATTCAGTAAGGATCTTCAGTTTTAAGTGCAGATTACAGGAAAAATATAGCGAACACGATTGGCCTACATATTTGCGAAATAGAAGGAAAAGAAATTAAATTTTTTCGAAAAAATTGCAAAAAATAACCCTGTCCCCCCCCTTAACTTCTACAAATCTGAACCTGGTGAGCTGAAATTCAGTAGGGATCTTCAGTTTTAAGTGCAGATTACAGGAAAAATATAGCGAACCTGATTGGTGAACATAAGTATAATTACAGAGAAATATAAAAATTTATTAATAAAATAAAATAATAAAAATATTTATTCTAATCTTATTATAGTATATTACCATTTTGTTTAATTTGTTTTTAATTTTAAAAGAATTGTTAAAATAATTTTAAAAAATCTTTGTTTGAATTTTAGTGTACAGAACCCTCGATCTTAGTGCGAGTGCAACTCGCACTTGTCCGATTTTTTTTTATCTAATTCTTTATATCTCTTAACATTTCCAGACTTGAAATTAATTTTTACTCAAATTTCGTAAGAAATAATCAACTATTCCTATTTACCCCTAAATTTTAGCAAAGTTGAAAAATTTAGGGGTAAATAGTAACAGTTGGTTATTATGATTCAATGATACCCATATTCTTTACTGTTCCATAAAATTGTTCCACGGAAGTAAAATAACAACTCAAAACACAAAAAACAGAAAATATTTTGATTTAAAAGAAAAAACTTATGTTTTTGGTGAAACATTGCAAATCTGTTTCTATTTACCCCAACTGACCCTAGTAAATTATTCTAAATTATAAAATTAATTTTCGGTCTCAAAAATAAAAATTAATTACACGAATGCACATCTTCGAAGGAATTCCACTTGACATGTAAGAATAATGTAACATTAACAAATAAGCAAGAAAATTATTAAATAATTAATTTTAATTATATTTATAATATAAGTTTGTCACTAACCAACATTGGAACAAAATATGTTATGAAAACTTGATTTTTGTTTCTCAACATAACTTCACTTTTTCCATTTTTTTCTGGCTTTGTAGCCTCATAATTGAAGATTAATTATGTTTAAACTAAATGTTTTTTTAGAAATGTGTCGAGGACGAAATTGTCGAAAGGTATAGATACTGATTTTATTTTGTGTATTTTTAACTTTTTCGTTGAGAAGGAGAGTGAGGAGGAAAGTAACACGTTGTTACTGTAGTGATGCACCCCAGGCGGAAATTTCCAACCGGCGCGGATCCTAGCCAGTACTGACGCCGGTGTAACTGTACTGGCTCGGAACTGCCTGCCAACCGAATGTGAACGGGCATTCTACCGAATAGTGACTAGGCCAGGAGCGCGCTGGCAACCGGCTCGGAACTGGCATTCCTACCGGCCGGGAGAAGCCGTTCCGTGTATAATTCAACCGGCTGGGACCTGGCACTCTACCGACTGCGGATTTTCAATTTAATAGCTGGCATTCTACCGCCTGACAACCGGATCGGATCCAAATGATTATTTTAACAAATATCAATTCAAAAAATAATAATTAATTGCAAAAGATAAAAATGCTGATGACAAGTCATTGACAGTTCTCTTTACACATTTTTTTATTTTTTTATACACTTAAACGCAATTTTTTATTACATAGACATTTGAAAAATCCTAACGCTTGGGGGTACGAATCTACGCATAACCGAATATTTCCGCACCGAAATCTCGCACGCTAACCACTATGCTACGCTCGCATGGGACTCTCAAATCTTAAATACTCTCAAGTGTCATGAGCTGAAATAAAACTTGTAGAATTACTACTTGTCATTGCTACAGCTATATTTTTATTATTATATAATATATTAAATAATTGTTTCTCAATATAATAATATTGAACATAATAATATATAACATTAATTAATAATATCTCAATAATAATAAATTTATATTAAAAATATAAATTTATTGATAATAATTATAAAGTAAAAGTGTAAGACAAATTTTTTTTAATGTTTAATTTAAAAAAAGTCTCAATAAATAATTTCTTAATATATTGATTAAATTTATTTATTAATTAATCATTATTTTCTAAAATAATTCAATTAATTATTGTAATAGTTATTTAGTTATGACACATTTATTAAACATAAATTCATAATGTGATTTATGATGTGACAATAAATGACAAGATACGCAGTCGGATCCGGCCCAGCACCGAGCCAGTATGGACTTAACATATCCGTCATTCTTCCGACGCCTCAGAAGAATAAGATCCGCGGGCGGAAGAAATCCAGTACCGAGCCCGTACTGACAATAGTGGGAAGACGGTTCCGACGGTCGGAGCATAATCTGTACCGCGCCGGTTGCGTTTTCAGATCCGAATCGGTACAGACCGTCGGTACTTGCGGTCTGTACGGGCGCGGATCCCAGCCGGTTGTAAACTCCGACATTCGTCCGACTTTTCCGCCTGGGACGTTAAGATGAGAATTTTAATCATATCGCTCATTTCACGTTGCTCGAAAGTAATTATCCAAGTTGAGAATTTCAATATTTCTTTTGTTTTGATCGTCTCGTATCGTCTCATTTCTCGACTAAGTTCTCATAATAGCAACTGTCACTAGATAAATGAAAAATCATCGAATAAATTAATAAATTTATAAAAAATTGTATGCTTACAGGTTTTTATATTTAGCAATACTATCTAATTAATACAATGAGAAGTTTCCTAACCAAATTTTTATGTTTATCTATTCATATCTTTTATATCTATTTTATATACATACAAATATATTATATTAAAACTATTTTTGTATTCTTTTATATTTTTATTTTCCTGATATTAATTTTGAAAGCAGCAAATGTCGAAGATTTTCGACGCAAAGTGACGAAACTTCTCATCATGTGTTAATTATTTATTTTAATTTTAATAATTAACAGAAAGTATAATGTAATTTTACTTTCATCGGGCTGTTTTTAAATTTTATTAAATATTTTTAATAAAATTTGCTATTTTTATAACAATTTTAGACTAATTTATGATGATGAATTTGTTTATCTGCAATAATTGCGTTAACAAATTTTATGCAACTGACAGAGTAAAAAAACTATATTTCATTTTAGATATAAATTATTGCATTTTATTGGAAACACTAGCAAAATTATCCGCGCGCAAGCGCGCGGAAATGTTGTGCTGCATTGTTTATTGTAAACAATTTCAAGTCATTTTAATTTAAGTAATTTTTAAAGAAATACTTATTATTGCACATAACTGAAAAACTAATTAGAATTAAATTTACAAAATATATTATATTTTTAAACTTTAAAGTATATAAAAAAACTTTAACAAATTTCGATAATAATTTCAAATTTGGCATCAGATTATCAAAATTGAAAATAATTAAACTTTCTTGTACGAGGAAAATTGAATTTCACAAAAATTGTTATCGGATACCTAAATTAAAAGAAAACTTCGTTGCGAAAATTTTAATTATTCTAAAGAATAGAGAAGGTAAAAAAATTATTAGCAATATATAGGTATTTAACTTTCCGAACAAAGAATATAAACAATATTTTTTTAGAGAATTTCCACTACTTTTAATTCACTAATATTGAAAAAAATTAATTTTATTTAACAAAATTTTATGCAATTTATTTTTCCCAATAATTCAATTACTTTTAATAATTATAAAATTTTTCATGTAAATTCCATTTTTTCAACAAAATTTTTGATTAAATTCTAAACATGAATTTAATTATTTTCATAATCGTCAAATTCAGTTACTTTCACAAATAAAGTTTTTGACAAGAATTCAATTATTTAAACTAATAAGATTTTCATAACATTTAAAAATTGATTATTTAAAACAATGTTCATAAAATTCTTAATAAGATTTCAATTCCTTTCAAATGTAATAAAATTTTCAACAAAAATTCAATTCTTTTTAAACATTTTAATAAACTTTTCCGCAATAATTCAATTATTTTCAAAAATTTAATAAAATTATTCGAAAGAAATTAATTGTTTTAAATACAATTTTAATACATTTTTTTAAAAATAAATAAATTTTTAAAAAAAATTTTTTTATTTATCGAAATAATTATGTCGATAAATAAAAAAATTTCTCCTGAAAATTCAATTACTTTTAGGTATTTGAATAAAATTCTATTCAAAACTCAATTAATTTCATAAACAACAATATTCATCACAATAATTCAATTATTATTAAAAGTAATAAATTTCCTCTTGGAAATTATATTATTTTAAAAAATTCTAATAAATCGTTCGAAAGAATTCAATTATTTTCATAAATTACAAAATCCTTAAAAAAATGTAATTCCTCACAGAAATTCAATTTTTCTAAAAATTTGTAAAATTTTTCATAAAAATTCAATTATTTTCCAAATTTTTTTCAAATTTAAAAAAAAATTCTGCGCAAGAATTTAATAATTTTTATAAAAATAGAAAAATATTCCAAAAAAATTTAACTATTTTCATAAATTATGAAATTCTTCAAAAAATGTCAATTTTTCTTAAAGTTTATAAAATTCTTTAGAAAATTTCAATTATTTTCAAAAATTTTTTTAAAATTCTTCGCAAGAATTTAATTATTTTAATAAATAATAAAATATTTCAAAAAAATTCAATTATTTTCATAAATAACAAAATTTGTCTAAAGAAATCAATTATTTTTGTAAATAATAAAATTCTTCTGAAAAATTCAATTATTTTTATAATTAATAACATTTTTCATTGCAAATTCAATTATTTTTGAATATTTTTTTAAAATTCTTCGCAAGAATTAAATTTTTTTAAATTGTTTCATAAATAATAAAATTCGTAGCATAAATTCAATTTATTAGCATGATAAGAAAAAAGATTAAAAAAAAGAAATTTTTGATGAAAAATAGGAAAAGTCAGGAAAATAAAAAATATGGAATGGAATTTTTGTCATTTTTGTGAAGTGAATAAAACGAGTTTTTTTGTTTTTTCTCGACATTAAAAAAATGACAATAACTCACAAAAATGAATTTAAAAAAACAAATGAATACAGATAATTTGCTAACGGAAAGGAAACTTACGTATAATGTAAAAATGTATATTTCTATTTTCTATCAAAACGTATAAAAAACAAAAGAATAACTATAACTAACTTCAATCTGCGGACAGAATGAATGAAAGAAATACTACGAAGATTATTATAGTTAATAATAACTTCTGTCTTCGTTAATATTTTAAGCAAAATATTATTGTGGCCAGCATTAACATTATTACGATTATTTAGTATATCTTAACTATTTTTTAATCATTTATAATCGAAATTTACGATCTTTTGATAATCTCGATTGTATGAGATGAGATGAGACGAGATTTAAAACAAAACAATGGGATATTTTCTCATTCTTTCTCATTGCTCGTATATCTCGCTCAAATGCATCACTATTGTTACTTCCTCTTCGTTTCAATATATTGTGCATACTTTATGAAATGAGTCAAGTATATCATATTTAAAGTTATAAATTAACTTTTGTTAGTTAAATGTAATGATTTATAAATAAATTGACTTTCGTTTTGACATATTAAAATAACCTAAAAATGGTTTATTGAACCAGGCAAGTTTTAATTCTGTGTTCTTATTTTGTTTTATTCTATGTTTGCCATAATTTTTAATTTTTGTTTTAAAGTTTAGATAAAGTTATTTTCATGTTTTAAAAGATTAAAGTTTTATTTTTAATTTTTTACATGCCAAAAATATGAAACATATTAAAAATTTGGCAATTTTTCTTAAGTGTCAAAAGCTATTACGTTATTAATAATTAGTATTTTAACTTAAAATATAAAAATAGTACTTTTGTTTCACATTTTAATAATTTAATATTACATATAGGCTAAGATTTAAAATTAAATACTACATCTGTGATTTAGATAAGAAATGAATATCAATTAGACATTAATGTACCAAAATGTGTTGAATGTGTATTAAATAAAGTATCAAATATGTATAATTTGTACTTTGAGTATCCTTGTATTTTTCAAAGTCGATAATAAAAATATTTTAAATTAATAATAGTCTTAAAATTATGTAATATCAACCATACACTGAAAAAAATGATAATGTTAATTTTGACATACAAGTATGGTTAGGATGTATAGCTGAAACAGCAATACCGTATTGCTGTTCGTAAAATACAGTATTCGTGTTCTCTACATACATATTATTTAATAAAATATGCGAGCCAATACGCCTCGGCCAAAGTGATCCATTACGCCCCAGAGGTTTTTGTTGAAAATTTTGTTATTTTTTATCAATACCGTAAGTATTAAATAAAAATTGGAAATTGTTCTTTAAGAACAAATGTTTAAAGCTCAAAACCTGATAAACAAATTCTTTTTACAAGTAATTTTTAAAAAGATATAACAAAAGAACAAAAATTTCAAAAATTTACTTTTAAGCGTCAAAATCACTTTTTCTACCATATTTTTAACAATAATAAATAAATAACAATGAAAATTGATACTAACTTACAGTATACCAAGTACATTATTTTGATCAAAAACCGAAATTACTCTGATTTACCACTTTTAAATAAATTGAAGTGATCCATTACGCCCCGGTCTCCTCTATTCTATAATGTTACTTTACTTCAAGGTGCTGTTACTTTCCTTCTCGGGGGTTAGGAGAAAAGTAGCAAATGCAAAGGTCGTGAAAAAGTTATGCTGTGAACTGGTTATTTAATCTAAATATCTAATTTAAATTTTATTTAACAGGTGAAAGTCGAAGCTTTCAATTAACGTATCAACCTATTAACACCCAAATGACCAAAATTTTTACTTGGACTTCAATGCACGATTTAAAGCAATAAGACAATAAATTTCAGCAGCAATGAGATGTAGGACGTTTTGCGGGTCGCTCTTTCAGATTCTGGGGTCAAAATAGCGATTCGATTGGCACAAAATCGAATATGGCGACTATTTTGAAAACAACCAACAAAATAAGTACATTTTTTAAAACTTTTTTTTCAAATGTAAACAACTTTTTTAAACCTTTCTTAAGTATGCTATGGGTGGGCAAAATAGTTGCACTTTCAAAATATAAAATAGAGAAATTCTGATTTCAAGATGGCGGAATAAAAATTTTGAAAATGTAAATGCATTATAGTAAAAAAAATCAAAATTTACACCAACATTCAAAAAGTTTGCAAATTCAATACAAAATATATATTCGGGGGTTTTCGGGGTTTACTATTGACGAATTCGATGTCAGTTTTTGAAAATTCAAAATGGCGGATCCAATATGGCATATTGTGGAGATCTAATTCACCCATGAACTTATGGGAAAGTTGAATCAGTTGGGAAATTTCGATAGAATTTCATATCGAAATATGGAAAACAATTGAAAAACGAAGCAACTTGATATAAGTGTATATTTTTAAAATGTCCGCTAAATTGGATTCGCCATTTTTAATTTTAAAAAACTGCCATCGAATTCGTCATCAGCGACCCCGTAAACCCCCGAGTATACATTTTCAATCAAATTTGCAAACTTTTTGAATGTTAGTGTAAATTTTGATTTTTTTTACTATAGGTTGAATCCATTTCAAATCAGGCAAGCCGACTAACTTCAAATCGTATAATAACCTGTCGATGAAATATGTTATTTTATATGAAAAATAAAGAGACTCGTATTTTTTTATTTTTCATAAAAATGCTTTTAACGAAGTTAGCCACATTTGAACTTTGAGCGGTAAAACTCTGAAAAACAGTGAAAAAAATGGTTTTACTTGTAATTTTTTTTCTACTGTGTGTTAATAAATTTTTCTTTTCGATTCTTATTGAGGGTCTTCTTCTCTTTGAAACCCCGTTTAAAAATTATAAAAAAATTCAAAATTAAAAAAATTGCGGCAGATTTTTAAAAAAAAACTTAATTTTCTCTAAAACACCTCCTTTTTTTGCTCAAATTTTTAGAGTGACTTCGTTTTAATATGTAGACGTCCGCATGGAAAGCGGACACTTTTGCACTATTGGACTTATGTATATGGGCGAATTCCTGACAAAATTTGGAAAATTTTAAGTGGTCTTACAACCTTCTTGGTGAAAAATTCTGTGAGTTACATAATTTTAAAGTTTGGAGTATCAAATGCGTCATTTCGAGAAAAACGAAGTCAAAGATTGTAATATGAATATCTTTTGTTCTTCTGGGAAGTTATTCAGATAAGAGTTTATTTAAGTCTAGTACACCCTTAAGATTAAAAATCAATAGGTTTCGAATTTTCCCCCCTCCCTCATTTTTTAACAATGACAGAATAATGGATAAGAACAGTATTTTACGACGCTGAAATTATGCATATATTTATATTATTATAATGCATTATGCGCTGAAAAACTGATTATTATGCGAAATTATGCGTTAAAAAATTATAAAGTGCGAATTGATGCTTTTAAAAGAAAAACATTATTTAGGACCAAACTCATGCTTTTAACGTTAGGCTAAATTAAAGTTTTATTTTAAACTAATATATAGCTAGAATAATTTATTAACTTTTTTTATTATATTACACATTACATTATTTATACTATATACACTAAAAATAATTAACAGAGCAACCCTAATTATAAAGCGCAAAAATTTATAATTTTTATGAATTTTTTTAAAGAATTTACAACATTGCTTGTTCTTTTCACCAACATTTCTAAATATAACAACTTATTCTATAAAAACACACAACTTAAACTAAATATTTCAATTAAAAATTTAAAAAATGTGATGTATTATCTTTTCAAGATCTTTATAAAATAGTTACATAGTTACAAAGAGCTGGTTCATCAAAAACGCAAAATTCAAACGAATTTAGTTAAAGTAGAAGATAATCTTGTCCTTAATCGAAGGATTTAAGAAAAAATTATTTTTTGACAAAATAGCAACTATTCAAACTCAACGTTTTTATTTTCACTTAGAAAAATATGTTTTCTTAGCTGTAAAAAAGAGATTGTTTTGCATTAAAAAAGAAATTATTCAATTAAGAACTAGATTTTCATGTACGCAAAAATTCCACCAAAATGAAGCAAAAACAGTGCAGTTGTTTTTGAGAAATCGTTATCACCGAATTGGAAAGTGCTATTTTGAGAAAAACGAGTTCAAAGGTGTAACATAATCTTTCAATGGAACGAACATTTTTTTCCAGGCTACAGGAAGTCAGACTTAACTAAACCTTACTTCAGATCTTTAAGACTGTAAATATCTCACTTAATTTTTAAAGTATCAACTTAACATATTATGAAATGTCTCTGAAGCCCTAAAGTTAGAAAAATATAAAAAAAAGGTTTTTTTTAAAATATACGCTGTGAATAAATTAAATTTCACTAAAATACCAGTTAAATGTAACTGACTTATTATTATTGCATATAAGCTAAATAAAATCAGTGGAAAAACTTATCGCGGGGAAGCAGTGAAATTTCGCTAATTCGGATTTAGAGTTGTATGTTTTTATATTTCTTGAACAAAAAATTAAATTATGCGCAATAGTGCGAGAATTAAAAAATTGTGTGACCAAAAAAATTATGTTTTTCGATGCGACGTTAAATTTATTATATTTTATTCATAAAAATGATAAAATGTTAAACTTGCAACTTTCATCCAATTTTTGAAAATTATGCGATTATGCGCTTCGCACAAAGTGTAGGTCTCTAATAATGGATCTTCGACAAAGTGGTCGCTTTTCTAAAAATACGGTTATTTATTAATAAAGTGCAATATTTAACGAAGTTAAAGGTTTAGTGTTATTTTTTAGAGTTATTTCAAGCAAAGAAAAGAAAAGTAGACTAAAAAATATTTTAAGCGACTTTATTATAAAAAATCTTAACAAAAATTAAAATTTCATTTCCAAAAACACGAAATTAAACATTGCTATGTGAATATTTTTGGTTCTTCTAGGAAATTATCCAAATGTGAGTTGTTTTAAGTCTAGTACACCCTAAAGATGAAAAATAAGAAAGATTTAAGTTTTTCCACCCCCTCTCCATTTTGAAACAGAAACAATTTTTGCAACAGATCGACAAAGTGGTCCCTTTTCATTTTTTTTGTCTAAAAATGAAATAAATTGCTTAAAGTATCAAAAAATTAATTAAAAATGCATAATTCGACGTATTAGACCCTCTAGATTAAGAAAAAAGAATAAGAAAATTTTTGATAGTTTTTTCAAAATTAGTTAATTGCAATTATCTCGGAATCTAGAACCGACAAAGTGGTCCCTTATCATGCGGACGTCTACATAAGGAAGAAATTACATGAGTTTCAGGTGGGCTAAACAATATTTGTAGTTAGAAGAATTTTTTTTCGAAATTTTTTTTTTAATTCAAAATTATTGAAGTTATTTATTTAAAACAAAGAACAATAACAAATGAAAGTTTTTTAGTATATATATGTAAAGATTTTTCATAACCAAAATTGTTGTTAACCCAATGGGAAATGACAGTGTACTACCGATGTTCACCACTGGTTTAGTACTCAGACGATTGTTCGGCCGTGGTCTAGCCGAGCTTCGACAATTAATGGTGGCGCAGTACAGAACACTCGTTGCCAACATTGCTTTTTTGAAATAAACTTGAAAATAATTATAAAAAAAGTTTATGAATGTTAATAAATATGAATTTATTCAAAAAAATTAATATTTTCAACATAATTGTTTAATTTTAATAAATTATTTAAACAAATTAAAATTATAAACTTTAATTAAAAACTTTTTTTATTAAAATTATAAAATTTAAACTTCAATTTAAACAATAATTTGGTTTTTAAAATATTATTAAACTGATTACTATGAATAAAAAATTACTACTTGTAAAATGTTAAATATTTTTTTTCTCATCTTTAATTCAATAATTATAAGTTTGAACGATACCGAGGTATTAAAACATTACTATACACGTGTGTCGTTAGCATAGTGGTGTGGGAGTGTTAGTCTGTAAATCTGAATAGGTCGTAGGTTCGATATTCCCCTCGTGAGCTATTTTGCTTATTTTCATAGGTTTGCGATATTTCTAGATTTCAATCTTTAGGTACTAAAATATGAAAATCTAATGCACACTTAATTTTATTGTCTATTATCTAATTTTTAAATGTTATAAACAATTTTTTTCTACTTCATTTACTACATCCATTGTCAGTCTTCATCTTTAATACAAATTTATTAAACAGAGAAATATTTTATAAATAATTACTATTTATCAATATTATTTACCATTTTATTATTAAATTATTTATAATTATTAATTTACGACTAATTAATACTCTTTAAAGTCACCAGCCCAGAGTATGCAGCTGATCAAACAGCGTATATACGCTGGAAAATCAGTGCATATACGCTGTTCCATCAGTGTATATTCGCTGATTGACTCAGCTGCATACTCTGGGCTGGTGAATCAGCGACTTTTCGCTGATTCAAATTTAGCGAGTAACAATGCGGCATTTATTGTGTCAATATTCTCAGCCAGCACTGGTCCAGTGCTGCGCCAGCGCTGTCTGGCAGCACTGCCAGGCAGTACTTCGCCACAGTTGCACAGCGTTATCATCCCAGCGTTATGTCAGTGCTGTCTGTTAGCGTAGCTGCCAGTACTGATAGCGCTGGCGCAGTACTCCGGCAGTTGTAAATTTCCCATTGGGAATGTTTACTCAAGTAACAGATATTTTGACACGATGAGGAATTTGACGTAAGTATTATTTATTTTTACTAATTATATATTTATTTTATTTTTCTGATAATTATTACAATTAACGTCAGTTATATATTTCTATAATTATCAGAAAAATAAAATTAATATATAATTAGAAATAAATAATACTTTCGTCAATTTTCTCAGCGTGACAAAATATCTGTTACTTGAGGAAACATTAACAACAATTTTGGTTATGAAAAATCTGTGTATATATATATATATATATATATATATATATATATATATATATATATATACACTACTGTCCGAAATTGTGCGAACGCTAACATCTCGAGCTATTAAAAAACACACGCGCACAGAAACAGTGATAACTCGGTTAAAAATGAAGCTAGATGCTTTTTTTAAATTGCATTGGAAAGCTTATTAAATTTCCAATGAAATGCCACTATTTTAAGATGTATTGTAGAAATAGGAAGCGAGATATCATGTTATGATGACAAAAAAATAATTCTATTTTTTTCGGAATTTCTTACTCTGACTTTGACTCTTGGCACAGTTTAGCAAAGTTTATGAAAAAAATTGTTACTTTTTCAGACTATTCCTTGTAACCTAAGCTTTAAATAGAGACCAAGAACAGCAAAAAATATTTACGGGTTCCCGAGATATTACAAAAAGAGTCGGACCGTGCCAAGCAGAATTTTCAATCATCGATTTCTCTAATTCGCCGTTGAGTCAATTACTTGTCTGTGAAAAAAGTGTCGAAAATTAATTTTACCAAGTACATTCTTACTGGGATCCACTTTTTAATTTAATTTATTATATATCGATATTTAAAAAGTGGATCCCGGTAAGAATGTACTTGGTAAAATTAATTTTCGACACTTTTTTCACAGACAAGTAATTGACTCAACGGCGAATTAGAGAAATCGATGATTGAAAATTCTGCTTGGCACGGTCCGATTCTTTTTGTAATATCTCGGGAACCCGTAAATATTTTTTGCTGTTCTTGGTCTCTATTTAAAGCTTAGGTTACAAGGAATAGTCTGAAAAAGTAACAATTTTTTTCATAAACTTTGCTAAACTGTGCCAAGAGTTAAAGTCAGAGTAAGAAATTCCGAAAAAAATAGAATTATTTTTTTGTCTTCATAACATGATATCTCGCTTCCTATTTCTACAATACATCTTAAAATAGTGGCATTTCATTGGAAATTTAATAAGCTTTCCAATGCAATTTAAAAAAAGCATCTAGCTTCATTTTTAACCGAGTTATCACTGTTTCTGTGCGGGTGTGTTTTTTAATAGCTCGAGATGTTAGCGTTCGCACAATTTCGGACGGTAGTGTATATGTGACGTGCCGCGACAAAAGGGACCTTAGCTGCTTAGAATTTTAGGTTATGTTTAGAGTACTTTTAACTACATTAAAAATTTATTATTGATTATTTAACATCTAAAGCAAATTTTTCTGAAAATATTGCACATAATAATGAATTAAATATTAATAGTTTGTAAAGAAAATTGGTCATTTTTATTTATTTATACTTCTAGTTTTAGTTCTGTCAAAAACAGCTAAGGTCCCTTTTGTTGCGGCACGTCACATATATATATAGAGTCAGGATTCCTAAGGGCCCCCTATAGTAAGGGCCGTCAAAATTTACGTCAAAATTGACCTATTTTTTGACCCATAGGTTTACAAGAGAATAAATAACGGCCTAACATTACGTCAAAATCTATGTCTAATTTGACCTATTTTTTACCTATAGGTTTAAAAGGAGAATAAATAACGGCCTCAAAACCTATATCTAATTTGACCTATATCTTGACCTATAGGTCAAAAAGAGGACAAATAACATGCTCACATTACCTCAAAACTTATGTCAAAATTGACCTATTGTTTGACCTAACGGTTTAAAAGGAGGATAAATAACGGCCTCACATTACGTCAAAATCTATGTCTAATTTGACATATTTTTTGAGATATAGGTCAAAAAGAGGATAAATAACGGCCACACATTACTTCAAAACTTATGTCAAAATTGACCTATTTTTTTACCTATACCTATAGATTTAAAAGGAGGATAAATAACGACCTCACATTACCTCAAAAGCTATGACTAATTTGACCTTTTTTTTGACCTATAGGTTTAAAAGAGGACAAATAACGGCCTCACATTACCTCAAAACTTATGTCAAAATTGACCAATTTTTTGACACATAGGTCAAAAAAATAAATCAAAACATATGTCAAAATTGACCTATTTTTTGACCTAGGTCAAAAAGAGGATAAAGAACAAATAAATATACATTTTTAATTTGACCTATGTTTTTGAGTTACGGGTTTTAAAAGAGGCCTTAATGTGGGCCTTCACATTACGTCAAAATTGATAACAAAGATTGAAAATTTGAGAATGGCTAATATCATAGATCAAATTTTACAATCTTTGTATTAACCATAAATAGAAGTAAATATAAAATCAGGGGGCTAGCGCCGAAGCGTGCAGGGGGGCGGAGCCCCTCTAGTATATATATATATATATATATATATATATATATATATATATTATATATATATATTATATATATATTATATATATATTATATATATTATATATATATTATATATGTATTATATATATATATATTATATATATATATATATATATATATATATATATATATATTATATGTATATCGACGCCTCCTGTTCATATAATGCTTATTGAAAAACGTTTCAGTACGTGTCTATTGTTATAAGAAAATTTAAACACGGATCCTATCACACGTATTAAGAAATATTTTTTAAGCCATTGCAATTATAAATTATACTGTATTGAAAATTTTATAAAATTCATAGAATAAGCTAATTTCAGAATGTACGTTTTCGCTTAGAATTTTGAATAAGCATTTTATTGCACGGAAAATCGAATAAGCATTGTCTTGCACCAAAAAGTAAATAAGAATCATCTTGCATTTGTTTTTCAATAAGCATTATATGAACGGGAAGCGTCGACATACCCAAAAACTTTTATTTGTTATTGTTCTTTGTTTTAAATAAATAACTTCAACAATTTTGAACTTAAAAAAAAATTTTGAAAAAAAATTCTTCTAACTACAAATATTGTTTAGCTCACTTGAAACTCATGTAATTTCTTTTTAATATTAATACGAAGTCACTCTAGAAATTTGAGCAAAAAAAAGGTGTTTTAGAGAAAATTAAGTATACAGTGCCGCTCAATAACTTTTGCCCACCCTACAGCGATTGAAGGCTTTACAAAAAGTAGAAGTAGAAGTAGAAGTAGAAGTAGAAGTAGAAAAAAATTGTTTATAACATTTAAAAATTAGATAATAGACAATAAAATTAAGTGTGCATTAGATTTTCATATTTTAGTACCTAAAGATTGAAATCTAGAAATATCGCAAACCTATGAAAATAAGCAAAATAGCTCACGAGGGGAATATCGAACCTACGACCTATTCAGATTTACAGGCTAACACTCCCACACCACTATGCTAACGACACACGTGTATAGTAATGTTTTAATACCTCGGTATCGTTCAAACTTATAATTATTGAATTAAAGATGAGAAAAAAATATTTAACATTTTACAAGTAGTAATTTTTTATTCATAGTAATCAGTTTAATAGTATTTTAAAAACCAAATTATTGTTTAAATTGAAGTTTAAATTTTATAATTTTAATAAAAAAAGTTTTTAATTAAAGTTTATAATTTTAATTTGTTTAAATAATTTATTAAAATTAAACAATTATGTTGAATTATTATTAAATTTAATAAAAATAAAAAATGAGTAGGGGAGACCGGGGCTACTTGGCGCAGGGGTTGCTTGGCGCACTCGACTTTTTTCAAAAATTTTGAGTTGAATAATTTCTTCTCTCCACTCAAGTTCAAGTACTTAATGAACTCTAAGTTCGTACAAAGTTTCATTTTTATTCATTAATTATTGTGGCGTATAGATTTAAATAATTGATTTTGGTACTCGAAAGTAAATTTTTGACCTCCTTATTTTTTTGTTATATCTTTTTAAGAAATGATTTAAAATAAAGCTTAAATATCAAGTTTTTAGCTCTAACTATTTGTTTTCTAGGGACAATAAAGAATCTTTGATTTTTATTAATGTTATTAATAAAAACTTTATAAATATATAAAAAGTACCTCCGGGGTTACTTGGCGCGGTTCTAATCTACTACATCTACAGTGTTATATACCATAAAAAATCTCAAATGTTAAAATTTTATAAATTATTATTTCTTTATTAAAAATATAATTAGTAATTTTACGATGACACAAAAAATGTTCTTCATTGTAATTAAATATGATCCTTTTCAAAATTTTTTTATTGTAAAATGACAGTAAAAAACTTATTTTACTATTTCATATAATGTTTCAACTTTTAATCGTATAAATTAATTAATTTCAGTCATGCGCCAAGCAACCCCGGCCCGGGGTTGCTTAGCGCACTTTGCATAGCTTTGAATAAAGTGGTATAAAAAAAAACTATCAAATAGATTGCAATTTTTTTTGTTTTAAATTGAAGCTGATATGTTACAGTAAGTTTTCCGTGCAATAGGAATTTAAAAAAGCAAAAATATTTTAGTTAAACAACAAAGAGTAAAAAGTGCGCCAAGTAACCCCGGTCTCCCCTAACTGAAAAGTAAAATATTAATTTTTTTGAATAAATTCATATTTATTAACATTCATAAACTTTTTTTATAATTATTTTCAAGTTTATTTCAAAAAAGCAATGTTGGCAACGAGTGTTCTGTACTGCGCCACCATTAATTGTCGAAGCTCGGCTAGACCACGGCCGAACAATCGTCTGAGTACTAAACCAGTGGTGAACATCGGTAGTACACTGTCATTTCCCATTGGGTTAACAACAATTTTGGTTATGAAAAATCTTTACATATATATACTAAAAAACTTTCATTTGTTATTGTTCTTTGTTTTAAATAAATAACTTCAATAATTTTGAATTAAAAAAAAAATTTCGAAAAAAAATTCTTCTAACTACAAATATTGTTTAGCCCACCTGAAACTCATGTAATTTCTTCCTTATGTAGACGTCCGCATGATAAGGGACCACTTTGTCGGTTCTAGATTCCGAGATAATTGCAATTAACTAATTTTGAAAAAACTATCAAAAATTTTCTTATTCTTTTTTCTTAATCTAGAGGGTCTAATACGTCGAATTATGCATTTTTAATTAATTTTTTGATACTTTAAGCAATTTATTTCATTTTTAGACAAAAAAAATGAAAAGGGACCACTTTGTCGATCTGTTGCAAAAATTGTTTCTGTTTCAAAATGGAGAGGGGGTGGAAAAACTTAAATCTTTCTTATTTTTCATCTTTAGGGTGTACTAGACTTAAAACAACTCACATTTGGATAATTTCCTAGAAGAACCAAAAATATTCACATAGCAATGTTTAATTTCGTGTTTTTGGAAATGAAATTTTAATTTTTGTTAAGATTTTTTATAATAAAGTCGCTTAAAATATTTTTTAGTCTACTTTTCTTTTCTTTGCTTGAAATAACTCTAAAAAATAACACTAAACCTTTAACTTCGTTAAATATTGCACTTTATTAATAAATAACCGTATTTTTAGAAAAGCGACCACTTTGTCGAAGATCCATTATTAGAGACCTACACTTTGTGCGAAGCGCATAATCGCATAATTTTCAAAAATTGGATGAAAGTTGCAAGTTTAACATTTTATCATTTTTATGAATAAAATATAATAAATTTAACGTCGCATCGAAAAACATAATTTTTTTGGTCACACAATTTTTTAATTCTCGCACTATTGCGCATAATTTAATTTTTTGTTCAAGAAATATAAAAACATACAACTCTAAATCCGAATTAGCGAAATTTCACTGCTTCCCCGCGATAAGTTTTTCCACTGATTTTATTTAGCTTATATGCAATAATAATAAGTCAGTTACATTTAACTGGTATTTTAGTGAAATTTAATTTATTCACAGCGTATATTTTAAAAAAACCTTTTTTTTATATTTTTCTAACTTTAGGGCTTCAGAGACATTTCATAATATGTTAAGTTGATACTTTAAAAATTAAGTGAGATATTTACAGTCTTAAAGATCTGAAGTAAGGTTTAGTTAAGTCTGACTTCCTGTAGCCTGGAAAAAAATGTTCGTTCCATTGAAAGATTATGTTACACCTTTGAACTCGTTTTTCTCAAAATAGCACTTTCCAATTCGGTGATAACGATTTCTCAAAAACAACTGCACTGTTTTTGCTTCATTTTGGTGGAATTTTTGCGTACATGAAAATCTAGTTCTTAATTGAATAATTTCTTTTTTAATGCAAAACAATCTCTTTTTTACAGCTAAGAAAACATATTTTTCTAAGTGAAAATAAAAACGTTGAGTTTGAATAGTTGCTATTTTGTCAAAAAATAATTTTTTCTTAAATCCTTCGATTAAGGACAAGATTATCTTCTACTTTAACTAAATTCGTTTGAATTTTGCGTTTTTGATGAACCAGCTCTTTGTAACTATGTAACTATTTTATAAAGATCTTGAAAAGATAATACATCACATTTTTTAAATTTTTAATTGAAATATTTAGTTTAAGTTGTGTGTTTTTATAGAATAAGTTGTTATATTTAGAAATGTTGGTGAAAAGAACAAGCAATGTTGTAAATTCTTTAAAAAAATTCATAAAAATTATAAATTTTTGCGCTTTATAATTAGGGTTGCTCTGTTAATTATTTTTAGTGTATATAGTATAAATAATGTAATGTGTAATATAATAAAAAAAGTTAATAAATTATTCTAGCTATATATTAGTTTAAAATAAAACTTTAATTTAGCCTAACGTTAAAAGCATGAGTTTGGTCCTAAATAATGTTTTTCTTTTAAAAGCATCAATTCGCACTTTATAATTTTTTAACGCATAATTTCGCATAATAATCAGTTTTTCAGCGCATAATGCATTATAATAATATAAATATATGCATAATTTCAGCGTCGTAAAATACTGTTCTTATCCATTATTCTGTCATTGTTAAAAAATGAGGGAGGGGGGAAAATTCGAAACCTATTGATTTTTAATCTTAAGGGTGTACTAGACTTAAATAAACTCTTATCTGAATAACTTCCCAGAAGAACAAAAGATATTCATATTACAATCTTTGACTTCGTTTTTCTCGAAATGACGCATTTGATACTCCAAACTTTAAAATTATGTAACTCACAGAATTTTTCACCAAGAAGGTTGTAAGACCACTTAAAATTTTCCAAATTTTGTCAGGAATTCGCCCATATACATAAGTCCAATAGTGCAAAAGTGTCCGCTTTCCATGCGGACGTCTACATATTAAAACGAAGTCACTCTAAAAATTTGAGCAAAAAAAGGAGGTGTTTTAGAGAAAATTAAGTTTTTTTTTAAAAATCTGCCGCAATTTTTTTAATTTTGAATTTTTTTATAATTTTTAAACGGGGTTTCAAAGAGAAGAAGACCCTCAATAAGAATCGAAAAGAAAAATTTATTAACACACAGTAGAAAAAAAATTACAAGTAAAACCATTTTTTTCACTGTTTTTCAGAGTTTTACCGCTCAAAGTTCAAATGTGGCTAACTTCGTTAAAAGCATTTTTATGAAAAATAAAAAAATACGAGTCTCTTTATTTTTCATATAAAATAACATATTTCATCGACAGGTTATTATACGATTTGAAGTTAGTCGGCTTGCCTGATTTGAAATGGATTCAACCTATAGTAAAAAAAATCAAAATTTACACTAACATTCAAAAAGTTTGCAAATTTGATTGAAAATGTATACTCGGGGGTTTACGGGGTCGCTGATGACGAATTCGATGGCAGTTTTTTAAAATTAAAAATGGCGAATCCAATTTAGCGGACATTTTAAAAATATACACTTATATCAAGTTGCTTCGTTTTTCAATTGTTTTCCATATTTCGATATGAAATTCTATCGAAATTTCCCAACTGATTCAACTTTCCTATAAGTTCATGGGTGAATTAGATCTCCACAATATGCCATATTGGATCCGCCATTTTGAATTTTCAAAAACTGACATCGAATTCGTCAATAGTAAACCCCGAAAACCCCCGAATATATATTTTGTATTGAATTTGCAAACTTTTTGAATGTTGGTGTAAATTTTGATTTTTTTTACTATAATGCATTTACATTTTCAAAATTTTTATTCCGCCATCTTGAAATCAGAATTTCTCTATTTTATATTTTGAAAGTGCAACTATTTTGCCCACCCATAGCATACTTAAGAAAGGTTTAAAAAAGTTGTTTACATTTGAAAAAAAAGTTTTAAAAAATGTACTTATTTTGTTGGTTGTTTTCAAAATAGTCGCCATATTCGATTTTGTTCCAATCGAATCGCTATTTTGACCCCAGAATCTGAAAGAGCGACCCGCAAAACGTCCTACATCTCATTGCTGCTGAAATTTATTGTCTTATTGCTTTAAATCGTGCATTGAAGTCCAAGTAAAAATTTTGGTCATTTGGGTGTTAATAGGTTGATACGTTAATTGAAAGCTTCGACTTTCACCTGTTAAATAAAATTTAAATTAGATATTTAGATTAAATAACCAGTTCACAGCATAACTTTTTCACGACCTTTGCATTTGCTACTTTTCTCCTAACCCCCGAGAAGGAAAGTAACAGCACCTTGAAGTAAAGTAACATTATAGAATAGAGGAGACCGGGGCGTAATGGATCACTTCAATTTATTTAAAAGTGGTAAATCAGAGTAATTTCGGTTTTTGATCAAAATAATGTACTTGGTATACTGTAAGTTAGTATCAATTTTCATTGTTATTTATTTATTATTGTTAAAAATATGGTAGAAAAAGTGATTTTGACGCTTAAAAGTAAATTTTTGAAATTTTTGTTCTTTTGTTATATCTTTTTAAAAATTACTTGTAAAAAGAATTTGTTTATCAGGTTTTGAGCTTTAAACATTTGTTCTTAAAGAACAATTTCCAATTTTTATTTAATACTTACGGTATTGATAAAAAATAACAAAATTTTCAACAAAAACCTCTGGGGCGTATTGGATCACTTTGACCGAGGCGTATTGGCTCGCATATTTTATTAAGAAAAACTTATTATATTTAAAGTATGAACAAAATGATAACCAATTTTAACCCTTTATAAAAAAAATAACTGGAGAATAGATTTTTTTATGTAAATGGATTTTGCATTTCACTACAACTTTCTAAAATTTGAAAATTGCATGAAAATGTTCAAAGTTTAAATAAAATATTTTCTATTTTCAATATTCTTTGTTACAAATATACAATAGAAACCAAAATTGGCAAAACCGTCCATTACGCCCCGGTCTTCCCCATCACTGAAAAAATACATTTTTGTCCTACCTGCACGGAAAGTGTGTTATTTCGTGCATGTGAGGCGGTCGCAAAGTGAGTGATTCCCGCCCGGAGGGAGGGTGAGCGGGCGGAAAAGTTACAAAATAGGATTTCTTACAGACTTATCTTCTCCATAACCTATTTTTTTGTTTGCAACGAATGTTTTGTTAATGTCAGTGTGAGTGAGTGGTATTTTTATGTCTAAGAAAATGGCTTCTTACTTCGAAGTCCTTACTCGCCTTACTTCTTAGTACATTCAATAAAAATACTATTTATTGAATAATAAGTACCAAATATTTGTATTATTTTGTAATAAAAGACTATTAAATGTATTCAAATATGTGTGCACTTAATAACCCACTTTCCATGCAGTTAGGACAAAAAACGTTGTTCGCAGCACGGGCGCAAATGGTGATAGTGTCTCAGGCGAGATTCTGGGTAAACCTCGGCGACCCTACGCACCCTCGGCTTCGCCTCGGAGCTTCGGGTCCCCTTGGTTTACCCAATCTCGCCTTCGCCGTAATCACCTGTTTTGCGCCCTTAATACGAAAATAACTATTATGGTACTGCCATAAATATAGCCAATTCTGACATATTATATTGGTAGATATGATACTGCCATACAGTATTGCTGTTTTAGCCATACGCAGTGTAGAACAGCAATATGTATTTGAAAGGCAATAATATGTATGTCAAAATTGACCAATTTTTTGACACATAGGTCAAAAAAATAAATCAAAACATATGTCA
The DNA here is from genome assembly GCA_032873175.1 of Leptopilina drosophilae. Lineage (NCBI taxonomy): Eukaryota > Metazoa > Arthropoda > Insecta > Hymenoptera > Figitidae > Leptopilina > Leptopilina drosophilae. The sequence goes on from CM065478.1 coordinate 46,523,328, forward strand.
AAATTGACCTATTTTTTGACCTAGGTCAAAAAGAGGATAAAGAACAAATAAATATACATTTTTAATTTGACCTATGTTTTTGAGTTACGGGTTTTAAAAGAGGCCTTAATGTGGGCCTTCACATTACGTCAAAATTTGATCTGTGTTTTACTAACAGGTCAGGGCTTGCCCCCTCAAATAGAAGCGCGAAATAGGACGTCAAAGCCTATGCAAAAGAACATTTTTTTACTTGCAAGCTGGTATGTTACTTCAAAATTGATGACAAAGATTGAAAATTTGAGAATGGCTAATATCATAAGATCGAATTTTACAATCTTTATATTATCCATAAATAGAAGTAAATATAAAATCAGGGGGCTAGCGCGCAAAGCGTGCAGGGGGCGGAGCCCCTCTAGTATATATATATATATATATATATATATATATATATATATATATATAATATATATATATATATATATATATATAATATATATATTATATATATACCCAAAAACTTTTATTTGTTATTGTTCTTTGTTTTAAATAAATAACTTCACCAATTTTGAACTTAAAAAAAAATTTTGAAAAAAAATTCTTCTAACTACAAATATTGTTCAGCTCACTTGAAACTCATGTAATTTCTTTTTAATATTAATACGAAGTCACTCTAAAAATTTGAGCAAAAAAAGGTGTTTTAGAGAAAATTAAGTATATGTATAAGTAAATATAAATATATAAATTTTAATTATTTAAAATTTTTTCTATTATTTGTTCATAAAAATTCAATTATTTTGAAACAATAGAATCGAAAAATTTCAAAAATCTTATTTTACAGAATTTTGATAAAAACTTTGCGAAAATTCAATTTTGTTACAAAAATTTGAGTCTGAACATTTTTTTAAATTAACTAATAAAAATTTTAATTAATAATTGTCGCACTAAGAAACATAAGTACATTATAGAATGTAATTCTTTATAATATACAATTATTTATCAATTATTAAGTTATTAAGACAATAACTTTTTTAAAAATTTATTTACATAATATATTTGAATCAGTGTTTGAGATTTTACAATCCAATTAATTATTTGTAACTGATTTAAATTTAGAGAACAGTATAAATATCTATAAAAATTAAAATAAAAAACGATTTTTTAAGAACAAATTAAAATAATAAAACTTTCTTCAATTTAGTTTAAAAATTCCCGGTTTGTCATTCAAACATAAGTTGTGGTTGCCCAAGTGCGAAAACCAACGCGGCCCAACACTGGCCCAGTATTGGTAAAGCTGGCATCGAGACTTGGCAGACAATATTGGTCCGACTTTGCGCCGACTCTTGTGGTGTTAACCACGGTTGGACGTCGGCAGCCATTAATGGCCCATTATTGGCTGCCAGATCTCAGCAGACATTAATGGCCCAATATTGGCTGTCATTACTCCCCCCACGTTGACAAAATATAAAATAAAAATTGTTATTTAATTAACTAATTAATTGATAATATTTATACGGCTTATTTCCCTAAGTTAAACGCAAACTTACAAATATTTAAAAAATTCTTACCGCTCGCGGGGATCGATACCTGAACCTGATGCACTACAGCCTAAGACTCTGACCACTCTGCTACTCTGACGTGAAGTCGAGGAAGCAAAAAGGTTATTATAACCTACACTACACTAGCCGATACTGTGCTATCATTGGGCCGAGCTACATCCCTATATTGGCAATTTTAATTTGCCATCATAGATAAAAAATCTTAGACATTAATGTGCCATTCCAGGGCCCAATTACGCCCCAATTCTGGCAATTATAATTTCCTATCAAATATACAACATTTTTGCCATTAAAGTGCCACTAATGTGCCATTAATGGGCCGAGCTACATCCCTATATTGGAAATTTTAATTTGACATTATAGATACAAGGGGCCGTTCAAAAAATACGTAACGCGTTTTGGGGGAGGGGGGTCAAGCAATTTGTTACGGTACGGAGAAAAAATGGCGCTAATGTATAGAACATTGTGTTACATGGGGGGATGTTAGAGATTAATGTGCCATTCCTGGGCCAAATTACGCCCCAATTCAGGCAATTATAATTTTCCTGCAAGGATACAAAATTTTTGCCATTAAAGTGCCATTAATGGGCCGATCTTCGTCACATTACTGTTAATTTAATTTGGACATTAAAGATTGATCAACTTTGCCAATTTTATGCCGTTATTGAGACAAGCTACGCCTTAATAGTGCAAATTATAATTTTTCTTCAAGAATACAAAATTTTTGCCATTAAAGTGCCACTAATGTGCCTTTAAAGGGTCGATCTTTGTCACATCATTGTCAATAAAATTGAATTTTAAAAAATTTTAATATGAAAATTCATGCTGTGTTTTTAATATTTAATTCTTTTCTAAAAATTTAACTAGACTCCATTTTGAAATCAATTTTCATTAGAAAATTCTACGAGAATTCAATTCTTTTAATACAAAAGTAAATAATTTATTGAATAACTAAATGTTTCTTAAAATTTAATTTTGAGAATTAAATTATAAAAATAATATTCATTTATTCAATAATTTTCATAATATATTTTTGTAGAAAATTCTAAATTTTCATAAGGAAATAATTTGAATCATTTCTATTTCTTAACTACATTTGCTTTAAGAAAAATTCAAAGATTTTTAAGAATAAAGGAAAAAAATGTTTATAAATTCTATTTGTCAATTAGAAAATTTAATTGAAAATGAAACTGAAATTTTTTAATATTTGGAAAATAAAGGAAAAGATTTTATTAAATAAAATGTTCTGTTACATTTATTTAAGAATTTAATTGTAAAATTATTTAAAAACATGAATAAATTCTTTTTTAAATAACTATTTAATTAAACTTTTAAAAAAAAAATTATTTCTTCAAAATTGTCAGTTGAAAATATAGAAAATACAAATTTTCAAATATTTTAAATTGAATCCTTTTTAAACTTATTCAATTATTTAAATACAAAATAATGGAGTTGCGATTAGTCGCTCGAGCCGAGTAGACGTGTTTACAAATCGCTCCGAAGTATTGTTTGTTTCGCTATTACATGTTTGTCAGTTTATTGTATCGTGATATCTTTTATTCAACTTTATAATTTAAAATGACGTCTAATGATGATTTTATGAAAGTGTTAATTGAAGTTCAAAGTGACACAAAATCCCTCAGATCAAAGTTAGATAAAATGGAAAGCAATCTAACAATTTTATCCGAAGAAAATAAATATCTCAAAAAAATATTTTATTAGTTAACGACAAAGTGAGTGAACTGGAATGGAAAAACAAGGTACTGGAAAATAAAATAAACACCTGTGAAATGAAATTTGAATTGACACAGAATAAAGACAGGATTAACAACATTGTTTTGTTTAAAGTACAAGATACTCCGGCAGAAAACGTTAATTTATTGGACACAGTTAAAGGCATATTTGATAGAGCGGAAATTACTGTGGTTACAGACGATATAACATCCGTTAAAAGAATTGGTAACACAAATTGGTAATTGCAAGCGTATGTTGGAAGAACAGGGAAAATTCGCCAATATTAAAGGCCACCATATTATTATGGAAAACAAGACGTATGACTTGGAAGCGGCCTTAAAATATATCCATTCTTCTTTTCATCCGTTACCCTCCTCTGATGAACCCTCTGATGAACCCTCTGATGAAGAAGACGTTGACTCTGCCGAATCAACCATATCAACCATATCTACATTAAGCAAAAAGAGAGGTAGGCCTACGGGCTGTAAAAACGGAATAAGTAAAAAAGTTAAAAAGTTAATTACAAACACGGATAATTTATCATTGAAAAGTTTTTTCAGTCCTTCCAATTCTGCAGAAAAAAGGTCGAGTGAGATGAAAACATAACTAGTCGTATTACAACCTAGAATTTTATTCTGGAATGTGAGGGGCCTGCGAAATTTTGTTGATGTTTTGAGTGAAATAAACAATCTAGATATAATTTGTGTCAACGAAACGTGGGATACGAGTGAATCGTCCTCCTTCATTATTAAATGTATTCCCGATTCCTGTGTCATTTTCAGTAAGGCGATAAAAACAGCAAAAAAAGGAAGAGCAAAAGGTGGTCTTCTTGTGACATATAGCAAAAGTAACTACTCGACGGAAAAATTATTTATAAATGAAGAAATTATTTTAGTTAAATTCAAAGCAAGAAACTTTGAATTTATTTTGGGCCTTGTGTATTCGTCTCCGAACTCTGACTTTGATTGCTTTTTATCTATTCTTCATACACAGCTTAATCAAATTGAAATAAAATTCCCCTCTCTACCGGTTTACATAGGCGGTGACTTTAATTCTAAAGTGGGAATTCTAAATCAACTTTCAACTGAAATAGTTTTGGATGAGTGGTATATCGGTGAGGAGAGGGACAGCTTGGATTTGAAGAGTGATGGGAGAGGCGAGAAGTTATTGTCTCTGATGGAAACAAGTGGCCTTATTTTAATAAACGGTAGGACTGAGAGTGATTGCCCTGCAAATTATACTTTTGTAAATAAAAATGGAAAATCAATCATTGATCTATTCTGGTCGAATTTGTTGGGTGCTGTATATGTTCGTGATCTAAATGTAAATTGTATTGTTACCGCTTCAGATCACTTTCCAGTGATAGTTACTCTTAATATTTTAATACAGTCAAATAAAGTTAAGCCGGGTTTGAAATGGAACTCAATTAAAAAAAATGAATATATTGCAATTATGCAATCTAGCATCTTTGATTATGATAGTTGTGAGGATATTAATAAATTGGAGAGTGATCTGACCGTGAAAATTTGGGAAGGTGCTGTGAAGGTGGGAATGAAAAGAATTGTAAATAGTAAAAGCGGAAGCTCAAAACCCTGGTATGACAGGGAATGTGTTGAACAAAAAAAGTTGTTAAAAAAGAGTTTAAATTCTTGTAAAATTAATAAATTCGAAGATAGAAATTTGGTAATATGCTACTGTAAAGAAAAAGAGAATTATACAAAATTATTATTGAATAAGAAAAAACAATTTAATGATTCCCTGTTAGATCAGCTTTGTATGGCCAGAAACTCGACTTCATTCTGGAGATGCATAAATCATTTTCGCTATCGTTCTCCTATTATTGATGTAATAGATTTGGATACTTGGCATAGGTTTTTTGAATTAACGTTTACACACACTGTCAAAAAAATTCCCAAGGTTAAAGAGGGTTCAATTGTAAATAATAAAAGTAATCCGTACTTGGATTCGGAAATAGCAAAACAGGAAGTGGTATTGAGCCTTCAAAATTGTAAAAATAACAAAGCGCCTGGATTGGACAATATCCCATATGAGTTTTTAAAGAATCTACCGGAAAACGTTTTGGATTATTTAACTTTTCTGTATAATAAAATTTGGGATTCTGGGCGGGTTCCTGATTCATGGTCTAAAATAATTTTGAGAATGTTGTATAAAAAAGGTGACATAAAGGATCCTTACAATTATCGTCCGATAGCACTCGTAAATTACATTACTAAAGTTTTCACGCAGATTTTGACAAAGAGATTAAACGACTGAGTAGATGCCAGCGGTCTGTTACCGGAGCACCAGGCTGGCTTCAGGAAGAAGCGAAGTTGCGCGGACCATATTTTTACACTTAACGCAATTATACAAATTCGACTAAATTTAAAAAAGGGTAAATTATTCGTGCTCTTCGTGGATTTTAAAAGTGCTTTTCCCTCAGTTTGTCACGACTTACTCTGGGCGAAATTACATAGACTTGGTGCTGGGGACAAGATTGTTGGGATCTTAAAAGATCTGTATGGAAAAGCAATGGTGGCAGTAAAGGGAGTGAATGACTTGTCCAAACCTACCAAGGTGACAAAGGGAGTTTTACAAGGAGAATCAATGAGTCCAATTTTGTTTTGTTTATTTATCGCGGATTTTGAACAATTTTTAAAAGTGGAAGGTATAAGAGGAGTGTCAGTCGATCAACTGACAGAGATACTTGTTTTAGCATTTGCAGACGACATTGCTATTGTGGCAGACTCGGTTTCGGCTATGAGAAGGATTCTAAAAGCTCTTTGGAAATATTGTCAATCGAACAAATTAAACATTAATATTAATAAAACAAAAATAGTTATTTTTAGGAAGGATGATAAAAATATTGGGTTATTTTCGTATGGTGATAAAGGAAATATAGATGTGGTCTCTAATTATGATTACGTAGGCGTTACATTTTCAAATTCATCTGTTTATTTAAACGCAGTAAACTCCATGATATCTAAAGCTAATATTGCACAGTTTAATACGATTTCCTTGACCAATAGAGTGAAGCTAGATTCCTGGTCGGCAGTTGAGAAGTTGTTCGATAGTTTGGTGTTAAGCGTATTTTTGTATAATGCACAAATTTGGAGTATGAGATATGAGGACGAAATTGAAAGTGTTCAAATTCAGTTTTTTAAAAGAATTTTACAACTCCCTCGATGTACTCCAGGTTATGCTGTAAGATTAGAGACAAATAAATGTAAACTTATCGCTACTACTTTTAAATTGGCCTTGAACTATATTGAGAAAATTTTTACAATGGATAATGATCGTTACTTTGTGGTGGATGTGGACTGCTTGTAAACGATTTTAGTTTTCATGTTTTGATTGAATGCAGGTTTCACAACGAAGACAGAGAAAAATTCATAAATGGTGAGAGTGATGAATCTTCAAATTTGTCGGCAGTTATGGATGTGCTAAATAACCCTAGGCCTGATACTATAAAAAAATCATTCAGTTTGTTGAAGCGATTGTAGTTAAAAGAGACAGTAAATTGTAAACTCTATAATTGTATTACATTCGCAACCTCTTTGTATAGACAAAATATCTTTTAACAAATAAACATATATATAATACAAAATAAATAATTTATTGAATAACTGAACGTTTCTTAAAATTGAATTCTTTCAAAAAATTTTATCAAATTAAAATGCCAGTAATGTACCTCTAATGGGCCGATCGTCATTACTTCAATGTCAATTGAATTTTGCCATTAAAGATTAATCAACTTTGACAATAACGTACCGTTATTAGGCCAAGCTACGCCCCAATACTGGCAATTATAATTTGCCATCAAAGATGCAAAATGTTTGCCATTAATGTGCCAATAATGAGCCATTACTGGACCGATGGTTGGCACATCACTGGCAATTGTCTTTTGCCATTAAAGATTGATCAACTTTGCCGTGAATGTGCCATTATAGGGCCGAGAGCTGGCCCAGTATTAAAAATTTTGAAAATCTGACCATCAGCGCCATCATTGTCCCAGCAATGGAACGTTTTTAACACCAGTAATGACCCTATAACTACGGCCAATTCTCGGCAGACATTACTGAACCAATGATGGTCCGTTTTTGCAGTCTTGGCATTTCGCACTTGGGTGGTTTTAAATTATTTATAATTAGCTTTTAAGTTTAAATCTATTCAACAATTTTCATTCCAAAAGTGTGGCTGTGAAATGTGAATTTATGTCAATATGATTTGTGCTCAAGATGTATATAATATAATAATTATTGGGTAACAAAAAAATGATAATGTTGTGTTTATTAAAAAATTTTTTTTTGGAAGTTTAGCTGTCAGTGAACAAGAAAATAGCAAAAAAAATTTTTTGCCCTACCTGCACGGAAAGAATGTTATTTCGGGCACTTAAGGCGGGCAAAAAATAGCACATTCTGCCCGGGAGTAGGGGAAGCGGGCGAAAAATACTTTACCGCCCGCTGACGTCACACAAGCGGGCAGAAAAGTATTTTCCACACACTCTGAAAGTATTTTACGCCCGCATGTTAATTCTTCGTTTTCGTTCGTTTAGTTTCGTTTCAGTTTCTGAGTCAATACGAAACTAAATGATCAAACTGAACTTACTTTCGAGTTGACACAAAACTAAACTAACTAAATTATCACGTCCTGGCACTTTTTCAGGAGACTTGTCATCCTCACACCTAGACAGCCTGCACTAGGTAAATCACTAGGTGTCACTAGGTTTTCCATCATAGACTTCAAAGAGTCAACATTTATATAGAGTTTAATTTTTAACTAAAATGAGCGTTTAATCGTGCGTGCCCTCAATGCCATACTTTCCATGCAGTTTGGACAAAAAATTATGTTCGCATTATGGGCGCAAAATAGGTGATCTCGCCGTCGTCGCGATCACCTATTTTGCGCCCTTGATACGATAATAACTATTAATTTATCCATTTAAGGCCCGACTTTTTTTCAGTCATGCGCTTTTAGTCATACTCTGTACTTAAGGGTTTTTGGGGTCGCTAATTACGAACCCGAAGTCAGCTTTCAAAAATTCAAAATAGCGGCTTCAACGAAAACATCAAGTACCAAGTCTCGCACGAATCCGAACGATTTTTAACATTTTATCCGCCATGTTGAAGCCGCCATTTTGAATTTTTGAAAACTGACTACAAATTCGTAATCAGCGACCCCAAAAACCCCCGAGTAACCAATTTGAAGTCAATCCGATGATGAAAAATTGATATGCACAATGCTTAGATTCCCAGTCATTTTTACCAGGGCGTATGAATGATTAGGGAGTACTTGGTAAATACACGTTCCCTGCAATTTTCACATTACTTTTCAGTTTTGGTTCTTAAAGATAATGGTTTGAGCTTTCTTTTAAGTTATATTAGAGCTTCTTATGTTTTCACATTTTCCTTTTACAAGACTTAAAAAAGTGCAAAAATACCGTTCTTTAATAATCCAACCCCCCATTTTAGGGGTTTGAATAAATTAAAAAATTTGTTTGCTATTTTCTTGTTCACTGACACCTAAACTTTCAATAAACACGTAAATTGTACTTTTGTAAATTTATTACTTTTATAGTGATAAACAACTCCACCAAATAATTTTTCAAAAGTTTACTAAATGTTTGGGCAAATGTGCTTTACATGTCCTGTAAGTTTTATCTTGGGATCTCAAAGGGATTCGGGGTAAAAAAATAAAACGTAACCACAAATTGCGAACATATGGGGCAAAATTCCTTAACTGCCCAGGTAAAAAAATGAATTTTCTCTAAACATTGCTAAAATGTTACTATTATTAGTGGAAGTGTAAATATTAATTTTTTTTAAATTGATAAAATATTTTTTGAGTTATGGAGTTTCAAAATTTGGATTTTTTTGAAAATATCTTTTTTTCGATTTAATATAATTATTGATAAGTAAAATTAATCAAATTGAAAGTATGAATAGTGATTTTTAAAGGGGTTTTCATGGGCTAGAAGCTGGTAATGAAAAAAAGTTGTTTTCTGTCAATTTAACCTTGAAATTCAAGGTCAAATTCTTAATTTCAATGTATAGTAGATCCCGGTTAATGCATAAAATATTATTAATACATAATTTTTCACAATATTTTATGTTAATAATATTCCTTTTATATAAAAACTAATTTGAGCAATTGAAACGCATTTTTTAGGTTAGTATTTTGATAATATTTTTTTTGATTATTTTTTTGCATTGTCATAAATGTTTGTTCTTATAAATATTTATAATAAGCTCTTCGTTATGTAAATTGTGCTTTTAATTCTACATTATGTTTAGTTAACAAATATAAATTACCTCGCAAACAGATGATTTCGGTGCTGGCATCCAGTCTTCTCTCTTTATATTTTTTATCCATAACTTTCGCAGATTTGGACATTTTGGAAGCAATTTTAGTATATTTCCATCACCTGACCTCGTCTTACAGTATAAAATACAGCACGAGTTTACCATTTTCAAATTAAATTAATGAATTTTCAATGTTTGCACGATTCACAGACGTTATTACATATAGCACGAGCAGATAAACATAACCTATTTCACAGAACATAACGTTTGACACTTACAATTACATTTTAAATTTCACCGCGCTTTTTCGTTACTTCCGCTTTCTTTTACCCACTAAAGTAGTGGAAAGGAAAACTTGCGTCAACTCTCCCTTGAAGATCTCTAAGGTGATACACGTAAGAGTGTAGTTATCCCATGATTGTAGAACAGTAGAATTAGGCTGTTTTACTACATCGAGCTATTTCGAGTTCGAGTATGACGTCAGTCTCTTTGTTGTCCCTCCAGCTATCTGACGTCATAAGTGAAACAGCCTAGAAAGGCGTATTACTACGTTCCCAACCCTGTCCCATACATATTGTAAAATCAGCTGTTAACTTTAAATGACATGTCATTGTGAATTGTTTTTATGAAACAAAGTAATATGCAAAATAAATGACGCTTTTCATAATACATTTAGACCGAGTTGGACAATCAGAATTGTAATATTCAATTTACCAAAGAAACTTTTAAGTTACTGTGATAAAAAAGGTTACTAAATTTATCTTAATTTTTGGAAGTGTCTAAAAGCCTAAATAGTCGATTCTATAACAGTGTCTAAAGATCCGACTAGCCGGATCTTTAATTTGCACATCTAAAATTCCTGCTATACTGACAGCCGCAGGAGTATGGCTACTATTTTGTAAAATTATTTAATTTTGCAGTTAAGAAATAAAAAGGCAGATTAAATTTTCGTTTATTTCACCCGCCAGTAAAAGTACGTATATGATTACTAAATAAAATTTTTTGTATATTTCTTTTCTTTTTTTATGTGGAAGAGGAAGGATTCATCCACCTTGAATTTTTGAGAATTAATTATCACTTAATAATAAAAACATATTTCCAACCCAAGGTGAATGACTCCTTCCTCCTCCAAATAAAAAAGAACGGACGGGCGAACTATTTATTTTATTTCGTTCGTCTTTTTTAACATGCATTTTCACTGACGGGCGAAATAGACTGCAAGACGTATAGCAGAAATTTTAGATGTACAAATAAAAGATCCGGCTAGTCGGATCTTAATACACTTTTATAGAACCGACAAGTCGGACTTTCAGATACTTCCTCAATTTTGTAAAATAATTATGTTGAAAAGATTCATTACAATTAATTGATGTTAAGTGCAAAATAATTTTTCTATACCGCTAAAAATATGAAATTTTATTAAAATACATTAATATTTTATTACAACTTTAATGAATCAGGCTATTTAATTAATCTAAGTGATTCTAGTTATTCATTAATATTTCAACTTTTCCATAATCGAATAAAGTAAGTTTTCGATTTAATATTTCCTTTCTAATTCCTTATTAATTTCTGTAATTAACCTTCAGAGGGCCGGAAAATTAAAATAAAATTTACTAGTTTTTTATTAAGTAAAATTAAATAAAAAATCAATTCGATGAAAATAAAAGTAAAAATAAATGGTGGCCACTATAGTGGCCACCCCGGCCCTCTCAAAGTTAAACAGTTTAATTTAAATTTATGCAATTAAATATTTTTAAGAAAATTCTGAAGTTTGTTATTTAATTTTATAATCGTTTTAATTATTTTAAACAAAACAGTGTTTATTATTTATAACAATAAAGCTTCTGAAAATTGTATGCTCATTAAAGAGGTAAAATATTCAATAAAAATGTATATTTTTATTTTTTTTACATCTTTTAAAAGATTCACCATTTTTAAAATTAGTACAGTAATAGAAAATTGCACAATGTACATTATTAGAAACTGTTTTCCGAAATCGCTCTCCTTTTGTAAGATTTCAAATTTGCAAAGAAAATTTGAATTTCTTTAGTCCTTTTTCTGATAGTATAAGAACAAGGAATAATTAAACGTGCCTTTTCCCATTATTTGTAACATTTAAGAATTAAATTGAAAGATAATTCTGTTTGATTAAAATATATTATTTTTTTAGTGTACAAGAAAGAATTCTGTATCGGTCATTACGATTAAAGCATTGTAAATAATAATAGACCTAGATTTGTACAATTTTTTTAAAACCATCTTCTTTGCATTGGTCAGGTTCACATTAGCAAGGAAAGCTAAGATTTTACTGCATTTACTGTTTATACTTGTAAATACATAAATTTTAGATAAATTAATTTTTACTAGTTCAAGATTTATTTTTTCGTACTGTCTTGTAATGTTATCTAACTAAGGACAATTTTTTATAGAAGTTGCATCCTAAGTATTTATAAGGTTATGTTACGAGATAATTCCCGGTTTCTCCATGAACTCAATTTTGAAAAAAAAATTTTAAGTTTTGTTGCCGCACTTCTATAAATGTTAATAAGTGTCAGGTTTTTTAAAATAAAACTAAAACTTTTTGTTGATGTTTTACGAGTAACTATGTTGTCTTTTAAACTGAGACCAACATACTTTTGAATTTTTAAATTTATAATATTTGTCTTAAATTCATTACCAAATTTTTTAAAAAAAATTTTACTTCTTTTGGGAAGAATAAAAACTTTTACAAAATAATATTATAAAAAAAATAATCTTATTACATTTTAAAATGGTCAATTGTTTAATTTCTAAGCAAAAATTATTTCATGTTAAAATATTTTGAAAAATTATAATTTTCTAATATTTCGATTTTTAAAGTCTATGTAAAAATATTAACTTTATCTCATTTTCATAAACCAAAAATATTTTTGCTTTTGAAAATTTTTATGTATTAACTTTTTAGTTGTTTGTTTTAATAGATTTTCTTTAAAAATACTGTTAAAACAAAATTTAATAAGAAAAAATTTTTTTTAAATTTGATTTAGGGTTCATTACATTGTAAAAGTTATGGATAATTTAATACATGATGTGGATTCCGAGGATGATTCTGATGAAGAATTCACAGAAAATGGTTAAAATTTTGAAGACAATGTGTTAAAAAGAGCTATAGGCAGATTCATATTACAGTTCTTATGGAGTGTCTGAAGCATGATAAATTTAGTGAAGTTGTTTAACATCATATTCCACAAGAAAACATCTTGACATCTGACGAAGATGGCCTCCATTATTTAAATCACGCTTACTTTTTGCAACACAGAGATTCATTTATGATCATTATTGGATTTGATGAAGCACAGATGTGCAATCCAATTGGTTCCAAAGCAACTCTTAGAAACAATTTAGCAATGATATATTGGACATTGGCTAATATCCACCCAATGTATCGCTCAAATTTAAAATGTTAAAATCTTGCTGGAATTGTGAAGAGTGAGGATTTGGCAAGCTATGGCGTTGATAGAATTCTGAAACCTATTTTTTAAAATATTTAAAGTTTAGTAAATGGAATAGAGCTTGAAAATGAAATAATAATACGAAGAAATTTGTTCGCTATCAGCGCTGACAATCTTGGCCAACACAAAGTAGTTGGTTTTAAAGAAGGGTTTACTGTGGCACATCCGTGCATAGTTTGTAAAGCCAGTTTATCACAAGCTAGAACTATGATAACTGAAGATAGAAATTTGATTCGGATTCCGAAAAATTACTTACTTCAGGTTCAAGAAATCGAGAACGCTATTGGAAAGAAAACAGAGACTTTCTAAACTGTATGGTATAAATCGAAATACAATTCTAAATCAAGTAGAAGGCTCTAATACTATAAAACTTAGTGCACCTGATCACATGCACATCCTTTTAGAAGGAGCACTTCAACGAGAAATACAGTTTTATTTGCGAAAAATATGTATCAGAGATGGAAAAATTACTATTAAAGACTTGAATGATAAATTGCAAAATTTCGATTATGGATACTCTGAATTAGTAAACAAACCATCTTTAATCAAATTACAACATCTAACTGGAAGTTTCCATCAATCAGCATCTCAAACATGGCTTATTGCGGTTATATTACCTATTATCTTGAGGGGGATTGTTGACGAAGATTGCAAATATTCAGACAATTATTCAAAATTGTTAGAGATATCTTCTATCATACTAGGACGTTCCATAAGTAGACAAATGATTGATTACTTAGGGCTATGTGTGGCAGAGTACCTTGATGGTTTTAAAACATTGTACCCTCGCAATGTAGATGAAGAAATAGATAAAGGTAATATCGAAAATGTTCTAATGGATGTGGACAATGAAAATAATAATTTAGATAAAAATTCTGACGCCGAAAGTGTTTCTGAGGATGAAGTAGAGGACATTGAAAATATAAGACAAACATTTACAACAAAACAACATTTATTGATTCACAGTCCTTACCATTTTATTGTCTTTGGTCCGCTTGTATAGTTTTCGTGTATGAAATTAGAAGCCAAGCATGCCTTATTCAAAAACAAAGCCAAATGTGTACATAATGCTAAAAATCTTATTTTCACTTTAGCGAATTGGTATCAAGTGTACTAAACTTATGAAATGATGCATCCTTTGATTAAACAAGTAATAACTGGACCTCGGAAATTAGTCTTGACAGAGACTTTAAGATTTTTAGAACTTATATCCTGAAAAACCATCACTTTTGTTAGTTTCTTGGCTTAAATATAATTGTACGAAATATGTTGGAAGAAAATGTTACATACCAGTAGGATATAACACTCAAGAATCTCTACCAGTATTTCCTGAATTGTTTAGTATTGTTATAGAAGACAATGAGCCCACTTTCGTTTGTCAATCTGTTCAAATAATAGAGCATGACATGCGGTTAATGGCTTATAAAGTAGTGACTGATGAAAATAATTGTGTAAAATACAGATTTGAGAACCTTATTTCGCCTAACGTTTATCACAGCTACGTCTTAAAAGAAGAAATTTTCATAATAGTCAAGCAGAATTTTGCTGATTTGCATTGAATAATACAGCCACACAAAAAAAGTGTCTTGATCTGGGGTCGAGACATATGTTTTCCGACGTATTTCGATGCGCTGAATCTGAATCCGTTGTCAGAATTTTGCCAATGGGTCCTGGTTTCGCCCTAACCTCAAAAAATACCCTAAAATCGTTAAAATGGTCACTTTTGAATTATCAAATTTGAATCTAACCGCATATTGATAATTTTCTAAGATCCCTTATTTACATAAATTATTCTATAAGCTTTTCAATTGAAAATCCATATAAAACATTAAATCTACCGAACCTAACCTCAAAAACACATCTAAGATTCCAAACAAACAGATTATACCATACACAGCGCAATAAAAAATAGGTAAGCTCATGAAAGTTACTACTTACGTGATTCTATGATTGCTGATTACAAATCCGGTGTTAGTTTATTAAAATTCAAAATGGTGGATCTAATATGGCGGACATTATTATTAAAATTTGTTAATATTGCGGACTTTAATTTATTAACAAAGTTTCAGACTTTAACTATTAGTCTATTATTTTTTTTCTAAAATACTAATGTAATTTTAATATTGTTATTATTTTACTAATAAATAGAGACCTACACTTTGTGCGAAGCGCATAATCGCATAATTTTCAAAAATTGGATGAAAGTTGCAAGTTTCACATTTTATCATTTTTATGAATAAAATATAATAAATTTAACGTCGCATCGAAAAGCATAATTTTTTTTGGTCGCACAATTTTTTAATTCTCGCACTATTGCGCATAATTTAATTTTTTGTGCAAGAAATATAAAAATATACAACTCTAAATCCGAATTAGAGAAATTTCACTGCTTCCCCGCGATAAGTTTTTCACTGATTTTATTTAGCTTACATGCAATAATAATAAGTCAGTTACATTTAACTGGTATTTTAGTGAAATTTAATTTATTCACAGCGTATATTTTCAAAAAAAACCTTTTTTTTATATTTTTCTAACTTTAGGGCCTTAGAAACATTTCATAATATGCTTAGTTGATACATTAAAAATTAAGTGAGATATTTACAGTCTTAAAGATCTGAAGTAAGGTTTAGTTAAGTCTGACTTCCTGTAGCCTGGAAAAAAATGTTTGTTTCATTGAAAGATTATGTTACACCCTTGAACTCGTTTTTCTCAAAATAGCACTTTCCAATTCGGTGATAACGATTTCTCAAAAACAACTGCACTGTTTTTGCTTCATTTTAGTGGAATTTTTGCGTACATGAAAATCTAGTTCTTAATTGAATAATTTCTTTTTTAATGCAAAACAATCTCTTTTTTACAGCTAAGAAAACATATTTTTCTAAGTGAAAATAAAAACGTTGAGTTTGAATAGTTGCTATTTTGTCAAAAAATAATTTTTTCTTAAATCCTTCGATTAAGGACAAGATTATCTTCTACTTTAACTAAATTCGTTTGAATTTTGCGTTTTTGATGAACCAGCTCTTTGTAACTATGTAACTATTTTATAAAGATCTTGAAAAGATAATATATCACATTTTTAAAATTTTTAATTGAAATATTTAGTTTAAGTTGTGTATTTTTATAGAATAAGTTGTTATATTTAGAAATGTTGGTGAAAAGAACAAGCAATGTTGTAAATTCTTTAAAAAAATTCATAAAAATTATAAATTTTTGTGCTTTATAATTAGGGTTGCTCTGTTTATTATTTTTAGTGTATATAGTATAAATAATGTAATGTGTTATATAATAAAAAAAGTTAATAAATCATTCTAGCTATATATTAGTTTAAAATATAACTTTAATTTAGCCTAACGTTAAAAGCATGAATTTGGTCCTAAATAATGTTTTTCTTTTAAAAGCATCAATTCGCACTTTATAATTTTTTAACGCATAATTTCGCATAATAATCAGTTTTTCAGCGCATAATGCAGTAAATTTCAGCGTCATAAAATACTGTCCTTACTGATAAATGTTTTAAAATCAATAATTTTGGCTGGCACGTAACAATAAGCATTGTCGGCAGAGATTGTAGAAATTACAGAAGAGGCATTTGTGTAGAACACCCTGACTGTTTAGACTATGAATATTTACCAGATGTTGGGT
Source organism: Leptopilina drosophilae (assembly GCA_032873175.1). Lineage (NCBI taxonomy): Eukaryota > Metazoa > Arthropoda > Insecta > Hymenoptera > Figitidae > Leptopilina > Leptopilina drosophilae. The sequence continues at coordinate 46,540,032 of CM065478.1, forward strand.
CAAATTGCATTTTTGTGGATGTCTGTCGGTCAATCATAAATTAATTGGTAACAACTTTTATTTTACTTAACTTTATACTCTTCTTCACACTATACATATAATCTACTATTTAAAATACAATTTAATAAACACTTCTGAAAGAATCTTTATTACAATTAATTCTTGCAATCTCATAGGATGTTGCAGTTTTGAATCAAAATTTAACTATTATTATTGAACATAAAAAATCACTAATTTCAAAAAATAGATAGTTGCTTCCTCATAGGGAAAGAGCTATAATACTTTAATTTTTTAATTGTATGTCTCGACGAGTAACAATTAAACTTTTAAAACCATCTTATAGAGAACATAAAAATATATTGATTGGAAAAAGATAAAAACTTTTTTCCAATAAATGTATTTTTATCATTTTTTAACCTACTTATCAAAAGTAATTCTTACATTTTAATTATTATTAGCTCTATGAGGAAGCAAAGTATTCATGAAATAAACAGAAAGAGAATAAAAAATATAAGTGTACAACTTGTCAGTGGTTTCTTGAATTCTCATTCCACTTGATTTACAATATTTCTTAATCTTCTAATTCTCCAAATTGATTTCCAGAAATGTTTAAATATATTTAAAAACACATATCTTACAGGTCACCCTCGGATATTTAATTCCGGACTTATTTTGTCGAAATTTAATGGGCTCAATAAATTCAGGTCTCGTTAATTTCAATGAACAATCGGAAATTTTAAGAATCGTTAGTACCAATATTATTCAACATGATAAATCGAAGAGTGATCAAATAACGGAAGTTGATGTGGCTTTAGTGGGGAAATATCCTGTTTTGAAAGGTCGATTTGGTTCAGATTATGTAAGTAATATGACTATATTTTTTAAATTTACATCAGTCATAATATATTGGTTTAGAATCCAACCTATCTCTAATTTAATAACTATCCTAACTGATCCTATATTTAAAAAAATATTAATTTATTTTCAATTCGATGATACGAACCTGTAAAAATTTTGGTATCTTTCTGGTGCAAAAATGAAAAGGTGATTTTTTTCAATTTCTCTTACATCTTTTCTCTTCCATTTTTTATTACACTTTAATTAATTTCTATTATGTAGTATAATTTTACCTTAATTGTTTTATTAGTTTTCATTACCCTTACTATTTTCACTTCCATTCTTGATTACATTATTCATTATTTTTCACTCTTGAAAGGGATATGGAAATAATTTAAATTAAAAAAACCGGACAAGTGTGAGTAGAACTCGTACTAACATTGAGCGTTTTGAACTCTCTTTTAAGACTTCTGCTTTTTTGCTAAAATAATGAATGAACAATTTATCAAGATAAATTATAATTATTTCAACACTATCGTTATTGTAAGTTGCACGTAAAAATACAAAAGTGTACCAATTTTCATCTCTTGAGATAAAAAACTGTAGGTGCTGGAGCAAAAAACACGCTGTTTTTTTCGTAATTTTTAAAAATTTTGAGTTTTTCGCTGAAAAAATTTGAAGATGAAGTCCAATTTTTTTTGTACGTATGTTGAAATGTGTACGAAAAAATAAATGAAAATGTATAACGCCAGTCCACTATAGATTAAGAATTGTGAAAACCAGAAAGGGTTAAAGAATTTTCGACTTTGCAAAAAGAGACTTTAGTTTTTCGATGAAAACGCCATGAAGATCAATTCTAATCACTTTTACTATATTTTTCCGATAATCTACGCGTAAAAATGAATAAGTATGCCAATTTTAAGATTTCTAGGAGAAAAACCGTGGGTGCCGGGAGGGGGGGTACATGATTTTTACTTTTGAAATTTTCAAAATTTTTTAGTTTTTTGCTGAAAACACTATGTCTGATTAATATCAAATATGTTTTCTATATTTTTCCTGTAATCCATTTTTAAAAATACATGTTCATACCAATTTTCACCTTTCAGGGTAAAAAACTGTGAGCGCTAGGGGTGGGGGGTACATGGTCAATTTACGTAACTTTTTTAATAGGGTTCATACTGAGGTGTGGAATTCTAAAGAGTTTAACAATAATTTCATTTTTCGAGAAATTCAATGCAAAAATTTTTTATATTAAAAATAATTGAAATTTGGACAAGAATATTATTAAATTATTTGAATATAATTTGAATGTCGGAGAAAAATTTTATTATTTATGAAGACAATTTTAAATGTCGACAAAAAGATTTGTAAATTTTCAGACATTATTTTGTAAAACTTTTTTGTTTAAATAATTTAATTGTTTGGAAAAAACTTTTTCGAAATAGCAAACATTAAAAATAATTGAATCTTGAAATGAATTAAATTTTTATATCATTACATTATTGAAATTGAATTGTTTTATTGAAATTATTTTAAAAAAATCAATTTCTGAGGAGACTAATTGTTTTTCTAAGAATAATTGAATTTCTCTAATAATATGTATTTGCTTCAAAATTCAATCTTGTTTTAGTATTTTTAACTGAAATTCTTGTATAAATCAACAATTTTCAATAATCAATTAAATAGGGGAGAGTGGGGCAAACCGGACCGGTGGGTAAACCGGACCCCCCTCAATATTTCCGAAATGGCGAAATTGGCAAAAGTGCTATTTAGAAATTTGAAACAACCTTGTGTAGTATAGCTTATTTTTTCAATTTGACATTTCGACGCCTCCCGTTCATATAATGCTTATTCAAAAACGAATGCAAGATGATTCTTATTCACTTCTTGGTGCAAGACAATGCTTATTCGATTTACCGTGCAATAAAATGCTTATTCAAAATTGTGTGCAAAATAATTGCCACTGACAGAACAATAAATGTAACCCTAAATCTTCCTATTAATATTAAATTGCAATTAAATATCTGAGAATTTCAGTACGTGTCTATTGTTATAAGAAACTTTAAACACGGATCCTATCACACGTATTAATAAATTTTTTTAAGCATTTGCAATTTTAAATTATACTGAATTGAAAATTTTATAAAAATCATAGAATAAGCTAATTTCAGAATGTACATTTTAGCATAGAATTTTGAATAAGCATTTTATTGCACGGAAAATCGAATAAGAATTGTCTTGCACCAAAAAGTGAAAAAGAATCATCTTGCATTCGTTTTTCAATAAGCATTATATGAACGGGAGGCGTAGATTTTTTACTTTTGTTTGTGCAACGCTGTGAGCAAAAGTTTTTTTTTAGTTTTTTTCTACACTTTTTCAATTTTTTTCTTAAGGGAATTCTGAGGAAATCGTGTAATATTTCCAAAAATGAGGTCTTGGCTTTTGAAGGTACACACCTCAGGAATATTTACCACCAAAAACTTTGATAAAGGGCTTAGGGGGTTAAGTATGCAAAAAGTGCCCCCGCTTCTATTTTTCTCAAATTTGGTCCATATGTTACTATCCATATGACTATAACTTTCTGCAATTTTGAACTCAAAATTCGCTTTTTTGGGGGAGTTATGGAGGGGGAAAGCAAAATAAAAAAACTTATTTTTCTCGAAAACTACTGAACCGATTTTAATGAAATTTTAAGAGGTTGTAAAAATAGATAAGACGATTTTAGAAAAAAAATCAAAATTTTTTTTTCAAAAAAAATTTTTGAAATTTTGAAATTTTTTTTAGGGTTATTTTTTAACGTGACCACTTTCTCTTTTGTTGTAAAAAGTACCTTATAATGTCCCCTTTAACATATATTTTTTCAAATTTTTTAAAAATATAGTTTTTGAGTAAAATGTCAAAAACCATGGTCATGCTATTTGTCACGTACGGTAATGCACATATATACATATGGGCCATATTAATGTGATAGGGTATAGCTAAATAAGTATGGAAAAAATGACCCGAATATATTTTTCCCATTCATTCCTACCCACTTAAAAATAACTTTTTCAAATTTTTAACTCAAAATTTTGAGTTTTTTGGAACTTATGGAGGGGAAAAAGTCGAAAAACGCATTTTCCTCAAAAACTACTGTATGTATTTTAATCAGCTTTGGATATGTTGAAAAGACAATTAAAGAGATTGCAAAAAAAATTTTCAAATTTTTATTTTCAAAAAATTCCAAAAATCTTTTTTTTTGAAAATTTCAAAATAAAAATTTTTCGAAATTTTCAAAATAAAAATTTTTCGAAATTTTCAAAAAAAATTTTTTAGTTCTATTAAAGTGACATTTTTATGTATTTTCTCATTTCATTCTCTTATGTGATCTACTAACAAAAAAATTTTGCCCGACATTATTTCAAGGTGTGTCACGGTAAATAACTTAAAAACCCTACCCGGAACATTTTTATGTTGTATGCGAATGGTCAACTAATTAATTATTTATTTAATTACAAAATAATACTTAGGAGTTTTCTGAATACAAGCCTGAAATCGATGTAAAAAAATTATTTCTAAAGAAAAATGCAAAAATTTTTATTTTTACATTTAAAATTTTTTTCTTTTTGGATGGTTGAAGCGGTACATCACACTTTTTTTACTTAACTTCTTTAACAGTCTTACTTTTTAAACAATAATGGCGTAAATGATTTTAGAGTGTGACACGGTAAAAAAAACTCCAAAAATCCTAAAATTTGATTTTAAAATTTTCGAAATTTTTTTGTTTGTCTAAAAATATTTTTTTATGTCAACTTCAGATTTGTACTTATCAACCTTAATAAGCCACTAGCAATAAGTTGCAAAAATATTTGACAGTTTTTTTAAAATTAACCATTCGCATACAACATAAAAATGTTCCTGGTAGGGTTTTTGAGTTATTTACCGTGACACACATTGAAATCATGTCGGGCAAATTTTTTTTATTTGTAGATCACATAAGAGAATGAAATGAGAAAATACATAAAAATGTCACATTAATAGAACTAAAAAATTTTTTTTGAAAATTTCGAAAAAGTTTTATTTTGAAATTTTCAAAAAAAAAGATTTTTGGAATTTTTTGAAAAAAAAATTTGAAAATTTTTTTTTGAAGCTCTTTAATTGTCTTTTCAACATATTCAAAGCTGATTAAAATACATACAGTAGTTTTTGAGGAAAATGCGTTTTTTGATTTTTTTTCTAAAATCGTCTTATCTATTTTTACAAACTCTTAAAATTTCATTAAAATCGGTTTAGTAGTTTTCGAGAAAAATAAGTTTTTTGATTTTGCTTCCCCCCCCCCCCACAACTCCCCCAAAAAAGCGAATTTTGAGTTCAAAATTGCAGAAAGTTATAGTCATATGGATAGTAACATATGGGCCAAATTTGAGAAAAATAGAAGCGGGGGCACTTTTTGCATACTTAACCCCCTAAGCCCTTTATCAAAGCGTTTCTTTTTGACAAACATTTATTCTTAAAATGGGCCTGTGGGGCAAACCGGACCGTTTTTGGTGGGGAAAACCGGCCATAGGATATTTCCATTTAATTAAAGTTTCATAACAATTATTTTTAAATAAAATGTTTCTTTCATTAAAATATTTACTTACAATGAAAAATAATTGTCTTCCAATGAGAATTGGACCCTTTAATATTGTTTTTCTGATAATGACAAACATTTATATTTTTTTATTTAAAAAAATCTTTATTTAATTAAAATTCAATCCCGAATTATTATTTTCATTACTACAACCATTGTTTGCATGATTCTTTTTGTTTTTTATTATTGTAGATTATCTAAATACAATATTATAAATAAAAAATCAAACGGTCCGGTTTACCCCAGGGGGCGGGGCAAACCGGACTGTTTGAAAATTTTTTTAAAGTTACCACAGAAACTAAACAATAAAAGATGAAGTATAGGTGTCTCTGGGAAAAAGTTGCGCAATTAAATGATCTTTCAAACAAGCCCTCAAAAATGAAATCGGTTTATTCGTTTAGTCACAAGAGTCGAAAAACCGTTAGGGGGTCCGGTTTGCCCCACTCTCCCCTATATATATATATATATATATATATATATATATATATATATATATATATATATATATAGGGGAGAGTCACTTCGGTCGGAACACCTTTACGGGGTTGGGTCACCTAAGGTTTCTTAGTTGTAACAAACTGGTGCCATTTACCATTGCATGTAAATACTTGTTAGCAATGGTAGAAAACTTTACATGTCACTTTCAATAAGTTCCAATGAAGTACGCCAGCAGTATAAACGTAAAACGTAAATGTATGGTGAATTTTTTAAGCAAAACTTTTACTTAGTGTTTAAAAAGATTAATTAAACAAAACGGAAGATGCAAACAATAAATTAAGATGATGAAATTTATTTATTAAAGAGTGCTTTAATACTTTGGTATGTTATTTGGTTTTTATATCGTGCGTTTATGTCTGGGTGCTAAAAAATAAAAACGACGCGAAACTTACGGTCGGGTCACTCTATATCGTGCATGTTGGGACGCATTATTTCACAATTATGGTGCGTTCTGACATCGGAAATTCATTTGTTTAAGGTAGAGATATGTGAAGAACGTCATTTTACAGTGAAAAAAATATATTCATGCGTTCAAAAAACGTTCGTAAAACATTTTAAAAAGTCTCATTTCACATCTCCTTCGATAACGTTTTGTAAACGTTTCGTATACTGAGAACGTTTTTACATTCATTTTTATATGAATTTTATGTTTCCTTTTTCCATTTTCAAGTGCATTTTAGCATTCTTGTGTAATTTACGGACCAATTTTAGAAATATTCCTTCATATCACATTGATTTTCTACGGTGAACCGACCGTAACGACATTTTTTTTAAATGTTTATAACTTTTCCAATTTTTGTCCAAACATTTTCTAATGTACAGAAGAAACATTCCACTTTAGAAGATCTTTCCAACCATATGTCAGAAAACATGAAATTCGGCCTAGAACGGAAGTTATGGGTACAAGTCAGAAAGTGTCACGACCGTAGTGACTCTCCTATATATATATATATATATATATTAAAAAGAATAAATAATTTTAGAAGAATTTAAGTTATTAAGGTTTTTTCAAGTTTTATAAAATTCTCTGCTATTTTCGCATGTTTTCCAGGTTTCTAGGTTGCGTGGCAACCCTGGAGAGAGAGAGTAAACAAAACCAATTAAAGTAATTAGCGAAATAAATTTCATTAATTTATTCAAGTAATAAAAATTTAGATAAAATGAAGAGATTTTGGTAAAAATGAAAAATTATGAACAATATATATAACGTTATATATAACGTTCCACGATGAAAAGGAGACCTCACGGCTGCCTAAAATTTTTAACTTGTGTATAAAAATAGTTTTAACTTAAGTTTAAAAATTCATGATTAATTATTTATAAATAAAAATTGTTTTTTATTTCTTTATTTTTTTTATTTCAAAGAACCACAAAAAAATAAAAAGACAAATAATATTGATATTGTTTTTTTTCAAAACAAAATTTTAAAGAATTAAACGACTATAATATGTACAAAGACAGCGCGCGTATGACAATAGGTAAACGAAATGGCAAAAGAGTAGGAGAAAAGATGAGAAAACCTAGGAAGAGTAACGTCTCTGCAATGTAGAAAACTTAGTTGGTGTTTGCGAAGGTGTCTCTTATTTGAATTAGTAAACATTTTTACTGATTCAAATATAGAGAGTACATCAATTTTCTCAGCGTGTAAAAATATCTGTCACTTGAGTAAACATTAACAACAATTTTGGTTATGAAAAATCTTATTATATATACCCAACAAACATTCATTTGTTATTGTTCTTTGTTTTAAAGAAATAACTTCAATAATTTTGAACTTGAAAAAAAGGTTCGAAAAAAAATTCTTCCAACTACAAATATTATTAAGCCCACTTGAAACTCATGCAATTTCTTCTTTATATTAATACGAAGTCACTCTAAAAATTTGAGCAAAAAGGTGGTGCTTTCGAGAAAATTAAGTTTTTTTTAAATCTGCCGCTATTTTTTAATTTTGAAGTTATTTATAAATTTTTAACGGGATTTTGAAGAGAAAAAGACTTTCCATTAAGAATCAAGAAGAAAAATTTATTAAAACACAGTAGAAAAAAATTACAAGTGAAACCATTTTTTTCACTGTTTTTTAGGGTTTTACCGCTCAAAGTTCAAATGTGGCTAACTTCGTTAAAAAACATTTTTACGAAAAATAAAAAAATACCTGTCTCTTTTTTTCATATAAAATAACATATTTCATCGACAGGTAATTCTACAACATGAAGTTAGTCGGCTTGCCTGATTTGAAATGGATTCAACCTATAATGCATTTCCTTTTTAAAAATTTTGATTTCGCCATCTTGAAATCAGAATTTCTCTATTTTATGTTTTGAAAGTACAACTATTTTGTTCATTAATAGCATACTTAAGAAAGGTTTAAAAAAAATTTTTAGACTTAAAAAAAATATTTTAAACAATGTACTTATTTTGTTGGTTTTTTCAAAATAGTCGCCAGATTGGATTTTGTGTTAATCAAATCGCTAGTTTGACCCCAAAATCTGGAAGAGCGACCCCCAAATGTCCTACATCTCATTGCTGCTAAAATTTATTGTTTATAAATACTTCAAATCGCGAATTGAAGTCTAAGTAAAAATTTTGGTCATTTAGGCGTTAATGACTTGACAAAAATTATTCGTTAAATAGTTTGAACGCTAAAATAAAAAAAAAATTGGACAAGTGCGAGTTGAACTCGCACTGCAATGGCGGGTTCCGTACACGAATATTAAAACAATACTTGCAACATTTATCGGTAAATGGTAGAATTAAAATAGACAATTAAAAAAATATATTAAAATCATTTGATAAAAAAAATAATTAAGAAAAATTAAAGTATTGTATATCTACTATTGTAAACAATAATAAGTAGAGGAAGAAAATTCGCACAATTAGTTCCTCTATGGAGTTATTTGGTTTACTTCTTGACTGCTGTACACGAGGTATGCCGGTATGCAAGATGGCCTCGTGGTAATTGTATTCGAATTATATCGTCTCCAACCGGGCCTCCAAGTACCCGGGATGTAGAAGGTAATATGAAAAACACTTTGGAATAAGTGGGAATAAATCAGAGACTGAATATTGGGAACAATTAATAAATATACATTTCACTCTATTAAAACACTTAAATATTATCACAATCTTGAGTCTTTACACGTCTACTTCATACCAAACCGGGAGAGTATCTGATCTCCCCGCTCATCTATACACGCTTCGTCCGGTTGGGAGCGCTGGAGATTCCTTAGGGCGCGTTTCTATAACATGTTTTCGGCGACCCAAAGGTGGACTCCCACACACTCCCCCCCGAGTGTCTCAAAAAAATTATTAAGGGAGACACGACTCATACCATTGTTGCCGAACTGAGTTAGTAATTAGAAAAAGAGAAAAAGAAAAAATTGACTTTGTTCTTTATTTAAATTCAATTTTGATTTTCTATTGAATGTTATTATTATCAGTTAATTGTTATTTTTGTAAGTTTTTGTTCCTTCTCAAAATTGCAGGTATGAATTTATTTTTTTTATGTTGATTTGCTTCATGATTATGAAGCGTGTCTCTCTCCCTGATGCTTGTGGTGTTCGGCTTGCTAATAGTTACGCGCTTGTTTGTTTCAACTGAATCTTTGAGTAAGAATCTAACTTGTTTATCGCGTCGTTCATTTGTGTTTGATACGTTTCAGTTATCTTCTGTCAAATTATTTTTATTATTTCCACGATTTTTTAAGTTAATTTTTTGTTGAATTTTAACGACTAGTTCTTTTGCTGATTCGGTTTGATGGTTACATATTTCGTTTCGCAGCACCGAGTTATTCGCATTGTCAAAATTTACAGTTTGGTTATTATCGTTGTTTGAAGCGTAATTCAGAATGTTTTCAATTGGTAGATTTTCATATGTTCGACCAATTTTATTGTCCAATTTCACATTTATTTCCCGGTTAACAGTGTGTTCGTCACTGTCCTTTCGGATTTTAATCCACTCTTCACACGGAACAAAATGCGCTGGTTTGACATTTTCGATGGATACATTTTTCTCTTTCCCGTTAACATCAATTTTTAGCGTTCTGTCGCTGTTCCGTTCTATGACTTTATGTGGGCCGGTGTATGGGCACTGCAGGGACTTCTTATCAGGTGGCGCACGAAGAAATACATGTGAACAATCGCTTAATTCTTTATGTATAAAAACATTTTTTTTGTCGTGGCGTTCCACCGATTTTGCGTGTAAATTATGCATGTTGCGGCGGAATTCAGACAAGAAGGTTTTCGGGTCAATCGACTCGTCCTCAGGGACAATTAATTCTCCGGGAATTCGGAGGGTAGTGCCGTACATAAATTCGGCGGGGGATGACCCGTTGTTTGCGATATATGTACGCATTCCGAGCAGTACCGTTGAGAGAGAGTAAAGCCATTCAGTGCCCGAGTGGCACATGATTGCGGCCTTGAGTGTGCGGTGCGATCTTTCGACAAGACCATTGGAGGCTGGATGGTATGGGGTAGTTCGCACCCTGTTGCACCCGATTACGCGTCGCAGTTCTGTGAACATTTTTGCCTCAAATTGAGCACCTTGATCGGTGGTTATTGTTTCAGGACTTCCGAAACGTGTAACCCACTGATCAATGAATGCGCGGCAAACTGTTTGCGCGCTAATGTTTTTTAAGGGAACAGCTTCCGGCCATCTAGAAAAACGATCGATTAATGTTAGGCAGTAACGGTATCCATCGCATTCAGGAAGAGGTCCTATAATATCTATATGTACGTGTTTGAAACGAGCCGACGGGGGGGGGGGGGGCAAATTGTGCTGGTAGCACATGTGCGTGCCGTCCCGTTTTCGCGCGCTGACATTGAATGCATCCTCTTGCCCATAACTTGATATCGCGATTCATGAACGGCCATACGTATTTGTTGCTAATTAATCGTTGAGTGGCTCTCGCGCTGGGGTGAGAAGATCCATAATATGTTTGAAAAATGGAGTGTCTAAGCGTTTTTGGCACGAAACGTCTCATCTTCTCGCCCGAAATGTCACACAATACCCCGGTTTCATTCGTTCCCAGTGACATCCTGGTTAGTTTAAGGGATGATTTTGTTTCGCGAGTTTTTTTAAACTCTTCGTCTTTTTGTTGTTCAATAGCTAGTTGTTCGAAAGTCAAAACTGTGGGTACGCTGATTGTTTCTATTCGGGATAAAGCATCCGCGACGACATTGTCTTTTCCCGAGATGTGAATGATTTTGTTCGTGAACTGCGAGATAAATTCGATTTGACTTTGTTGCCTTTTAGACATTCTGTCGGATTTTTGTGTTGGTGCGTACGTAATCGGTTTGTGGTCAGTTTCGATTGTAAAACCCCCAAATTCTAACGAGTGTTTAAAATATTTAATTGATTTTTCGATTGCTGTTAGCTCGCGATCGTACGTGCTGTATCGACATTGAGTTGGCGTGAATTTTCGGGAGAAAAATCCCAACGGTTGCCAGTATCAATCGACCTTTTGTTCCAGCGCACCCCCCATGCCTGTGTCCGACGCGTCCATAATTAAACGTAATTCGGCTTTGTCACAAGGGTGTGCGAGTGTTATTACCTTAGCTAGATTTTCTTTAATTTTTTCAAACGCCGCCTCCGATTCAGCGTCCCATTGGACTTTTCGCTTATCGTTTTTGCGTGCATCTCGTAAATGAGCGTGTAGTGGTGCATGTAACATGGCCGCGTGAGGCAAACTTCGGCGATAAAAATTCACGAGTCCTAGCCAACGTCTTAAATCGTTTTTTGTGTTAGGTTTAGGCCAGTTTAGAATTGTTTCGATTTTCTCTGAGGTTGGTTACAAGGTATTTGAAAAGACCGAACGGGGTGATTACTGCCGTTTTAGGAATGTCTTCTGGGGCCATACGAATTTGGTGATATGCCTTAAAAAGGTCGAGTTTAGTAAAAATCTTTTTTTTGTGAAGATTTGCGTTAAAATCCTGAAGGTGTGGAACTGGGAATCTGTCGGGTTCCGTAACCGAGTTGACTCGCCGGAAATCTCCACAGATTCGCCAGGTTCCATCCATTTTTTGCTTCATGAGCATGGGAGATGCCCAAGAAGAGTTGGATGGTCTACAGATTTTTGCCTTAATCATTTCTTGAAATTGTTCTTTGGCCAACTAACATTTTTCTGGGCATATGCGTCGCGCGGGTTGTGCAATAGAATATCCCGTTGTTATAATTTGATGAACGGTGTTGCCATTCAAAATTTTATTCTGGGGTTGCAGACTAGTTATTTCGGGAAACTCGTTCAGAATGCTTGCATACTCATCGGAATGATCGATGAGACTTATGCTGTTTATTTCTGAATTTTTTAAAGTACAGAAAGTCTGTATTTTTGTGATTGCATCAATGACTTTACGCGCCCGAAGATCGACAAGCAGACCATAATGCGATTATAAATCAGCACCAATAATGGGATGTGGGATATCAGCGACGGTAAATTCCCAGGAAAAATCACGGTGCAAACCAATGTTAAGCACTAAACGTTTAGAACCATATGTAGCGATGCGTGTGTTATTGGCTGCGAAAAGCGTTATATCCGAAGGTGGGATATCTAGTTTTCCCGAACGGGGGATAATAGAGATGTCCGAGCCTGTATCTATTAAAAATGTTAGTTTAGAGTTTTTGTCTTGAATATGGAGACGCTTGGAGCCCTTTTTGTCATCGATAGCGTCGATACGATGAGGCTTATTTAGTTTCCCTGACTTTGTGATTTGTTCCAATTACAGGGTGTTGTACATTTCGTTGCTTTATCATTAAATTTTCTATGATACCAGCAAATGTCCGAGGGTGTTTTTGCTTTCGAGTGGTCGCGGGATTTATCACGGCGTGAAAATGATCGTGAACGTCCGCGAGGTTTATCTCGATAATTATTGTGATATCGACTACGGCCTCTATTATTTTCACTAAAAGTTTCTCTGAATTTCGCAAGTTCAGTCGCAATTGCATCGATCTTTAATTCGAGAGCAGCATTCTGTAATTCGATCGCCGCTACGTTCGTTGCGGTTACGGTATTATTTGTGAGATTTATTTCCTCGCTTATTTTATCGGCGATTTGAGCTAATTCGGTTAGGTTTTTAATTGAACTAGGGGCTAAAATTTGTCTTTGCAGAGGAGGTAATTGTTCCATAAATAGGGATCGCAATACCTCGTCGTTGCATTGACCGTTAGAAATGTTCCTCATTTGATTTAAAATGAATGATGGTTTGCCATTAAGGACCTCACCTTTGATTAATTGCCTAAGTCGATGTTCATTGCTCACTCCGAAATTATTTAAAATTCCGTTTTTAATTTGGGTATAAACGTCTTACGGTGCGGGACGTTGCAAAACCACGCATCGAACGCATGTTAAAATATCCGAATCAATTGTCGCTATGAGTACGTCAGCTTTGTCAGCTTCTGTTGTGATAATATTACGCGTGAAAAGTCTCTCGACTTGGTTAAACCAGAGGTCGGGATCATTTTTATTAAAAAGCGGAAGTCGCGTGACGTTTATATTGTGATCATTTGCCATCGTGAATGGAATTATATTAACGTCGTTTAGGTTCGGGTTGCTAGTTACCTGAACTGATATTAAATTCTCAGAAGGAGAATTTCGATCTGATTGAGAAGTTATATTTTGCGAGGTTGTGTATTCGTTAGACGTATCGGTCTCTCCGTCGGTTGTATTGTCACTATGGTCAAGGCTGTCTCGAGAAGTCTGTGTTACAATATGTTTTGCTTTTGTGGGTGTGCGCGATGTCTTTCCCGATCTATTTGCAAAACATCTGAAATCCGAGTAAATTTCCGGTTCGTTGGAAATATGGATCGCGTTTTCCGAATTTAAAACACTGGTTGATTGTATAGGTTCTTCGGTCGCGTTATCTGTGTCCGAGGAGCCAGTCGATTGACTCGGGTTTGTTTGAGAATTTTTAAGGATTTCTTTCTTACTTAGGGATCCCTAGTAACTACCATTACTCAATGTACGAAGTTTAAATCGATGAAAAGCCACCATTTGTTTATTAGATTGAAAAATATCTTAATTATACGTGTCACCGGAAAGAAAAAAAAATATATATATAAAAATTTTCAAAGAAATCTCTGCAGTGCCCAAACCGTTATATAAGTGAAAATACCCTTATGTACAAAAGTACAAACACAAATGATTCCAAAAAGAAATTATTATTTTGTTAACATTCCTGCACAAAAAGAAACATATATATATACCGTTCACCACAAGTGCGCTGCTAGTTCATTGATTAAATTCGTTAATAATTGTTTTAATGTACACACATACTGTCCATACTATTATTATAATTTTAAGAAAAAAAATGTTTTTATAATTTTAATTGTAACACATCAGTTTTATTTCATAAAATAAATGATGTTGACAGTTATTATCTCGAGTGAAAAATGTCGCTATTCAATATTTCATTGTTATAAATTTATTTTTACCCTTAATTGTTTGCATTTGTTAAATGAAATCTCAAAATAATTTTTATTTATATTTAGGTTTATTAACTATATTTGTGTCGACATCTGTCTCTCGATATCTATAATATTAGTGAAAATTCGCAAATAATTAAAAAAAAAATGTTTATTAGGTAAAATAATTAACACTGGTCTCTTTTATATCATTCGTTGTTCAACTAAAAGGCTTCTCCTGAAACATAGTGATTAACATACACAATTTTCCTACCTACTGTCAACATCTAAAAAGAAAATTATATTTCAATTTTTTGTGTTTTATTGATATTTTAAAATTATTTAACAATCAATTATTTTTAATAATTAGCAAAGAGAAGAAATCTTAATTAAAATAATCGTTAAAATTTAAATTCGAAAAGTATGTTTTTGATATGAACAATAGGTTATCTCGTATTTATCTTTTTGTTTTTGAAAAGAAAAATGAAATTGGTTGAAATAAGTTATCTTTATAGAAAGTTCCCGTTTTATATATATTGAAGTTAATTTTAATAAGTCGTTTCACAAGTGTGAATAGTCTTTACAATATTTTGTTGATTGACTTACATAAAAATTGAGATCCTCGTTTCTACTCGTACCTTGAAATCGATGCGGTGTCATCTATGTCGTTTAATTCCGAAGATGTCCGCATGCGCTTCGAAGATGTTACCGCGCTTGCTCTTACTTGATATGGTTAACTGCGTGGGAGGTGGTATATTCAAAATGGCGGCATCTGGTTCGTCTCGTGCTGAAGCACCTGTTTCGTCAGCGGTGGGGATGAGGTATTGATGCGTCACTCCAACCTTCTCGTAACTGAATCGACCCCTGTGATGACCTTGACGAATTCTCACCGTTGAAATGTCCACCAAATTCCTCTCTCAGGCAGGCCAAGTAGTTTTCCAACTCGTCCGTTGGTTCGTCTCGGGTTTATCTTCGTGGTTGATGTTTTAAGATTAGGGCGGTTTGATTTCGCCGTTTGCAGGTATTTCGGAGTAGTTTTAAATTCGGAGTGCAGTTGTGAGACACTCCAAATTTTTTCCAGTTTGGTCTTCGAACCACGTTGGATTGTGGTATCGGTATGATGTTAATTGAGGTAGACGTGCGTGGATGGCGTCGTTATAAACGTGGGCCACGTGGTTGTGAATTTATGTAGGTTTAGTGAAATTTAGCGTTGTCCCATTTGAGAAAAATACAAAAAAATATTATTTTTCTTCACACTTCTCTTGAATTTTTTTCAATTTCCACTATATTATTCCAATCGGGGTCACCACTATGGAGTTATTTGGTTTACTTCTTGACTGCTGTACACGAGGTATGCCCGTATGCAAGATGGCCTCGTGGTAATTGTATTCGAATTATATCGTCTCCAACCGGGCCTCCAAGTACCCGGGATGCAGAAGGTAATATGAAAAACACTTTGGAATAAGGGGGAATAAATCAGAGACTGAATATTGGGAAAAATTAATAAATATATATTTCACTCTACTAAAACACTTAAATATTATCACAATCTTGAGTCTTTACACGTCTACTTCATACCAAACCGGGAGAGTATCTGATCTCCCCGCTCATCTATACACGCTTCGTCCGGTTGGGAGCGCGGGAGATTCCTTAGGGCGCGTTTCTATAACATGTTTTCGGCGACCCAAAGGTGGACTCCCACACCTCTACTTATTATTGTTTACAATAGCAGATATACAATACTTTAATTTTTTAACTATTTTTTTATCAAATGATTTTAATATATTTTTTTAATTGTTTATTTTAATTCTACCATTTACCGATGAATGTTGCAAGTATTGTTTTTATATTTGTGTACGGAACCCGCCATTCCAGTGCGAGTTCAACTCGCACATGTCCAATTTTTTTAAAATTTTATTTAAATTTTTTTTTTAGATTTTTTAATATATTTTTTTGTGATCAGATTGTAAAAATATACTAATAAACCCATTTTTAATTAATTAGATCAAATAATGTAGCTGTACCAAATTTGAGCTCTCTAGGTCAAATAGTTTAGCCGCTAGGGGGGGGCACGATTTGGCTACAGACACAAGAGTCTCACCAATAGGGTTCCGTCGGTACACCGAAGGTGTACGGAACCCTAAAAAGCTGATTTTTGTTACTTTTCTCCAAATAAAACGGACCTGTTTTTGGGAAATTGAAAATTAAATATTAATTATCAAAAAGTAGGGTAAATTTTAAAAATATTAATAAATAAATTTCCCATTGGAAAGAGTAAGAAAAACCTTTCAGAAACATATTCTAAAAAAATGTTCACATTAAAATATTATTAAAGTATTAAAAATTTACAAAATAGCCAGAGTAACAAAATTGGCTCCCCTCTTTCCCCTTTAAATTTTCGAAAAGTCATAAATATTTTTTGGGTCACATTTCTACTGGATAGAACACGAAATTTCCCGAGTTTCAATTTTTTTAAGAAGTTGAAATTTATAACATAGGATATTTTACGTAAAATTCCTTATATACTGTTTTTCACAATTGTTTATTATGGTTTGTGAAAAATTATTTTGTAAAACAGTTTTGTAATAAAAAATATTTTTAGAGTATAAAGAATCTCTATGGAGTATAATTAATTTTTTAAATCTTGGAAAAATTTATTATTAATTTTAAAATTCTCAAAAAGGAGAAATTCCCAAATTATTAATTGGAAAAATTTTATTGGGAAATACTCTTCTGAAAATTTCGAGGAACATTCGATAAATTATTGAAAACAATTTGCCCTTAGCCCTCAATGAGCTTTGAACGAAAAATTGACCTCCAAAAGTCAATGCTGCAACCGATATACTAAAGCGAATAATCCATATACATAGAAAATTTGGATAAAACCAATGATACAAGCTACATCATGTTCTTTGACGCTAACAATACGGCGACAATTGTAAACTGCCGTATACCGATACAGACAGTCTAATCTACGAAATAAAATGTAAAGATGTCTACAATGACACGAAAATTGACATCCAAATGTTCGATACGTCAGACTGTCCCGCAAATAACGTATACGGCATTCCGCAAGCCAACAAAAAGGTACTCGGCCTAATGAAAGACGAGTATAACGGCAAGATCGTTACCGAATTTGTTGGCTTGCGGAGTAAGATGTACAACGTACGGGTAGTAAATAAAGATTTTATTAAAAAGGCCAAAGGCATTAAATCCGGCGTTGTAAAAAAGACAAATAATTTTGATGATTATGTAAAATGTGTGCAAGATTTTGACATTTAAACTCGAACGCAATATAACATTAGATCGCGGCTTCACAATGTCGAAACTGTAAAACAGATAAAAGTAGCCTTAAGTCCGCAAGACGACAAACGATATTTGTTACCAGGGAGTACCGATACTCTACCGTGGGGACATTATGCAATCCGCACAATCGACGAATGAATTTTGTAAAATATTGTAATAAAAGATGTGTAAATAAATTAAACAATTATACATTAATTAAATGTGTTCCTATTTAAAAAATCCTTATACCTATATACATCTGATTAAAACTTATATTAAGATAATATAAATGTGCAAATCACCTCTAGTAATTAAACGCAAATGCTAATCAACCAGCAAAGCAATCGAAGATTAATGTTAACGTAGAAATTCCTTATAAATCAAAATTACTTCCAGCAACAAACATTTACAATGCCAGTGCCAACTGATTGAATATTGATTCATAGTTGATTCATAGTTGAGTCATTATTGATTTATTATTGATTCATTGTTGATTCATTGTTGATTCATTATTGATTAATTATTTATTCATAGTTCATTTATTATTGGGTTATTATTCATTCATACTTGAGGCATTATTGATTCATTATTGATTCATTATTAATTCACAGTTGATTCATTATTGATTTATTATTAATTCACAGTTGATTTATTATTAATTCACAGTTGATTCATTATTGATTCGTTGTTGATTCATTATTGATTAAATTTAGCATTGTAAATGTTTGTTGCTGGAAGTAGTTTTGATTTATAAAGAGGTTCTACGTTAACATTACTCTTTGATTGGTTTGCTGGTTAATTGACATTTACGGACATTTTCCATTGTTTTGCCGTACACAGCGTTGTTTATGAGCTTAAATAGATTTTTCTCGAACTCATTCTTGACGTTGGTTCGCATCATCGTATTATAGTCGATGTACGGATTGAGCCAGGTTGATTGCTTAAACAGTAAAACTCGATGGATTTTTAAAAGTTTAATGCCGTTGGCGATATCTTGTTTGAGGGTTCAGTAGTAAATCACATATTTTTCTTTGGGTAGAAGAGTTGTCAATAATTTCTCCTGTTTCGATAGGGGACGTTTAGCATTTTCTGCACAAAATGGTATGTCTTTGTGAGTATCGTGAATATTTTCAGGATACTACAAGTCGACTTCAATTATGTACCCAATAGATGAATCATCGGGTACATTAAAATCGAAAGAGACGTCAACATTTTCAACCCATTTGAACCCGCCATAAGGCAGCGCTTGAGCCATTGCCCAGCCACATAGATTGTTGGCATCAAAGTACATGATGTAGCTAGTATCTTTGATACCATCGAATGTTTCCATATATGGATTATTCCCTTTAGTACATCGGTTACAGCATTGACTTATGCCACCTCTAATACCAGACTCAACAAACATAATCATATTGATATCGGTTATTAGTTGCAATCCTATGCTCGTGTACTTGAGCATAGCATCCCAAGTTAAACCGGAGGTCGTATAATAGTGTGCAGGGTCCAAACCCTGCACACCAAGGTGTGCAAACATTTTGACCAAGGTCCAGCAATTGTTTGACGAAGGTTCAAACAATTTACACAATGTTCTCGGAAATTTTCAAAGAAATCCGCACGTAATAATACATGTGTTTTCATATACAAATGTACATAGTCGTATAGATTTTGACAGCGAAATTCAGTCCATACATTTAGCGCATGCGCATACTCATCACCAGAAATACCGGGCTCATACAGAGTACTATAAAATTTCTCTATCGGGGGTAATTCGGTTTCTTCGAGTTTGCTTTTTGAGTCAAAGTACTCGTAAGAGAATACACCTTTACGCGTTAGTAATTTCATTTTATCCGAATCTGTCACCGAGCTGGCAAGAACGGAGTTTACAACTTTATACTCGTCTAGGAACGATGCAAGTTTATCCAGGGATGCTGCCATGAATCACAATGAGTCAATGAATCAAAATTTGCCCTTACTCCCCTTGACATGTTTAGAAAAAGAGATATACTTCTCTTTGTTAATGGGGAGGAGGTCAATTTTTCGTTCAAGTTCATTGAGATCGCGTGAATTATAAAATGGGCGTCGTAACCGCTTAAATTGTGGAAGACTACGGGAATCGTTTGACAATCTTCATAGTTTAAATTGCATGATTCATGGGCAGCACCCCTTATATTTGCCAGTAAAGTGACAGTGATCGCGGACTTTCTTTTCGCTTGCCGGTATTTTCTAATGACAAATATGACAGACTCTCGCTCGCTTAAAATCATTGATTTCTTGAGGAGTTAATGCAGTGATCGATAACGGATTTTTAAAAACTTTATCAATTTTCTGTGCAATCTGCCTTAATTCCTCAGTAAACCATTTAGCAGGGTCGGATTTATTTTTCGGACATGGTACATATTTACATAATGATTCGTCGTTACTACATTTTATATAATAGCCGATGCTTAACGATTTGTGGCGCTGGAATACTTCAGTTTTACTTAAATTGTCTACATCTTCATCGACGGGAAGAAGTAGACTTTCACAGTCGGCGTAAATTACATACGGTAATTCTTCTAATTCTTAAATGTAATTAAACTTTTATCAGGCGCCGGTGAGTTACTTTTACATTCATTCATTTTTTTTAAATTTTCGATGTGTGCATTCAATCTTTCAATACATGAAAAATAGTGTGAACAGCGATCACAGATATGTTTTCGATGTGCCTTCTTTGATAATTGTTTGGACACAAGGCGTGACAGATCCTTAATCCATACATAATGGAAGTTCAAAAAATCATCGTTGTCATTTAATACAATATTATCATCACTTTCATCCGCATACATGTCGGCAACATACAAGAGCTTTATAGGCTTATCTCTTTTTTCAGAAGTTAGATGAAGAGGGTGTACAGAAAAGTCACTATACCTTTTTGTAAGGCTGTAGTCATTAATCGAAACGTCATTAATTTTTTTTTAATTTTGGAACATTTTTAAGTGTTACTGGGAATTCCATACCCTCAAAATCCAACTCATATTTAAATTCATTATAGTTTCCAATTTGAACCCTTTGCGTAGAATTCTTCAACGTTGCGTAAGATTGATTGTTTGCCTTGGTTCTAAAAAAAATTGGTTTTACTACTTCTCCAATATTCCCAACCCTTTTTAAGTTGACAATGAGAACGCCGTACACGACAATGGGTCCATTCTTATTTAAGATACCTCTAATGTGGTCCTAAAATAGTGTTGACCCATCATCTAAACCGAGTTTACATCAACGTGTGCGAGATTTAATATCGCATTAGTGTATAACCTACACGCAAAAGCACTTTCACACTCTACCTAAGAAACACGTTTATTGATATCTGGATCACCGTTTCCAGCGCCATCTACTACGTGAGACTCAAACAATGTGGAAGTCTATTGATGGATTGTAGAATGCTCACACATCTTTGCTTTTGATGTGTGAAATACATCGATTGCAAGTTTTCATGTTGTGAGCATTCTACAACCCATCAATCAACAAAAGAACGTCTCTCATTTACGTTGCTCAAATATGGTACACCCTGATGCTTTAATGCCTTCCTTCCGGTTTTGACCGCATTTTAAAAAGTTGTGGCATATCTATAAGAATGTTGTTAGTTCATGACGTATGAACAAACTTGAATGTCACTAATTAACAAAATTTTGATAGACGTGTCACGACTTTTTAAAAAGCCGTCAAAACCGGAAGGAAGGCATTAAATCATCAGGGTGTATCAAGTCAAGGGCTTCTTTAATGAGAGTAACAGTGACGTCACTCTCGTCAAGAATAGTACCGTAATTCGGATACTTACATGGTCGTCCAGCGGAGGTTGTAGCCTTCCGCTTCATCTCTGCACCTAAAATTACACTTACAACCTTACAAAAGAACAGACAAAATATGAATAATACACTTACAAACTAAAAAGAATACACTTACAATCTAACAAAAGAACACACTTACAAACTAAAATACTTAAACTAAGCAAAATAAACTTACAAACTAAAGAACTTAACCTAAAAATCAATACAATGTAAATGCAATAAACACAGTAAATATAACGACGGCAGCGACGGTGTTGGAGGTAGCAGTGGTGGTGTCTCTAACCTTGGTGGTGTTGTCGGCGACCTGAGCTATAGTGACATCCATAATTTTAGTCGCTACACCAGCGCCCACGGTGGAGAAAATGGACGCCACTGGAGTGTCACCTCATGCAGAGGTGACTGCGGTGGCGTCCCGAGTTTCACCCAGGGTGGTGGTGTCTCTGGACAATGTCACGGGTACTGCTCCCTGGGTGGATGTCCTAGCGGAGACGTAAGGATATATTATATTACTGAATTATAATACTTACGCAGTGGTAGCACCAGCAGCTCCTTTCTATAGTGGCCTGCTAACTCCGCTGCTATGAGCTGAATGATCTCTCTGCCGTGAACTAGCTACCCTCGTAGGGCTCTCTCCCCACCAAGCGGTTCCCCCACTACGCGCGCTCACCACTCTGCTACGTGTGGCGGTTGACTTAAACTACTGTGAGTTCACTGCTGACAAAGAGCTCACCGCCGGTAACGCGCGAAATTAAATTTGCATTCAAAACGCTTATTACACTTTGAAGTATTAATTTCAATACCTTTATTTATAAATAATGATTTATAATTAATAAAATAATGATAATAGTAATAATAAAAAATTAACTAATCTTACCTTAATACTTTTAAGAATAAATATTAATTATAAATGTTTACAAATAATATTTTATAAATGACAATTAAACTTACCTTCATTAATTAAAATTCAGTAGCGCCATCTATCGGTGACAGCCGGAACCACAATCGGTCAGTAAAACAGAGCAGCCCTTCAAACCCACTTAAAAGTTAAAAACTTTTTAAAATTTCCTGTCATGGGAATTTCCTAGTGGCGCCATCTATTGGTAGCAGCTGTAACTGCACTCAGTCGGTAAAATAGATCCCTATCTTATCTGTCAGGTCAACATTTCTGTCAGATTTCTACTTTACCCACCACTGATAAAGTAGGAATCTGCATTACTGACTGAGGGTACTAAGTTGAGATTAGAACCTGTCCCAGAACCGGCCTAGCTATACTATTTACAACAAAAATTCTCTATCGTAACATCCTCTTTCATTTGTTTAGAAAAAAATGTCGTTTTTCATTTTTTTATTATACATTTTTGAAATTTTACACATTAGGGGTAGTTTTTTCAATTTAAAAACACAGGAGAAAATAAAGTAATTTTGATATTGTTACTGAGTTATTGTTTTTTGTGAGCCTGTGTTATAGCTAAAAAACAATTCTGACGCACTAAATAAATGCTTATAATTAAATAAATATAAGCAATTTTTAAGAATTAACTACCTACATTAATTTATAAATTTATTTATTTTCTTATTTCACTTGAATTTCAAAATCAGTTTTTAGTATCCATACCATAAAAAAATTTATGTTTTATTTTTAATCAGCAAATAATTAAAATATTCAACCAAGTTTATTGATGTATAGAAATGTTGAAAGAATATTAAAATTACAAATTTTGAAAAATTTCTGTAGAATCTCTACAGAAATTCCAGGAGAGTACTTCCATGGATTTTTGGACGTCAGATTATTTGCTCTTAATATATTTTTAGGGTTCCATACACCGTAGGTGTACTGACGGAACCCTTATGAAATCACTCGTGTGTCCGTCCAAGCCACGCAAAATGGGCTGTCCCCCCCTTAACTTCTACAAATCTCAACCTTGTGAGCTGAAATTCGGTAGGAATCTTCAGTTTTAAGTGCAGATTACAGGAAAAATATAGCGAACCCGATTGACCTACATATTTGCGAAAGGGAAGGGAAAGAAATTAAATCTTGTCAAAAAAATTGCTAAAGATGACCCTGCCCCCCCTTAACTTCTAGAAATCTCTACCTGGTGAGTTGAAATTCGGTTGGGATCTTCAGTTTTACATGCAGATTACAGGAAAAATATAGCAAACACGATGGGCCTACATATTTGCGAAATAGAAGGGAAAGAAATTAAATTTTTTCGAAAAATTGCAAAAAATGACCCTGCCCCCCCCTCAACTTCTACAAATCTGAACCTGGTGAGCTGAAATTCAGCAGGGATCTTCAGTTTTAAGTGCATATTACAGGAAAAATATAGCGAACACGATTGGCCTACATATTTGCGAAATAGAAGGGAAAGAAATTAAATTTTTTTGAAAAAATTGCAAAAAATGACCATGTCCCCCCCCTTAACTTCTACAAATGTGAACCTGGTGAGCTAAAATTCAGCAGGGATCTTTAGTTTTAAGTGCAGATTACAGGAAAATTATAGCGAATCTGATAGTTGTGACGTATGATTTTAAACAATTTAAAAATGGCTCAAAATTTCTGCTTACGTCAAGCAAAATCTGACGCATTCAACACAAGTAATTTTTAGAAATTTAAATAAATAAATCTCGCCGTCAGGCGCCAATTAATTTTAAAGATTAATTAATAAACTTGACTCGACTCGGCTCAAATAAACTCAAAACTCTCGACCCCTGAGCTTCTCTCTCGCTCAGAGGAGATTCTGCCCAAACAACGTTGGCAACAGAAAAGCCAACGGCGAGACACGACTGGCACAGTACTGGTAAACGACTTACCCACGATGGCTCGGCTTTCTCGCAATCGAAATCGCTCTCCTCGACTTGGTTCTCCTTGGTAGCGATGCGGTGACAAGTCCCAAGGAAATTGACAATGGGGAAAATTAAACTAATTCCTCACTTTTTCACAGATCACTCCTTTTATTTTTCACAAAAATAATCCTGAGCTTCACGCTCCACGGCTACACTCAACGAAAATCCACACTACACACTTCTCAAAAAAAAACAAACGAAAAATTGCGCTACGGCGAAGGACTGTGTACCGGCGCGGCAATACAAATTTTCATTATGGCGGCTAATATATGGGCCACCTGTAGCGTCTCTTGAATTTTCCTCGTGGCTCGTCTTCTTCCTCGTCTCGTTCTTCCAAAGTGGTACTGGCCCCGCCATCTACCGCTTTCCCTCGTTAGGCTAGCCGCGCGACCTACTTTCCCTCGAATAGTGGGTCAGCTGGCGGTACTAGCTTTTCCGCAATTACCATGAAAATGTGGGCCTGTCAACTCGGGGCCTTTCCGACGGATGGCGCGACGATGTAGAATTTTCAACATTAATGACTCGCGTGAAAATTCGCATCGTCACAATCCCCTCCCCATGACCGGTACTATTTTATATAGGACCGTCATCTTCATGATAATCTTGGCCGCCACTCCTACTCTCTCCTCTGACTGGCTCGTTCGCTCCTCTGCGGCTCCCCCCTCGATCTCTGGTTCACTCACTCTCTCCCTCTGGCTCTATTTCCTTCTCCCTCTGGCTCTATCCTTCTCTAGCCTCTGGTCCCTTCTTCTGTCTTCTCTCCTCCAATAACTGACGGACCGCCAGGTCAATTGTCGAGGGCGGGAGTCCCGCTAGGGCCCTCGTTAGCTGGGTGATTTTCTCAACCAAGTCTTCGTCTTCGGTTGTCTCTGGATTGGGTCGAACCTCCCCCGCAACCTGTTCCTCCTCGTGTTCCGGCTCTGGGGCCTGCTGTTCTTCCCGTCCAGTCCCGCCTTCCACTCGGTCCCCTAACCCAACTTGTGCTCTTGGGTCCGGCTCAATTTCTCCACTCGTCTCCTGAGTCCTATCCGCTGACGACTGGCTCTCTACCTCGTTCTCCCGGTACCACACTATACCGCGGTAGTGGCGGTACGCCTCTGCGCAACGTGGGCAATTTCGGACAGTGGTGTGTCGGCGCCCACAATTACTACAAAATTTATGGCGCACTGGTTAAGGACACACCACTGCTCTGTGTCCGCGTTGCCAGCAGTTGAAGCAGCTGTATGAAGGAGGGTCCAACTCCTCTGATCGTGGAATCTCTTTGAGTTCCCCGAAGATGACTCCTGTAGTCCTGGCCTTCCCAGGGTTGTTTCCAGTGGCCCCGGTACGTTTGCCCTTCCTTACCGGGTACTCTTTCGGCCTCGTGCCGGTTTCTCCCACTCTTCGCACTGGTGGCCCGGGCTGCGGCGAGTGCGATCTCTGGGCCCTCTTCTCCGGCTCCTGGCTCTCGATGTCCTCCTTGCGTAGGATCTCCTCCCTCCGGCTCTTCATCTCTCTCCGCTGCTTGGCTCGGAGTTTTTCCAGCTCCACTGATGTTAGGAGCTCTAGCGTCCTAACAAAGCAGTCTAGCTCGTACTCGGCCAGGCGGCTCTCATACTCCTCCGTGCTCTCTCCCTCTCTCTGGCTTGCGGGCCAACGGTATGGCACTACCACCTCGGCACCATCGGGCCTGACTGCTTTCTCCTTCTTCTTTTCTCTTATCGTCTCCAGGGCACTTATGTCGGCCCAGTCACTCAGGGCGGTCACTGGCTCAAACTTTCCTCCCACGGCTCCTTCTCCATCGTTGGCTTTCGGCTCATCTTCAACTGGAGTTGTTTGGGCTCTCAGCGGCTCCTCTATCACACCTTCTACTATTGGGAACGACAAGAGTGATGGGCTCTCTAACTCTACGTCCCCCAATTCGAATTCTGGAGACGGTTGGTGCCACGACTGTGGACGTCCCCGTCTCTCCATCCTGGCTCTTTCACGACCTATATCCTCGGGCTGACGACCACCTCTGTCTCGGGCTCGTTGACTTCCCATTGGGGTGTACGGCATGGCTCTTATTTCCCTTCTACTCTTGATGCTCCTCTTCCTCCGTTCTCGGATCCTCCTTCGATCTACAACAATTTTCTTTATGTAATAAGGGCGGCTCATTTTCGTATTTAGATGGGTAAGTATGGTTTCAGGTCGGTGATATGGACTTTAGGGACTCGCCTACTTTGTTCATCGCGTAAGATAAATACGGTGGGCGAACGGACCTCGACGATCTCAAATGGACCCTCGTATTTCGGCGCTAATTTCGTCGCGAATTTTTGTGCTCCACTCGACAATTTGTGGCTCTTTCGCAGTACTAAATCACCTACTTTAAAAGTCACGTCTCTCCTACCTTTGTCATAATACTTCCTCTGTCTCGCTCGCTCTTTGTCAATATTTCTTGCTACCATGTCTCTTAACGCGTCTAGCCTCTTCACTCGTTCGGCCCACTCTTCTGGCTTTATTTTCACTACTTGTCTCTTGTTCTCTATCTCTCTCCGCAGGCTCTTCACAGGCTTAGGATGTCTTCCGTAATTTAGGAACGCAGGGGACGTCTTCGTGGCTGCCTGTGTTGCTGTGTTCACGGCATGACGGAATTCATGAACATGTAGGTACCATTTTCTATGATCAGCACCGATGAAGGTGGAGATCATCGTCTTCAAAGTCCTGTTACTTCTCTCGACTGGGTTGGCTTGTGGATGGTAAGGTGGTGTCGTGATGTGTTTGACTCCGTATTCCTCAAGTGTTGACTTGAGAAATTTGTTGTCAAACTCCTTACCATTGTCGGTGAGTAAGTACTCCGGTGTCTCCCATCTGAATAGGACCAACTCCTCGAATGCTCTGGCTACCGACTTCCCGTCTGCTGACTTCAATGGTTTGACTTCTATCCACCTCGAGAACAAGTCTTGGAACACAACCAAATACTTGAAATTGATCTTACTTGGTGGAAACTCCATGGTGTCTGCGGCTACTACGGCCCACGGTCTCTCCACAATTCTTTGGCCCATTAGTCCAACCGGTCCGGCTTGAGATACCTTATGTATCTGGCATTGGTGGCACTGTGTCACGTACTTGTGCACATCGTTCCAAATACCTGGCCAATAGTACTCTCGTGCTATTCGATCATAGGTTTTCTCGATTCCCAAGTGTCCGGCTGATGCTTGGGCGTGTCCGTCTTCCATTACTCTTGCTCGGTATTCCTCTGGCACTACTAATTTCCAACCGTCTTCGTCTCCTGTTATCGGCAATAAAAGTGGGTCACTTCTATGTCGGTAGAGATTCTCATTCTCTACAATCCATCCAGGAAACCTCTGCGGATGTTGGCTCACTAACTCACGGCGTTTGAGGTACCATTGGTCCTCAATGGATTCAAACGCGGCAATCGGCTCTTCTTCGTCTTCTTGTAACCTGGACAATGCATCTGGGACATGATGTTGTGCACCTCGTCTGTGAACTATGTCAAAGTTCCACTGTTACATTTCCAGGGCCCATCTGGCTAAACGACCTGTCGGATCTTTCAAATTCCTGAGCCATTTTAGGGCACTGTGATCTGTGATCACATGAAACTTGTACCCTTCAATGTATGGCCTGAACTTTTTGATCGACCACAGTAATGACAGACACTCCTTTTCTGTCACACTGTAGTTTTTCTCGGCTTCGGTCAAAACTCGGCTGATATACACTATTGGGTGCTCTCCGTCTTCAAACTCTTGCGTCAATACGGCCCCAATGGCGTAGTTGCTGGCGTCACATTGTATCGTGAACTTCTTTGTGAAGTCAGGTCGGGCTAAGACTGGCGCAGAGGTCAGCTTCCGTTTAAGCTGTTCGAACGCTTCTTGTTGCTCGTCCTTCCACTCCCATGTTCGGCCTTTGTGCAGCAACTTCAGCAATGGTATTTTGATCTCGCTGTCGTTTGGAATAAAACGGGAATACCACCCGACCATGCCCAAGAAACGTCTGAGTTGTCTCACGTTCTTCGGCTCTGGATAGTTTCTCACCGGCTCTGTTTTATTCGGATCTGGCCTCAGGCCTTCACCGTCCAACAAGTATCCGAGGTAGGTGACCTCAGAACATCCAAACTCGCACTTCTCTGGGTTGACAATCAGCTTTGCCTCGTTCAGCTTTCGCAGGACGGTTTCGAGCCACTTGACATGTTCCTCGAACGTATCCGTGACTACGATGATGTCGTCCAGGTACCCGAAGACATACGGCTCTACCTTTGGTCCCAGCAATGAGTCGATCATTCGCTGGAACGTCATCGGCGCGTTCATGAGTCCAAACGGCATTCGGCGGAACTGCCATAATCCTGACCCAGGTATGGCAAAAGCCGTGTATTTCTTGCTCTCTTCGGCCATTGGAATTTGGTGATATGCCAGTTTGAGGTCAACTTTCGACAGGTATCTGGCTTTTTGGAGCTTATCCAGAATATAGTCGATAGATGGCAATGGGTAACAATCTTTTATTGTTACCTTGTTAACGTCTCGATAGTCATTGCACTGTCTAAAGTCGTTCTCACCTCTTCTCGTAATTACTGGCGCACTTCTCCAACGGCTGGCAGATGGCTCGATGATCCCTAGTTTGTGTAACTTGGCCGCATTACCTTGGGCCCAAGTCAACATTGCTGGTGACATCCGTCTAATGGCATGTTGTACTGGTGTTTCGTCGGTAACACGTATGTGATGTTCCGTCAGGTCTGTCATTCCGTGTTCCTCCGACTCTGGTTGTTCCCATTTGTCCACTAGGGCTTGGATGATGTCCTTTTGTCGATCATTGAGTGCAGAGATACCGGCGCACTCGGCAAATATTAGTTGTTCGTCCTCTTCTCTCTCTTTTGGCCCAAACTCATGCCAATCTCCTTGACAAACTCTCCACAGTCCTTCTCTCAGCTTTACTTCCATGTCCCAGGCCTTACAGAAGTCGATGCCCAAGATGATGTCTTGTGTTAGCGTCTTCATCACTTTGACTCCGAAACGTTTGGCATATCCGTCGACTACTATATTCATGTCCAGGATTCCGGCTGCTTCAGTGATACCTCCGGTTGCGCTTCTCACAACTGTACCACACGGCTGAATTCGGCTTTTGAAAGGCTCTGCGACTCTGGTGGTGATCACTGATATCATCGCACCAGGATGAAGTTGAATTTTAGCTCTTCGGTCAAATCATCTCTACCTATGACTGGCTCGAAACTTTCCCTAATTCTACTTTTTCTCTCTAATTCAAATTCGCTTTCCGTCTTTACCCAACTACAACTAGGTGCGAATCTATCTACGCGCTCGCTCTCGTTTTCTACTTTACTCGGCTCACGACACTCGGCTCTTGTCTCTACGACCCACGGCTCACAAAACTCGGCTCTCCTCTCCACGTCATACGGCTCATAAAATTCTACTCTCTTCTCCACGTCACACGGCTCACAAAACTCGGCTCTCTTCTCAGCAGCATTTCTTACTGCCTGGTTAGGTTGGAGGGGGGTACAGAGCTGTGCTGCGCCCCCCACACACCGTTTCCCAAGGCGGCTCTAACTGCTTCACAATTCGGACACGTCAGAAAGTTACATCCTGGCCTTTTACATACCAGGCATGCCTCTGCTTGGACTGGCTTCGTGGGGCATTGATTTGAGTAATGTCCCTGTTGTCGACACGTGAAACAGATCCTCTGAGGACAATCTCTGGCTCGATGTCCTGGTGTCTGGCAGTGAAAACATGCCCCCACAAACTCCTTGGGCGTCGTTGGCGCTGATGTAACACTTTGCCCCGGCTTAGGTCCGTTTGGACCATTTGGCTTGAGGTAATTTGGTTTCACCCCCGTGGGAAGCATACCAGGGTACGCCATTGGATAAGCAAAATGCATGGGCATTTGCATGGCTTGGGCTGGTGGAGCACTGGCAACTTGGCCCTGTACCATTGTTGGTTTCTGGTTGGGCGTTGCTGGACTCATCGCCTCGACGCTCTTTTCTTCTGGTCTTTCTTTCTCTTTTTTCTCTCTCTTGCTCCTCTTCTTCTTTCTCTTCGGCTTTTCATTCTTTGCAGAGTGATCGCTCTCACTCGACTCGGACTCCTTTTCCATGGCTGCTACCTTCTCGCTCTTCGTATGTTTCTGGCCACTCTTCTTCTCTTTTACGGCTGCTAACGGGAAACGCATTCTTTCCTTTGGTGGGGGTGGGGCATATCGCTCGTCTAAATCCTTGGCTCTCTCGTAATCTCTCAGGATCTTCTCCATCTGGCTCAACGATTCGAAATGGAGTCTTTCTAATTGACGACGATAAGCTGGTGTCAAACCTTTATAGGCCAGTTTGACTTGTTGTTTCTGGCTTAGTGGACGCTTCATGTGGCCCAAAATCAGGCGGAAACTAGTCATGTATGGGGAAATTTTCTCTCCTTTCCCTTGTGTCCTGGCTCTCAGCTCGTCAATGACGTCGTCGTCGTCCACTGTCACGAGGTACTCGTTTTTAAACGCCCTCTGGAAGGACTTCCAAGAATTTATTTCCCGCCGTAACGACCTAAACCAGCTGCTCGCGGTCTTCTGGAGGATTATTGGTAGGGCTTGCAAGATGTCTCGGTCTGAGAATTCAGAACAAGCCTTGCAGTCTTCTAACCGTTCCAAAAATTCCTCGACGTTGTCTTCGTCCCCGAAGAATTTTAAGTCCCAGTCCTTGAGTGTTTTAATCACCTTGGACCTCCGACTGGACTTAATTTCTTCGGTTCCCTCCCCCCACTCTTTGCGTCTTGGCTATGATCGCTCTCAGATTCAGACTCACTCGTCGAGTCATCTAAGATCGATCTTCGGCTCTCTTTCCGATCTTTCTTTGGCTTTGGCTCCTTAGTGTTACTTTTCCGACTTTTCACACTAATTGCGTCGTCGCTCCTACTACTACACGTACACCGACAACTCGTTTGACTCTCTTCGCCCTCACTATATTCGATTTTCTTACCCACTTTGTTTTGGCTACCCTTTTTTACTTCTTTCGCATTTTCTCTTCTCTTAAACTCACTGGCCGGCTCTCCATTCGCTGGCACCCTATTCTGAGTGGCATTCACTTCACTCATGCTGCTCTGACTTGATGGGTTTCGGGGGGCTGGGGTGGGTCTTACCCGTTCACCCGCGTTGGGGGTGTGTGGGTTTTCGACAATTTTCCCCGGTCCGTGGGGTGAAATGATCCGCGACTCCTGGTGATGGGTAATCTGGAACCCATTTCTCACGGCTGTCCGGCTCTGGCTCTGTTGCCAATCCCATCCCCCCCCTCTGTACAGGCTCTCTAACCTTTCGGTGCAACCCGCTAGACGCTCAATATCGGGGGTCAGGCTCAACCGCGTAACTGTGTCGCGCAAGTTTTGCACATTCGGCGCCATTGTTGCCGACTGTATGGTGTGGGGGGCGGTCATGATAGTGCTCGTTGTCACCATCATGTGAGCACTGGTGGTGGTGGGGGAAGTCGTGGTCATGCTGGCTGTCGACATGACTGGTGGTGGGGGTGTGAATCGCGGGGTCATAACAACGTTGGTCGGACTATGTCTGCTGTACGTTGTTTCGCTTTGGTGTCGCTTTCCCCCCTCCTCCTGCACTACTTCGGCTCTTTCCCGATCACTGGCCCTACTTCCCCCACTACTCGACTTCTCATCGTCTGTGGACGAAATTTGACCGCCCCTTCTTCGCGTGACATTAGGAAACGGGCTCTCATTGTCCTCTGAGAACGCTTCCAATAGGAACGTTTTATCGGAGTTTCCCAGGTCGTAACGCTCACAAAACGGCACATCGGTTTCGTCCGTCAGTGCTAGTCTCATTTCGGCTCGCAATAATCTCTTCTTTAGAACTTGTGGTGACCCACTGATACACAGTTGGTACCGTAGTAGGCTCGTGACTATCTGTCCAATTTGCATGGCCTCAATGACTTCCCATGCTTGGCTCACGTTGGGGATCTTGATTAAATCGCGCATGCGTCTCTTATAGTCTTTCATTTCAACTATTGCCTTTGCCATTTCAACAAAAAATACTCGAAGTTTGAATTTTGACAATTTTCGAGGGGGTCGTACAATTTGTATATACGGCCCTGTACTGTTCTAAATACAAGGACGTACTCGCTCGATGGGGCCCCCCTTTTAAAATTTTTCTTTTCTGGCTGACTTGTGGCTCGACTTCCCCACTATCTCTTCTTCTCGTTCGCTCTCTCTCTCGCTCCTTATAGCAGCTATTACTACTACTGAGCCACTTTTCCTGGCGCGCGCGAACTTTCTCTTGGCTAACGAAATTTTAAATACCCCGGCGCGTCGTTTATCTTGACCGACCGGCGCAGTATTTCCAGTCACGTGACTACTTTTCAATTTAGTTTCCGGTCTAACATGTGCTCAAAAAAAAATTTTGATTTTTGTTTCTGGCACCAATTCACTGGGAAATTTTTACGGCTGGCTTTCGGCAATTTATGAGAAATTTATTAAATTTTTCGACTTAATTTTGACTCGCGACAAGGAAAATTTTACAAGGCAAAAGAAAAATTTTAATTTCAATGACAAAGGCACTACACTCTATAATTTTTACACACTACGGCAAGGACAATGTAACTTCTAACACTCCGGCATCTGGCAATTTCAATTTTTGAAACTTCTGTCAACTGGTAACATAGATTCTATGTCTGGCGTTAGCAACAGGAAATTCAAAAATTCTGGCTGGCTCTGGCAATAGAATTCTGAAATTTTCGACTCTTAGTTAACAACAAATAAATTTGTCTGGCTCGGCTCTCGAAAATTTCAGAATTCTGACAATAATTCATACAATACACTGTACAAAAAAATATAGTTTACAGTCGTGTCTCGGTTCGAGCTTGGCCCCACGTTGGGGGCCAAATTTTTGTGACGTATGATTTTAAACAATTTAAAAATGGCTCAAAATTTCTGCTTACGTCAAGCAAAATCTGACGCATTCAACACAAGTAATTTTTAGAAAATTAAATAAATAAATCTCGCCGTCAGGCGCCAATTAATTTTTAAGATTAATTAATAAACTTGACTCGACTCGGCTCAAATAAACTCAAAACTCTCGACCCCTGAGCTTCTCTCTCGCTCAGAGGAGATTCTGCCCAAACAACGTTGGCAGCAGAAAAGCCAACGGCGAGACACGACTGGCACAGTACTGGTAAACGACTTACCCACGATGGCTCGGCTTTCTCGCAATCGAAATCGCTCTCCTCGACTTGGTTCTCCTTGGTAGCGATGCGGTGACAAGTCCCAAGGAAATTGGCAATGGGGAAAATTAAACTAATACCTCACTTTTTCACAGATCACTCCTTTTATTTTTCACAAAAATAATCCTGAGCTTCACGCTCCACGGCTACACTCAACTAAAATCCACACTACACACTTCTCAAAAAAAAAACAAACGAAAAATTGCGCTACGGCGAAGGACTGTGTACCGGCGCGGCAATAAAAATTTTCATTATGGCGGCTAATATATGGGCCACCTGTAGCGTCTCTTGAATTTTCCTCGTGGCTCGTCTTCTTCCTCGTCTCGTTCTTCCAAAGTGGTAATGGCCCCGCCATCTACCGCTTTCCCTCGTTAGGCTAGCCGCGCGACCTACTTTCCCTCGAATAGTGGGTCAGCTGGCGGTATTAGCTTTTCCGCAATTACCATGAAAATGTGGGCCTGTCAACTCGGGGCCTTTCCGACGGTTGGCGCGACGATGTAGAATTTTCAACATTAATGACTCGCGTGAAAATTCGCATCGTCACATAGTCTACATATTTGCGAAATAGAAGGGAAAGAAATTAAATTTTTTTGAAAAAATTGCAAAAAATGACCATGTCTCCCCCCTTAACTTCTACAAATCTGAACCGGGTAAGCTGAAATTCAGCAGGGATCTTTAGTTTTAAGTGCAGATTACAGGAAAATTATAGCGAACACGATTGGCCTACATATTTGCGAAATAGAAGGGAAAGAAATTAAATTTTTTTGAAAAAATTGCAAAAAATGACACTTTCCCCCCCTTAACTTCTACAAATCTGAACCTGGTGAGCTGAAATTCAGCAGGGATCTTCAGTTTTACGTGCAGATTACAGGAAAAATATAGCGAACACGATTGGCCTACATATTTTCGAAATAGAAGGGAAGGAAATTAAATTAAAAAAAAAAATGGCAAAAAAAACCATGTCCCCCCCCTTAACATCTACAAATCTAAACCTGGTGAGCTGAAATTCAGCAGGGATCTTCAGTTTTAAGTCCAGATTACAGGAAAAATATAGCGAACCAGATTGGCCTACATATTTGCGAAATAGAAGGGAAAGAAATTAAATTTTTTCGAAAAAATTGCAAAAAATGACCCTGTCCCCCCTTAACTTCTACAAATCTGAACCTGGTGAGCTGAAATTCAGCAGGGATCTTCAGTTTTACGTGCAGATTACAGGAAAATTATAACGAATTTGATAGGTCTACATATTTGCGAAATAGAAGGGAAAGAAATTAAATTTTTTCAAAAAAATTGCAAAAAATGATCCTGTCCCCCCCTTAACTTCTACAAATCTGAACCTGGTGAGCTGAAATTCAGCAGGGATCTTCAGTTTTACGTGCAGATTACAGGAAAATTATAACGAACCTGATAGGTCTACATATTTGCGAAATAGAAGGGAAAGAAATTAAATTTTTTCAAAAAAATTGCAAAAAATGATCCTGTCCCCCCCTTAACTTCCACAAATCTGAACCGAGTGAGCTGAAATTCGGTAAGGATCTTCAGTTTTACGTGCAGATTACAGGAAAATTATAACGAACCTGATAGGTCTACATATTTGCGAAATAGAAGGGAATGAAATTAAATTTTTTCGAAAAAATTGCAAAAAATTACCCTGTCCCCCCCTTAACTTCTACAAATCTGAACCTGGTGAGCTGAAATTCAGCAGGGATCTTTAGTTTTAAGTGCAGATTACAGGAAAAATATAGCGAACACGATTGGCCTACATATTTGCGAAATAGAAGGGAAAGAAATTAAATTTTTTTGAAAAAATTGCAAGAAATGACCATGTCCCACCCCCTTAACTTCTACAAATCTGAACCTGGTGGGCTGAAATTCGGTAGGGATCTTTAGTTTTAAGTGCAGATTACAGGAAAAATATAGCGAACACGATTGGCCTAGGGGAGAGTAGGCTACATTGAACCAGCGTCAACAGTGAATCACTTTAATTTTCTAAGAAATGACTGAGTGGAATTTTTTCTTATTTAATATATAAATTAGTATTACCGAAAACGACTACGTCCAAAAATTTCGAGCACGTAGGTTTATTATTTACAAAGAAAAACGAAAAAAACTGTTTTTCACGTACAAAACAAAAAATTTTGTGGAAATATAATGAATTTTTTTTATTGAAATAGGAAGTTTTAAAAATTAGTAAACTTGTGATTTATGTCGCTTAGGGTGTCAACTTGAATATTCCGATGTGATAAAGAATTTTAAGCCTTACATGAATTTATTATAAACCATTTTTGTTGTGAATGTCATGTGAATGCAGTGAGTGCGGCATCATTGAACCACCCGGAAAAGGAAAGAATTTTCAATTTTAAGAGTAGTAAAGTTGTCTGCTCTATTAATTAGTAAGAAAAATACTAGAAGACATGCTTTCATCACAATTGTGATCGAGATAAACTCAAACTGTCACTTTACCTACCTAACCTGACATCAAAATATATTAATCTCCTATATTAACAAATAATAACTCTTTAACAACAATTTTCTTTTTTTTGAGTGAAAAATAATATTTTTTACAATGTGTAAGTGGAAATATTATTTTTGAAGTAAATTGTAGTTTTTTATTAAAGGTGGTTCAATGTAGACACAGATTCTTCAAAATAAGAAAAGTGTAACTTGTTAGAAAAAAATTAAATTTAATTATTTAATCATAATAATTTGTGTTTGTAACGTGTATTTTAACTAAAGGAGTACTTCAGCTTAATGTTGATACAAAAACCTGATCAAAATTTGTAAAATGTAATTAGTTCTTGGACTTTAGAAAATACCCGGTTCAATGTAGCCTACCCTCCCCTACATATTTGTGAAATAGAAGGGAAAGAAATTAAATTTTTTCGAAAAAATTGCAAAAAATGACCCTGTCCTTCCCCTAACTTCTACAATTCAGAACCTGGTGAGCTGAAATTCAGCAAAAATCTTCAGTTTTAAGTGCAGATTACAGGAAAATTATAGCGAACCTGATTGGTGAACATAAGTATAATAACAGAGAAATATAAAAATTTATTAATAAAATAAAATAATAAAAATATTTATTCTTATCTTATTATAGTATATTACCATTTTGTTTAATTTGTTTTCAATTTTAAAAGAATTGTTAAAATAATTTTAAAAAAATTTTGTTTGAATATTTGTGTACGGACCACTTGATCTTAGTGCGAGTGCAACTCGCACTTGTCCGATTTTTTCTTGTTCTTAGGGTTCCGTATACCTAAGGTGTACCGACGGAACCCTGTGGTGAGACTCTGGCGTCCGTAGCCAAATCTTTTTTCCCCTAGCTGCTAAACTACTTGAAGTAGAGAGCTCAAATTTTGTTTAATTATATATTTTCACACATAGATTACAGAAAACATATAGTGAATGTAATTGGAGGTAATGGTCATAGCGTTGTCAACGAAATAGCACGATTTTTGGACAAAAATGTATAAAAAGTGCCTATTCCCTTCTTAATTTCTAAACTATTCAACATGCAGAGCTAAACTTTAGCATACTGATGTATTTTAACGCGAATATCACAGGAAAAATATAGAGAACTTGCTATGTATTAAGTTCTGTAGCGTTGTCAAAGAAAAACTAAAAAACTTTTGAAAAATAGTATACGACACACAGTCAGATTGTTGGATTTTCTGGACGACGTGATATGAGTACAAAGCTTTATATATCACGTTCACCAGGGCTTCCAAGTTAAAAATAATGTTAAAAAGTTGAATCACATTTTTTTCGTTAGTTATATTCTAAAATAGGTCAAAAATTATAAAATGCAAGATCAAGAAACAGTTCTTTGCTTGATAAAAATTTGTCTAGAAATCGCATATTTTAACAATTTTCTTATAAATAAATTATATAAAAAAGTTTATTATTATTAATTTTTTATTTTTAATTAGTTTAATTATTTTATTTCTTCTTTTATATATATTTCAAAATAAAAGAAGATAATAATGGAAATACTTTAAAAAGAAACATTTTTAAACAGAGTTGTATTTTTTCTGTTTCTTTGTGTTCCTCTGCTTAGTTGCTCTTTGTTTTCCTTTAATAGTATTTTAAAATTATTTTGATTTTCGAAAATCAGACTGCCTTTACCCAAAGAAAAATTTTATATAAAACGTTCAAAATACCGATTTTTTAAAAAAATCTAAATAAAATAATCGCCAAATGACTTCTGAAAGATCTTGTTCTTTTTAATACATTATCGTCTTTTTCAAAATAACAAGAATAAAATTTTAGTTATCATAAATTTATTATTTTAAAATGTATTTCATTTAACTGAAAATGGGTGGTCCTTCAATTTAGACCAGCAGTATAAATGTATACTAAATAACAGCTTAAAATTTCATATCTAAAAGAAGACCAATACCTTTAATTTGTGTATTGGTTTCTAATTTATAAGTTATGATGAAAAACATTTACTTATAACTAAAAAACCAATGGACAGATTAAAATGTACTTGTTCTTATTTTGAAGCTAAAAGTTTTAAGTTTTTATGCAGTACAAATTTCAAATTTTTAAAAATATTTTCAAGAAATTTCAGCACAGCAAAATTGGACAATGAAATTTCACAACAAATAGAAATTATACCTATCTTTATTACTACATATCTCTGATTCTATTTTTTAAAAGTCTTAGGCATAAAATCGTTTTACTATAAAGTATATAGCGTTTTTAAAATTGCCATAAAAACTTTACATCTTCTACTCTTTTTTTAGTACATTCTTGTAAATATTGCACCACAGTATGAAGGAACAATTGTTTTTTACATGTGCCAAAATGCATTGCCATAATTTCTTGATAACAGCGACAGACATAGTTCTCTGAAAAGTCAATTCTTAGGGGAGTTTCATTTGTCTTCAAATGCTTACGCTTCCACTTAATATCACTTCACTGATGACGTTGCATAAAAATGTGTTTTGCTTCCTCATAAAGAAAGCCTTATAGTGATGTCGATTTTCGAATTTTTTAAAATCAATTAATTTTCCAAATTTTCAAGTGTAGTATATATAAATCGTCAAGAGGAACAAATGTCCGGATGTACGTGTGTAGGTATGTGTGTGTGTATGTCACTGATTCTTGTGGACAAATTTTCTCTTACACATCTTGATGGATTTTGATAACATTTTGTAGGTGCATTACAGTCATGAATACCAAAAACCAGACAAAAGAATTT
Organism: Leptopilina drosophilae; assembly: GCA_032873175.1. NCBI lineage: Eukaryota > Metazoa > Arthropoda > Insecta > Hymenoptera > Figitidae > Leptopilina > Leptopilina drosophilae. The sequence continues at coordinate 46,578,719 of CM065478.1, forward strand.
CAAAAATATATTTAAAAAATTTTTTTAATTTTTGAAAATATTAATTTTTAAATTAATTAATGCGATTAAACATTAGTTTTGTTCGATGTTCGTAAAAAAGACATATAGATAGAAAATAAAAATATATATATATATATATTGTAGAAAAAATATTTTTTGAATTAATTTTTATAGCGTTTTCAGTGAAAAAATAAAATCTCTTTTTGTATACTCAAAAATATTTTAACTCCAGCTGGTTCTCACAATTCCTAATCTTTTTTTTGATTTATTAAAAAGAAGATTTATTAATTATATTTAATAAACTATTATAATTATTTAACTTTTAAAATTATATATAATAATATATATTGAAGAAGCTAAATGGTCATGAAATGAACAACTTGTTATAAATGAATTGATTTGTTCTTCAAAATTATTCAAGAGCGTTTTAAAGGTTGCATTAATCTCGTTTTTTTCATTATATTAACTTTTTTCTACACCTTTTATTATTCTTTTTTCTATTGTTCGGAACCACTAGAAATAATATATTTAGTTAATAACGACTTTTTCCTTTACAAAAAGAACAGATTTGTTAATGCACTTTTCACATTCTCTAAACTTGCATGATTTATTTTGGGAACAATATACTACAATCGATCGCTCTTTTTTTACAATTTTTCGACCCATACGTTTCCGTGATGATCCAGATTTTCCAATTGTATTAAGTACACTATTACATTAATTTTCTGAATTTGAATCGCTTTGAACGATTGGAATATGTAAAAATTTCATTTTTAATTCGGTAAGATATTTCTTTGCGAAAATTAGTACAAATATTTTCTCTTATTTTTAACACAATTTTTAACTCTTTTTTAGAAATATTATAATTCATAATTAATTTTATTATTTATTAAATTTTTAGAATTAAATAATAATATTATACAGCGTGTTAAATTTATTATTATGAATATTTCTGAAAATATTTTACATTTTTAATAAAATTCATTTTCAAAATATTCTTTTTACTTTTTATTACGACTGACTTTTCTCTTTAAAAAAAGTCTAACTGTACGCTATGACAAAAATACAAAACACGATTTTTTATTTTTGTTATTACTCGAAAACTTCAATTTAGTTTCTCTTGGACTCCTCCCGCGAGGTCAATTCTACTGTAGGTCCGATGGTCAGGATCATTGAACCCTTACCCTTCAAGGCAAGGATTCTTTTGGACCTTCTCAAGTCCTGCAAAAGGGGGGTTTCAGCACCGAGTTTGTCCGGCTCTGATCCTTACTTGCCCTCTGAGAAATTTTCGGAGGACCAAGGCACCGTTTACATCCCCACACGAGCTGGATTGCTTTAAGGGGTTGACCTTCCTACTATCTGATACCCCCAGAGGGGGAGCCATGAGGATCTTCAAAAAATCCTTGCACAGCTGTGATAAATTTTTTACACAGAAGTGGTGGTCTGTTTATAAGGATTTGACACTCCCATGGAAAGGTTTTCAAGAATTGTTCCCAAAAACGAACCACAGCCATTATTGCCCTCGTTGCAGCGTTTAGAGAAACCAAGTAACCCTCAAACATTTGCCGAGATATCGGAGGCAGCTGTCAAGGCTGAGTAAGATGAATCAGATTGCAATCCACGCAAACCACAAGTAGTCAAGAAGAGCCGCTTGGACGACCAACCTCTGAATCTTAAAACTCAAAACAACCACGGTTACCACCATGCTACTGCTGTTCAGAACACCATTATCACAGAGACTGTCCCGTTTTTAGGCTCAGAGGCCTCGTTTAACTCCGGAAAACTGGAGAGCTCCGGCGGGGGAATGCGCCCTAGGTCCCGTCAAGACCGGTCTCCAATCCTAAGTTCGCTATACTTGACATCCCAAAATTTACCAGGAACACGAGTGAGGCTCGGAAACCGCTGACTCGTGGCCGAAATAGACTCCTGTGCCATTTATAACTTTATCAGGTTATCCTTGCTTACATGACTAGAACGTTCTCACCTAATCCTGGGGCCACCTCAAGCCCAACTCGCCGCTAAAGGTGTTTCCATAAAATTACACGGTGTAGTTAAACTATGTCCATAATTGGACCAACATCCGAACCCAGGTACGGATTCCTTCATTGCTTGCGAAGAGTTACAGGCAGAGCTTATTTTGGGACAGTCAAGATCGTCGTCGGGTATACCTAACTACACTTTCCGCGTTCAACTCAAAATCGGATAAAAAATTGAGTTTCTATTTATCGTAAACGTCTCGATGAAGTTCTTCAAACCTATGCGTCCATATTTCACACAAGTGTCCCTTTACATCAAGCGTCAGCCGTTTCTCCTGGACGATATTCGGCAAAAAAAATTTATTCTTAAAAACGAGAGATGCTCGCGGACGAAATTATTGAACCTTGTACAGAAGAGTTCAGGTCCGCCATTGTCGACGCAGGTAAAGTAGAAAAAAGCCGGTTATGTTTGGACTATACCCGCGTGAACGACCAAAAAGAAGACGCCCCTCAATGCCTACCTCGAATTCATGAGGTTATAAAAGCACTAGGTACCTCAAAAATATTCACCACTTTCGACCTAAAAAGTGGATACTGTCAGGTTCCCATATACCCCGATTCCAAAAAGTATACTGCGTTCTTCACCCCAGATGGTGGTCAATACCAATTCAGGGTAATGCCCTTCGGTTTAAAAACGCTCCAGGAACTGTTTAGAATTCAATACGAACAGTAATCGACTCGTACTGGGGAAAGTTCTGTATAGCTTACATGGACGACATTATAGTTTATTACGAAAATTCGGAAGACCACATCCGTCACGTAGGACTGATCGTAGAAAGACTGCTTCTCTTTGGACTCGCTTCTTTCCTTAGCACTTGTAATTGGCTCATGTAATTGGAATATGTTCCTGATTACGCCGGTCTCACAGCCTCTTTCACTGATCTTATGTCCATGAAACGAACCTATAAATGGACTTCGGATCACCAAATGGTTTTCGAAAAAGTCAAAGCTGCCTTCCTCCAACCCGAATCTTTGAGTAGACTTGATCCTGAACTACCTCTGATACTTCAAACGGGGGTTACCGATATATCCTAGGTAGACTCTGTTAAAACGACAAAACAAAAACTCAAAAGAATGCACTCCCCAACGCCCTCTTGGTAGATATACTATCATAATGTTTTATATTATACTACATCATATTGTATTATGTTATATATGATATTATACTAGGTCTATTTATATATAGGTAGGTCTATACCTATATTATATTAAGCTATATGTAATTACATCATTGTATGTTTCCATTATGTTTATTTTTAAATCAACAGCGATATATAACTTTTCTTATATTTCAGGTTAAATATAATACATTATAATTATTACACTAAGTTCACTTCAATATTAATTAAAATTTTAAAAAAATTATTAAATCTATGTAAGGAACGTTGGTTAGAATGCATATTAAACGGTTACTACTGAAAGACTCGCCTCTTTATTCTCACCGTGATTACTAACGTTTTCACTAAGAGACAGTGACCACAGAAAGGCCAGGATAAAAGGTTAGTGTCTGGCACAACTCTTCCTCGTTGTTGAAATAATATCATCGGTGTACGGTGATACCGAGAAATCGAGTTGGGTAAAGGACCGCATGGCAAGCCGATAAGACGCCGCCATTTGCGGTCGTCATGTAAATTCGCCGGCATATGGAATGCTATTGATTCTTTAATTCTCTCGATTAAAGTTTATTAAGTGTTATTTTATTGTGTCAGTCTCTCTCCTCTGTGTGAGGCAATCAGGCCATAATAATTAAATATACCCTGATGCTTGAATATCTTCTTTCCGGTTTTGATGGCGTTTAAAAAAGTAGTGGCATATTTATCAAAAAAATATAAAAAAATAAATAAATAAAAAATAAAAAAATAAATAAAATATAAAAAAATATTTATTAGTTAGTCACATTCAAGTTTGCTCATACGTCATGAACGCATTATAAGTTCGAAGTGTGGAATTTAAAAATCGGCAACCAGAATTCGGATGTTGACATTTTTCTACCGATTTACAGGTAAGATCCGCAAGTTATCCAAATTTTATCTCCTGTTTATTAGTAGCTGAACAATTGATTCTTTATCAAATTTTAATTATATTCTTGGTTTAGAAGATAACAATTTACTACTACAGATTAATTGTTTATTTTGATTTATAACGGGTAGAATGATTAGTTATTTGTTTACAGTAGTAAAACCACTTTCTACCACTTCACCTAAAAAAAAATTTATTATGATAAAAAATTGCATTTAAGTATATTTTTATACAAAATAAGCAATCTTTTGCTCACTTGGAATTAGGTCAAGAGTTTTAAGACATCTTCAGAATTTATCTTTGCGGTAGTTGATGATTTTGACCTACTTTCAGATGGGTGAAGAATTGTTCGATTTTTACAATATAATTTATTCCTGCCTTATCAATAAAAAAATTACTACTTTCAATATCTGGCTTATTTTGATTTGTTACTGAAACAATTATTTTCAATGTTCTTGCTGCGATAAAATCCCTCTTTACAGTTTCTGAAATGAGATATCACAATTTAAAAGTGGTGTAGTTTTAAAACAAATTGTAAGCAGAAATTTTCGTAATATAAATTTTTTCACTTATTTGGAATTCTATTTAAGTCATTGGAAGGAAAATCATCTGAAAAATCGGACTAATTCAAATTTTAATCGACTTCAATATTTTTTTGCAAATGTTGGCAAACTTTTCAAAGGTTTTAAAAAAGTATTTTCCGTAGTTTTTTGATCCATACCATTAAATATCATTTGCCTGTTATGCATTGATTTTTCAATGTAATCCTGAGCTATTAAACCATTAACGCCCAAATGACAAAAATTTTTATTTAAGGGGACATTCCAGTTCAAAATGTCAAAAAAATCGATTTTTTTTGTTTTTATTTTCGGATTTCTTATAGTGTCAAGAATACTCTCCTATAATATTATTGCAAAATTCGAAGTATAACAAAAGTTACACATTTTTATTCTTCGCATATCAAAAATGATTTTGTATGCGGATAAGCAATCGAATGATTTGAATGTTTTCTCATTTGCATTTTTTAAAAAAGACATCTAAAATTTATTTGGTGTTGCTGATCACTAATTAGATATCAAATTTTCAAAACGGCGCATATTTTATGACCACTGTTTTTCTAAAAATGTCAAAATAATCCACAAGTGGATCGAAATGATCCAAAAATTAAGATCAAATGATGATTTGATCCACTTTTTGAGATCAATTCGTCGCAATTTGATACTTTTTAGGTAACAGTGACGGAAAGGAAAATTTTTTTATTTTATTTTTTCTTTTCGTTTAATTTTTTTTCGTGCACCATATTGCATCCACTATTTTTAATTTTGATAAAATTATGTCACATTCGTAATCTGCGACCCCAAAAACCCCCTGGTAACGATTTTTAAGTAAATTCAATGGTTTTGAAAAAAATGTCCGCCATTTTGAATTTAAAAAATCTGATTCCATACTCCTAATTAGCGACCTTAAAAACTCCCAAGTAACGATTCTCAAGCAAATCTGATGATTTTTTTAAATGTCGAAACTTATTAACAAAAACATTAAATGCGTTTTTCTCAAAATGTATTTTCGTGATCTGGCGTCATCATGCCTATAAGTGGAATCTCAAAAACTGGAAAATTTCTAACTACCCTTTTATATAAGAGAAATTCTGCATAAAAACACCTTTTTGCATATTTTGGGAAAAAGTACTCTAAATAAAGGGGCAAGAAAATTTCACTTTTTTGAGGTTCCATACCTAAAGAAATATCTAACGATGAGAATGTCACTTCGTTTTTGGTTTTATCTGTTTTAGAAAGTTTGGAATCGATCTTACCACCGAAAATGGCTTATATCGCCGCCATTTTGAAATAAAAATAATTTTTTTTACAAAATATTAAATAAATTATTTATTACATGTAAAAGAAATTTTTTAAATAAATGTCATAGTTATTTTAATAATATATACTAAAAAAGTCTTGTTTTTGCCTGTTTTAAACTGGAATGTCCCCTTGAACTTCAACAGACGATTGAAAGTACATTTAGGTAATAAATTATAGCAGCAATTATGTATAGAGGGCTTCGAGGGTCTTTTTTCAAGATTCGGGGGTCAAAATAGCGATTCGATGAACACAAAATCCAAAATGGCTGATTATTTTAAAATCACAAAAATCAGTAATTTTTTTAAATATTTTTTTAAACTAAACAAATTTTTTAAATCTTGCTTAAGTATGCTATTGGTGGGAAAAATAGTAGTACTTTCATAATATAAAATAAAGAAACTTTGATTTTAAGATGGCGAAATCGAAATTTTGTAAAAGTGAATGCAATATAGTAAAAAAATAAAATTTTTCATTAATATTGAAAAAGTATGCAAATTCGATTGAAAATGTACACTCGGGGGTTTTCGTAGTTGCTGATTACGAATTTCATGTCAGTTTTTCAAAATTCAATATTGCGGATCTAATAGTGCGGAATTTTTTAAAACCATTTCTTGGATTCGCTTGAAACATATCACTCGGGGGTTTTCGAGGTCGCAGATGACAAATCCAATGTCAGTTTTTTAAAATGGCTTTTTAGTCGCAACAAATTTTTTTTTTGCTCGGGGATTTTTGGGAAATCTGCCTACAGATGCCTTGGATGCCGCACTCCAAGGTTATGTGGGGTTGGTATGATAATATAAGAAAATATACAATATATATATAAAATAGTCAATTTAATAAACTGGCGATCTACTGCCAGCCCGACCCACTAAAACTCGTAACCCTTCTCTTGGAGCCCTTTATCCTCCCTCGGAACTGTTGTAAGACTTTAGCCTTCGAGGGTGGCGCTCCAACTCTGTCGCTGCTGCGACTTTGTTCTTAACCTGCGGTTCTCCTGCGTCAATAGTTAAAAAATTTAAAACTATTTCAATAGAAAAGCAGAATTAACAGCACAACAAAAATAAAAAACAAATGTTAAAATAGTTTAAAATGTCAATAAATAAAATAATAAACGGGTCTAAAACAGAAACATATAAAGTTAACAGATATAAAATGTCAAAAAGTAAAAATTGTATAAGGACAACTAAAACACAAACTAAATTAGAAGTGTATACGGAAAAATAAAGCACAAAATAAATTAAAAGTGTATAATGACAAATAAAAATCACAAAACAAATTAAAATTTAAATAGGACAAATAAATCACAAAATAAATTAATAAAAAACAAACAAATTAAAAGCTGTTTAAATTACGCTTTTTGGCGGCCGTCGAGATCCTTCCTCGACATGACCGAGATTATGAAGTTCTCGACTTGCCGCACAATTTCCTTCTGACTGGGTCATCAGCGATTCCATGTTCTCCGGTGTAACATGACTGTTTACGCCTTCGAACATGGCCCGCCTCTCCAAGTCCCACTTCTTGCATGAAAAGAGGGTGTGCTCTGCGTTGTCCACAGGGAACTGACAGTAAGAACACACCTCATTTTCGCGTAATTTAAAGCGATACAGGTACGCGTTAAAACACCCGTGGCCTGTAAACGCTTGCGTTAAATAATAGGAAACCTGACCGTGTTTCCTATTTATCCAGGTGGCAAGTGCCGTGATAAGGCGATAAGTCCATCGACCTTTTTCCTCACCATCCCATCTTTCTTGCCATCTTTCTATGAGCCTATGCCTCGCTTTTTTGCGTATCAGGCCCTTGCTTGGTCTTATTTCCTCATCCAGAGAACTTCTTTCTTTAGAAAAGAGAAACATTTCTTCCCTTTCCCTCGCCAAAAGATCTGCTGGCGGGACACTTGCAAGGACCTGCACAGCACTCGTAGATACCGTCTTATATGCAGAGATGATATGCGTAGTTATCAATCTCTGCGCTGACAGTAACTTTTCACAGATGGTAGCACATCTAGCCCCATCTCCTCAGGGATGGGGCCCACGCTGGTGCTGAATAAAGCATTTTAGCATGGGCGACACTCGCCACCAGTCTTCTTTTTCGTTCACGGGATCCGACAACATTTAGCCATGTGGTGGTGGAAGTTTAACCTTCCATCCAACTCCACACCAAGATATTCAATTTGCTTACTCAACTTGACCTCGAATCCGTCTATCACGATTCGTGGGAGCTCATAACCACGTCTGTCTGTGACCAGCAGTGGTTCGGTCTTTTTCAGGGCCATTTCAAGACCTCTGGTATCCAGCCAGTCTTTTGCTAGCCTCAGACATTCGTTCACCAATGTCCCAAGAGCCTCCTCACTTTCGGCAGTGCACACGAACAACGCGTCGTCCGCAAAGCCGATGATCACCGCACCTTCGGGCAGATCCATTCGCAGAAAATCATCGTATGATACATTCCATATAAATGGACCCACCCTCAAACCTTGAGGAGCCCCACGCTACATCTCTTCCCTGAGAGTGCAGGTGTCTCCCTCATATATAACCCACCTGTCGCTAAGATAATTATTCATTATCCGCAACAAGAAGGGCGGCATGTTTTTCATTTTCATCGACTCGATGAGATCGTTCCATCTTGCAAAATTGAACGCGTTGCGTATATCAATTGCTACCAACGCGCAGAAGCTCTTTTTTTATCTGGTCCCAATTTGTTTTTTCCTGCTTTGGCTATGTCTACTACTGCCTAGATGGCATCAACTGTAGATTTGCCTTTACGGAAACCAAATTGGTTATCGGATAGACGATTCTCTCCGGTCAAGTGGCTTTGCATTCTCTGCAGAACCATATTCTCTAGAAGTTTACTTATCGTATCCAGCAGGCATATGGGCCTGTACGACGAGACTTCATCTAGAGGTTTTTCACCTTTCCTTAGGAGGACTAACCTCTGTCGCTTCCAGTCGCGGAAGAACTCTCCTCTGTCAAGGCAAAGATTGAAGCATCGAAGCAGAATCTGGGGTGAAGTTTCGATTACCAGTATTAGGATCTCGTTACTTATTCCATCGATTCCAGGCGCCTTGCCTGTTTTCAATCTTTTACCTGCATTTCGTAAATCTGTAAGAGTGAAAAGTTCATCCTCACCGACTTCACAGCCATTCCAGTCCACCCTAAGCCATGGCTCTGCAGGAGGAAAGAGAGCTTGTATTATCTCTTTGACCCAATCGGGACTGTCCAGGCCGGGGGTCTTTTGCCTCGTCCCTAATTTCTTAGTAACGATTTTAAAAGCCAGACCCCATGGGTCCTTATCGACATCCTCGATTAAGTATTTCCAGCTACGGCGTCGCGACTTGCTGATCTCTTTCTTGAGGTTCTTTTTCGCCTCCTTGAAAGCCTCTTTCAACAAGGGATCTCCCTTAGATCGGGTATATGTCCTTCTTGCTTTGAGACATTCCTTTCTCAAGGAGGCTAGCTCCTCTGACCACCAGTGCAAGGATTTTCTTACGGGGATGGCGCCTTTGCGTGGCAAAAACGCATTGCAAGCGGTGACTATCATGTTTCTCACCGCTCAAACCTCCCCATCCAGACTGCTCGGCTTCTTCACCCAGCTTAAATCCTCAATTAAAAGGGCTTCTCTTAGGGACCGGCCGAACTTTTCCTTGTCGAGTCTCTTCATATTCCACGAGGAGATTTTGCGACTAGGAACATCCTGTCGTTTTCCTCCTCGTGTGTCTCCCATCGAGACTGAGAACTCAATGAACTGGTGGTCACTTGCGGTATATTCCTCAGAGACTCGCTAGTTGCTTATGCGGCCAAATAGTTTAGACGATGCGATCGTTAGATCTATAATTGATTCGATCGCACCTCGTCTAAAAGTCCATGTATTGCCTCGGTTTACAGGCAATAAGTCGTTTCTAGAGATCATTTCTTCAATACGAATTCCTCTCTTGCCGAGTCTCGTCTTACCCCACTATGGAGACTTTGCGTTAAAATCGCCAATGATGATGACATCCAGCCTGGATTCTGCGAGGCTCGGTTCTAGGTCTTCGATATTGGCTTCCAAGTTTGTCAGTGGGTCGTTGGGTGAGAAGTAGCAGCTATACATACGTATAATGGCTATCTCTATCCACACGAACCCACTGCTCGTCTCCAGAAACTTGTCAACCCCCTAATGCTGTTTGCATTAGGAGCAGCTGTGCATCCTTACTTGTATGCAGGTTGACCTGCAAAAATTTTAAGGATTTGCCCTTTTAATATTTTGCAGTTCTTCCCTGTAAACTGGGCAGGCTCTCTTTCTGGACTTATGATCCGTTTCTGGCTTCCCCAGGTCCAAGCAAGTAAGGCATTAACGGCTTAACGTTACAGCTCTTCGCAAGGTGTCCCTCTCCGCCGCATCTCCGACAGTTTTTACTTCTGTCGGGGCCTTTGCCTTTGTTCTGTGTCCGTAACCTAGGCACTTTTGGCACCTAGCTACTTCAACATACTCGCGAATTGGATCATTTATCCAGCCGATTTTTATTTTATCAAACTTTAGCAGAGTGTTACTTTCTGCCTCTGTCAGACGTACCAGATCCAACTTAATTCCTCTGTAGCGAGGCAAAAGTCGACACTCCATCGTCAGGTCGGGTTTACCCAGCTTTTCTCTTAGTGCTAAAGTCACCTCATCCTCTGTGGTGGTTTCATCCAAATCTTTAATCTCTAGAGACCTTCTATTCACTAGAGGTGTGATCTCAGCCTTGACATGCAGGGCCGAAGACAGTGCTTCTGCAAACTTCAAGGTATCTCCACCCTTTTTCACTATCACGAGAACCTCCTGTTTGAAGGTTCTCCTGATTTTCCGGATCACGGTACCCGTATCTTCTGGGTTTACCTTTACTTTTATCAGCGGCAAGATACCCTCATACAAACTTGGGTCTCTTTCCGTGATTTTAACGGCTTCCGTGCTCCTTAGCTTCAAAGGGGGCTTCGGAAACTCCTTTTTCTCACCTGAGGGCTTCTCTTTTAGAGCCCCTTTCTTTTTGTATTTAACAACTTCGAAGCCGTCCCCATTGTCCGCTCCTCCTTCAAGACGGCCTCAGCATACGACTTGCCTAGACTATTTGATGACGCCTCTTTCGTTCCAACTAGCGACTCAGAACCAAGCTGTGGAACATCGTTTCGCTTAATTCTCTTCCCGCCTTGAGTCGCCCGTTGCGGACTCGCATCTGGGCTTGCACCTTCCCTGGGGCGTTTATTAACGCCTTTTGCCTTATTAGGGCATGTAGTTGCGCCGTCCAGAGCTGCAGTAGTGCTCTCCGTTTGCTGTGGAGCTTCCACAGCTGGATGTTGCGGCTCTTGGTCTTTGAAAGGCTCGGGGATAAAACGTAAATTCTTACAGATTCACTTTCCAAAACCGTCACGCCATCCTGGATGTCACGACTGACGTTCTTTTGGCGCTTGAATCCTTGGCGCAAACTTTTAAAAATTCCCGGAATAGCCAGGAACTGGTTTGAGACATTTGCCTCATAGCTTGTCAGCTGATTCTTGTTTTGACCCCCCCCCCCAAAAATCCGTGGGGCCTGCGGCGGTGTTCGAAGAGACACCGTCGGGAGTATTGTCCCCTTTCGGGGTTCCTTCTTGCGGTAATTCATTTATTTTATGATTTATCATCATATTTTTTTTTGGTTTTAAAATCAGGGACGACAAGGTCTACCGAACATATCCAAAATGACACTCGATTCTGGCAGCGGATGGGCATCCCACCCCGGTGTACCTACGCCATCAAGAATGACAATAATGTCCGGCAAAGGATATGCATCCATCCCCAGCACACCAATGCCATCCAAAACAGCAGCCGGGACCAGGAGAGGATAAGCATCCGCTTCTCCCAGCACGTCAAAGATATCACCGATGTTCGGCAATGGACAACCAGCGGCGGAGTAGGCGCAACAAATTCCATGTCGTCTCCTAGCCTTTATTTTAATGGCGTTTCCAAATCGTACTACGTGGAGGTGGACAAACCGAAGAGGCTTATTTTGATATGTGTAATTTAATTTTTTTTAATCTTATATAATAAATTCGAAACATATTTTGCAAAAATATTTGTGACATATTAATGAATTTTCCTGACTTTCAGCGAATAATTTTTAGAAGAACTCTTGTTTTTGTTTATAGCAAGCTTCGTTACTTCCTTTCGGGTAAGAACAACACGAGATCCTATTGCAATTTTATTTAATTTTTTGAATTCATACTTTATATAAAGTTTCTTCATCTTTCAGTTGTGTTCCATACAGATATTCCTTTGTTTTTTACAACCATTCAAATAGTCAAGTACACTGCTTTACTTAGATCTCTATCCTATTGTTTTTCTACACAAAATTAACTTATAGTTCTACACTAGTATAAATCATACAGGGTTTGATTTGAACAGTATTGATATTTATTTGTTTTTGACAATCATCCCAGTACTGAAACACACGTCTTTAGTTTGTTTCGCTATTCAATTGTTTTTTACCTTGGAGTAATAAATCAACATTGTGCGTTATAGATTCGTTCGTTAAGAAAATTATTTTTATTAAAAAATAAGACTCTTCGGTTTTTCCATATTCGCGTTGTAAGAATTGGGAACGCCATGAAAATAATGGATAAGAGACGACATTAAATTTTCTGAGAGTAAAAAGTTTCAATTGCAACGAATAAAAATTTTTTTAATAAAATGTCGGCCATATTCGATTTGTCATTTTGAATTTAAATAACTGTCATTTTGATTCGTCATTTGCGACCCCGAAAACCCTCAAGTGACAAGTTTCAAACCAATCCAAAAAAAATTTTCAAACAAATTTTCGCCATATTAGATCCACCATTTTGAAAAACTGACATTGAATTCGTCATTTGCTATTTTGAATTTCGAAAAACTGACATGAAATTCGTCATCAGCAACCACGAAAACCCCCTAGTATACATTTTTAATCGAATTTGCATAATTCTTTAATGATGTGCTTTTTCATATTTAAAGTTTGCTCTGCACGAATGAATTCATTAAAATCCAATGATTCAGAGCAAACAATTTCCCACATAATTTGTGACAGAAAGTTTGCTTACAAGCGCACCTTTCGACAAGATAAACATACTTTTTTAAAAATCAATCTGATATTATTGCGAAGTTACATATAGAGACAGGTTAATCTAATGAAATGAACATTACATATGTGATTATTCCTTCGTAAAACTTTGTGAATATAAAGTTAACAGTGAATTATTTATAAAATCAAAAATTAATAGAAATCAGAAAGAAATTATTATAAACAGAAGTTTGCAAAGTACGCCTTCAATATTAGTGGAGAATAATAATAGTACATCAGGAGAAGTAATACAAAATAATTATAAAGACAAAGATAATATAATTATGAAAAATGCAACAATTAATTCAAAAATCAACATTTCAGACGAAATGTTTCATGATATACAATTACAATACTTGCTATTGAGATCAATAGATGATTGTAATGATTTAAGAAATGTCACAAAATATAATAATTTTACAAATGAAAATCAAGTAAAAGAAAGATTAACAAATAAAAATTAAGTAAAAAAGGTCAATAATACGTTCTTTAGAGAAAGACGAACAACATCAAGTCATGAAAAGTCAAAAAAAGCTGCTTATCGAAGAAAGTTTTGACAAAAAATGAAGAGAATAATAGAATTCTTAACCCTCAATCATTCCAAACAAAGGACAGTTTTATTACAGTGTCAAAATCAAATATAAATCTAGAAAATCCTCTACAATTGCTTCTTTCAACGCTAACTTAGTTAATTTTATTAATAGACGACCAGGATCACATTGTTTTAAAATATATGGTCAGGTTTATTATCAAATAAATACATCTTTGTATGCAGAAAGAAACGATACTACTTCATTTGAACAATTATTTATTGTTGATCAAAATGAAGCTTCCGAAATTCGTTGTAAGAATAATGTTTAATTAAATCGAGATATTGTTGATGCAATTCATACTGTCCTTAAATAGTATTCAAATTTACAGATTTTTTTCATAATAATTTTTTAAAAGTATTCTTAATTCTGCGCAAAAATTAGTATTTTTTAAAAAAATTTTAATACAAATTGAGGGAGATACGTGAATTTTAAGATTTAAATATTTTTTTCCCAAAGTTACAAATATTTTAACTTTGCCGTGCAATTTACATTAGGGCACTTTAAATTTTGTGTTCACTTTCAACGCTAACTTAGTTAATTTTATTAATAGACGACCAGGATCACATTGTTTTAAAATATATGGTCAGGTTTATTATCAAATAAATACATCTTTGTATGCAGAAAGAAACGATACTACTTCATGTCTACATACTACTTCAAAAAAAAAAACGGCATGTATGTCAAACTTGTTTCTGATAGATTAAATAAAGACAGAGCCCCCATTTTGAGGGGAAGTCCGCTTAAATTTTAACTTTTCTAAATTTTTATTGTTTACGTGTTTCAATGTTTTTCAAATATTATTTAGAATTTAAATCTATTCTATAATCTTCGAATAAAGAATAACAGATAATTATTTCACAATTTCTTTAACAATGCCTTAAAATTTCATGAAATATAAATTCTACCACATTATTTAATTATTTATTATTGTTGAACTTTTCATATGCATTTTTCGCAACACTGAACAATTTTATTTATTTTTATAATATAGAATAGACTTTAATTCTAAATAATATTTGAAAAACATTGAAACACGTAAACAATAAAAATTTAGAAAAGTTAAAATTTAAGCGGACTTCCCCTCAAAATAGGGGCTCTGTCTTTATTTAATCTACCAGAAACAAGTTTGACATGCATGCCGTTTAAGTTAATCAATTTAATTTAGTGAACACAAAATTTAAAGTGCCCTAATGTAAATTGCACGGCAAAATTAAAATATTTGTAACTTTGGGAAAAAAATATTTAAATCTTAAAATTCACGTATCTCCCTCAATTTGTATTAAAATTTTTTCAAAAAATACTAATTTTTGCGCAAAATTAAGAATACTTTTAAAAAATTATTATGAAAAAAATCTGTAAATTTGAATACTATTCTAAAAACCTCGTTCAAGTTAAATAAATTTAATGAAAATCGATAAATCGTCAATATTTTAAACTACAGTTTCGGCCGCTTCTGTCACATCTATGCTTGTCGACAATTTAACGCCATGCCACTCAAGTGGTTAAAGAAATAATTATATTGATTACATTTTATTTTTTACTGTGTGCAAAAGATACTATTAAAAGTATATATTTATTTATTAAAAAATTATCATATTTTCTATTTTCTATTTAAAGATCATTGCTTTAAAATGGTGGGATACCTTCCAGAACGTTTATTTATTACTACCATTTTAACCCTCAGAGAACACACCCTTTTTTTTTAGACTATATTTTTTAAAGCTAAACCAATTTTAAACTGCTCATCTAATCAAACTAAATAATTTTTTAAAATATAGATTAAACTCTGTAGAATAAGTCTGTTTACTTGAAAATCTTTATTTAAAATATTAAATAAAGATAAAAAGCTATTCGTAAAAAAACATGGGGTCAAAAAGACCCTATGTGTTCTCCGAAGGCAAACGAACTTCTATACGGCGGAATCATCAAACTGCTTTCCGCTGTAAAGAAGTTTGTCTGTAAATGTTTATTCATAGCAAAATTTGTATAATAACATTGATATTAATTTATTATTTCTAATGATTGCAATAATTTTTGTTCATTTATAATTAAAATACTAATTACACAGGTCTACAAGATTTTTTGAAGATATCGGAGTGGTTTCCTCTGTATTTTTGTGCGCTGAATACGATCCTGGTTTCTAAAATTGCGTATCACGACAGGATTTTGAGAAAAGTAAGTGTAAACACCGAAAAAAACGTGTTTTTGACGGTTTCAACATTTTTTTCTTATAAACCTGATGTGATAAAGAGTTCTATTTAATCTCAAATTAAAGCTTTATTTGTGCACAAGACCCATATGCGTAAGATAAAAAAATGTAAAAGATTTTGAAAAAAGTGGGGGTAAAGACACCAAAAATGTACTTTTGAGGGATTTGAGTACTTTGTTCTCCTTAAACTGACTTGCTAGAAACTTTATTATAGTCTTAACTCTTTAACGCCTAACTTTTTTATAAAAATGCAATTTTTGTCATCATTTAAGAGTCCGGGATTTTGAACTTTGAATAACTAACATCGGATTTGTAATATACGACCTTAAAAGCCCCAAGAAGTCATTTTCATTAGCTGAGCTTTATTTAATTTTGGATTTTCTAGTATTTTTGTAAATCGTAAAATAAATATTATTTTTGCTTCCTCGTGAGGAAGCTTTGTAGTCGTTTAATTTACAAAATTTTTAAAAATCCTTTTGACAAATTTTCTTCTATATGGGACTATGTTATATAAGACCCTGAACAATTGTCCGGATGTTTGTATGTGTGTATGTGTGTGTGTGTGTGGATCCCGATTTTTGTGAACACGATAACTCGAAGAGGTTTTAACGAATTTGGCTAAAATTTACCAGGTATATTTATCATAAAAATATCTCGAACTGGATTGATAGACTTTAAAAAATTCTCAGAAAAAAATTTTTTTTAAGTTGGTTATTGAAGTTAATATATAATAAAATCTTATTCTTTGCATCAAGACAAATCGATTGGTATATAAAAAGAATAAATTGTATGAGAATTTATAAAGTTAATCACAATTAAAGCTGAAAAATTCGCATTTTTCTCAAAAAATGAGTTCTTTCCGCAAAATTATGTTGATGTATAAGAAAATCTTACTCACTTATTTCTAAAATTTTATTCTTTGCATCAAGACGGATCGATTGGTATGTATAAAGTATATATTGTATTTAAATTTATAAAATTAAAACCAATTACAGACACAAAATTTGCATTTTTAATAAAAATTCATTTTTTCTTAAGAATCATGTTGCTGTACAATAAAATGTTATTATTTATTGAAAAATAAATCTAAAATCTTATTTCTTGCATCAAGACGAATCGAATCGAAATAATTATAATAAATATAACAAATTTTTTAAATTAATTTTTAATTAGATTTGAAGACAGCAACATGGAAAATATGTCAATAAGTGACAATAAGTTAGTGCTTCCTCCACGAGAAAGCAAATTTTTTTGCTGATCGTATAGAGGAAGTAAAATGTTCATGTAACGAACATCTGGATTTACAACTTGTTTATTATTGTATTTAAAAGATTGTTAATTCTTTATTGCAATATAAAAAATATTTTTTTCCTTTTAAATCCTTCTATTAAGGACTAGATAATCTTTCAATAAAAGTAAATCTGTTTCGATTTTTAATTTTGGACTAATCAGATTTCGATAGTGTTAGTCACCGCAAAACTCTGTTTTTTCGAAGGACTTTACTTTAACGGTACATAACTTTGGAACTTCTTAATATTTTTAATTTTTTTTTGTTAACTTAAATCTAAATGATGTTCTTTTAGAAATGAAATCGATTTTTAAAAAAAGTTCAATGGTTTACAAGAAAAAAATTCTTGAAAAAATGTCAATTTTTTGACGTTACAAGTGCGATTTCCCCCTTAAAGTTATGAAGATTAAAAGTCAAAAGTGGTTTCGATTGAAACCGCTGGGCCTTAAAGGGGTAAATTAAACTTTGAATCTTTGCATACTAGGCCATTTTGAATTCAAAAATCGTGTAAATAACAGCGCAAAAAAATTCATTGAACCAATAACCAAAAGAACCAAAATAAATTTTTGAGGCTTATTACCCCCACTTTTTTAAACATCCTCAATTTTTTTTTATTTTGGCATTTAGGGTCTCAAAGTGTACCATTTAATCTTAAATTTAAGACTATAATAAAGTTTCCAGCTCGTCAGGTTAATGAGAAAAAATACTCAAATCCCTCAAAAGTACATTTTTGGGGGTATTTTTGTATGTTTGTATGTTGAATACAATCCCGGTCTCCAAAACTGCGAATCACGTCAAAATTTTGAGAAAAGTGGGGTTAACCTATTAACGCCTAAATGCACAGATTTTTCAGGGTAAATTTGAGCTCTGGTACTTCGCAAATGGAAAGGCAGATTTTTTTCTAAAGTACCTTTTCTTATGTATGTGAATGTGCTCTTTCAAAATATGTCATCAAAAATGTTTTAAAAAAATTTTTTATTACTTTTTTGCACTTTTTTACAAAACAACAAAATTTTTTAATGCTTTTATTTTGATAAAAGATACATTTCATGTCAAAAAAAAATTTTTTGACAGCCAAAAACTACATGAAAAGTGCACTCGATAGTTGTACATTAAAAATATGAAAACACATTTTCACCCCTCACCCCTGTTTTTTCAAAATGGCGTTTTGAATTCTCAAAAACTGGCAATTTGCACCTAACCATGGTCAAAAATTTATTTTTCCATCAAATCAAAAGGACAAAGCTTCTAATTATTTTTTTCACTACAGCAAATTTAATTAATTCATAAATAATAAAAAATTCAAAATGGCGGACTCAAGATGGCGGACAAAAATTTTAAAAATCGTTGAAATCGACTGAAAATTATAACTTGGGGGTTTTCGGGATTACTGAATTCGAATAAGTTTGTTAAATTTATAAATTAAAAATGGCGGATTCAAGATGGCAGACAAAAATTTTAAAAATCGTTCAAAACGACTAAAAATGGTTACTCGTGGGTTTTCGGGGTTGTTGAATTCGAATATGTTGTGATAATATACAGAAATTGTCACAGTAATTCATCTTTAGGCATCAGTTATATTTGATGTTGTCTAATTCTCACCGCGTGGAGGTAGATGAAATACGAGAATCTTATTTTTTTATCTTTTTTGAAATCTTCTTAATATTTTTTTTGGTTTTTTTAAACATTTTTTTAAATCTTTTTATATATTTTTTTGTTTTATGTATACAATTTTTTAATTTTTTAAAATCTTTTTACATATTTCTTTTTGAGTTTAATTTCATTTTTTTTTATTGTTTTATGCAAGTTTATAAATTTTCTTTTAGTCTTTTTATTTATTTATTGGTGAAAATTTGTAAAACACTTTTTACAATAGTATTTTTGGCATTTTTGCAGCTTTTTTAATTTTTTTTTGTTTTTTAATAAATTTTTTTATTTTTTTAAATCTTTTTATATATTTATTTTGTTGTATGTATAAATTTTTTCAAATCTTTTAATATATGTTAGTTTTATTGTACTCTTCCTGCTACACTCATGCAGGGTTCGAGGATCCTTTTTACATTCCTTCCTTAACCTAACTTAAACTATTACAACGTCGATATTCTGCTTACTTAAAACTATCTTCTAATTATTAATTGATCTTATCTATCTATATTAAATTTATATCGACCAGTACCAGGGCTTCCGTTTCCTGTTCCTTTATGCCCTTTATGGCTTCGTCAATACTTTATCTCTACTTATTTAAAATTTACTTAAATTCCTTTTTACTTCCACTTCTCTCATCCATTCCTCCCCTTGTCCTGATTCATCCAAAAACCACCTCACTCTTTCATCCAACCCCCTACACTCTTCTTCTTTCCATTCGCATCTATCTAACACATACCCCCAGTCTTCCAGTTCAAATCCACACACTCTACACCTTTTCTCCTCTTCATTTATCCAATATCTACATTTACCCATTCTAAACCTTATTACCCTTTTCCATTTACTCTCTTTCTAATTTTTCCTCAGGTATTTTGGAATGCCAACCCCTTTTATCATCTGGTACCACCTGTTGTACCTAGACTTCCCGATTTTCTCCCACCTCTCCTCCTCATCTCTTTTTTTCCACCTTATTTCTTCCTCTGCCTCTATTCCATTTTGACCCTTATCTTTTCTCACTTTTCTTCTCATTTTCTCCCATCTCGTCATCTCCTTTGCGCCTCTTGCCTCCCTTTCCTCTATTTTCTCTAAGCACCTTCTTGCCCAATCACTTCCTTCTCCCTGTCTCAACTTTTCTTCAAACCTCCATGCTCTATTTCTTTGTCTTACAACCATTTTCTCTCTCTCTCTAAATCCTCTCTCAACATATACCGCGGACAATAAATGCTCACCCCCACCACCCATCTAAGAAATCTTTCATGCATGCTTTCCACTTTCTTCTCTTCCTTCCATCGCCACACTTCCGCTCCTTAACTCACTATTGCCCATACCAGTACGTCGAACAGCCACACTCTCCTTTTCCAATCATCCTTAAACCTTCTCTCTCCTATTCCCCACACCTGCCCCATCACTCTACTCGCTCTTTCCACCCTTCTTTTAACATTTAATTCATGCGTTCCATTCCACTCAAAAGTCGTCTACCTCTTCTACCTCTCTTTTATTCATCACCTACTTTTATTTAAAAAATTTTTTTTATTGTTTTATGGAAATTTATAAATTTTCTTTTAGTCATTTTATTTATCCCTTTCGTGCCCCCGGGAAATCCAGCTGTTGGATTTGTTTCCAAATTGGTACTGGGGGGTTCTCGAGGTCGCTGATTACGAATCTGATGTCAGTTTTATAAAATTCAAAATGGCGGATCCAATATGGCGGACAAGTTTTTTTTTAAATGCTTGAATTTACTTTAATATCGTTACTCGGGAATTTTCGGAGTCACTGATTACGAATTCAATATCAGTTTTTCAAAATTCAAAATAGCGAATCCAATATGGCATACAAGATATTTAAAAATTGCTTGAATTTGCGTCAATATCGTTACTTGGGGGTTTTCAAAGTCGCTGATTGCGAATCAGAAGTCAGATTTGATAAATTTTTTTAAATTCAAAATGGCGGATCCAATATGGCGGACAATATTTCAAAAAATTGCTTAAATTTGCTTACATATTGCTTTCATATTTGCCCCAAGTATTAACTCGGGGAATTTCAGGGTCGCTGATTACGAATCCAATATCACTTTTAAAAAATTTGAAATGGCGTATCCAATATAGCGAATACAGTATTGGTAGACCCCCGTGTAGAAATATTGAACTAAATTCAAGCATTTTTTAAAAATCTTGTCCGCCATGTTGGATCCGCTATTTTGAATTTTTTAAAACTGATATCGGATTTGTAATCAGCGACCCCGAAACCCCACGTATATCAATATGTAAGCAAATTTAAGCAATTTTTTGAAATATTGTCCGCCATATTGGATCCGCCATTTTGAATTTAAAACATTTTTCAAATCTGACTTCTGATTCGCAATCAGCGAGTCCAAAAACCTCCAAGTAACGATATTGACGCAAATTTAAGCAATTTTTAAAAATCTTGTCCGCCATATTGGATTTGCCATTTTAAATTTTGAAAAACTGATATTGGATTCGTAATCAGTGACCCCGCAAAACCCCGAGTAACAATTTGGAAGCAATTTTGATGAAATTAAAAAAAATTTAATTTGATTAAAAATTTGTCGGCCACATTAGATCCGACATTTTGAATTTTTTAAATCTGACTTAATATTCCTAATCAAAGACCAAAAAAACGAAGTGTTGTTAAAAATTATTCACAAAATTATATGTCCCGGAGGCACGAAAGGGTTATTTATTGGTGAAAATTTGTAAAACACTTTTCACAATAGTATTTTTGGCATGTTTTGCAGCTTTTTCGGGTTCTTATGAGACATTTCGCATTATAGCATTTTTTGAGAAGTGTTTCTTTCTTGTATATGTTTTAAGCATTTAGTTTTTTGCAAATAACCTTTGCAGATCTCTATGACAAATTGTTTTATTCCTGTCTGTCACCCATGAATTTGTTATAAATGCTGAATGCATTCGGAAACTGAAGATCGACCTTTTCTTTTGACTCTTTACTGTAGCGATTAACAGAAGTCTATTTTCTCTGACCGTACCAGTCGCACGAAGACCTGCTTTTTTCAAGTGCACTAGTAGGTCAGGAAAACAGAATAAATTGTCAAAATAAATGTGGTACTGAATTAGTTTTCTCGGAGGAACATTCTGCAAAAGATGTGGAAGCATGAGAACAACCACACGGCTCCCTAGTGTACAATTTAACAACACTTTATCATTAGAGGAATTTTTTCCACAGTAAATGTCACAATCATACAGATATCCCGAAGCACTACACAAAGTCCACATTCTGATTCCAAATCTAATAGGTTTTGATTTGATGAATTGTTTTAAATTACTTCTACCGAAGTATTTTATCATTTCATAAATAAAAATGGCTGTGGAGAAAAAAAACTAAACCAAATTTTTACGAAATATATTCAACATGGAACGAACTCGCCATACTTTGTCGGTTTTATTGTTGGCTTCTTCTGGTTTGTAATATTTTATTTCAGATTTGATGGTCTCTAATTTGTTTCTACTCATCGCTGATGCGACAACATTAGCTCTTAAAAAATCATCTGTGGACCAATAATCTCTTTGAGACAACCTTTGATTAAAAGAGGTGAAGATAATTATGCCTTAAAAATTGTCAAAATCTTCTAAAGAAAGATTTATTCCGTTTGCTTTTATACTCTCTATTATGTGGTCTTTCAAATCATTGAATAAAAAGAACTCAAATATTTCTTTGGGAGTACTGGATAATATATTTTCCCTATCTTTATCTGTTAAAAGAATTTCATTTGAAACAGATTCTTTATACATTTTTCCTCCATTTTTCCACATGTATTCATGGCTTTCTTCCAATTTCTTTTGTTCTTTGGTATAATGTAAATATTTTTGTGCATAAGCCTCTGTAGGAAACAATTGTCAGACTCACCTGAATCGTCCATGTTAGGAATTATTGTTACTTCAACAGATTCATCAGTTTCCATAAATTCAAGAATGTCCATTTGTTTTGAACGTCTCTTTTGAGGTATTAACGAAGAAGAATCTTCTGAGGATACAGTTGTCTTTCTTAGTGATGCACTTCGAGCGAGTCTCGTCTCGAAAAACCGAGAATCTCGCGAGAAAAACAATGAAAACAATTGAATGTGATATTTTCATCTCTTTTCATTTATGAAAGGACAGAGTCTCGTCGTGCATCACTAGTCTTTCTTTTAGGCAGCGTGACAAAAACGGATTAGTAAATGCATAGATAATAATTAGTTGTTTAATTTATAATTATGAACACTATGCAAAATAATAAATAAATAATTGCTGCAGCTGAACAGTTAACAGGCAGTCACTGATATCAGAATTAAGGGAAATAATAAAAAATCAAAGGAACGATAAAAAAATAACTGCAATATGAAATGTACAACAGACAAATATTGATAATGAAATGGTAATAAGAATGATTTGATTTCTTAGTCGATCATATATAAAAATTTATGTTTGCTTTTATAGCTAAAGTCGCTTAAAGTTATGTTTTATGTAATTAAAGGGTGCAAGAAATGCACAATACGTAGATATTAACAATGATATAATAAAAATCCTTTGTCTTCTTAGACGACCCAACAAAAAAATTTTCAGTCGTTTTGAAGAGTTTTAAAAATTTTTTCCGCCATCTTGAATCCGCCATTTTGAATTTATAAATTTAACAAACTAATTCGAATTCAGCAACCCCGAAATCCCACGAGTTACCATTTTCAGTCGATTTTAACGATTTTTAAAATTTTTGTCCGCCATCTTGACTCCGCCATTTTGAATTTTTTATTATTTATGAATTAAGTAAATTTGCTGTAGTGAAAAATAAATAATTAAAAGCTTTGTCCTTTTGATTTGATGAAAAAATAAATTTTTGACCATGGTTAGGTACATATTGCCAGGTTTTGAGAGTTCAAAACGCCATTTTGAAAAAACAGGGGTGAGGGGTGAAAATGTGTTTTCATATTTTTAATGTACAACTATCGAGTGCACTTTTCATGTAGTTTTTGGCTGTCAAAAAAATTTTTTTTGACATGAAATGTATGTTTTATCAAAATAAAAGCATTAAAAAATTTTGTTGTTTTGTAAAAAAGTGCAAAAAAGTAATAAAAAATTTTTTAAAAACATTTTTGATGACATATTTCGAAAGAGCACATTAAAATATATAAGAAAAGGTACTTTAGAAAAAAATCTGCCTTTCCATTTGCGAAGTACCAGAGCTCAAATATAGAATGAAAAATCTGTGCATTTGGGCGTTAATGGGTTAAACACCTAAAAAACGTGTTTTTGACGGTTTTCAATATTTTTTTCATAAACCTAACGAGATAGAAACTTCTATGCTTTCAAAACCCATAATGCCAAAATAAAAAAAATTTGGTCCTCAAAAAATTTATTTTGATTCTTTTTGCTTATTCCCACATAGCACAAAAACTTCCAGGAAACGTCCCGTGGCAATCTTCGGAAGTTACCCTTGGTAACTTTCTGGAAATACAATAATGTCCGCAAGTTAGAAGCTTCTCTTGGAAACTTCCTTGTAATTTCCAGGAAGCTTCCAAAAATTATTTAAAAAATTTTTTAGTGAAATTATTATTTAAAAAGGTTTAAAAAAATATGAATTATTCAAATTTTGCATTGTTTTAAAATAAAAAAATGTGTTTAATTTAAAAAAAATTATCTTCCCAACTACAGCACACATGAGGGTAAGGCGGACTCGAACCCCAAGTCTCATAGGATAGCCCTCGAAATGAGCTCCTGGGATAGCGCTTTATGCGCTCAACCAAATCGCCACTTGACTTTACGACTAATAATACACAACTGTAAACTTTAATAATTTATGCAAACATTGCAGCAATTGACAAATTTGAAAAAATAAAATTTTTTCAACTCCTGCATATTTTTTAAAAATAAAGAAGTGGATTGAAACTGAAAATCGATTGCACTCAATTGTATTGGATTATGATACTTATATGCTGGTTTTCGATGAGTCGCTAATTGCGAATTTTTTACATGTTTGAGGATTTGCAGGTATGACATAGGACCAACCAAGAGAGGAGAGCACTGCTTAGAGCAGGCGAACTGGGTCCATTCCAGTTTCCGAGCTGAAGGAAGATACTACTTTTTGTAGTATTCTTGAGTTAGATTACTTTATAAATTTTTATTTCATAAAGTTTATAATTTAGTATTTAAATTTGTGTTTGGATTTGTATTGTATTGTGGAGTCTTGAAGCTGAGGGCAGTAGTGCTAACAAGAGTGTTGATCTAAATATTAAACCATCCCCAGCTGGACCTTACTTGAGATGTAATTTGTCGATTTC
Organism: Leptopilina drosophilae; assembly: GCA_032873175.1. NCBI lineage: Eukaryota > Metazoa > Arthropoda > Insecta > Hymenoptera > Figitidae > Leptopilina > Leptopilina drosophilae. The sequence goes on from CM065478.1 coordinate 46,603,734, forward strand.
GTGTTTTTGAGTTGTTTATTAATTGACTGACCGATACTGAATTAAATTCACATTACAATTTTGGCGCCCAACGTGGGGACATGTTTTTTTGAGAGACGCCGTGATGGAGTGAAAACGAGTGTTCGATATTTTCTATCTTGTGGCTTGACGAGGAAATGTAAAACGACCTACCTGTTTATTTTATTCTCTTGAGACAATAGTGATTGTGAGTGAGTTGTATTTAAATGTATCGAGAACTTTTATGATAAAAAAATAAGAATTCGAGGCAACACGTGTTAAGGCGTTTCCGTTTCCATTCGCACGACCATGTTTTCGGAATCAGTAGCGTTGCGAAGTCTTGTTTTATTAGACCAAAAGACCACCGGTCAAAAATAAAACCTTATCCTTATAGCTACAAGGAACAAATTTGTTTAAAAAATTGCTAAAAATGGCGAAAAATGGTCGATCATTTCACATGGAATTGCTCACCTCGCTTAACTACAGTGGTGTTTACATTTATTCCGAATTTTAGGAAATTTTCAAAATCTTAGGGTAAATGTAAACAGTTAGTTTTAGGCGATTCAGGTGCATCACTATTTTACGGAACCTCATAAAATTTTTCTAGGGAAGTCAAGTAACAAGTTCATGCAAAAAATCCGTCTATTTTACCTTTAAAAAAACTAATGTTTTTGATGAAAAATAAATATTCCGCTTACATTTACCCCAAATGACCCTGAAAATTTTTAAAGAGAAAATACCTTACAAAAATAATAACATGAATCATAATTTTGTTAAAAAAGGCAAGGATAAAAATATAAAATCTGAAAACACTAATACTGTTTATGAAATTAATTGTGAGAATCTCTGCATGCTACTCTCTAAATTTGAATCAGGGAAAAGTCGCTGATTCACCAATCTCTGGGCAGCTGAATCAGCGACTTATCGCTGATTCAAATTTAGAGAGTATGTATGTATAAATTAACGATAAATTAATAAAAATCGCATGATTCGCTTTGTCAAAACATGTAGATTCATAATAAAAAATAAAAAAAATTAACATTTTGCTCAAAAATTACTAAATTACGATTTTCTCGAAAACTAGAACTGACAAAATAGGCCCTTTTCATGTGGACGTCCACATATGAGCGATTCCATGTCAAGTGATCAAGGTAGAGAAAAATTTTTCACCAATCGTAGCAAAACTTAGTGCTTTTGTAGTACTAATAGATAGTAATTTTTCGTGAAAATATTTTTTTACCTATTTCAATATTTTCCGAGGGGGAGGGGGTTAAATTTTTGGGTTTTTGAGTAGGTTTTGGGTTTTGAGAGTCTCCAGTTGTGAGATCAGGTGAAAGATCATCACTCTGAAGTTATCCACAAGTAGATATAGTATGTTTAACATAACTTCCTGTAGTAGACCAACATAACCTCAAAATCAGATCATAAGCCAAGGGACGAACATATCCTTAAAATTTGGTGAAAGATCAAAGGTTATAGGATAAAAGACAAACATAACCTCAAAATCTAAAAATAAAAATGGCTCTATTAAATCCACAATTTTCCTCATACCCTTTGGAGTTTATTCAAACTTAAGTCAAATTTGACCTATTTATTAACTTCCAAGGGAGCAAAATTTATATGAAATTCAAACTTTTTTTAACGTGAGGTAGACATCAAAGGCCATTCAGGATACGTACGTCACAATTTATGTCCACAGTGTCAAAATTTATTTCGACTGAAATTTATTTTAACTAAAAACAGGGGGGTCATTTTAAAAAAAAATAAAAAAATTTTATAAACAAATTAATTTTTTGAACTTTAAGTATGATAAATTTTAAATTTTCTTTTGAAAACATAGGGGAGACTGGGGTAAACCCGCTCACTTTTTTCAGAACGGTGAAAACCTAGGAAATTATTCTCTAAATTCAAGTTAATTTATATAATTTGAAAGCTTATGATTTCTACTAACAAAATAAAAAAGAATTTTTGATTTATGTTTCTTAGTTTTACTTAGGAAAAATTTTTAACCACTTCAGCGACATTGCGTTCCATGAGTAAGTGGCAGAAGCGTCAAAAAAATGCGAAAATGGCGTTCCTATTTAAACTTTATTCCTGAACTCTGTAAACAAATTAAGTCAACCAAACCAAAAGTTACTTATTATTTGAGATTATGAATCTTAAATGGATTTAAAAAAATTCAAATAGGCAGATTCAAAATTATCAACTATTTTGGCTGAATATTGGAACGCCATTCGTAAAAAGTATTAAAAATTGGCTACATTAAAACCTTAAAAAAACTATTAAACATCTCTAAAAAATAATTTTTTTTGTCCTGTTCATCTTCGTTTATCTCAAATAATAAGAATATTTTATTATGGCAAGTTTAACTTGACTTCAGACTTTTGAAATCGAGTTCAAGTAGGAACGCCATTTTCGCATTTTTTTGCCGCTTCTGCCACTTACTCATGGAACGCCAATTGGAACGCCATGCCGCCGAAGTGGTTAATACACATATACCAAATTTCAAAATCACAATTTTCCAGGGTAAATCCCATCACTTAATTTTTTGAAGAATTTAAAGTTATCCCGACAGTTTTATTTTGTATATATTAAATTTCTCCTTATTTTTTTTTGTCGTTTATACTCCTGCCCTATTGGCCTTACGCTCTCGACAAGAGTCCCTGCTGATACTTTTTATGGATTAAGCATAACCATTCTACCAAATATTAGCAAATTTTATCTAACCTAATGCGCCTACAGTGCGACTTTCGAAGATAGGAGTACTCGCATTTTGCCTGGACCACCCGTAATTGGGTTTTCTCGCCAGAGAAGAAGGAAACTGCAGAAAAACCTCTTCTGAGTACAACCGGTTTATCGACAGTCTAGTTTCGGCGGTAGGCATCGGACAATAATCGACAATGCATACCGTCGCACCTAGACGTCAAATCTCCCGCTCAAAATATCTCACCTGTCGGAAAAAATCCCCGGCTGACGGGGGGCGCGAACCTCGCTCGCATCACCCGCAAAGCCGGAGCTCCAACCAACTGAGCTATTCCGTCGGTCAAATTTCTCCTTATTTCAGTCTTTAGTATAATTTATTAATGATAAATTATGAGTTCTATAAACAATAAATATTGGTTTATTAAATAATAAGTATAGGTTTCATGAATTGCAACTGTAAATTTAAATAATATTTTATTTAGAAAAAATAAAAATGTAGGTACAATTTTGGATGTAACAATTTATAGATTTTATTATTGATAAAATACAACAAATGAAATTATAAATTTTAAATTTAAAAATAAACAATGATAAAACGTGAGCTGAACGAAGACAACAAACTTAGATTTATGTCTTTTTTAGCTGAAAAAGACAGCGACAAATTTTGATCATTTGTTTGCGTTGTTTGTTATAATCATTATAACCTAATAATCACTAATAATGACTGATATAGACATGATTCCGCTCAATGTTGCCAAGAAATATTGATAGTTCGGCGCCATCTATTGAAAAAAGCGCCACAAATCGCGAAATGCGGTACATTCAAAATGTTAAATCTTCAACTAATTACCCAATAATACAATAACATTGTTAGGAAATGAATATTATTTATCTTTTAATAAATATTTTTAATATTAAAAATTTTAAGATCGCCAAAAAAAACGCAAATACTGTTAATACTGATTCTGCATCCAACATAAATTTAATAAGTGAGCGGCTTTACCCCGAATGTATTTCTCACATTTCAGAATAAATTTAAATAAATCTTTTTGAAATGAAACAAAACTACATATAAATATAAATAAAAAAAATAATAAACGAACTCAAAGTTAAAGTCAAACTCAATGTCGAAGTCAAAGTTAATGTCAAAGTCAATATCGAATTCAAAGTCAAAGTAAAATTACATAATCGCACCCCAGGTCTGTGATAAAGTTATTATAGCACATTTATATTGTTACAATCGAATTTAGAAGAATATCTAAGTGAAATGATTGAACTCATCTTGAGGTTAGGTGTGCTTTTGTTTTGTTCTTAGTCTGTTACGTAGCACCTAATTATTATTATGTATTATATAGAATTATTATCATATTTTATGGTAATGTTCAATTTAGAAAACTAAATGTACAGTCTACAATGAATGTAAAAGAAATTTTACTCGTAAGTTTTAAAATAAAATTGACCAAAATTTTTACATGTCATTATTGCGTAGGTTAAGATGTCCTTAAAATTTGATTTCAAATATGAACAATACTGTTACATTTCTTCTACAGAAAGCGCTTTGTCCATTGGTAAAAAATACTTTCAATTACGGTTGTCAGTTTATCTCGTCGGGGAATTATCTAAAACAAAACAATAAAATATAATTTTAAAAGAGGCGAGTTAATACAAGACTTAAAATACTCAAAAACATAAAAAATTAAGAAAATATCAAGCTTTTAAATAAAAAGTTGTAAAAATACACAATTTTAATAACGATAAATGATATTAGAAATATATAATTTTTAATTTGGTCAATTATATTTTAAACTTTTTTGGTCAATATACAAAAGGAAAATAGCTTTGGCTATGTATGTGTATTAACTTCTACTTGTGAGTTTCTTTGGAGGGCAAAGTCAACGAAATGAATAAAAGATGTCAGGTTGGTATCAGTTGATGTTTTTATGTAACCATGCTGTTCTTCTACCACACAGGAAGTGAGAGCGTTAGAGAGTTCATTTCTAATAGAGAATTTAAAGACTTTTGCGAAGTTTGAATTTATAGCTCTAAAACAAAAGTTTACTATTACCTTATTGGCTCCACTCAAAAATCAACTTTTTGAGTAAAATGCGTTTAAAGTTTTTCATTAAAGTATTCTAGATTTCTGGAAACCTTGCAGATTAATATCTATCCAGATAAACGTTTCTTATGTCATTTTTTCCGGTGAACATCGCTGTTATTGTTATAAACAAATTATGATGCAAAAGTTAAATGCTTGAAATTTTAAATCGAATTTAAACAATTTCTAATTGACCTAGAGATCTGAAATTTTGAATGAAAATTCAGGACTGATATCAATACCATAATCCACAGTCTATTATTAATGTACTCAACTAGGCCGCCGATGACCTGGTAAAAAAAGATATATTTTTTCAAAAAAAGTTTCGTAAAAGTAAGCAGAAGAATTTTTTTTCAATTTGTTTAAACAATTTCAAAAAACATTATTTTTTACTAACTACTGATTACATGAAGCTTTTAAGACCTTTTATTTTAAGAAATCGTCATAAACTTTCTTTTTTTCTTAAAACAACATATAAATATTTTAATGAAAAAATTTTGTCGGAGTAAATTTTTTAATTAGCATCAACAAATGAAAAAAAAATTTCGATGCGTATTAATTGTATTTCATTTTAAAAACCCTAAAATAGAAGAAACCGTCAAAAACCAAAAATCGAATTTTTGGTCATAATCACCGTTTTCTCAGACGCGGCCACATATAAAGAATAACTTTTGTTTCTTTCCATTTAATAGTACGCTATTTCATTTACACTTAATATTAGAAAAAATTAAATCTAGATATTTATTGCAGTTATTGCACATAGTAGTAGTTTGCGGAGCATTCAAGAATTGAGAAAATTTGGAATCTAGTTGACTAATTTCCGAGTTAATTACATATGTCGGTGTATTGAAATCGCCAGTCAAAATTGTAGAGTTTGTTACCATTGACAAATCATCCCACAAAGCAGCAAGATACACACTAAAAATTAAAATTGGTATACTAGGCGAGATATAAAGGGTAACTACAATAATTTTTGAAAAACTAAATTTTACTGTCACGGATCTTACTGAGGGTAGTATAACTCCATAACGATAAGTTGAGAGATCATGTCGAAAAATTACAAAAAATCTTAAATCGAAAAAAGAAGTAGAGGATTTATTATTATTATTATTAATGATGATGGGAGACGTTATAATGCACTGAGAAAAATGGATATTAGGCTTTATTATTCATATGTTAATGTTCAATATCTGTGAAAGTGAAATAAGTAAACATCTTAGATGTTTTAATTTAATGTTTACAGATATTGGAAAAAGACTTGTTCGAACATAACCTCACTTTTGTAGATAATACTTTTTAACATCTGGGATATTAAACCATAACATCTAGATGATATACGTTAGCATCTTTTTTTAATATCTAGTATATAAAGATTATTAATATCTATTAGGTTCTGCAATTTTTTATCAGTGCGTGTTAACATGACGTTTTCAGGCAAGATTATTTTTTTAGATAGGTAACCTGAACCTCGGAACTGCTTTTGTTACCGGAACCACAGTCGGGCTTTATAAAGGGCGGCAGACTCTTATTTGATAACCTTTTTTTCGTTACATACAGCTATTCAATTGGTGATTTAGAGGATTACCTTATAAATAACCATTGTAGAGGTGTCTCTGTTATCAAGGAGTGTATGATAACACAGCCCCACAAATGTATCCTATGTATTTTGACGCTCTGAACACGAATCCAAAGTCCGTTTTGCTCCATCACGTCAGGTTTTTTTCTAACCTCCAAAAACCTATCGAATCCAAAAACATATAGCCTACCTATGGAATTGGTGGACTATTTTTTTAAAAAATTGATGGATTTACTTCAAAATTGGTATCTAGGGGTTTTTTGGGTAGCTGATTACGAATTTGAAGTTAGATTTTTAAAATTTAAAATGTTGGCTCGAATATGGGGGACAAATTTTTTAACTATTGATGGATTTACTTATTTTTGCAATACCAATTTGCAAGGATATAATAACAAAGATAAAAAGAACATATTGTATGCTAATGTCCCCACTGTAAAAAAACAGAAATTTCAAGCAATTCACCTTCTTTTCCCAAAACTTTGGAAATTGACAGTTCAACTGAAGATGTTCTAGATTTTGAAAATAAAGACATGAGAACCTATGGTGAGGACGACTATTACCTTCCGTATGATGAACAGGAGATAAAGATTCCACAAACGTTAAACCAAGAAGAACTTAGCAATCTCATTAGAGATTTAAAATTGCTGAAGGATTGTGCAGAACACCTAGCATTAGTGTTGAAGAAGAAAAATTTATTATCAAAAGGTACAACAACTAGCTTTTATCGAGACAGAAAAAAGAATTCCGGCAATATTTTACAAAAGATGAAAATCCGTCGTTGGTGTATATTGCTCAGATGTTGTCGGACTCATGAATAAATTAAAAACAAATATATACAAAGATGAAAATTGGAGACTATTTATTGACTCTTCGAAAAGAAGTTTTAAAGTACTACTACTACATAATACTAATATTTATGCTCCAATTCTCATAGCGCATTCAACGGAAATGAAAAAAAACTATGATTATATGAAATAAGTTTTGGATAAAATTAGATGCCGAGAACACAACTGGCAAATTTGTGGAGAGTTTAGGATTTTAAGCATACTACTTGGACAACAATCAGGTTTTACAAAAACACCATTTTTCCTGTTTGTGGGACAGTAGAGATCGAGCAAATCATTACATTAAAAAACAATGGCCAAAAAGGAATTCTTTCGAATCAGTTTCAAAAAATATAATAGAAAATCCCCTAATCGACCCTTCGAAGGTGATAATTCCATCCTAACACACGAAACTAGGAGAAATGAAACAATTTGTCAAAGCATTAGATAAAGAAGGAAACTGTTTTAAATAACTGGAAAAAAAGTTTCCAGAAATATCTGATGCGAAACTAAAAGAAGGGGTTTTCGACGGACTACAAATTTCTCAAATTTAAAAGATGAGCAATTTATCACCAAGATGAATAGAAAGGAGAAAGCCGCATGGCTTAGTTTCAAAGCAGTTGTCGAAAATTTTCTGGGTAATCACAAGAGTAAAAATTGGGAGCAAATAGTTAGTGATATGAAAAAAAAATTTTTGTAAGTTAGGATGCTTAATGAGCATAAAGATGCATTACTTAGATTCGCATCGGGATTGATTCCCTGAAAATTTGGGAGATTACAGTAAAGAACAAGGAGAACGATTCCATCAAGATCTTAAAGAATTTGAGCGTCGTTATCAAGGAAGATGGGATGTGAATATGATGTCCGTCTACTGAAGAATTCTAAAAAGGGATATTGTACCTGGAGGAACCAATTTGAAACGAAAAGCATTACACAGATCCTTTGAGGACAAAAGAGTGCGCTAGCATTGAAGGAGGTGAATACCTTACTTATGTATATAAGAATTTCTATTTCGAGTTTTGAAAATGTAACTTCAGATTCGTAATCAGCAACCCAAAAACCCCTGGATACCAGTTTTGAAGTAAATCTATCAATTTTTAAAAAATTTGTCCGCCATATTGGATCCGCCATTTTGAATTTTGAAAATCTAACTTTAAATTCGTCATTAGCGACCCAAAAAACCCCTAGCTACCAAATTTGAAGTAAATCCATCAATTTTTTAAAAAAATAGCCCACCTATTCCATAGGTGGGCTATAGGTTTTTGGATTCGATAGGTTTTTGGAGGTTAAAAAAATCCTGATGTGATGGAGCAAAATGGACTTCGGATTCGTGTTCAGCGCGTCAAAATACATAGGAAATGACTAGTCTAGTCTGCCGCGCATGACACTTTTTTTGTGGGGCTGTGAAATGGCCAATTTATTCGGCATATTTAGTGATTGGCAGAATTATGAATATAATTTATTCTACAGGGGTTGACTCTTGGATTTTCTATCAATAACTATTTGAAATGCTTTCGGTGAGCATACTATACTACGGAGTGCAAGTGGGGGTTCATGTTTTTAGAGTTTCGTAGCCAAGGGCCAAAACGCTTATAGAGAAACTTTGGTGTCCGTCCGTAGTTTTAAAGTCTTAACTCTTAAGGCATAAGTGAGACATTGGTATAAAAAGGTCTTAAGTTCTAAGTAAGACTTAATGTATTAAGTCTTATAATGAGACTTCGGTATAAGAAGGTCTCAAGTCTTATGTCTTAAGTCTTTTTGTATAAGAAGGTATTAAGCCCTAAGTTTTACTTTTATGTCTTCCGTCGTAACAACCGTTGCCATGGCAACCGCTGCTATGTTAATGTTTGCCATAACAACCGTTGCCATGTCAACCGTTACTATGGTAATGGTTGTAAAAACAACTGTTGTTATGGTAAACATTAACATAGCAGCGGTTGCCATGGCAACGGTTGTTTGTATATTGCTAAAAAAATTATTAAACATCTAATTTGTTAAAGTTTTACTTTTTGATAATATATTTTCAATTACTCCTATTCATATCTTCAATGAAAACATGTGCGAAATAAAAATACTCAAAAGTACTAAAAAACCAATTACTTCATAAAAATTTTAAAACAATTAATTAAAAAACATTCTAAATAAATAAAAATTCACTTTTTTATTCTTTTTTTAGTGTTCAGTACACCTTCGGTGTATTAATATATAATTAGAAATAAATAATACTTACGTCAATTTCCTCAGCGTGTCAAAATATCTGTCACTTGGGTAAACATTAACAACAATGTTGGTTATGAAAAATCTTATTATATATACCCAAAAAACATTCATTTTTTATTGTTCTTTGTTTTAAACAAATAACTTCAATAATATTGATCTTAAAAACAATTTCGAAAAAAAATTCTTTTAACTACAAATATTTTTTTAAATCTGCCGCCATTTTTTAATTTTAAAGTTTTTTATAAATTTTAAAAGGGGGTTTCGAAGAGAAGAAGACCCCCAATAAGAATCAAGAAGAAAAATTTATTAACACACAGTAGAAAAAAAATTACAAGTAAAACCATTTTTTTCACTGTTTTTTAGGGTTTTACCGCTCGAAGTTCAAATGTGGCTAACTTCGTTAAAAAACATTTTTATGAAAAATAAAAAAATACGTGTCTCTTTATTTTTCATATAAAATATCATATTCCATCGACAGGTAATTTTACAACTTGAAGTTAGTCGGCTTGCCTGATTTGAAATAGATTCAACCCAAAGTCATTTTATTTTAACTTTAAACAAAAACAACCCTTAATATCATTTTTGATGGTGTGAAAAGTTTTTTAAAAGCAGCAATTGCAATAAAAAATATTTTTAACTCTGGGATGCAAATAATAATAGTAATAATAATGAACAATACCAAAAATTTTCAGTTATCTCTGCAAGTAATATTATTATTTGGTTGTAAAAAACAATTTCAATTGACATTTCCGCTTAATTCTCTAAACATTTGAATACACAAGTATATATAGGGGGGTCTTTAATTAAACTTTCTTAATGAAAAAAATACAAATGTGTATGATTAAAGTCTCATTAAAATGCATTTTATATATGAAAAATATGAATACCTTTATTATAACGAAAAGATAATTTCTCCAAAGACTTCCTGCATTGCTAATAATAACACTTCAAGGAAGTGAAGTATAAATACAAAGAGACGGACGACTCGGGCAATGACTCGAGTTATACAGTTCACAATATTAGGAAAGTGGCTTTACTATATAAATAAAAAAGCAAACGATTCTTTTTGAGTCTATTTATAAAAAAACTGCATTTATATTTTTCTGTCTTTAAAGTTTATGAAAAGAATTAAACAAAAGATTGATATTAGATTTTAGTTTCAAGACGAAGCAATTGTAGGGAGGAGGAAATATTTAATATTTTATCGATGCTCTTTAATAAACTGCTTTCTCAGATTTAATTTTTCTTATTGAAATATATTTCGCTGCAGAAAATTTTATTTATTTAAAAATAAATTAAAGGAAATTCTTTCTTTATTATTAGCTGGTAATTATATTATATTGTATCATATGTAAAATAAAATGGAATATAATTCTTATTGCATACTGCTTCCTCGTGAGGAAGCTTTGTAGTCGTTTAATTTACAAAATTTTTAAAAATCCTTTTGACAAATTTTCTTCTATATGGGACTATGTTATATAAGACCCTGAACAATTGTCCGGATGTATGTATGTGTGTGTGTGTGTGTGGATCCCGATTTTTGTGAACACGATAACTCGAAGAGGTTTTAACGAATTTGGCTAAAATTTACCAGGTATATTTATCATAAAAATATCTCGAACTGGATTGATAGACTTTAAAAAATTCTCAAAAAAAAATTTTTTTTTTACTTTTTTCTAAAAAAAATTTTTTTTCAAAAATTTTTTTTTAAGTTGGTTATTGAAGTTAATATATAATAAAATCTTATTCTTTGCATCAAGACAAATCGATTGGTATATAAAATGAATAAATTGTATGAGAATTTATAGAGTTAATCACAATTACAGCTGAAAAATTCGCATTTTTCTCAAAAAATGAGTTCTTTCCGCAAAATTATGTTGCTGTATAAGAAAATCTTACTCACTTATTTCTAAAATTTTATTCTTTGCATCAAGACGGATCGATTGGTATGTATAAAGTATATATTGTATTCAAATTTATAAAATTAAAACCAATTACAGACACAAAATTTGCATTTTTAATAAAAATTTATTTTTTCTTACACGGAGAGACTTTTAGTTACAAAAATTACTTTATTGTATTTCGATATTTCTAATAAAACGTAAGAATTTAGGGATAATCGAGGTACGATGATGATAGTTCTTATTATAATAATAAGTAGTGTTATTTTTTATCTACTATTGTAATTTTTAGGGAACAGAAGTTAAAAGTTTAGAAAGAATATCATTTGATGTTAAGACAATTGCAAATACGAGAATATGGAACATATTTATAATACATTCTGATATTTTTATTTGTAAACCCACTATTTTGAAAACTATTAAATGTAAAAAAATTTTACATACTGTATTATTTTTAATATTAACACGCTCTGAAATGGTAAGCAGTTTGAATTTTTACAAAATTTTATTAGAATATTTTCACGAAGGTTTTCGAACAGTTCCGTCCACAACCGAAGACAGTTAATGTTAGGCGAACACTCAGCAAATAACCGAGCGTCATCATCGTCTTGAAAGTATTTTGTTAAAAACGTTCCAAAAGTTATTAGTGATTAAACAATTGAATTGTGTAATAATATTATGATAAATCATATATTAATTTATATACATATGTATTATATAAGTATACACGTGCCTAGTAACGCATTTTGTATACCCCTACATATATATGCTATATATATATATATATATATATATATATGTGTAGCGTCACCTAATCTTCACTTTTAGTATAAAGCTTTAGAAAAGATTCATAAAACTTTAAGACTTATTACCAAAAGTGACGTTGACTATGTCTTTTCATAATCTTTATTAGAATTCTTCTAATTATACCTCGATTATCCCTAAATTCTTACGTTTTATTAGAAATATCAAAATACGATAAAATAATTTTTCTAACTAAAAGTCTCTCCGTGTAAGAATCATGTTGCTGTACAATAAAATGTTATTATTTATTGAAAAATAAATCTAAAATCTTATTCCTTGCATCAAGACGAATCGATTGATGTATGTAAAATATATATTCTATTGAAAATTATAGAATTAATTACAATTAAAGATGAAAAATTCATTTTTTTATTAAAAATTTTATTTTGTTCATTTAGGATTAAAACAAATTTTATAAATATTTTTTTTATTTTATAAATATTAGATCGTATTAGAAATTACTTAAAAATTAAATATACTTAATATACTTAATTATAATTATAATAAACATTACAAATTTTTAAAATTAATTTTTAATTAGATTTGAAGACAACAACATGGAAAATATGTCAATACGTGACAATAAGTTTCCTCCACGAGGAAGCAAATTTTTTTGCTGATCGTATAGAGGAAGCAAAATGTTCATGTAATGAATATCTGGATTTACAACTTGTTAATATTATATGTGAAAATCATTTTCATATTACTATAATTATTTTTATATTTCATAATTATTATAATTACAACGTTATTTCTATGGTAATTATACAAATTTTTGACATTTTGTAGAAAATAATATATAACAAATATTTATAAACAAATTGTTCTTTTTCTAAACATTTAGCTTCCTCAATATAATATATATAGGTAGTTCTACACGGAGAGAAATTTGTAGCTCTTAGCGCACGAGCAAGCCGTACTAAAAGCGCATACACACCACCATGCTTAAATGGCAAGAAATCCATGCTGATTTTTCATGGATTTGAGCAACTGCAGCACAAGTGGGCAAGAAGCTGTGCAAAGTTAGGACCGGCATTTGCAAAATTAGGTACAGACGTCTATGCAAAAACCGAATCAACATGTCTCTATCATTATTCGTAACACATTTCTCTCCGTGTACAAAACCGACAATATATGATGTTTAAAGTTATTTATTATATTTGAAAAAATAAAATTTTTTTAATGGGAACTGAACTACTTAATGGTTTTTATTACGCCACAAAACGTCACTTGGCTTTAAAAAATTATCGTTTAAGACCTAAATTCTCAGTTTCCTGGTATGTCTCACTGTGAAAATGAAAGTTAATAATCTATATAAATATTATTTTTAAACTTTCAAATACAAAATTAGACTTGGATAATAAATTGAAATAGTTGTACTTCACAAAGATTTAAATGATTGTTACATTATTGTACATCCTCAATAGAAAAGTAGCTAATTTTTTTCCTGGGTTTAAATGGTGACAGTCGTGATCAATTGAAAATTTCATGTTAACGGTCGCGATTGGTAGAAATTTCATGATGACGATCGCGATTGGTTGAAATGCCATGATGACGGTTGTTATTGATAGAAAATATGATGGTGACGGTCGCGATTGGTCGAAATACGATGATAACGGTCTCTATTGGCTGAAAAACGATAATGACGGTCGCTATTGGTTAGAAATCGTAGCAATGATGCTCGATATTGGTTTATTTTCTGTGTTCACAAGAAATTTAAGATTATTACATTTTTATTTTCAAAAATTAAAAATGTCGGATTCAATATGGCGGACAAATTTATTAAAATTCATCAAATTCACTTGATATTTGAGCCTTCGGAAAGTAAAACTACATATAACATTTATTCAGTCATTTTCTCGAAAGTGTATAATTTTTATGCACCGATGGTTGAAAATATAATTTTATTCTTACACCTTTTCGAAGTGGAAAAAAAATATTAAACTTGAAAAAATCCATTTTTTCTGTTTTTTGACATTAAAGCCACCATAATTAATTTTGGATTCGACGAAATTTATTTTGTTCTACCTGCAATGAAAGTATGTCATTTTGGGTACTTAGAGCATTTTTGCAAGTTTGAACATCATCCAAGGGTTAAAAAAACTGTGTATGTACTTTCACTTGATATAAATGAAATATAAAAGCATAAAATCTTACGATCAATTTTTTCATAAAATGCATGTGTTGAACTGTAAAGTGGTGCAAATTTCATTTTAAAATATTGATAATTAACTAGTAGGGAATTTTTTGAATTAAAAAGAAATTAATGAATAATAAACTTCTTTAAAGACTCACAAATTGCTTTTTTTAAATTTACTTGATTTTTTTAATTAAGAGGCATTCTAGTTCAAAACGACAACTTATACAAACAATTGACAAAGTAAGGCCATTTTTAAATAACTTTTTCTGCTATTTATTGAATCCAAACTTTTCTTACTATTAGTGCTTTTAAAAGATATGTGTAGTGCTGAAATAGCCAATTAAAAAATAATGAGTTTGAAATTTTTTTTGTACAAATATTTATTTTTAAACTTTTTTCAAATGCGTTTTTGTTAAAACAGGATTTTTGAAATTGCCATGCAGTGCAGCTCAAAAAGTTATTGACCGATATTAAAATGAAAAATTGGAAATTGTCCAATATTAAATTTATTATTAAGTTAACTTAATAATTTATTAATTTAAATTATTAAATAATAATTTATTAATTTAAATTATTAAATAATAATTTATTAATTTAAATTATTAAATAATAACTTACTAATTCAAATTATTAAATAATAATTTATTAATTTAAATTATTAAATAATAATTTATTAATCTATTGTTATTATTAAGTTATTTATTATAAAGTTAAGTTTTCTTTAAAAGAAAACAATTTTAGTACCTTTTTCAATTTTAAATACTTTTACTTAAAAGTTAGTTCACTTAATAATAAAATATTTATAAAATGTGAATAAACTTGATTTTTGCTTTAGGGCAAAATTTGTGGATTCAGGACTGCACGGCAATCATTAACTCCGCGGAGCAACTCTATATGCAATAACTCCCAATTTGAAAGATTTTTTATATAAACGCTTAAAAAAATATAAGTTACAGTTAAATATATGAACAATATGGTGAAAATGTTTTACTTCATTCAAAAAAATTCTTACCTTAAAAATTCGAGAAAAACAGCGTTCAAATGTGGTTTCTCCCCTTAAGGAACTATAGAACAATACGGGAAAAGTACAGTATAGGAGACTGGGACGTAATGGCTCAGAGGCGTAATGAATCACTTCAATTTATTCAAATGTGGTAAATCAGAGAAATTTAGTTTTTGATCAAAATAATGTACTTGGTATACTGAAAGCTTGTACCAAGTTTTATTGTTATTCATTCATTATTGTAGAAAATATGGTAGAATATGTGATCTTGGCACTTGAAAGTAATTTTCAAAAATAGCTTTAAAACAAAAACTATGTTCTGATCTTAATTTTTAAGGCCAAAAGGATTTGCTCGACGGATGGAGTCCGTCTTCAAATTCAAATTATCTTTTATCAAACAAATTAATAAAATGGCGTAAAGCGTCATTACAAAATTTAAGCAGGCTAGTTAGTCAAATAAGTGATATCGATAGGAAGGGTAAAGTCAGTAACAAAGCAGTGTTTTAAACCTTCGTAAGAAAATATAGGTGGATTCCTTGTCAGTTCAACACACTTATTTTCATGACTTGTTGGGATTTGGCTGTACTTTTGTAAATTTATTACTTTTATAGTGATAAACAACTCCACCAAACATTTTTTTAAAATTTTGAAAATTACCGAAAATATGGCATTTTCAAAATTTTTGTCTTTTCTTTAAAGTGCTATAACTTTGGTACTAATTAACCGATTTTGGATTTTAAAAGAAAGAATTTCTTTGGTTTTAAGTATATTTTAAGAAACAATTAATATAATAAAGAAAAATTCAAAAAAAATTTTTTTTTTTAACTTTTGAAAAATTAAAAATCCGTTTTTGAAAAAACATCGTCTTCGATTTTTTTCAAAATTTTACTAAATGTTAGGGCAAATGTGCAAATGTGCTTTACATGTCCTGTAAGTTTTATCTTGGGATCTCAAAGAGATTCGGAGTAAAATAATAAAACGTAACCACAAACTACGAATATATGGGGCAAAATTCCTTAACTGCCCAGGTAAAAAAATGAATTTTCTCTAAACTTTACTAAAATTTTACTATTATTAGTGAAAGTGTAAATATTAATTTTTTTTTAATTTGATAAAATTTGAGTTATGGAGTTTCAAAATTTGGATTTATTTGAAAATATCTTTTTATCGATTTAATATATTGATAAGTAAAATTAATCAATTTGACAGTATGAATAGTCATTTTTAATGGGGTTTTCACGGGCCAGAAGCTGGTGACCTTTTTTCTATAGGCCATGTAAAAATCAAAGTGGGACCATGAGAATTCTTGAGGAAAATAATAATTTATCTTTATTTTGCATAGAAAATAATGATTTCAATTAATTTCTTCAAAAAGTTCCAGTATCCCACTCTAATTTTTACATGGTTTATATGCAAAAAGGTAAGGTTTCGATTGGGATAGGTTTTGAAAAAATAAAAAACACTGATTTTGAGATATAGTAGAACTTGGTTAATACGATTTTGTAGCAACCGTACTAAGAATGTGTCTTATGCGGGAAAACGTATTAGGTGAGATATAAAATGTATGTCTTTAATTGCAGGGACCACCATAAATGTGAGTCTTAAGCGGGGAATCGTATTAAACGAGATCGTATTAACCGGGTTCTACTGTATATTGAAATTCTGAATTCGACCTTGAATTTCAAGGTTAAATTGACGGAAAACAACTTTTTTTCATCACCAGCTTCTGGTCCATGAAAACCCCATTAAAAATCACTATTCATACTGTCAAATTGATTAATTTTACTTATCAATATATTAAATCGATAAAAAGATATTTTCAAATAAATCCAAATTTTGAAACTCCATAACTCAAATTTTATCAAATTAAAAAAAAATTAATATTTACACTTTCACTAATAATAGTAAAATTTTAGTAAAGTTTAGAGAAAATTCATTTTTTTACCTGGTCAGTTAAGGAATTTTGCCCCATATATTCGTAGTTTGTGGTTACGTTTTATTATTTTACTCCGAATCTCTTTGAGATCCCAAGATAAAACTTACAGGACATGTAAAGCACATTTGCACATTTGCCCTAACATTTAGTAAAATTTTGAAAAAAATCGAAGACGATGTTTTTTCAAAAACGGATTTTTAGTTTTTCAAAATTTCAAAAAAAAATTTTTTTTTGAATTTTTCTTTATTATATTAATTGTTTCTTAAAATATACTTAAAACCAAAGAAATTCTTTCTTTTAAAATCCAAAATCGGTTAATTAGTACCAAAGTTATAGCACTTTAAAGAAAAGACAAAAATTTTGAAAATGCCATATTTTCGGTAATTTTCAAAATTTTAAAAAAATATTTGGTGGAGTTGTTTATCACTATAAAAGTAATAAATTTACAAAAGTACAGCCAAATCCCAACAAGTCATGAAAATAAGTGTGTTGAACTGACAAGGAATCCACCTATATTCAAAAATAATAAAAAAACAATACAAAATGAATAATTAGCGAAGGTGAATTTAAAATGAACCAAGAGAAATATAACAATAAATAAGAAAATAAATGACTCAATATAATGCAAAAAATTATATAAACGAAATCAATAAAAATCTAAACTAGCTAATAACAATGCAATAAAAAACTAAACTAAACTTGAAAAAACAAAGGAATAAAAGAATAAGAAAGGTAAAATAATAGAATAAAAGAAGTAAAATAATAAAAGATTTAAAAGATAAGAACAGATAGAGAAAGAAAAGATAAGCAAGCATATGAGAGAGAGAGAGAGAGAGTCTGCACCGCTGTACGGGCGATTAAAAAGCTCAATATACTCCCCAGTGGCCACACTGTAAAAAATTAAATAGAGTTATTTCCCCATAATACCGATTTCTACCAGAGACCGACGCTCATTATACGCGAGGGTAGACTCTAGAAACTGACCCTAAAAATCGGTACGAACGATTACTAGGGTCGTGCAGGTTTGGTCGATTTAGCGAAATCGATGTACCTTGGGTCGAAGAATCTACCTGGTGCATCAACTCTGTGAAGGCCAAGATGTACCACTTCTTTACAGAGTTGGTTCACATTCTCATGCAGGAAATTGATTGCCTTGGTCTTACACGGCTGTACCCCTGCTTAGACCAAGAGCAATGAAACGAAGAGGCGAAGGGTGTTACTACTGCCCAGTTGTACCTGAGTCTTGAGTACAACTTCTTCTACGAAGTACAAGCAAACAGCCCCAACTGTACCTGAAATACCGCCGGCTTGCACCAGGTAAGAAAGGAAGATCTCATTCCTTGGGAAAGTCGTACTTCAACCTCGGCGTTACATCGAAAAGGAAAAAGAGAAGAGAGGGAGAGAGAGAGTTGTTGTCGATCTGCCTCGGAGCAAGTCCTGAGTCCGATCAACAACGAACTCAGGAAATTGTACGAGCAACCAAGTATTATAGATCGCGAAGCCCACAAGAGGTGTAGCGTGATGTAAGAGAACCCACGTGATGAGCGGCAATGGGTGCGCTATCGGTAATATCTACTTGTCCACCGAGCAGTGAGCGTTTCACGTTAAGCGGGCTACCCCGATGGCCAAAATTGAGAGCTTCCAAAAAATTGCTTATACTCAAAAATTATTCATATATATAAGTACTTTCGAAAAATATGTGGCCTTTTCAAAATTCCAAAATGGTGGCCAAAAAATAACCTATAAATGTGTCTAAATTCAAAAACAGAGGCCTTAAAGTGCTAATAAAGAGGAATTAAATAAGGAAATCACCTATGTATCGGCAGTAAAATTATCATTAGGATACATACTTTGTATTCCATAAGCAATAACGCTACTTTGATATCGGTTTTCGGAAAATAAATATGGCGGATCCAATATGGTGAACAAAAAAATTTTTCAATGCATCGGATTTACTTGAAAGTTGTTACTCAGGGGTTTTTTTAGGTCGCTGATGACGAATCTGATGTTAATTATCAGAAATTCAAAATGGCGGATCCAATATGTCGGACAAAATTTTTTAAACGCATCGGATTTAATTGAAAGTTGTTACTCGGGGGTTAATAGGGTCGCTGATACCGAATCTGTTGTTAATTTTTAAAAATTCAAAATGGCGGATCCTATATGGATTTTTAAAAAATTTGTCCGCCATATAGGATCCGCCATTTTGAATTTTTAAAAATTAACAACAGATTCGGTATCAGCGACCCTATTAACCCCCGAGTAACAACTTTCAATAAATCCGATGCGTTTAAAAAATTTTGTCCGACTTATTGGATTCGCCATTTTGAATTTCTGATAATTAACATCAGATTCGTAATCAGTGACCTAAAAAACCCCCGAATAACAACTTTCAAGTAAATCCGATGCATTTAAAAAATTTTGTTGTACACTATATTGGATCCGCCATATTTATTTTCTGAAAACCGATATCAAAGTAGCGTTATTGCTTATGGAATACAAAGTATGTATCCTAATGATAATTTTACTGCCAATACATAGGTGATTTCCTTATTTAATTCCTCTTTATTAGCACTTTAAGGCCTCTGTTTTTTAATTTAGACACATTTATATGTTATATTTTGGCCGCCATTTTGGATTGTTGAAAAGGCCACATATTTTTCGAAAGTACTTATATATATATATATATATATATATATATATATATATATATATATATATGTGTGTGTGTGTGTATTATGAATAATTTTTGGGTATAAGCAATTTTTTTGGAAGCTCTCAATTTTGGCCATCGGGGTGGCCCGCATAACGTGAAACGTATATATATATAAGTATATAAAATGAGTATATAATATATGGTAATGGCCATAGCGTTGTCAAGGAAATAACAAGATTTTTGGTCAAAAATGCACAAAAAGTGACCATTCCTCCCCTTAACTTCTAAACTATTCAACATGGAGGGCTAAAATTTGGCATACTGGTGTATTTTAACGCGAATATTACAGGAAAAATATAGAAAACTTGCTATGTAATAATGGCCATAGCGTTATCAAGGAAAAACTGAAAAATTTTTGAAATTTTTTTTTTCTAATTTCCACATTATTTGATCTAATTAACTGAAAATAGGTTTATTAGTATATTTTTATATATATTTTTACAGTCTGATCACAAAAATATATTAAAAAAATTAAAAAACTCATGTGGCAAAGCTTAGGGCTCTTTGTTTTCCTGATGGACTACTAAATTTTATAAAAAGTTATTTACATAAAAGATATCAATCTGTACGTTTCAACAATAGTTATTTAAATCCTGTTCAATCTACTTCAGGTGTTCCCCAGGGATCAAACATGGGCCCTCTTCTGTTTATTTTATATATCAATTATATGAATTTGATCTTTAAACACACTTACTTCCTATTGTATGCAGATAATCTTAAGATGTATAAAGTTATTAAAAATGATCAAGATCATAAAAACTTACAATTAGACTTAAGCCTTGTAGAATAATGCTCTGAAAACAACATGTCTGTTAATATTAAAAAATGCTGAGACATTTCTTTTTCAAAAAGTAAACACATTTTATATTATCTCTATATATTTGGACTCAATTAAATAGAGAGGGTAAATCGGGATTGTGATCTGGGTGTTACACTTGATAGTTCTTTAAAATTTAATTATCACATTTCGGATGTCGTTAGTAGAGCTCTGAGGCCCTGGGTTTTGTCATGAGCAATGCCTCTTTATTTCGTAATGATCGTACTCTTAGAATATTGTTTTTCACTTTTGTAATAAGTATTAGACAGTATGATTCTGTCATTTGGGTACCTTATTTTGCTTATTAATTAATAAGATTATTGCGTGTGCAAAACCGTTTTCTTCAGTTCGCAGCAAGACAATTAAATTTGTTATTCGATTTTCGCGAGCATAATTATGATGTACTGCGTGATCGACTAATAATGCCTAAAATTGTTTCTCGATTCTTATATGCTGATATGACTTTTCTTTTTAAATTGTTGAATGGTTACATAAATTGTCCCGCATTGCTATCTTCGTTTAAACTTAATGTACCTTCAAGACCGTCAAGATATTATTCCCTATTTAATATATAACTACACAAAACGAATTAAGTTAACAATTCATTAACCATTAGGTTAAGTAGAGAGGCAAATACGATAAGTGATTAAGTTAAGTATTTTGATACTTTCTTTGGTAGATTTGTAAACGTTTGCGAAATATATTATACCACTAACATTAATATTATGGTCCAACCTAGCGCTTACTAACTTACCTTCATTATTTTTAAAACATTTTATGTAAATTTATCAATAAGTACTTCTGTAAAAAAGGGTTTATTTAAAACCCGTTTATGTTCAAATAAATAGGGAAGAGGGCCCTAAGGTGGTCACCCATCTTTTGAACGAGTGTAGATTTCAAATGGAATTATGTATAAAGGTCAATAATACGGCGTTTGCAGCTTTGTCTTATTACCTTACTTCCTATTTTAAAGTTTTTTTAATTTCATTAATAAAAAAAGTTATGTCACTTTTTTAAAAAAGTTGAAAATTCGACTTTTAAAAAAGTGGCCCTAAGGTGGTCACCATACGAAAATTCACGAAAAAAATTATAAAAAATGTAAGAAACACATTATTAAGTTGTTTATTTAATATTAATTATTTTTCAGGATCACAGAAATATATTACATATTTTTTGCACTTTGTCCTTTCGTCAAAAATGATACTTTTTTGTGTGGGGAGGTAGCGATTCTACGCAAATAAACCCTACAAAATAAAATTCTACACAATTAACTCTACACCAGGAAATTGTACACAATACATTTAATAAATTTGATTAATTCTACGTAAATAAATTCTACAGAAAAAAGTCCTACACATTAGAATTAAATAGAACAAAATATATCATTAAAATCTTTTAATTCTACACGATTAAATACTACATCAGAAAATTTGACACAGTTTATTTTAATTAAAATAAAATTCTAATAATAATTTTTTTATTTTAAATTATAATTCTACGCAGTCAAATTGTACACCAGAAAACTCTACACATTTAAAAAATATTGATTAAATTAACTTTTAAAAAATTCTAAATAAATAAATTCTACAAATAAATACTCTACACATTGGAACTAAATAAAATGTAACTTTAAATAAAATTTATTTAATTTTGCACGGTTAAATACTACATAAAAAAATTCTACGCAATATAACGAAAAAAATTACAATTATTTTTTAAATTAAATTTTTAATATTCTGCACAGTTAAATTGAAAACCAAAAAACTTGACACAATGAAATAATTTTTTTAAGAAATTTTAAAACTAGTCAAATATATTCTTCAAAAAACACTCTACACATTAAAATAAAATAAATATAAAGTTTTTAATCTAATTTGTTTAATTCTACACACTTAAATTCTATATCAGAAAATTGTACACAAATTATTTTTAAGCAAGGAAAAATATTTTCTTTATTTTTTTAATTTAATTTTTAACCCTATACATTTTAATTTAACTCTGGAAAACTCTACACAAATGAGCTTTAAAGTCTTCGCATATTATTTTTAGATAAGATGTAGAGGTGTGCATTTAATCGAGTCGATTCGAAAATTATTCGACTCGACAACAGAAAACTCGAGTCGGGAATAATTCGAATCGAACTAGCCAATTCGAAACTTCGAATTCGAATTGGCCGATTCGAATCGAAAGAAAATTCGAATCGAACTAGCTAATTCGAAACTTCGAATTTCGAATTGGCCGATTCGAATCGAAAGTAAATTCGAATCGAACAAGCTAATTCGAAACTCCGAGTTCGAATTTCGAATTGGCCGATTCGAAAATCGGAGTTTCGAATTGTACAACTTAACTCGGTTATTTAATTCGCACAATCATTTTGACAGAAATCCTAACCTAAAATTAGTAGGCTGGTATTCATAATACATCTATCTAGTACTAAGTAACTTTTTCTTAAAAATGTCAATATATTTTTTATTAATTCTATAATTTTAATATATAATTAACATACCGAAAAAAACTAACATATCAAAAGAAATTATATTATTTATAAAAAGAATTGTAACATACCAATAATGTGTTGAAAGTGAATAGGGTTCGAACCAGTGAAAGTTTTTAAAAATACGGACTTAACGGACCAATTACTGACAAAAATAAAACCAGTCCGAGTCAAATAAGAGAGCATTTTACTTTAAACTATAAATTCAATTTTTCATATCATAACCGATCACTCCGAGTATTATATAGCCTTATATCACTTGGAGTGATCAATATCTTCAAGTTTTCTAATAATTAAAAATAACCGAGTGATACAATCATTATCAATTCAATTATTATTTGCAAGAATTTTTAAATCAAATTCTTCTTTAACCTTTCAGCTGCGGGAAAATATCACTACAAATTGACCAGTTATAAAATAAAAAATTTGTACACAAAAGTTATTGGAAAATCAGGGATAGTCCCCAACCTGATGTCTGGTCGATATATCGACCACCCCCGCAGCCAAAAGGTTAAATCGATTATTCTTAACAATTTTCGAAAAAGTTCTTTGAGAATTTTCAAATCCATTAGTTTACAATATTCAATTTTACGAAATTTCAAATATTCCTAAATTCTCCAATTAAATAAATATTAAAAAATAAAAACTTTAAAAAATATTTGCAAAATTCAATTAAACTTTTTCAAAATTGAATTATTTTTAAAAATTCACGCTACATTGCTTTTAATATTTAATTGTAATCTAAAATTTTAACTGAGATTCATTTTTAAATCAATTCTTATAAAATAATTCTAATAAAATTTTAAGAATAATGACACTTTTTGAGACATTCGATTAAAATTGTATTAAAAATAATTCAATTTTTGCAAAGAATTTTACTGTTTATAAATAAAATAAAATTATTTCAAAGGATTTATTAAAATTTTAGAAGATAACTGAATTCTTATGAGATTTACTCTATAACGAATTAAAAAATGAATTTTTTGTGGAATTTTTTGAAAATAATTGAATTTTTTTCAAAAATTTTACCATTTAAGAAAATAATTGAATTTTTTTGAAGTATTTATTAAAATTTTAGAAAATAATTGTATTTATTCGTAAAATTTTATTAAAATTTTGTTTAAAAATAATTGAATTCTTGCAAAGAATTTAATTATTTTCAATATGTTCGATATTCAATATTTTCAATATTTCCAAAAATTCAAATACATACACAAACAAGATTCAAAATTATAAATTAAAATTCCCCAAAAAATGATTTTTTTTAATTTACCAAAAATTCTTCAATTGTTCTTGAAACATTACATTTATTTATTTATCAAAAAAATTGTGTCAAAGATTTGCAAAATGAGTTTTTTTTCCTTGTGTAATACAAACAATAAGCGAAATACTTCCTTCACTTTCAACAAGTTTCCAAGTACTATAGATAGCATTATTATGAATATATGGCCTACTAATTTTAGGTTAGTTTATTTTTACAATCGCTGATCACAAATAAATATATTAAAAAATTTGAAAAAATTTTTAAGTAAAATTAAAAAAAATTGGACAAGTGCTGGTTGAACTCACACTGCAATGACGGGTTTTGTACACAAATATTAAAATTATACTTGCAACATATATCGGTAAATGGTAGAATTAAAATAAACAATTAATAAAATATATTAAGGGGGAAAACCACATTAGAACGCGGTTTTTAGCCGTTTTTCGCGAATATTTTTTTAAGGTTAGAATTTCTTTAAACGAAATAAGACTTTTCCAACCATGTTTTACATATATTCAACTGTAACTCATATTTTTTTAAGCGTTTATATAAAAAATCTTCCAAATTTGGAGCTAATACATATAGAGCTGCTCCGCCGGAGTTCATGATTGCCGTGCAGTCCTGAGCCCACAAATTAAGTCCGAAAGCAAAAAATCAAGTTTTTTCACATTTTATAACTATTTTATTATTAAGTAAACTAACTTTTAAGTGTGAATATTAAGAATTGAAAAATTCGATTTTTTTTCTACTTTTTGCAACTTTTTAATTTAAAAAAAGGTTCTAAAAATTTTTTTGTTCTTTTCAAGTTTAGTTCACTTAATAATTAAAAAAATTAAAGTATTGTATTATTATTGTTTACAATATTAGATATACAATACTTTAATTTTTTTAATTATTTTTTTATCAAACGATTTTAATATATTTTTTTGTTTATTTTAATTCTACTATTTACCGATGTTGCAAGTATCGTTTTAATATTTGTGTACGAAACCCGCCAATGCAGTGCGAGTTCAACTCGCACTTGTCCAATTTTACTTTTTTAAAACATATAATGACACTTGTTTTAACTAAAAAGAAATGAAATTTTTCTCAATTCTTTATCAAAAATTTTTTAAATAAATTTTTTGTCGTCAGACTGTTATAATACACTATTATACCAATTTTCAGCTCAATGTTGAATAGTTTAGAAGTTAAGGGGGGATGGTCACTTTTAATGCTTTTTTGACAAAAAATCTTGTTATTTCCTTGACAACGCTGTGGCCAACACCTCTAATTACATTCTCCACATTTTTCGTGTAATTAGGTAATAAGGTTAGGTTGATTGTTTTCGTTTACGTCCATCGAACCCGCGTTCAATTCCCAGTCTCTCCAAATTGTTTTTTACAATAAAAAAACTTTCTCCAAAAAAATTCATAACTTTACAAAATGAATTAGAATAATAATAAAATAAGCAAAATAAATCTTTTTCTTTCATTATAAAATTATTTTTATTATTTAACGAATATTTGTCTTATTTTTTTGAGCAAATTTACATCTATAACCTATCTAAAATTATTAGTGTTAATTTCTGAACTTATCACGGATAACTACCAGATAATTTGTTGCGAATTAACGTTTCAACTTTTCAGCGACTTCGCTCTACGAACTCGCCAAGGGCGGACATTTAGTTTTCGCCTGAAGTTCGCAGGGAGTTTGCAATGCGAACGCTTGAACTTCGCATTGCGAACTCCCTGTGAAACGTTGTGTTTACCCGTGGGGTGCCCGGGTTCAGAATAGGCGCCCCCTGTGACCGGCTACAGGTTGCCGAAAGGCTTGTTTCCTTCCGGTCATTGGGTTGGCCTCGTGGGAGCAGTGGTTATAGCCTACAACGCTTGAGGCTAGGGGCGCTATGAACGGACCGGAGCTTCGCAAAAACGGAGTAACGGACCTAGTAATTAGCGCTTCGACATGTGAGTTGTGGTGCCAACTCGGATGGTTACTTACATGCAGAGTAACCAGAGATTGGAAAGGTCTCGCCCTTCACCGAAGGGTCGCAAATGTTCTTACCAACTTTGCGGAGATCGGAAGATGGCCACTAGGGTGTCCGTAAGATACATGGGAAATTTATTTTTTCGAATTTGGTTTACGCCACCCCCCAGTTTGGTTCCAATAAAATAAAAAAAAAAATTTTCCCAAAATTTGAAGCCGATTGATTAATATTAACACGTGCTAGTAATCGATCGAAATTTCCCATTGAAAATACATGGGAAAAATACACTTTTATAAAAAAAAATCATAACTTTTTTAATTTTTATGCAAAAAATTCTCCAGGTCACATTTGTCTTCATTTTTAGCTGCACTATAAGATAGCACTTCGAAAAAAATTCATTTTTCAAAAATTTTCAAAATGGCGGACTTTTAAAATGGGTCATAAAAATGCACCACAATGTATTAGTGGTTTTATCACATAAATGTTGTCGGAAATTCAAAAAATTTTCTTAATCGGGGGTATTTCCGACCATTCGTCATGAAACTGATATCAGAAATAAATTTTTCAAAAATTTTTATCCAAAATGGCGGATTCAAAATTTTGATTTTCCATATTTTTGAAAAGAATTTCTAATACAACGTCAAGGGCGATTTGTGGAATCGCTTTTTACGAATCTAATGTCAAAAATTTATTTTTAAAATTACCCGATCCAATATGGCGATTTCAAAATTTTTATTTTCTTTATTTTTGAAGTAAATAGTCTGAATATTAATTGATAGATTAATAGTTACAAGAAACAATTATTGGGATATTTTGGGAACTCTTTTTTAGAAATTTAACTCTTCATATTTCCAAGAATAATTAAAACAACTTAAGTAATTTGGAAATAACTCCATTTAATATATTTTAATTGTAGGAACTTTTACATAACTATTCTTTTGAAGACATAAAATTTTGTTTTTTACATCCATTTATGTGATAAAACCAATGATACATTGTGGGGCATTTTTATGACCCATTTTAAAAGTCCGCCATTTTGAAAATTTTTGAAAATTGAATTTTTTTCGAAGTGCTATCTTATAGTGCAGCTAAAAATGAAGACAAATGTGACCTGGAGAATTTTTTGCATAAAAATTAAAAAAGTTATGATTTTTTTTTATAAAAGTGTATTTTTCCCATGTATTTTCAATGGGAAATTTCGATCGATTACTGGCACGTGTTAATATTAATCAATCGGCTTCAAATTTTGGGAAAAATTTTTTTTATTTTATTGGAACTAAACTGAGGGGTGGCGTAAAGAAAATTCGAAAGTCGAATTTTTACGGACACCCTAATGGCCACTTGTTGACCATCGGCGTTGGGGAGCGTGATCTCTCCCAGTTACGCTCGTATGCGAGCCGTGTGGTTATACCAATATTGGGAGGTGCTGCACGTATACTCTACATAGGCTCTGTAAAATGTTGTGTTATGTGGGTATAGTCTACATACAAACTATTGTTCAAAGTCACCTATTAGTCGTAAATTTTAACCGAATTTAATTTTTCTTTTTGGAGAATGTCAGGTTATAAATTCGTAAGAATACTGTGCAATTTTTAAATTTTAATTTGTTTAAACAAATTATTATTATTATTTATAATTACTAACTTTTTAAATATTGTATCTAGAGAGGTGCATTTTTTCTAAGTTTGCAATTTACCGGACCTAACATAAATACGGATGCAAATTTAAAACATAATTATTATTGTTTAAGCAAAGATTTAAACAAATTTTTATTTTTAATTACTAACTATTTACAGAATAGTATACTTGAAAGATGCAGTTTTTTCTAATCATGCAAATTTACCAAACTTTTTTGATATGCCGACTTACATTAAAAATAAAATTATAATTTAAACAAAAATAAGAATATTAATTTATTAAAATATTAATTAACTTTTAATTAGGGTTGGTAAAATTTCCCTTAATTTTTACTTAATTTTGTAAACTCAATAAAGTGTTTTTGTTTTTAATGTCTCCAAAATATTTAAATTTCAAAAGCTTTCAATAAAGGTAATTTGTTTTTCATTTAAAATTTATAACTATGATAAACACGTAATTATAAAGTCGTTTTCACAATTTTCATTTGCATGTGTTCTGTGCCAATGTCTCAATCAAAGAACTAGAAAACAACTTTAAATTTTTGGCATGGAGCTTGTCGCTTCGCGAATTGTTTGAAGAGGGGCAACAATGGACTTGGAGAGGGGACAATTGATTGTAATCGACAATTAGTCAGATGACTAATAACATTAGTAGAGATAGGAGTATAATTTGTGACTCGAAAATTTTAATATAAGTTGTATAAAAATAATTAAAAGGAGAAACAATTTTTGTGGAGTGCTTTCTTTTTAAAAAATAAATAAATAGTATTTGATCAATTAACTCAGTTTGATTATTCTCCCCACGTGGCAAAAACGAGTTTAATTTCCTGCCATTGTGACATGGTCCTTCGAGCCGGATTTTTGGAATATTAACGAGGATTACACTTTCAAATTCACACTGATTGGTGTAATATTAACAAAGCGAATATTTATCTGGAGTCATCTCAACCTGTTGATCATTATTAACAAGACGAAACATTTATGGGATCAACCAGCATTTTATCTTTTTAACGTGAAAGTATCATCTTTCAAAAAGGAAATTATCAACGAGTCGACAACAAGTAATTGTATTTTCGTCGATTATTCGTGAGTAATGTATATTATTGAATTGTTATTGACGTGTATTGTTTGAGAGTCTATTGTTGTATTTTCGTATTGTTTTGGTCATTTAATTGTCATGTCGAATCATCAGTTAGATATCGCGAGACAAAATAGAACTAACTGTAAAAGTCGTTTAACTAAATTTAAAACCTTTATAGAAAGAATATTACAAAATGAAAATCAAACGATAAATATTGAAGAAATTAAATTACGATTAAGTAAAATTGAGGAAGCATGGCAAGTTTATGATCAATCTCAAACGACGTTAGAATTGCTTGCTCCTACTGCAGATCGAGAGGCAGAGCGTACAGAATTTGAGAATATTTATTATCATTATGTTTCATTAGCAAATAAAATTATAAATGAGAATTCTATCCCTCGAGCTGTTTTGATCGATGACAGGTCAAATGAGTTAGAACAGCAGCGTTTGCGTATTGGTGAATTAGAAGCAAAACTTATTTCTCAAAGAGAGGATAAATTGTCGAACTTGCGCGATATAGCTCGTGCACGATCGCAAACGCCCATTAATGACACCACGACAAGTAGGACGCATTTCCCACTCCCGAAACTTGATCTCCCCAATTTTTCCGGTGGGTATGAAGAATGGGTGGGGTTTCGAGACATCTTTATTTCTATAATACATAACGATCAAAGTATACCGAAGGCTCAGAAACTAAGGTATTTAAAATCCTATGTAAAGGATAATTCCGCGAGAATCATAGATAATGTTGAAATTTCAGATACAAATTACGATGTGGCATGGCAGCTGCTTCAAGATTGATACGACAATAAAAGAATTATTGTTCAAAATCACATTCAGGCTTTATTTGAATTACAAACATTGAATAAAGAGTCAGCTCCATGTCTTCGTAATTTGTTAGATACTACTCTACGGCATATAAGGGCATTGGCAGCTTTAGAGCAACCTACAGATTCTTGGGATTCATTAATTATTTGTTTATTGAGTTCAAAATTAGATCGAGAAACACGGAAGGAATGGGAAAGATCAGTTAAGGGAACGTCGTTGCCTACATTTGAGAAGTTCACGAATTTTTTAAATGAAAAATGTCAAGTTTTAGAATCATTAATTTCTTTATCAAATAATAATAGTAATAATTATAAACAAAATGCAAATGTAAAATTACAAAATGATAATAGCAAAAAAATATCAGGAAAAACATTCGTGAATACTCAGACAAAGGGGGGGACAGGTAGTTGCTATTTTTGTGGTGGTGATCATTTTGTTCAGGTTTGTGAAAAATTTGCAAAATTATCAATTGATGAAAAGAAGGAAACGGTTATGAAAAAGGGCCTTTGTTTCAATTGCTTGAGGCGGAATCATAGGATTATGGAATGTAAATCAAGAAATTGTATGATATGTAACAAACGACACCATACATTGTTACACGTAGAGTCGAATTTAGAACCGCGAACTATTGAAAATAAAAATGAAAACAATAAAGAAACTGTCAAAACATGTCATGTTACTAATTCTATCGAAGTTTTGTTGTCAACTGCTATTATAGATGTATTCGATTATAATGGGGTTAAACATTCTTGTCGAGTGTTATTGGATAGTGGTTCGCAGCCCAACATCATGACGTTAGACTTAGCAAAAAAACTAAAATTACAAAGAAAAAAATTATCGTCGACTATTGAAATGATAAATAATCAAGAATTGAATACATGTAAATGGGTTGTAGCGACATTAAAATCAAAAATCTCGAATTTTTCCGCAAAACTTAATTTTCTTGTTCTTCCTCAGATCACAAGCAACATTCCATGCACCTCTATCAATAGAAATCGTCTCAAAATTCCTGATCATGTCCAGTTATCAGATCCTGACTTTGACAAACCTGCACAGATTGACTTACTGATCGGAGCTGAATTATTTTATAATTTACTTTACATGGACAGAATTCCTCTTGCCCTCCCTCGAACATCGTTGCAGAGTACCAAATTAGGATGGATCGTCACTGGCCGGATTAATGATCATGCCACGGGAAATAGAGTATTTTGCAACCTGATTAGAGATCCTCTTAATCATCAGCTAGAGAAATTTTGGAACTTGGAGGAACTACCTGAGAAACGGCATTTATCACCCGAAGAAGAGGCCTGTGAAGATCATTTTCAACGCCATACACAAAGAGATTCATCAGGTCGGTATCAGGTATGTTTACCTTTTAACGGAAAGCAAAGTCTTTTAGGATCATCATATGAAACAGCCAGAAGAAGATTTTTCATTTTGGAGCGAAAGTTGGATCGAGATGATCATTTGAGGGAGCAATATCATGATTTTATGAGAAAGTATGCAGATCTACAACATATGGAGCCTGTAAATTCCGATAATCACTCTGGATATTATATACCACATCACGCTATTATCAAAGAGTCCAGTTTGACAACAACACTACGAGCAGTGTTCGACGCATCTTCAAAGACGAGTTCAGGATTATCTCTCAATGAAGTAATGATGGTGGGCCCGACAATCCAGGATGGAATCTTTGAACTTGTCTTAAGATTTCGATCTCACATTTTCGTTTTAACAGCTGATATAGAGAAAATGTACAGGCAATTCTCGGTTCATCCTGAAAACAGAAAGTACCAGAAGATTCTTTGGCGTTTTGATAAGAGCAGTCCATTGATCACATATCAGCTGAATACAATTACTTACGGAACAGCAGCCGCCCCTTTTTTGGCCACAAGATGTCTGAAGCGTTTGGCGAACGACGAGAGAGAGTCGTTTCCAGATGCTGCGGAGATTTTGGAACATGATTTTTTCGTGGACGACATGCTTACCGGAAAGGATACATTTGAAGAGGCCAAACAACTGCGAGAAGACATGATTAAATTAACTAAACGAGCCGGTCTCAATCTCTACAAGTGGAATTCAAATAAACCAGATTTGATCAATGATGTTGTTGATTGCTCGACAACTACTTACCAAACCATCGGTCGAGATCAAACTTCTAAAACATTAGGATTAGGATGGAATGCAACAGACGATTCATTGAGATTTGATTAGACAAAGACGATTCAAGATAGTGTTGTGACAAAGCGATCTATTTTGTCTCAAGTCTCGCAGCTGTATGACCCACTTGGACTAATAGCTCCTGTTGTTGTCTTCGCAAAAATTCAAATACAGGAGTTGTGGAAAAAAAATTTAGAATGGGATAGTCCGATTCCTGACGAGGCACTGATCAAATGGAAGGAGTATAAAGAGCAGCTGAATTTGTTGAGCGAGTGGAGAATCCCAAGGTCGATCAAGGTCATGAATATGGATCAGTATGAAATTCATGGATTTGCGGATGCCAGCCAAAAGGCCTATGAGGCATGTATCTACATTCGGTCATCTGATGGAACAAATCATTTTGCCATATTATTATGTGCAAAATCTCGTGTGGCACCAGTAAAGGTTGTATCACTAGCAAGATTGGAACTTTGCGCGGCTGTCTTGCTTGCAAGACTTTGCAAGGCAGTTCTTGGATCATTAAGGATGAAATTCAGTAGATCAGTGTTTTGGTCCGATTCAACAATAACACTGAATTGGATAAAGACAGCTCCTTATCGACTGGAAACTTTCGAAGCGAATAGAGTTTTAGAGATTCAAAGTCTGACTCACTCATCTGACTGGAGGTATGTACCAACCAAAGAAAACCCTGCGGATTGTATATCTCGAGGACAGTTGCCTTTGGATTTTCTTTCCAATAACTTGTGGATCAATGGACCTGCTTGGCTGAAGGAGGATGAGTCGAGTTGGCTTGCATCATTGATTGTAAACGAGGAGAGTGTTGGAATGAAGAAGATTATCAGTCATGTATTCGTGAATGCAATTATCAAAACAAATGAATTATGGAATCGATATTCGTCCTGGAAAAAGTTAATTCATGTAATTGCATACTGTCGTCGGTGGCTGAGTAAAATGCGTGGAAAAATATTCTTATCCAGAAACTTATCGGTGGAGGAAAATCAAGATGCATCGGATCAAATCATTCGTCTCGTCCAACATGAAGTATTCCGTGAGGAGTTTTGCAGCTTGTCCAGTGGAAAGTCAATATCGAATTCTTCTAAAATCATTAAATTGTCACCAATAATAAAAAATGACATTTTGAGGGTGGGAGGGAGACTGACGAACTCTGACTTAGACTATGGACAAAAACACCCGATCCTATTACCCAAAACTCATCCAGTTACAGTTCTGATTGTTCGAGAGATTCATAAAAATTTAATGCATGCCGGAATTAACGCCACATTGTATGCTTCGCGTGAGAAGTTTTGGATTGTAGATGGAAGATCAACTGTTGCGAAAATTGTACATACTTGTATGAAATGCAGTAGAGCAAATCCAAGGGAATTATCTTATAAGATGGGTAATTATCCAAAAACGAGAGTAACTGCAAGTAGACCTTTTGAGCGAACGGGTGTCGATTTTTGTGGGCATTTTTTTATAAAAGAAAAAAATTTTAGGAACAAAAACAAAATAAAAGTATTTGCAGCAGTATTTGTATGTTTGTTGACAAAAGCTGTACATATAGAACTGGCTCGAGATTTGTCCACGGAAGCATTCATAGCTTGCTTGAGACGATTTTTCAGTAGACGCGGAAAATCAAAAATGTTATATTCGGATAATGCAACGAATTTCGTGGGAGCAAGCAGAGAACTAAAGGAACTTCACGGAATGCTAGAGGAAAATAATAAACATGAACAAATAAACCAATTTCTAACAAATGAAGGTGTAGAATGGCATTTTATTCCACCACGCACACCGCATTTTGGCGGAATTTGGGAGGCAGCCGTGAAGTCCCTGAAGTATCACATGCGAAGAGTGCTTGGAGAAACTTTGTTTACGTATGAGGAATTATATACCTTTATGTGCGAAATTGAGGCAATTTTAAATTCGCGGCCACTTACACCAATGTCCAACGATCCGAACGACTGTCTTGTGTTAACTCCAGGGCACTTCCTAAACGGCCAATCTCTTTCAACGGTTCCTCACGTAGATTATACGCAAATTTGTACAAATAGGTTATCATCGTATCAGCACATTCAAAAATTAAAAACAGATCTTTGGAAAAGATGGTCAAATGAATATTTAAACGAATTAAATGTAAAAAATAAATGGTATCAAACGCAAACGAAAGATATAAAGGTAGGGACATTAGTCACGTTGAGAGAAGACAATTTACCGCCTCTGCGATGGGCAATGGGTAGGATTGTGGAAGTTATCCCTGGAGAAGACGGAGTTGTGAGAGTAATAAAGGTGAAAACCGAAAAAGGTATATTTGCTCGCGGTGTAAAGCGTGTGTCTCCACTCCCAATTGAGGGAATTTCTAATTGAAATGAATGAAAAATTTAAAAAAAAAAAAATTGTAAAAAAATGAGTGTTCTCGAGAGGCAGTATGTCGCTTCGCGAATTGTTTGAAGAGGGGCAACAATGGACTTGGAGAGGGGACAATTGATTGTAATCGACAATTAGTCAGATGACTAATAACATTAGTAGAGATAGGAGTATAATTTGTGACTCGAAAATTTTAATATAAGTTGTATAAAAATAATTAAAAGGAGAAACAATTTTTGTGGAGTGCTTTCTTTTTAAAAAATAAATAAATAGTATTTGATCAATTAACTCAGTTTGATTATTCTCCCCACGTGGCAAAAACAAGTTTAATTTCCTGCCATTGTGACAGAGCTACCCAGATTAAAATTAAAAGAACAATTATAATATAAACAATATTTAAATAAATTAGAATTCTTATTTTTGTTTAAAATATAATTTTATTTTTAATGTAAATCGGCATATCAAAAAAGTTTAGTAAATTTGCATGATTAGAAAAAACTGCATCTTTCAAGTATACTATTCTGTAAATAGTTAGTAATTAAAGATAAAAATTTATTTAAATCTTGCTTAAACAATAATAGTTATGTTTTAAATTTGCATTCATATTTATGTTAGGTCCGGTAAATTGCAAACTTAGAAAAAATGCACCTCTCTAGATACAATATGTAAAAAGTTTTTAATTATCAATAATAATAATAATTTGTTTAAACAAATATAAATTTAAAAATTGTACAGTATTTTTACGAATTTATAACCTGACATTTTCCAAAAAAAATTAATTTCGATTAAAATTTACGACTTATAGATTTTTTGGAAAATACTCGTGAAATAAGTGGGAATCGAATCATTATTATTAAAAAAAAATAAAAATGACACTTTTCAAAAAATTGTTTATTTAAAAATTATTTGTTTAATAATTTGTTTTAAAAAAATTTTTTCTAAAATATTTTTTTAAGTTGTCCATAAACAATAAGCATTCCCTGAAAATTTCATTAAAATTAATTCATTTTCCTTAGAGACATCATTTTCAAAATTTCAAAAAAAAGTTTAAAAACTTCATAAATCCAAAATTTTTCAAAATTAAATTAAGGCTTTTTACTGGCATGTATTCCACTTCAAAATTTAAAAGTTTTAACAAAATCGAAGACTTAGGACACAACTTTAATTTTTTAGACATGTAGCTACTCTTAATCTAATAAATTTTTTAAGTTTTTGAAAGAATATACAGATGATATAAATATTTAAAGTTTGAAAAATGACAAAAATGTTTACAAATAGAATAGAAACTTGGTTATTGTTTATTAAATTGCTAATAGCAATAATAATTTCTAACTTTTAAATAATTTTTTACTAAAATAGACATGTATACAAAAAAGCAAAACAATTTTGTTTATGACGAAGGTCTAAAGTAATCTATTTGTTAATTAAAATTGTTAGCAACAATTTAAATAAATTTAATTATGCATTATTAGTTACCAGGGGTCATACTAGACTAATTTAAATTGATTTCAATCATTTGCAGTGGAAAAATAAAAAAATAAACTTGACTTTTTCGAAAAATATTGTAATTTCTTTACTTACTGAGTAACATGAAAAAATAAACAATTAAGAATTCAAAATTCGATTATAATGGATCTCTTAGTAATATTAGACCATTTCTTTTAGGAGAAATCCCAATCTTTCATTTGAGACTATTAAAAAGAAAATAAAAACTCAAACTTGAAAAAAATTGCAAAGAACTATTTGTTTTAAAAAATTTTTGCATAAATTTTTTTTATTAACCACTTCTGCGGCATGGCGTTCCAATTGGCGTTCCATGAGTAAGTGGCAGAAGCGGCAAAAAAAATGCGAAAATGGCGTTCCAATTTAAACTTTATTCCTGAACTCTGTAAACAAATTAAGTCAACCAAACCAAAAGTTACTTATTATTTGAGATTATGAATCTTAAATGGATTTAAAAAAATTCAAATAGGCAGATTCAAAATTATCAACTATTTTGGCTGAATATTGGAACGCCATTCGTAAAAAGTATTAAAAATTGGCTACATTAAAACCTTAAAAAAAACTATTAAACATCTCTAAAAAATAATTTTTTTTGTCCTATTCATCTTCATTTATCTCAAATAATAAGAATATTTTATTATGGCAAGTTTAACTTGACTACAGACTTTTGAAATCGAGTTCAAGTAGGAACGCCATTTTCGCATTTTTTTGCCGCTTCTGCCACTTACTCATGGAACGCCAATTGGAACGCCAATTGGAACGCCATGCCGCCGAAGTGGTTGAATAAATAAAATGTTTTAAAAGTACCTTTTATAAAAAACTATTTAATTTAAACACTTTAAAGAATTATTAAATTTTTATATTTTTTTTAAATAAAGGTAAATGGGGAGAAAATGTTAGTATGATTTTAAATGTTTTAAGTGATTTTATTAATTTATAGGGATAAAAAAGAAGAAAATAGGAAATTACGTAAAAAGGGGACTGTGATTCTGTGTTTGACATAAATTAATACTAATAAAAACACGTACCTAGTGAAAAATTGGAAATACAATGAAAATCAAAATAAATTAAGTAAAACATTGGTGCAAAATTTAAATGTATATTAAATAAAATATAGAAAAGTGTACGCAATGATCCCCCTAAAGGAAATTAATCATTATTCAAAGAAAACTCAACATATTCCAGTTTTTTGTACGTACAACAAAATAATTTACCTATTTAACTATTCTGATTTGAAATACAAGCAGCTAATCAATATTTTACTATAAATTTCCAGTTTTCCAAAACCTTACAAAAGAATCATCTTAGACAGCGGGGTTTCCAAGATGATCCGTAATATTATTACTGTTATCAATTAAGGGTAAGTGGGGTTGGTTGCGCCACTTTTTTTAAATTTAATCATTTTTAAAACATTAATTATTTTATAGGTTATATACGATAAACTAAAAGAGCAATGACTCATTTATGATGTAAAAGTTTTTATCGAAATAGCACGTAACGATAAATAAGCTTACTGTAACAATGCCGAGTAATGTTAATAAAATTGCAACGCAAGGTTACAGTAAGGTTATTTTTTTGGTTTTTTTAAATATAAGCACGCATTAAGCAATATAAAATATAAAAATGATAAAAAAAACTTATAAATTTTACGTTTTAAAAAAAAACTGTCACGTGTCACCTGTCAAAACTCAAAACTGTCCACGTGGTAAAAGAACGACACCTAATAAGAATTTTGTTTAAAAAAATATTTAACTACGAAACAATGAAGAAAACATTTCATTTGAAAATTTCAATGTGTGATGGAGAACTGTGGAGAAAAGACAGAATGAATCGATAAAAGGGAATTGATGGAATTTCCATATATGAGGCATTTTACGTGTAATGTCCTAAGTTGAAATTTCAACTTCTTGAAAAAAATTGAAACTCGGGGAATTTGTTGTTCTATCAAGTAGAAATGTGCCCCAAAAAATATTTTTGACTTTTTCGAAAATTTGAAGGGGGTAGAGGGGGGCCAATTTAACCAATTTTGCTAACACCGGCTACTTTGTGAATTTTTTCTGAACGTACTTTTAATGGGTAAAAATTTTTCAGAATACGTTTCGGAAAGGTTTTTTCGTCCTCTTTTCAATGGTGAATTTTATTTTTTAATATTTTAAAAATTTATCCCAATTTTTGATAATTAATATTTCAATTTCAATTTCCCAAAAAAGGGTCCGTTTTATTTGAAAATAAATTATTGCAAACGAAAGCTGAGGTTTTTTCCTATGCGCATTTAAATTTCCAGAATGACTTTTTTTTGTTTTTGAGTTATTAAATTTCAAAGAATAAATTGCTGCGCGCAGCGTTGCGGTGGCACTGAGCCGCGTGGTACCCAGCGTGATGCGAGGTGCCCGCGACGCTGCGCACAGCAATTTATTCTTTGAAATTTAATAACTCAAAAAAAAAAAGGGCATTCTGAAAATTTACATGTGCATAGGAAAAAACCTCAGCTTTCGTTTGCAATAATTTATTTTCAAATAAAACGGACATTACACGTAAAATGCCTCATATATATAATATACCTAAAGTTGCACGTTTTAAATTAGTTTCACATAAATTGAATCTAATTTCGGATGAGGATAAGTCAATGAGCCTACTAAATGTTGTGAAAGAATAACTTATTTAAAAACCAACAAGAAAGAAAAGTATTTACAAAAATACAAAGAATATAATTATAATTTACAAATCTTACTTTATGAATAACGATTACTGGTGGTCAATGAGCTGGTGTTAATAATAATTTAAAATCCAATCTTGAGAGGGCCCTTCACAAGTGGTTGTCGTTAGTTGAGCAAATTTGTATGGTTAAAAATTTGGAATGTCTTGTTTCAGTATAGATTTTATCGTAACTTGAAACTATTTCCCAAATAATAATTTTTGGAGAATTATTTGAAGTTCTATTTTGAGAACTGGGGAAAAAGTTTAAAAACGAAGTTTGTTTTAATATAAACACTTGGAAAAATACTTGGGTTCACATCAAAATATGTTTGTTTCAAAATTGAATACTTGTTGATAGACTTGGGTTGATTTTAAACACTTGGGAGTTCACTTTTAACTTTATACTTTTAGTTCACTTGTAGACGATGTGTTTAATTCGCTGTTTCGATGACTATAATTTGGTGTTTCAAAAAATTACTCTCTGAATGTAACAGAGCTAGTGCCCTTTATCTATAATACTTCTGCCATAAGCTTAGTTCCTTTGATGCTAACTGGAATTGTGGAGAGATGGTTATTCCTTATTATTGTTTTTCCAATTTTATGCGTGAAAACTTGAATCATTGCATGGATTTTAAGTGGGGATATGTGTCACTGGTTCGGTTAGCTGTTTCTCAAGCAGAGTCCACAATGAGAGAGGCTGCGCATCGACGTCCATAGCTACAGATATACGACAGCATACTTTAGTATACCTGTAGCTATGGACGTCGATGCACACCTTCTCTCATTGTGGACTCTGCTTCACAGGTTAATTCAATGCTTGAGTGGGACTGTGGTGAAGTTGCTTAATGGATTATTTTTTGCTCGTTCGATGATTTCCTTGCTCATAGAAAGGTCGTTGAACTGATGCTTAATCGTTATTCTGATTATATTATTCAGGGGTAATATTGTCTGTGGTAAAGATTTTTACATAATTCTAAAAATTACTCTTCTTTCTTGTATTTAATACAATTTATATATTCGCTGTAAGACATATATTATAACAATGACCATAAAAATACTGAATATAATGCAATAATATGTAGAGATTGTATTAATACACTAACAAGCATTTTAATAACAATAATAATATCTTACAATCTACAGGTAAGATTTAATATTTAAAAAGAGAATATCACGTAATTATTATAAGTAAATGTAGTATATCAGTAATAAGTTGCCGACGTAACTCCTCCCCCCCTTAGATTGAGCATGGGAGTGAAATTAAACATGCTCAAACTAATAAAAAATT
Source organism: Leptopilina drosophilae (assembly GCA_032873175.1). Lineage (NCBI taxonomy): Eukaryota > Metazoa > Arthropoda > Insecta > Hymenoptera > Figitidae > Leptopilina > Leptopilina drosophilae. The sequence goes on from CM065478.1 coordinate 46,643,757, forward strand.
TAAAATGTAAAAGAAATGTTATAACCGTTTACGCATATATTTAATTCACTCTTTTTTACATTCAGAAAAATGATTTTCAAACAAACAAACTTATTCTTATCTTTTTCATCTGAAAGTACAATTGTTAGTTTTTGCTATTATCGTTTATGCACATACTTAGTTCACTCTTTTTATTCAAAATATTTTTTCATCTGAAAGTACAATAATTATTTTTGCTATGACCGTTTACGCATATATTTAATCCACTCTTCTTTTACATTCAGAAAATGATCTTTTTCATCTGAAATCTGAAAAATCTTTTTCATCTGAAAGTACAATAGTTGTTTTTGCTCTTATCGTTCATGCACATAGTTAATTTTCATTCAAAATATTTTTTTCATTAATTCTATTTTACTCGATATTTTCTACCTTTATTACAGTATTATTTTGTTATTAAGATATGTTATTGAATCATGCATACAAAGAATTTATGTGTCACAATTTTAGTAATTATATTGGTTGGAATTTTATGCTTATAATTTTTTTACAGAAAGAAGATAAATTTGTTTTATACAAAGGATTGCTTTTGCGTGGAATTTTTGTATCGAAGTTTGCAATTCATTATTTTTTTTACTTTCTTTGAAAATTACAGAAAAAAATTTACAAATTGTTTTAAAGAATTTGAGAATTTGAAAAAATACTACTTTTAATTTTACCGAAAATAAATATTACATTTTTTGACAAAATTTACTTTTTTAACATATAAATTTTTTAATCTATTATTATTTCTTATGTTCAATTTTTAGTTATATCATTCTTTTAAATTTCCTTTGTTTTCAAGTTACATTTTGAGATAAATCTATTCAAGTAATTTTATAATTATACAATTTAGTCAATAATAAGGTACAATCTGTAAGTTGTCATTGTTTGTTATTAGAAATTTTGAATATTGCCATTTTAGAGTCTTCTTCAATAAAATGATATTGAATAAATTATAAGGTTGATTGTAATGTGTAATACAAATTATGTTTAATATATTTTAGTTCTAAACAAAAATATATAAAATTCTTTAAGATTTAAGATAAAATCATTACAAAAGCAAATATAAAAATATTTTTATCCAGCTTTCGAATATTTTAAGAAAATTTCTTCAAAAGTAGATTATAATGTTATAGTAAAACAAAAAAAACTAATTCAAATGTTTTTTATATTCCATTAAAATATATTTATTAAAAATAATTCAATTTTTTATGTGAAGTCCTTTCTGAAACATTAAACTATATGTATTATTTGAAATATTCTATTATTCTTGTTTAATTCGCGATAGTTTTAGTCTGTTTGTATGTACTATTTTTTGTTTGTTTTTAAACTGTATTTTAACGTTCTCCTTATTTAATATTTCTAATATTTTGTGTGGGCCTGTATATTGATAAGCAAAGTAAATCTTCCCCCATGTAGTAGAAATACTTGATCACCGAGTTTAAAATTTTGTAGATTGCAATTTTTATCATAATATATTTTTGATTTTTCTTTTTGCTAAAATCAAATTTTCTCTAGCAATATTCCTCATTTCATGAAGTCTTGTTATTAAATCCGTTAAGTATTGATCATATGTTTCTAATTTTTCGTGTTCAAGTGGTGGATCACTGGAAGGTAATCTTGCTAATTTTCCAAAAATTAACTCGTACGGAGTACACTTAGTGCCTTTATGAATACTTGTACTGTATGAAAACATAGCTTATTCTAACCAATCGTCCATTTTTCATTTTTGTTAATAAATTGTTTCAAATATTCCCCTAAAACTTGATGAGATCTTTCGATTGATTCATTAAACTGAGGGTGAAAAGTTTTTTTTTAATTGTCTAATTCTAAATCTTTTCGCTAATTTTCTCATTAAATTGCTTAAGAAGTCTGTACCCTGATCCGTTAAAACTCCTTTAGGTGATCCAAAAATTCAAATAAATCTTTTAATAAATGCATCAGCTATTGTACTAGCTTGATGATTTGGAAGTGCAATTGCTAAAGAATATTTAGTTAAATTGTCTTGTATTGTTAATATGTATTCACTTCAATTATTAGTTTTTGCTAATGGTCCAACGATGTATATTGCTATTTTTTCGAATGATGTACCTGGAGTATCTGTTATAATCATTGGATCTTTTGTTTTAACTCTAACTAATTTTTTTAATTGACATTGGAGGAAACTTTGTATATATTTTTGAATATTATTTTTCATATTTTCCCAATAATAATTTTGTCGCATTATACCATAAGTTTTGGTTACACCTTTATGTCCTCCAAATGAGTTTGAATGAGCTTCTTTAATTGATTGCATGTATTCTTCTTTCGTGGGATATTTTGTATGCCCCCTGCATACAACAACTTTTGCAAATAAATTTTCAAAAATTAACGTTATCATTGACAGGATTTCGTCCCAAGTTATATTATTTATTTAGGCTGTCCTTGCAATGCTTATGCTTTTTAATATTAATTCTTCACATATATTTTTCAGAGAAATTCCTAATTGGAGTGTACCAAAATTTGGTAATTTTTTGCGTTTGGCTAATGATCTAGATCCATTATCTTTTCTTTATCTCCAAATTCAAATAGGATTCATTGTCCTCAAATATTTTTTTATTAGATCGAAGAATTCTTAGTTTCTCCGAATTTCCATTGGATTCATTGTCCATAAACATTTTTTCAATATCGTGGAGACTTCTTATTATCTCCAAGTTTAATTCATTTTCATCTGTCACATGTTGTATATATTATTTCAATTTTTCTTTCATTTTTTTCGTGCGCACTTTTCATTATATTTTCTTGAATTTCCTGAGTTTCTTAGATTTTTTTCTTTTTTATTCCATGTACTTTTTCTTTATTTATATTTTCAACTGGATTTCTGGACACAGCATCAGCATTAACATTTGTTTTTCCAGCTTTGTAGACCACATTAAAATCATATTCTGCTAATTTAAGTTTCCATCTTGTTACTCTTGAACAAGGAACCTTAGAATTTTGGAACCAAACTAGTGGTTCGTGATCCGTGACTAAGGTAAATTTTCTTCCATAAAGGTATGGTCTGAAATGTTGCACACTACATATAATTGCTAAGGCTTATTTTTCATAAGTATCATATTTTCTTCTACATTCATTTAAAGTTCGTGAAGTATAAGCGACTGGTTGATCTTTGTCAATTACTCCTTGTCATAAAATTTCTCCTATTGCAAAACCTGAAGCGTCCGTTGTTAAAGTAAATAGTTAAGAAAGGTCCGGTCTTTTTAAAAGTGGTTCCTCACAAAGTTTATTTTTTAAAGTATCAAAAGCATCCTGTTGTTTATCGGTCCAAAGAAAAGGTATATCCTTTCTTAAAAGTTGATTTAAAGGATTTGCTATTTTTGAAAATCCGTCTTTAAATTTTTGATAACTCGCTAGTCCTAAGAATTGTTTAATATTTTTTTGTTTTGGAAATTTCTTGACAGCTTCTACTTTTTTTTGGTCGGGTCCCACACCATTTTTATCAATAATATGTCCTAAGTATCCTACTTCTAACCTCAAAAATTCACATTTATGTGGTAGAAGTTTTAAAGTAGCAAATCGTAATTGTTCCATGAGTTTCGAGAATTTTTCTGCGTATTCTTCTAAGGAATCTGCATAAATTACAAAATCGTCCAAATAAACAAATAATTCCGATCCTTGTAAACCTAATAATACCTAATCAATAAGTTTTTGAAATGTTCTTGTTGAATTGTTTAATCCGAAAGGCATTCTATCAAATTCATAGTTTTCATTCAAATGGTGTTGAAAATGCTGTTTTATAATAATCTCTAGGATCCCTTTTGATTTGATGAAAACCTGACGCTAAATCGAAGACTAAAAAATATTCAGCGTTTCCTACTTGATCCAACAGATCCGAAATATTCTGAATCTGAAATATAAAACTAATCGCCATTTTTTATTTTCTTGTGAGTCATCTTTTTTTAGAAAAATCCATGTTGGTGTATTGCCTGTAATATTGAAAATATTTTCTGATTTAATATTTTTTAAAAATACATAAATAATTTGCTTAATTGATGAGTCTTTATTTTTAATATCAGATATGCTTTCTTGTTATATTTCATCTTCTAAATTTACTTTAACAATTGGAATGTCAATTGATTGGTTTAATATATTTATAGCCTTTAAATATGATAATCCTTCAATGTTTGAAACTACTGCATCACCTAAGTAAACACCTTCCTTCTCTACTAATCTTGATAAAAGATTAAAAGTTGTTAGAATTCCAAAAATATTAATCTCAGCTTGACCTGAAGTATACACAGCGTGATTGTTTATTCCTGTTAATTTTAGACATCTATTTTCATCAATTTTTATATCAGATTTTAACGCGCGAATTGTTAACAAATTTGGTCCCGCACCTGTATCAATCATCATTGTTATTGGAATTTTTAATTCTTGAGTGTCATTTCGAATATATGGTATAGTGTTGGTTTATGCTAAATTAATGTTCCTGAATGCATAGTAATTTCCTTTTAATTCTTCCTCAGAGCATCCTACTGAAGAGAAATTTTGGAGTTTCCCTGATTTTGAGTTTGCGAATTTGTTTGTTGTTTGTTGTTTATTGTTATCATTCCACATTTTTTTCTACAATTAGTGGAAATATGTCCTAATTTTTCACAATAGTTACACGTTATACTTTGATTTCTGTTTGCAAAGTTTAATGTATTATTAGTTCGTGATTCTTGAGAAAAATTTCGTTGTTGATTAGGGAAAAATTCTTGTTGTTGATTTTGTCGTTAGTATGAAGTGTTAAATTGATTTTGTGGCGTGTTTCTAAACTGATTTTAAAATTGATTTTGTCTTGAGTCATTTCATTATATTTCGACTGAAGTAGTTGCCGACTAATTTAAAAAATTGTAATATTTTGCAGGAATGATTTTAAAGATCTATTTCTTCTATTTCTCACATTTAGTGAATGAAATTTGCAAAAATAGGTTATTTACCAGGTGAACTTTAAAATCCTTTTTTATTTAATATTTCTTATTTATAATTGTTTCTACCAATTTATAATAATAAAATAATTCATTCTTAGTAAAATCTAAATTTTTTTCACGTTTTTATAATAAATTATGTGTTTTCTTTAATATTTTCTAAAAGATGAAAATGTGACAGTTTTTACGTTTTCATATATTTTAGATGCTTATTTTACAATAAATATAAAAAATATTATAAAAATTCGTTTTGCTCGGTAATCCTAATATCTTTAAAATCATTCCTGCAAAATATTACAATTTTTTAAAATTAGTCGGCAACAACTTTAGTCGAAATACAATGGAATGACTCTCTTTGATTTTGTTGTAGATTTTTATAAGTATTTGGAACTTTATTAAATTCATGATTTTGATTGTTAAATCGATTTTGATTTGAAAAATTTTGGCGTGATCCTGGAGAAAAGAAGTTTTTTCTTGCTCCTATCAATGTATTAAGTTGAAAACAATTTACTGCAAAGTGACTTTTTTTCCCTCAATCTATACAAGTTATTACATTATCTTGGGCGATATTAATGTTGGTTGTTTTTGCAAATTCGGTATTATTTTTAGGATGAGAATTATACTCAGTATTATGCTTACTTTTTCTTAATTCACGGTGTGATAATAATTTTCAATCTATTTCTACTGCTTTATTAACTATTTCTTGAAATGTGTCTGCTGTACAAATTCGTATTTCCATTTCTGGTCTAAGTCCTTGAGAAAAACAATCGACAGTTGTTTTATCTAAATTTGTTTCAAATGCTTCATCTACTGCATTTTCATTACTAAGTCTATGCGCGTCTAATATTCTTTCTGCTGCTTCTGCGATTCTTGAACCATAAGAAATTACATTTTCGTGCTCCCACATATATATTGCTCCTAGTTCTCCTTGTAATTAATAAACAGATTTTGCTGACGCGTAAATTTGTTTCAACCTTTCTGTCAACTGCTCTACTGTATTAAAATTATTTCCTATTATAATTCTTCGTGCTTCACCCGAAATTCGACTCCTAATTAATTTTACTAAATTTGTTTGTACATGTGCGTTATTAGGAAGCATAGATTTTGCTTCTAAACAACGTTCAATAAATATAGATAATGGAATATTTCTTCCGTCAAACATTGGAATGGTTTCTAATGCATCGCGTAAAGACACTTGCTGATTGTCTGGAAGAGCCATATTTTCTTCAAAACTCATATTATTTGTAGAGTTATCAAAAGAATTGTTTTCAGAATGATCGTGTGTTTCATTTTCTTCAATTAAAGAATTATTATTTAAGCTTGAATTTACTTCAAAATGATTTTGTAAATTTTTATTTACTAAAGTATTTTCTAATATAGAATCTTTGCTGTCGTTATTGTCAGTTTCTGAAGAATTATCGTCAATGTCAAAAAGGTTAGAATTAACAAAACTCGAGTCAAACTTTACGTATTTCTTCGGAATCAGGATTTTCTTTAGAACATCTGGGTGTACTTGTGTGTGGTTTTCTTTTATAATAAGGAATTCCTGAATTCAATAACAATACTGGATTATTTTTTATTTCAGAGCGAGTTAAATGTGAGGAATCGGTTGTATTTTTATTCGAAGAAGACATTAAAAGATTGCATAATATCAAAATTATAATATACGCAATAATTGTAAAATTGTCAATCTTGTTTCTTGAATATAAAATATACTTTTCTTTTAAAGTAATTTTTTTAAGCTTCAGGGCGAAAAAATATTTCCAAACACTTAATAATAACAACAAATCACAATTTAAAGAATGAAATAAAATTTGGTTTAGCTCAAATTAAATATTAAAATGATTCATATACGAGACAAAAAATTCCATAAGTCAAAAGGACTCAAACCCCTATTCATTAATATAATACTGGATTTATTTTAAGAATGCACCTTGCAACTTTAAAAATTTTAGTTAAGAGGACTCGAACTCCTATTCATTAAAACCAATATAAAATGTATTTCTGAATGCAACTTTCGACTTAAATCTTGTATAATATTATCAATTAATATAAAATGTACCAATTTAAATGAAAATATTAAATGTCATTAATTATTTTTTTATATTATTTGTTATTATTTTGAAAAAATCCCATTTTTTAACAATTGGTATGCTCATTGATTTATTAAAATTTTTGTAAATTAAAAAACTTATATTCATTACAATTTTCGAATTTTATTAAAATTTTGACAAAATTATGGCTGATCGACTTTATAATTTTCCCGGGCCGATGTACTAAAATTTATAAGGGCTTCTGTTACGTCAAAACGAGAAACCTTTATAAATATACGTAACGTTCCTCGTTTTAAATTAGTTTCAAATAAATTGAATCTAATTTGGGATGAGGATAAGTCAATGAGCCTACTAAATGTTGGGAGAGAATAATTTATTTAAAAACCAACAAGAAAGAAAAGTATTGACAAAAATACAATGAATATAATTATTATTTACAAATCTTACTTTAAGAATAACGATTACTGGTGGTCAATGAGCTGGTGATAATAATCTGTTAATCTAATCTTGAGAGGGCCCTTCACATCTGGGCCTCCGACAGTTGTCCTAAGTGTGGGATTTTATCACTGATGTTTACACTAATGGCTGTTCCTATTTCAATTCATGCAGGGCGAATAGGTTAAAAATTCTAAATTAAGTTTAATGTGATTTTTCTTGATTTTTAGGACAAATAAAGAGATACGTATTTTTTGGTTTGACGAAAAAAAAATTTTCGCAGAGTTATGAGTATTTGAAAATTTTAAGGCACATAGTGATTTTAGAGCTTAACAGCTGAAAAATTATTTTTAAATCTTTCTAGTTTTTACAAAAATTAATATGTTTTAATTCTGTTACTTGATTTTAGTAGTGTTTATGATACTCTTTCTTTACAAACTAGAATTTTTTTTATTTTTTTGGAAATTTTTTGTGGCTTCTAAATAAAAAAATAACCCTTTCAAAAAAGTGACTTTTTCTTAGTAAAGTTGATAAATTTCAAAAATTAACTAAATGACAGCCACTTTAAAAATTTAAATTTTTTTTTAAATTTTAACTAAAGTTATTTTTAAAAAATTTCTAAAGTGTCTGGCATTTAATTAATTTTTGAAATTTATCAACTTTACTAAGAAAAAGTCACCTTTTTTGAAAGTATTATTTTTTTATTTAGAAGCCACAAAAAAATTTCCAGACAAATAAAAAATAATGTTTTGGAGAAAATTGAGATCTTATATGTTTTTAAAAACGGCCGCCATTTTGTAAATTTTTGAAATTTGCAATTTTTTAAAGAAAAAGAATCATAAGCACTATTAAGAAAAGATGAACACCCTTGTATACATAAAAAATATATATGTGGACACAATACTCAAAAGAATGAGTTTTTTTATTTTCTGAAACAAATTATAGCGACTTCCAGAAAGTTTTAGCGAACATGGGACCTTTTGGAAAAAGTTCGTTTTTCCATCTAGAATCCACAAAAAAATTTGCAGAAAATTAAAAAATGATGTTTTTGAAAAAATTGACTTTTATTTTTTTAAAAATGGCCGCCGTTTTGTTAATTTTCAAATTTTTTTTAAATTTTCTAGTTTGTACAGAAAAAGTATCAAAAACACTACTAAAATCAAGTAACAGAATTAAAACATATTAATTTTTGTAAAAACTAGAAAGATTTAAAAATAATTTTTCAGCTGTTTAGCTTTAAAATCACTATGTGTCTTAAAATTTTCAAATACTCATAACTCTGCGAAAATTTTTTTTTCGTCAAACCAAAAAATACGTATCTCTTTATTTGTCTTAAAAAACAAGAAAAATCACATTAAACTTGATTTAGAATTTTCAACCTATTCGCCCTGCATGAATTGAAATAGAAACAGCCTAATGAGATAGTGTATTGTATTTGAAAATATTTGCTTCCTTCCAGACGGTTGTCGTTAGTTGAGCAAATTTTGATGGTTCAAAATTTGGAATGTCTTGTTTCAATATATGTAGATTTTATCGAAACTTGAAACTATTTCTCAAACAATAATTTTTTGAGAATTATTTAAAGTTCTATTTTTAGAACTGGGGAAAAGTCCAAAAACGAAGTTCGTTTCAATTTAAACACTTGGAAAAATACTTGGGTTCACTTCAAATTATGTTTCTTTGAAAATTTAATACTCGTTGATAGACTTGGGTTGATTTTAAACACTTGGGAGTTCACTTTTAATTTTGTACTTTTAGTTCACTTGTAGACGATGTGTTCAACTCGCTGTTTCGATGACTATAAGTTGGTGTTTCAAAAAATTACTTTATGAATGTAACAGAGCTAGTGCCCTTTATTTATAATACTTCTCCCATAAGCTTAGTGCGTTTGATGCTAACTGGAATTGTAGAGAGATGGTTATTCCCTATTATTGTTTTTCCAATTTTATGCGTGAAAACTTGAATCATCGCATGGATTTTAAGTGGGGATATGTGCCACTGGTTCAGTTAGCTGTTCCTCACAGGTTAATTCAATGCTTGAGTGAGACTGTGGGGAAGTTGCTTAATAGATTATTTTTTGCTTGTTCGTTGATTTCCTTGCTTATAGAAAGGTCGTTGAAATGATGCTTAATCGTTATGCTGATTATATTATTCAAGGGTAATATTTTCAGTGGCAAAGGTTTTTACATAATTCTAAATTCTTCTTTCTTGTATTTGATACAATTTATATATTCGCTGTAAGACATATATTATAACAATGACCATAAAACTACTGAATATAATGCAATAATATGTAGAGATTGTATTAATACATTAACAAGCATTTTAATAACAATAATAATTTATCTTACAATCTATAGGTAAGATTTAATATTTCAAAAGAGAATAAACACGTAATTATTATAAGTAAATGTAGTATATCAGGAATAAGTTACGGAAGTAACAATATATATGAGAGAAGAAAAGCACATATTCTGAAATGTAAAAGTTCAGCATCTATACTCCAATTAAACGCAGCAGCAGTGCCACTGTGTGATAGGTGTCGTGCTAAAATGTGGAACATATTTTGACTTTACCTTGAGGTACAGATGTTTAACTTCAAATGCTACTGTTTAGAAGTACCGTATCTGTCGATCGCTATGAAACAGATCGTGTACTAATTAGTTCGTATCGCCGCCGCGCTTCTTGAGCATTGTATCTGAACTATGAATGACACCAACTGAATAAAATTAAGAATGGGAACTGACACGCATTTTACACGGCCAGTGTCTGTCACAGCACGGATTTTGTGCTTTTCTTCTCTCAGTGTACATATGAGCGATTCCACGTCAAGTGATGAAGGGGTCTTACAGTGTAATGTTTATTTCGAAAATTTGTTACTATTAAACGTAAAAATATGGCAAAGTACAATTTGAAAAGGTTTTTTCATGCTCTTTCGATTAAAAATAAGCATTTTGAAAAAAAAATTTGGACCCAAAAAAATCAAAATTAAAAATTTAATTTAATTTTTTGGAGGGAAAGGTACGTTTTTTTTAAACGAAAGCTGAGGTTTTTTTCTAAAAGGACATATTTATGAAAAAGTGGGACTAGAATGTTTAAACTTTGAAAAAAGAGGTTTTTACTCACCGGAGCGCTGTCAATCTGGTTTTTTAGCTCCCTTCAGGAGAAAATTCATTTTGTCAATGTTTAGCTCTCTGCTGATGCTAACTACCGTTGTCGTTAAAAATCGTCATTTGGACGGAATAGAGGGAGAATAACCAATCAGATTTTAAAAAAATCGTACCTTTCCCTCCCAAAAATTAAAATTTATTTTTAATTTTGGTTTTTTTGAATCAAAATTTTTTTTCAAAATGCTTATTTTCAATCGAAAGAGCATGAAAATACCTTTCCAAAATGTACTTTGTCAAATTTTTATGTTTAATAGTTTAAGAGTAAAAAATTGTCAAAATAAGCATTGTACTAAAAAACCCAAAAAATTAAACCTCTCCCCCTCGGAAAATATTGGACTAGGTAAAAAAATATTTTCACGAAAAATTATTATCTATTAGTACTATAAAAGCTCCAAGTTTTGCTACAATTGGAGAAAAATTTTTCTCCACCTTGATCACTTGACATGGAATCGCTCATAGTTTGTGTATGCATGTATATGTGAATAGCATTAAAACAGCAATTCAACATTAATTACTTCCTGTTTATATTGCGAGTCGAATCAGAAACTCTAGAGAAAAATGTTACTGACTCATTCAAAGACGCCGGAATTAACAAATATCTCAAATTTTCTTCCTTTCCTGTTTCTTGACATTCAGTTACATAAACATCAATTTCCTTATATATGTTGAACATATATGCATATACATGCATGTGTGCATATACGATGTAACTTAAATACGCATTTAATTTAAAAAAATGGTCAATTTTTTCTTTCCTATTCAATTATACGAACTATAATCATCTAAGAAGAGAGATTCAACTTTCTATCTCTATATTATACATACTGTATAGTCACAATTATCGCACGCAGAGGGGAATTTTCAAGTGAAAATTCATTCGCGTGACTAGATCTACATTTTGTATATAAAAAATACGTGTACATTGAGACACATGGGAGAAAGGACTATATATATAGGCAATGATCGATGATTTTCGAAGGCCAGTACATCTGGCAGATTTTGTTTCATGGAAAAAATTGGATCGTGTGGGTAATATAGTCAATTGCATGTCTCCTTTCTCTCCGGATATAGTAAATTAGGTCTTTACTTAAGTGAGAGAGAAAGAACGAAATTTAAAAAGAAATGAAAATTCTTTGCTACAACAGTAAATGTGTTTTAACTTTAGGTGAATGAGCGTAATTGTGCGTCGTTTTTTTTCTATATGTATATATAAACATATATTGTGATGGAGGAGAAGAAAGTGTATCCCGTGAAAGTCGACGTGTGGTTCATTGGCTTGAAATTGGCGTGTGCTTTATACGCAGTTTGCTAATGTAAAGTCACTGAATGTTTGAAGAAAGAGAGAGGCGAAGTTAAAAGGGTCCCCTGAATTGGAGATCAAGGCCTGTCACGGGCCTCTGCCACCTTGACACTGTACCAGTTTACTAGATCGACAGAACAACGACCGACACTCCCATGAATTTGTCAGTTTATTTTATTTTCGTTTTTTTACATTCTTCATATTTATAATTCCTCCCTTCTTCTCTTTTCTTCCCTTTATTCTCCTTTTTTCCTTCTTCTGCTTCTTTTTTCTACTTTCTCTTCCTTTTTCTCTTCTCCATAATTGTTGTATCAATAGCATAGGCTAAAGAAATTTTGGGCCACCTCATAATCTAAAAATTTAAAAATCGCGTTTTGGACCTTGTTTATGGTCATATAAAATTGAAAGATAATTATTTTTCCCCATTGAATTGTATCCGATATTTTAAGGCGTTACATACCTTTTCGACCACAAAGAAAGAGTGATTTTCATAATTATTTTTAGAGTTGTCATTAAAACTTTATTGAAATAATGTACATTGTACCTGATATTCCATGTTGTCATGAAATTTTAGCAACTTTAAAACTGAAAAATATTAACATTCGAGGAAACTGTAGCTGTTTTACCAAAACACTTTTTTTAGGTGGCTTGCGGTGTGCAAGACAAAACGGGACAACTCAACTGGTTTTTCGACCGAAAAAAATATAAATTTTAGTACGAATTAAAATTTCTTCGTTCACAAAGTAAATATTATATCTATAAAGAAACCCTGTAAATTTCAAGCTAATCGCTTTAGCGTTTTTGGAAAAACTATGCTCACCGAAGCAGTAGTTTTAAAAAAAAATACGATTCAGAGATTGTAGCGTTTAAAGTTTCAACTGAAACGGTTAATATTGTTAAATCTTTTTGTTATAAATTTCTCAAACATTCATTTATAATATATTAGTTTTTTAAAACAATCTATAGAAAATTTTAGAAGTTATTAGAAGAAATGTGCCGTTTACATGCACTTTTCATAGGTTAACCATGTTAAATAACAAACTTTGAACTTAAATATCTTGTTTTAGAAACGGTCAATTTTTTTAATATTTTGCAAATACATAGATCTTGTTAACTATTAATTCTTTTAATTAACTATTCTGATATCAAATTTCATGAAATTCTATAGAAAAGTTCGATCACGAGCGTACTACCTTAAATATTTCATGTTGGTTTGAAATTCTTAATCGTCAATAATAGTGAAACATTGTGCACCTAGAATCGTAAGTTTATCTTTATGAATGAGCGTGATAAACACGCGACCACAAAAAACCGACTTTAACGGTAATCCGTTAAAGTCGGTTTTTTGTTGTCGCGTTCAATTTAGGTTAGTTTAGGTTTAATTTAGTTTAGTTCAATTTAGGTTCAATCAATTTAGGTTAGTTCAGGTGACAGCGTAGTTGCCAGGGACCCTCACCAAACGCAAATGCGCTTGCACCTTCATTTGATGAGAGTCCCTGGTAAACAGAGTTGCATTGTTGCTCTCGAAATTTTTTATGTATATTACGTAAAATATGTATTATACGTAAGAAACCTGTAATAAATTTAAAAAAGATATAGGACAATATAAGAAACGCCCAAAAGCATAACAGATTAGCAACCAATGTTTCCATGTTTTTTAAGGGAAATAAGTCAACCGTAATTTATAAAGGTGTGCAAAAAGCTCGAAGCTCGATCGAGTATTTTCAAGCTTTCCATTTTTCAAGCCCAGCCGAGACTAATCAGTTTAAGCTCAAATCAAGTCCTAGCCGAGTACTAATTTCGAGTACTCGATTGAATCGAGTAATAGAATTTTTCGAGTACTCGATTCGGTCGAGTAATAGAATTTTTCGAGTACTCGGAAGTTTTCGAGTACTCGATTGAATTCGAGCTTTTAAATTACTAAAAAAAAACTGTTAATAAGTTGAAAATTTCGAATGTAAGGGATATACTGGGCTGCAGGCTTTCATCTTAAACTGGAAAAGCATAATGAATATTGTGTGGAATCCACAAGTGTCGAAGTAAACATTGTAGTAATTTCCAATTTACCATAACGTTATTTGACATAATTTTTATTTGTTTTAATTTTAATTTATCGTACATTGCATTTAATTAAATGTTAAACAAGACAAAGTCTAAAGAACGAGAAATGTAATAGTCCCTATATTCTAAGTCATCGAATTTCAATAGACCTTTTCATTTCAATTCTTTTCCATTGCGCATGCGTTTTATGGAATTGAACTTCCGTTTCAAGTTTCGGCCCTGAGTATAATGATCGAAACACACACAGAAATAGATCTTATACAAAAAATTAAGAAAGGAGCACATAAAAGTTGTTTTTACGGATTGTTTAAAAGTGTCAGTCGGAGTACAGCTTATAAAGTGGGTTATTTTTATTTCATTTCTTTTCTAAAGCTTTGCCTGAAATTCAGAAAAGGAGAAGTTAAAAGTAGAAGAATTAAATAGCAAATCAAGTTTTGTAGAAAATGTTAAAAATCTAATAATAAGTCAGTTGAATTTTGAGGTTATGTAAACAATCTATTGTTGTATATATATTTCATTGCATATAGTAAACATAACCTCACGGTCCAACCAACTCTTTTGTGTTTCGTGCAGTCGGCTGTTTCTGATGCACTGCAGCCATCTTTTTAATTAAACGACACTGTATGCTTCTGCACTTTAATTTGATACTAATTGTGCACCAGGCACATCTTTTACTTTATCCCAGAGAGCACGTAACATTGCAGCAATATTGCTGAAATATTAAACTGCAATATTTGCAACATTGCCGTGTAACATTACTACAAGGTTGTTATAATGTTAGAATGTCCCACCTTGCCCAAGATTGCACTGTAACATTGTCGCAAGATTGCACTAAAAGCTTGCTGCAATATTGCACTGCAAGCTTTATGTAATTTTACGTGAGAATTGTTTATTATATAAAATTAATAATTTATTATTATCAACAAATTTATATTTAATATTTAATTTTTATTCAACATAACATAATTATAACAACGTTATAATAATAATAATGTTATTAATTTCCCCAAAGAATTGGAGTTAGAAACTATTATCCATGGTTAGTGAATAATAATTAAAAATGTTTAACGTCATAGCAGATGTTAGCTATACACATTATCATTTGAGATAATATGGTGAAAAGTCTGTTCATAGGACAGATACTTATACTCTGCGTGAGACAGGTTGTGCGCGAGAGAGGTATTTCTCGCCATCTAGCAAGGAGTTAGATAAGTATAAGAGAAACTTCAATTAGTATTCCAATTCTTTGCTAGATGGCGAGAAATACCTCTGTCGCGCACAACCTCTCACGCAGAGTATAACTATCGGTCCACTGAACAGACTTTTCATCATATTATCTTAAATAATAATATGTATAGTTAACGTCTGCATCGACGTTGACAATTTTTAATTATTATCCGCTGATCATGGATAATAGTTCTCAACTCCAATTCTTTAGGGAAATTAATAACATTATTATTATAACGTTGTTATAATTATATTATGTTAAATAAAAATTAAATATTAAATATAAATTTGTTGATAATGATAAATTATTAATTTTATATAATAAACAATTCTCACGTAAAATTACATCAAGCTTGCTGAAAGCTTGCAGTGCAATATTGCAGCAAGCTTTTAGTGCAATCTTGCGACAATGTTACTGTGCAATCTTGGGCAAGGTGGGACATTCTAACATTATGACAACCTTGCAGTAATGTTACACGGAAATATTACAAATATTGCAGCAATATTGCTGCAAGGTTACGTGCTCTCTGGGATATTACTTAAGAAAAAGGCACGTTCGCATACATTCTGTCATAACAGGGCCGAAACTTTTGAAATTGGTAAACTGTCATTGCTGCCGCGCAGGCGCATTCGCGACTTCCGAATTGAAATGAAAAGGTCTATTTATTTTAAAAAAGAGATCTATCTGTCTTTGTCTTACTCATGTACCTCAAGGTATATGACAAGGATTGTAAATTACGTTTAAACTAGGCACGCAAATTACGGACTTAATATACTGTAAAACACTATGTAATTTACATCAGGTAAATTACATACACAATCCTGCTGGTAACCATGCGTCTGACAGCATCTAGTTACATTATATCTTACTTTTGTACGCAAATAGTAACATTATAACACGTTTATTGGATTTGTAATGTAATTAACACAAATTGAAGTGTATTCCATTCCAAAAATAAACGCACTGGCCTTTAATGAGTAACTTATAACTCGCAAAATAGGTGGCGTAAAGTGCGTATTACAGTGATGTGTTGTTTGTGCTTCTTTTATTTGTTTAATTTTTTGTCAGATTTTCCATAATATTACAAATATTGCCAAATTTAGGAAACAAAAATGAATGGATTCGTTTTCATGTCTAGAATACAATTTTGACAAGATTTAATGCAAATTGTAATAAAGAAAAAAGTTATTTCTAAAAATACAAAAATCGATTTTTTTAAAAAATGAAAAAATTTTTAAGAATTTTTCTTTTTAGATATTTTTGAAAATTTGGACATTTGTTCCTCTTGACGAAATAAATATGTGGCACTTGAAAATTTTGTAAAAATATTTGATTTTAAGGAATTCGAAAATTGACATCACTAGAAGGCTTCCTTCCTTTTTTAAAAAAAGCAAAATTGAATAAAAACAGTATTTTTTATCATTTGCATCCTATGTAATATTGTAAAAATTTACAATTTACAAATGTTCTCTACATTATTAATTTCATTAATTAACCTTCATTTTTATTATAAATTCGGAATAAACTCGAAATTATGATTTCACAACAATTTGAGACAAGAAAACAAATTTTATTTTATTTATTTATTTTTAAACAACTAACTTTTGTAGAATTCTTCGACTAATTATATAATTTACGTTCGAGTCAACAATTAAAGACAATTTGAAGATTTAGTGAAGATTTCAAAATTCAATTAATTATTGGACTATCCTTCTTGATTGTACCTAAGAAATTAATGGACAAAATCATCATGAATTATTTTCCTGTTATAATATTATCTGGTTTTATAAGAAAATTTGAAGATTTGTCCAATTCTTGGAAGGTTTCGTTACACATTTGGGCCGTTGTTCGAATCTCTTAATTGCTGAATGAAGATGAAGCCCATATATATTTAATTTGTCACCCAATATTACGTCAATTTGGAGTTTGAGAATTTAACGAATTTTATTTATGGATGTATTCTTTGAAATTTTAATTTTTATACTTGTCTGTGTCAAACAAAAATTATATTGGAGGAGTGCTGTAACGATTCAACATCTTGCATCAAATCAATTATTGATTCAGAAGATTTTCTCCACTTTTAATTTGAATTTTATAAATCTATTAAAAAAATTAATGAATTGTTTTCGATTCATTGTTAAAAATTTTAATAATTTGATCTTCATTTTCGTTAGCAACAGATCTCCAGGGAGAATAATAAACAATATAAATTCAATTCTTTTTGTGAAATCATATCGACGCATCCCGTTCATATAATGCTTATTGAGAAACGAATGCAAGATGATTCTAATTCACTTTTTGGTGCAAGACAATGCTTATTCAATTTTCCGTGCAATAAAATGCTTATTCAAAATTCTATGCGAAAATGTTCATTCTGAAATTAGCTTATTCTATGATTTTTATAAAATTTTCAATTCAGTATAATTTATAATTGCAATAGCTTAAAAAATATTTATTAATACGTGTGATAGGATCCGTGTTTAAAGTTTCTTATAACAATAGACACGTACTGAAATTCTCAGATATTTAATTGCAATTTAATATTAATAAGAAGATTTAGGGTTACATTTATTGTTCTGTCAGTGGCAATTGTTTTGCACAGAATTTTGAATAAGCATTTTATTGCACGGAAAATCAAATAAGCATTGTCTTGCACCAAAAAGTGAATAAGAATCATCTTGCATTCGTTTTTCAATAAGCATTATATGAACGGGAGGCGTCGATATGGGACGGACGTAATTCGCGAAGTCAATTTAATTTAAATATTTAATATTAGTAATATTTTATAACTTTTGTGAATTGGAGCCATGATTCGAAATTTGGATTATAATTATTGATTTCCTGGAGATTTGCTGCATCAGTCATTAATTTTCAACTTTTGGTGAGATTTTGTCAGGCTATTTTCATTCATAAATATTTGATTTAAAGATTAAATTAATTCAATTGTCCAAGTTTCAAATTGATAAAGAATTTATTTTTTATTATTCTTAAATATTGTTAAAATTCTTAAATTTAAAATTGAATAAATGTCAATAATTTTATATTAAAAATGCATTTGTAATTCTTCAAATGTTATAAACGAATCTCCCCCTCTATTATTAACCAGCAAAGGGGGCTGAGTTAGCTAAAATTTAATCCGGAAGAAAATTTAAATTTATCTTAGTCTTTTACTTATTTTGTTTATTTTATTTATTTGTCCAACGATCGGACTGGCCCCAACAATTTTGGAATCTTCTGAAGGTAACCATTTTCATAAAATAATGTGGTTATAATTTGGCGCCCAACGTGGGGGGCAATGCCAAATATCATCCATTTTAATACTTGAAGAAATTACTTCTGTCATTTGGAAACTTTGATTTTTGAGGTTAATTGAGGCAAAATAATTTATAATTAAAATATATCAAAATTGGCATGAAAAATATTAAATATATGTAAAAAAAGTGATGAATCTTGTTTATAATTTCAATATTAAAATACTGAATAACTAAATAATAAATTGAATATTTTGACAAAATAATAATTATTTAAAATGGCAACGAACGATCCTTATAAATGGATTTAGGACTTAGACGGTTTACAGTTAGCTGATGAATTGTGAAATAGAGGGCTAACTGCCGTAGGTGGATTAGCTGCAAAAAGAAATCGGTTATTAAAATTTTTGATATCTAATTCTAATGAGACCAATGATCCTACATAAATAAGCGATACAAATAGTGTTCCTTTTGATGATAATCCTCGAAATACTGCTTCTCAAATTCACACTGTTCCTTCTAGCGATTCTTCAGTGAACCCCGGTCATATTAATACTAATCGAGACATGGAAACGATTGATATTTTTTCGGACAATTCCAACAATTTAGTTGACTTAAGTCAGACAAATAATTTCAATTCGAATATTCTAAGTACTTCTCACAATGGCCAACAACATTTTTCTGCCTCTCAGGAAAATGTTATTATAAATAATTGAACAAATAATAATTTTCAAAGAAAATTAATTTTTCGCGAAGATTTTATGAATTATAGATCAGAATTCTTTGTTCCCAGGAATAATGAGTTTACTCAAATAAATCAATCGAGAGATCTAAATAGAATTTCTGGAAAAATAGATGACGTTCCCAATAGAGTAAGATTTAGATTAGATAATGATGAAAATGAAATATCTCGATCAACCAATTTTTGTCATTCTAGATTTAGAAATAATTCTCAAACTCGAAATAATTTTCAATCCGGAAACAATCAGGTTAGAAATGACTCAAGATTTTTTGGTGAGCCTGAAATTAGAAACGATTTTACGATTAGGAATAATTTTCAATCAGGAAATAATCAGGTTAGAAATGAGTCAAGATATTTTAATGCGCCTGAAATTAGAAACGATTTTACGACATGGAATAATTTTCAATTCGAAAATAATCAGGTCAGAAATGATTCAAGATTTTTTAGTGAGCCTGAAATTAGAAACGATTTTTCGACTAGGAACGATTTTCAGGTTAGAAATAGCGCGAGATTTTTTAATGATCCTCAAACTGAAAATGGAGTACAAATGAAAGATTTAAATCGAATTTCGAATAAGGATTATGATGAACCGTTAATAAATATGGAATCTAAATTTGTTAGAAATGGTAAATTTAATTCACAAAATAATCCTCGTTACCATATTGAAGATGATTCGGAATATGATCATTTTGATAATAGAGAGAATAATCCTTTTGTTGACCCTGTAAGTAATCATAGAAATGGTTATTATAATAGGAAAAATTATCCACTATCAGCCGCGAAAACTTTAGAAATGTTGCAAAAATGGGATTTAAAATTTTCAGGATTAAGATCAGAGGATCCAGAAGCGTTTATTAATAAATTAAAAGATAGCAGAGCTATCTTTAATATTGATGATCTTACGTTAATTCATAACCTTCCATTTCTATTAACAGGAATTGCTTCCAAATGGTTCCAAGGAATAAGAAATAATTGGAAAAATTTTTCCGATTTTTCACAATCCTTCAGATCTCGCTTTGGCGATGAGGTTTTTGAATTCGAACTTCGTCAAAAAATTTATAAAAGAACACAAGGCGAGTTTGAACCTATAGCAAATTTTTTTACATGTAGGATTTTATATTTTGATCGCGTCGTACCTAAATTATCAGAAAAATGAGAAATAAGTTTTATACATCGAAATCTTCTTCCTCGTTTCCAATTAGTTATTCCTCGACATAACACTTATAGTGTTTCTCAATTCGAAAAAATTGCTGTCTCAGTAGAAAAAAAGTTATTGTGTTAGCAAATCGTATAAGCCACCTCCAACTCCTGAAAGGTCTGTACTGCCAGACCTTGCATACAAAGAACCTCCTCGAATATGATCTAAAAATAATAAAGATATATAATATAATAATAATCAGAAGATTTAATTGAAAATCTATTATTAGCGAAAGAAAATATAGAGACTAAATCTGTTCCTTAAAATTCTCAGTCTAACAGCAAAAATAAACCCAAAAATCAGAATATGTCTAAGTCAACCAACAATATTACAACTTCAACTAATCCTTTTATTGGGAACTCTGATAATAATGTGTCGCATAACAATTCTAAGAAATTCGTATGTTGGAATTGTGATGAACCCGGTCACCGATTCGAAGATTGTACTAAACCGAGAAAAAAATTCTGTTTCCGATGTGGTGAAAAAGATCCTATTCGTCCAGAATGTCCAAAGTGTTAGGGAAACTAATTAAAGAGTCGTTAAATAGGGCAAATGCGCCTCTTATTGATATTGTCGAGCCCTCCGTCGTTACAAAAACACAAATAATTAAAAAACAAAATAAATCGCAAAAGAAAAAAATACTTGATTTAATTGAAATTGATTATTTAGATCTGTCTTGTGATATATCAGAATTTAAAGGTGTATATA
Source organism: Leptopilina drosophilae (assembly GCA_032873175.1). Lineage (NCBI taxonomy): Eukaryota > Metazoa > Arthropoda > Insecta > Hymenoptera > Figitidae > Leptopilina > Leptopilina drosophilae. The sequence continues at coordinate 46,664,871 of CM065478.1, forward strand.
TGCCTCGAGATATTGACATTACTGTTTTTTGCGAATGCGGTAAATATTTTATCGAAAAGAAAGATATAATTAAAATTGTAAATAATTCCCATTTTAAATTAAAAATTGATCAACCAATCATGAATAATATTGAAAATATAAAATCGAGAAAAAACTTATTGATTATTAAACATCAATTAATCGCGAATGAAGTCAAATAAAATCGGATGTAAATTTAATAAGTTTTGATGATGAACAAATCGTGAACGATATTGAAAATATAAAATCGAGCGAAAACTTATTGATTATTAAAGATCAATTAATCGCGAATGAAGTCAAAGAAATAAAATCGAATGTAAATTTAATAACTTTTGATGATCAACAAATCGTGAACGATATTAAAAATATAAAATTGAGCGAAAACTTATTGATTATTAAAGATCAATTAATCGCGAATAAAGTTAAAGAAATAAAATCGAATGAAAATTTAATAAATTTTGATGATCAGCTAATTATAAATGAAATTTAAAAATCTAAATATGCATCAATTTCTTATATAATAAATTTTTTTAATCACGAATATATTTTAAATAATGACGATCATGACGATTTAAATTTAATTGATACTGGATTTGAAATTCATATAAGTAATGAGAAAAATTTAGATAATCCTTTCCATAAGGAAAATTTGTTTTTATACAATTTGTCTAAAAAGAACTACGTATCAAATTGTTTTTCGGGACCAGAACCTTTAATTTATTTGAATCTTCAAATTTTCGATCAAAAATTTAAGGCTCTGACAGATAGTGGAGCAACTAGGTCTTTGTCGGTTCAAATGGTCAAAAAGTATTAAAAGAATTAGGTTTAATAATGGAAAAAAGTTTCGGAAAAGTACAAGTCGCAAATAGTGAAATACAAACTGTTTCAGAGGAAATTCTGACTCCAATTACATTAAATAATAAAACAGAATTGTTAAAGGTTCGAGTTCTAAATTCGCTTCCTGAAGATTTAGTAATGGGTTTGGATTTCTTAAAACTATTTGGAATTATTGACGATTTTAAAAATAGATCTTGGTACTTCGTAAATGATCCTTCGAAAACATTCGATTTTGAAACTGCAAATTGGAATCCTAATAAATGTTTTGGCTTAAATGAATTAAATCCAGAAGAATAAAAAATTTTCAAAGAATTCCTCGACAAAGAACTTCCTGTAGACTAAAGTAAAACCTGGTTTAACCAACCTTATTGAACACGTGATCAATGTTGGTGATACAAAACCTATTAAACAACGCTATTTTTCTGTTTCACCAAAAGCTCAAGATATATTTTATAAAAAATCTGATGATATGTTTAAAGACGAAATTATTGAGCCTTCTAATAGTGGTTGGTCTTCACCAATTGTGTTAGTAAGGAAATCTGATGGCAGCTATAGGGTTTGTCTAGATTTTCGAAAACTTAATAAAGTTACTCTACCAGATGCATATCCTCTACCAAAAATAGATTCCATTCTTCATAAATTACGAAAAGCAAAATATATATCGAAATTAGACATTTATAAAGGTTTCCTTAATATTCCCCTTGAGAAAAATAGTAGAGACAAAACTGCTTTCGTCATTCCTGGTCGTGGACTTTTCCAATTTGTTAGAATGCCGTTTGGTTTAACGAACGCTCCGGCTACGTTCTGAAGGTTGATTGATGCTTTAATAGGACCAGATATGGAACCTTTTGTTTTCGCCTATCTTGATAACATTATAATTGTCATTGAAACTTTCAATGAACACCTGAAATGGCTAAAAACTGTATTAGATAAAATCAAAGGAGCAAATTTAAATATTAATAAATGCGAGTTTTGTTGTCATCAAGTTAAATACCTAGGCTATATGGTCAATGAATATGGATTATTAGTAGACCCTGATAAAACTGAATCAATACTTAACTATCCTGCTCCGAAAAATGTTAAAGAACTGAGGAGATTCTTAGGTATGACTAGTTAGTATAAAAGGTTTATTCAAAATTTTGCTACTATTACGGCTCCCTTAAATCTTCTTTTACGTAAAAAACAACGATGGGAATGGACTGATCTTCAAAATTCTTTGTTTCATCAATTAAAGCAATGTTTGATTAGATTGAACAATATTGAAAATATAAAATTTTGACGTTGTTTATCGTAAAGGTTCCCTTAATTGTGTACCGGATGCTCTGTCGCGAATGTTCGAATCTGAAAATGAAAAAATTAATTTAATTCCAGACCCAAAATCCTCCTGGTATGTTCGTCGTTTTATCCCAGTCAAAAATTTCCCCGAAAAATTACGCAATTGAAAAATAGTCGATGACAAATTATATTATTACAAACCAGATATTTTAATATTAAATTTAGTAGAAGATTTAGATGCGTGGAAATTGGTCCTTAGTGACGATGAGAGAAATTCAGTGCTTTCGGAAGCTCATGATACTCCCCAATCAGGTCATTTAGGTACCGAGAAAACGTTCAAACGAATCGTACTCAATTATTATTGGCCTGGCTGTTTCGAAGACGTACAAAATTATGTGAGAAAGTGCGAAATTTGCCAAATGTGCAAAGTGGAACAAAAAGCTCCACCAGGCTTAATGGGAAATTGAATAGTTGAAGAGCCTTGGTCAGTAGTTGCTGCTGACATTATGGGTCCTTTTCCTCGAAGTAAATCAGGATTTGTATACGTTCTTGTTATGCAAGATCTTTTTACGATATGGGTGGAATGTGTCCCTTTACCTACTGCAACAGGTAAAAAAATCAAAGAATCATTTCAGGAACTTATAATTAATAGATGGGGCACCCCTCAAGTTTTGCACACGGACAATGGAACCGAATTTATAAATGGTGTACTTAGATCATTAACAGCAGAATTTAATATAGTTCATACAACTTCTCCACCATACCATCCGCAGGCTAACCCTGTAGAAAGGGTTAATAGGGTTTTAAAAACCATGATAGTTTCCTTCATAAATAACGACCATAGAACTTGGGATGAACATTTGTCCGATTATACATTCGCTTACAACACGGAACACCACTCTTCTATTAAAACTACTCCAGCTTTTATCAATTTAGGTCGACATCCAAAACCGACTAATATGCTACGTAAAACTAAAACTGATTTAGATTTAAACATTAACGATAAATCTATTGAATCATGGAACGAACGAATGCGAAAAATACAAACAATGAAAGACTTAATTATTAACAATTTAGACAAAGCATTTCAAAGACAATCAAAATATTATAATGCTAAGCGTCGACAATTACAATTTTGTTAAGGAGATTTAGTATTGACTAGAAATAGAGAATTATCATCAAAAGAAAAACAAATATCTGCTAAATTAAACCCGAAATATATTGGACCGTTTAAAATTTCTAAAATTCTATTTCCCACCGTCTATGAGGTTACCAATTTTAATAACACCAAAATATTAAAAGCACATGTTCAAGACCTGAAATCATATATTTGTTAATTATTCGTTAAGTTGAAATCGATATTAAAGTATTTTAATTTGCCTCATTTTCAAAGTTTTTTTTTAATTATTTTTTTTATTGGACAATTCTGAATTATATGTTTCAGTTTGATTTCAAATTTGGAAACATTGATTTCTTTCGATTTTGTGATTGGCAAAATCTTACTACTGTTATTAAATAGTGTATCTTTATTATTTGATAGACATTTTTCTATCAGTAATTAACTGTCAAAATTTTCGATGTTGTGGCTCAAAAATTATAATAATAAATCGTTTCATTTTTTAGACCTGTTGGTCCATCTAAGGAGGGAAGAGTTGTGATATTGTAAAAATTTACAATTTACAAATGTTTTCTACATTATTAATTTCATTAATTAACCTTCATTTTTATTATAAATTCGGAATAAACTCGAAATTCTGATTTCACAACAATTTGAGACAAGGAAACCAATTTTATTTTATTTATTTTTAAACAACTAACTTTTGTAAAATTCTTCGACTACTTATAATTTACGTTCGAGTCAACAATTAAAGAAAATTTGAAGATTTAGTGAAGATTTCAAAATTCAATTAATTATTGGACTATCCTTCTCGATTGTACCTAAGAAATTAATAGACAAAATCATCATGAATTATTTTCCTGTTATAATATTATCTGGTTTTATAAGAAAATTTGAAGATTTGTCCAATTCTTGGAAGGTTTCGTTACACATTTGGGCCGTTGTTCGAATCTCTTAATTGCTGAATGAAGATGAAGCCCATATATATTTAATTTGTCACCCAATATTACGTCAATTTGGAGTTTGAGAATTTAACGAATTTTATTTATGGATGTATTCTTTGAAATTTCAATTTTTATACTTGTCTGTGTCAAACAAAAATTATATTGGAGGAGTGCTGTAACGATTCAACATCTTGCATCAAATCAATTATTGATTCAGAAGATTTTCTCCACTTTTAATTTGAATTTTATAAATCTATTAAAAAAATTAATGAATTGTTTTCGATTCATTGTTAAAAATTTTAATAATTTGATCTTCATTTTCGTTAGCAACAGATCTCCAGGGAGAATAATAAACAATATAAATTCAATTCTTTTTGTGAAATCATATGGGACGGACGTAATTCGCGAAGTCAATTTAATTTATTTTGAATATTTAATATTAGTAATATTTTATAACTTTTGTGAATTGGAGCTATGATTCGAAATTTGGATTATAATTATTGATTTCCTGGAGAGATAAAGAATTTATTTTTTTATTATTCTTAAATATTGTTAAAATTCTTAAATTTAAAATTGAATAAATGTCAATAATTTTATATTAAAAATGCATTCGTAATTCTTCAAATATTATAAACGAATCTCCCCCTCTATTATTAACCAGCAAAGGGGGCTGAGTTAGCTAAAATTTAATCCGGAAGAAAATTTAAATTCATCTTAGTCTTTTACTTATTTTGTTTATTTTATTTATTTGTCCAACGATCGGACTGGCGCCCAACAATTTTGGAATCTTCTGAAGGTAACCATTTTCATAAAATAATGTGGTTATACCTAAAAGCAAATATTTTTTTAAAAAATGATAAAAATCAATTTTTTGCTTTCTCGTGAGCAAGCTTTGTAGTCCTTTAATTTATAACAGTGTGTGTGGATCCCGTTTTCTGTGAACATGATAACTCGAAGAGGTTTCAACGAATTCGGTTGAAAATTGCTAGGAATATTTATTATAAAAATATCTCAAAATGGATTGATAGACATTAACAAATCTGTAAAAAAAAATTTTTTAATCGAATATTGAAGTTAATATATAATAAAATCTTATTTTTTGAATCAAAACGAATCGATTGGTATATAATTATATATAAAGTATAAATTGTATGAGAGTTTATAGAGTGAATGACAATTAAAGCAGAAAAATTACCTTTTTTATCAAAAATTTAGTTCTTTCATCAAAATTATATTCCAGTACAATAAAATTTTACTCATTTTTACAATAATCTTATCCGTTGCATTAAAACGGATCGATTAGTATATATAAAGTATATATTATGTTTGAATTTATAAAATTAAACACAATTAAAACAAAAAATTCGCACTTTTATTAGAAATGTATTTCCTTATTAATAATCATGTTGCCTTATAATGAAATGTTACTCTTGACTTAAAAACAAACTAAAAATCTTCATTTCATCAAGACGAATCGATTGATGTATAAAAAGAATACATTTTATTAGCATTAATAGAATTAAATAAAATGAAAAAATCCCCTTTATTATTAAATAATTTTTTTTTAATTGTATTATTGTACAATAAAATATTATTATTTTACTTAAAAGAAATGAATTTGAATTTTGAAATGTTAGACTCTATTAGTCTGTTTTTAAGACAAGAGTAACATTTTATTATAAGGCAACATGATTTAATTTTTTTTCTTTGGTATTTTTCTCGTGGATTTAAAAACATTTTCTACAAAATCACTTACAGATTTCGAAATCTACCAATTTTTAAGAAAACAAAAATTCAAAAAGTATCAAAATGTTTTTTGACCGACTTTTTAATAATCTCAAGAAATACAAAATTTTAACTATTTTTGACTATTTTTAACGATTACTTTGATAAATTTTGATAAAATGTATATATATGACCAGAACTAATTAAAATATTAGTAAATAAAAAAGTTGCTTCAAAAATACAAAAAACTGACTGCAATAAAGCTGCAAAATTTTAAGACAATCCATAAAGTTTGTTCGAGATATTTTGTACACAATATTTTGTGACATACACCATCATACATCTGGACATTTGCTCAGAATTGAATATACATACACTGTAAGAAAAATTTTGGAAATTTTCCCAAAAAAATTTAGGAAGCAAATTCCACTAATCTTTTGAGAAAAATTTGCTAATATAAATAAGGGAATTTTTCTGAAAAATTTAGAAAAATTCCTTTAAAAATTTAGAAAAATTCCCATGAAATAGTATAGAAAAAATCCCAAATGTTTGTGAAAATTTCTGAGCATTTGGATAAATTCCCATGTAATAGTATAGAAAAAATCCCAAAAGTTTGGTAAAATTTCGGAGAATTTAGAAAAATTCTCATGTAATAGTATAGAAAAAATCCCAAAAATTTAGAAATTCTCTTAAAATAATATAGAAAAATTCCAAAAAATTTGTAAATATTCCCTCTAACGTTTGGAAAAATCCCCTTTTAATATTTTAAAAAGGTTTCAAAAATTTATCAAAATCCCATTTAACAGGTACAAAAATTTTCTTATTTAGAATAGGAAAAAATATTGGCTTTTTTAATAAAACAACTTTTGTCATATCTGAAATTAAAAATAATTTATTTATTCATTTATAAGAAAAAATCAGTATTTTGTAAAAAACTCGTTGACGTTGTTGTCCTATTTTTGGTGTCCTTAATACGGCTTACTTCTGATTTAGAATTAAATTATGTAAATTTAATAGAAATTGTTGATATATCTGTATAATTAGAAACTACATTGAATACTCAAAAACAAAAAGACAATCACTTTTAAATTAAATGTTTTAATAAATTAATAAAAATATAATCAATATTTACCTTATGTACGCTTTTTAAATAACACTATTTTTCACTATTAAAATTTTTCACATTCACTTTTAAAAAGATTTATAAGTTTTTGACTGGCGTTTTCAAACTGATCTCGGTAAATGCTTGAGAGCAACTGACGCTGAAAATGCTATCATTGTGAAATTTCTTTGAAAAATAAAAAAATTTCCAAACATTTTTTGAGAATATTTCTTTACAAGAAATTTCACAAATTTTAAAGTTAGATAAATCTATAAGAAAAAACGGGTATAGAAAAACTCATAAAATAGACTTTCTATAGTAACGAGAAACCCTTAGCTGGTCATCCCAAGACAAACCAGATGTGACTAACCTTTCAAACCGAAACAATATTCTAAACATCTTCTTTTTGCTTTAAAAACGGTTTTTCTTCATATCTCGGTCAAAAGTACGTACTTTCCGCTGCGATCTCGTAGCAGAAAGTCAAAAATTTGTGCTTTGGTTGATTTTCATACCCAACCTCTATTACAGCGGGAGTAAAAGAATTCTCTGTCGGTAAATAGGAAAATTTCAACTTTAATGGCCATTTAACGAGTAATTGTTATTGCAATACAAAATGAGAAAAAAAATTATCAATAATACTTTTTATACTTTATAAATTCATTATCCACAAGCTCTGAATATTAAAATGAACGAAATCTTTTGCTGATATAATTATTTTGAAGAATTATTTTAATAAACATTAGAAACTAAAAGAAAATAATTAAAAAATTTGTGATTTGTTTTTTAATACGTGCCAAAATGTTATAATAAAATTTTAATAATTTGAAGAAATAATGAAATTTTGTTCATTATAACGTTTAAAATTTCAGAAACATAAAATTAATTTTGAATCAACAGAAGAGTTCTTTTGAAAATATAATATTAATTTATCTTTCACATTTTTTTTCGTGCCTGCCCCCGACCAGAAGCACTCGCTTCGCTCGTGCATCAAATGTCGGGGCAGGCGAATGTTGTTTGCAAGAGAGAGAGACAGAGAATAAACCAGAGCTTCGCACGAGTGTCCGCTACAGGCGTTGAAGCGAGGAGCAAAAGTAAATAAAGATGGCCGGCTGTCAAGTGAAACACGATTGCAATTTTCTTAAAAAATAAATTAACCAGCGTACTTTCGACCGTATATAAAGAAAAATAGTATACATTACACGGGCAGAAATTCGAAAGCCCTAAACTACACGATGATGCCCTCGGCTTCGCCTCGGGCATCATTTCGCGCAGTGCAGGAATTTCGAACTTTCTGCCCTTATAATGTAATATACTATTACGGACTGTATTATAAATTTTTTAAAAACTTATATATTCTTTACAAAGAATATTTATTAAAGCAATTTTTCAAAGTGTAAAATTTAATATTTACTAGTATCTTTGATTTTTTACCCATACTTAATTATTATTATTATTATTATAAATAAATATTTACACATAACAAATTATCATTGTTTTTTACATTTGAAATAATTTTATAATATAAAAAAATTTCTATTTAGTAATTGACAAGTAATTGGATATTTGAATCTGATAAAATAATTTCCAGTCTTTTTATAAATATTTTTCGAAAATCCAATAATTTCTTACTTTTAATTAGAATCTGATTAAATATTTTGTTAAACATTAAAATTGAAGCATGAAATTTTCCTAATTATCAAAAAAATTCCAATATCTTTGAAAAAAATATTTCTGCATCTTTTCGAACAAATTCTTAAAAATAAGAAAAAGTACCATTTCTATTAAGAAAAATGTCATTCCCAACAGAATTTAGAAAAATTTCAATTCGTATATAAAAATTTCCAAACACTCAGGAAAATTACCATTTTTTTGGGAAAAAAATTTTTCTAAACACGTTTTAGGAAAATTCCCATGCAAAAGTTTGGAAAAATTTTTAACAGTGTATGTTCTAAATGAAAATGAGTACATATAACTTGCTTTTGAAAAATTTAAAATCTTCTCGAATGCAAAGCTTTCTCATGAGGAAGCAATTGAAGCAAAATTAGCTATTTTTAATTTTAAAAAAATAAAAATACAAAACAAAAAATAAACTTGCATAAGGTATACAAAAGTGTATAAATAAATGACTGCAATCGCATAGAAAAAAGTAAAGTATTCGATAAAATATGTGAAATTGTGAAGCACAAATTTCCATTGTAAAATCTTGTCACAGATTGTGAGAAACTGCAGAAAGTGAAACTTTGTGTTTTCTCCTGCATTCCATTTAGACCCGATGCCTTATTACGTCAAGAAAGTAGTTTTCGAACAGTAGTTTCTCTAACTTTTCCTTTTCTGTATTTTATTATTTCTCCCTCCTTACCTTCTCTTTTCTCTCTCTTCTCCCACTCTCTTGAAATCTCTATTCATAGGTTAAATCCCTATTGAATAGAAAATAACCCTATTTATATGACTCAATATCATATAATTCTCATATCATATAATTTTTTCGCCAGGTTTTTAAAAAAAGGGTAGATAAAAATTGATAATAAAAATTATAATTATTTTCTCAAAATATTTTATCAAAATTTGTATATTTTTAATCATTAAATAACTATTAAAAGTTTTTATCCTTTAGGATAATAAATTATATTTTCGATATTTATAAGCAAAAATATGTAAATCAAGAAAAAAATTGATTACAGGAAGAAAAATAAAACACTTCTTCACGAAGGGCGTTGTAATTGAAAAAAAAGTAATTGCTACTTTTATAAAGAGAATTCCAATCAATAGAGAGAAAATAAGAGTCGCATAAATATATATATATATATATATATATATATATATATATATATATATATATATAAATATATATATATATATATATATATATATATATATATATATATATATACATATATATATATATATATATAATTTTTTTGTGATACAAATTTTTCTAAGACTTTGAACTTTACAGCTCATTAAGGAGTTGCTGATTATTATTACCATGGCTAACAGCGTTTTCCCGAGGCATAGAGAAATTCCTGTCGTTTACCGTCGTTGTTGCTTCTTTCGACCGCATCGAGCATTCGCTCTTTGGCTCTCCTCGAATCAAGTGTATAAAAACGTATATATGTGACACGGACAGTTAAAAGGGACCTACGATCCGAAAAAATCCATTTTCACTTTTTTTTATTTATTCTTATAGTAAATAAGCCGCTCTTTCCAACGCAATAAACCGCAGCTTTCTAGCTGCATTAGTTTTCTCACAATTTCACTTTAATTTTAGGTACTTTCACAAAAAACAGTGCAAAAAAACTAACTTGGTAAACTTCGAAGTCGATTTTCTCGAAATCTTTTTTTTCGGGTCGTAGGTCCCTTTTAACTATCCGTGTCACATATATAGACCGACATTGATTTTACTTTCCCCAACATTACTTGTTACTTGCTTTATTTAACCTTTGGCTTTTTTTCAGTTACTACAATTTATTTCAAATTTGATTTATCTTTTAACCTGTAGGTCGAAAATTTGGTCAAATTGGATCAACATTTTGTTGTAAGGGAACGATTTCTTAAGGGATCCTAAGCAAGTTAGTTTTTGAGGTGCAGGTGTATTTTGTTTTGGTACACGAAAAAAATTAATTTAGTACATTTTACGAAACTAATTTTGGAATAGCGGATACGGAAAGGAGTTTAGTACAAGATAAAACAGTATTAATAGTAATATATTATGATGACTGCGTTTCTCGAAAAATAAAAAAAATTCTATGTAATTCACAAATGATCGGTTGGACGTTCTAATTCAAAAGTTTTGCAAAATGTTTAGACTGAAGCGCATGCGCCACGGAAAAAAATATTCACGGAGAAAAAAACGAATAAAGCAGAAAAAAGAATTTCTTAAAGAACCAATGAGCTCTCAAGACCATTTTTTCTCGTCTTCTATAGGAGATAGATGATTGGTTCAACACATGTGACTGCACTCTACAACGCAATGGTTCACTTTAATTACCTTATTTTATTGACACTAACTTAACGGAAATACGCATACATATAAACGAATTCTGACGCAACGCATATACAATATAACTCGCACTTGTAGATAAAAGAATTGAGACTCTTTATATACTAACTGAGGAGATTTAAACTTCGCTTGTGAGAAATGTCAATATAATCAATATTAATTTTAAAAAAATAATTTCTTTAAAAGTTATACAAAATATTTTAGTTTTTAAAATAACATTTTTTAATTATAAAAATAAAAAATTTTCAATTTTTAAAAAATAATTTTATTCTTAATTTTAAATTGTAAATAAATTGCACAAAAATTTTAAAAATTAAATTGAAACTCAAAAAATTTTAATATTTAATTGTCCAAAATTTGAAGAAATAACATTTAAAACTAATAAAATTAAAATTAATTAAAATGTTGAGAAATTAATATATATATATATATATATATATATATATATATATATATATATATATTGTCATCGGTAAATATTATGATAAACTATAAAATTTATTGGGATGTAAATTTAAAAAAAATTAATATTAATTAAAAGTTTGGATTACAAAATCACATAAAAAATGTTACTAATTTGAAACAATTGAATGTAAAATACGTAAAAGAAAACAATTATCCAAATGTTACCGGCAGGTAAAGCAGTTCTCTTTTTCCTTACACATATTGATCTCTATGCAATACTGACGCGACGAGACAAGCTTTAACATATCTATTTATAACGCGACTTTTGGTACACCCTGTATGGAATTTTACGAAACTCTGTGTTTGAGAATTCACGATAGACAGCGAAGTGAAAACTCAAACCACGCGTTTTTAGATTGCACGAAACATTTTTACCATTTTCTGATAAAATGTTCGTCAGAAAGTACGAAACATATCTACATTCAAGCTTGTTTTAGAAATTACAACACAGGTTGCAGTTTCTCGAAAATAGTTCTGCTTAAAGTAGTGAAAGTTTCTGGGTTTTTGAAAAACTTCTTCAAGGAATCTTAAATATCTGCTAGTGCAAAATTAGTTTCGTAAAATCGGCTGAACTTTTTTTCCGTGTATTTATAAAAAAATTTCAAAATTTTAAAAAACAGTATCAAAAATCAGACTATTTGACATGCATGTCAAAATTTCCCTTAAAATTGACCTACAGCTGTGTCTCTTTTTTTACCTACAGGTTAAAAAGAGCTCCAAATAGACATAGATTTTGACAGCCTTTTGGGAAAGGACGCCCTTTTTAAAAATTTTCAGGAGTTTTTCCGTAAATCACAATTAAAAAATCAAAATGTCATCGTCAAAAATCGTCATTTGGACGGTATAGAGGAAGAATAACCAATCAAATCATTCATACATACGAGTAAACATGTATAGAATGAAATTTAAACTTTATTAAGCTTTATTTCTGGAGCGTATCTATATGATCCAGCGCCTAAATTGTTTTTTTCAGTTTACAAAATCAAAAAAACAATAATTGTGAAGCATATAATTTTAAATTATAAGTTCTATTGACAAGAATAATTCATTTTTAACAATAAAAGAATTAATGTCATAAATTATTAAACTGATTTTAAAACTTGTAGTTGTACTTGTAGTCACATTTAGAGGTAATGTTATATCACTTAAAACTTTTATTGGAGGAGAGGGCCCTAAGGTGGTCACCCATCTTTTGAACGACTGTAGATTTCAATTGAATTATGTATAAAGGTCAATAATACGGCGTTTGAAGCTTTGTCTTATTACCTTACTTCCTATCATAATTTTTTTTCATTTTATTAATTAAAAAAAAGTTATGTCACTTTTTAAAAAAGTTGAAAATTCGACTTTTAAAAAAGTGGCCCCAAGGTGGTCATCATACGAAAATTCACTAAAAAAGTTATAAAAAAATGTTAGAAACGTATTATTAAGTTGTTTATTTAATATTCATTATTTTTCAGGATCACAGAAACATATTACATTTTTTTTTGCACTTTGTCCTTTTGTCAAAAGGGCGGACTTGCCGGTGCCGGCGTGAGACCGGCATTACCGCCGGCCCGGAGCTGGTCCAGTCAACAATGATAACCCGGGAAATATCCGCCCCGGTGCCGGTAAACCACCGGTCCGGCACCTTGCCGGTAAACCATCGTCCCGGTACCGGGCCGGTTCTCGTTTTCAGTGTTTTCGTACCGGTTTATTGCCGGCACACCACCGGCGACGTACCGTGCCAGTGAAATTTAGACACCGGCCCGGTGCCGGTATTTCTGCCGGCTTGGAGCCGGCCCGGTCAACAATGATAACCCGGGAAATATCCGCCCCGGTGCCTGTAAACCACCGGCTTAATACCGGGCCGGTTCTTGTGTACAGTGTTTTCGTGCCGGTTTATTGCCGGCACACCATTGGCGATGTACCGTGCCAGTGAAATTTAGACACCGGCCCGGTGCCGGTATTTCTGCCGGCTTGGAGCCGGCCCGGTCAACAATGATAACCCGGGAAATATCCGCCCCGGTGCCTGTAAACCACCGGCTCGATACCGGTAGTAAAAAAAAAAAATTATTTTGTTACTTTTCTGCCGGCTTTATGCTGATACGGTGTCAGATTAGTATATTTTATTAACAACACATTTTTACATATATTAAACGTTAAACAATATTATTTATTAATTAATTTAATTGTAAACACTAAATAGAATGCTGAAACATATGAATTATTATTAATTGTTAAAGAAAAATCTCAAGACATGAGGAATTGAACTACGGACCCTCAGGCTGCAAAGTCGACGCCGCATCCGCTAACCTAAACCTGCTTATGAAAAGTGAATGGAAAGTTTATATATGAAGTGTGACACCAGGACTAATTACAAAATGTTCTAAATTAATAGAAAAAACCTTTTTGTAAAAGACAGTTTGAATAATGTAATGTCAAAGTTAATAATTATAATAACATTTGTTAATGTCATTATACGTTGGGACTAAGGCTAAAGAAAAAACGCTGGCATGGTACCGGCCCGGTACCGGCTTTATAGAAACAACTTGCAAAAACTTAGTATAATGAAATTAATATAATACCTTGTTAGATTGTCAAAATTTTATAACAATAAATCAAATAAAACCTGACCAAAATTATTTTAAATGAACAAATTTATTATAGAGTGTCTAGTAATTCAGCAGTAACAAATTCCCGGATTTTTGAGTGATTTTCCAATACAATTTAAAGCTGAATTAATAGAGTTTAATGTAATGTAATTTTTCCAACTATGTAAAAAAAGATTTTAAAAAACATTTGATTTCGAGAGATTTGATTTTCCTATTCTTCCGAATAGCGTAAAAAAAATTTCAAAAAATTAAAAATTTATACTTTTTAAGACACAAAAATATTATGCCGGCTAAACTCTGTCGCCGGAGTAAAAACGGTATCAAGTAGTGGTACCAGGCCAGTGCCGGGCCGGTACTAATTTTGATGCCGGCTAAACTCTGTCGCCGGTGTAAAAACGGTATCAAGTAGTGGAACCGGGCCGGTGCCGGGCCGGTACTAATTTTGATGCCGGCAAAACTACGTTTTCGGTGTAAAAACGGTATCAAGTAGTGGTACCGGGCCGGTACTAATTTTGATGCCGGCAAAACTCCGTCGCCGGTGTAAAAACGGTATTAAGTAGTGGGACCGTGCCATTGCCGGGCCGGTACTAATTCTGATGCCGGCAAAACTACGTTTTCGGTGTAAAAACAGTATCAAGTAGTGGTACCGGACCAGTGCCGGGCCAGTACTAATTTTGATGCCGGCAAAACTCCGTCTCCGGTGTAAAAACGATATCAAGTAGTGGTACCGTGCCGGTGCCGGGCCGGTACTAATTTTGATGCCGGCAAACTACGTTTTCGGTGTAAAAACGGTATCAAGTAGTGGTATCGGGCCGGTGCCGGGCCGGTACTAATGTTGATGCCGGCAAAACTCCGCCGCCGGTGTAAAAACGATATCAAGTAGTGGTACCGGGCCGGTACTAATTTTGATGCTGGCAAAACTCCGTCGCCGGTGTAAAAACGATATCAAGTAGTGGTACCGTGCCGGTGCCGGGCCGGTACTAATTTTGATGCCGGCAAAACTCCGTCGCCGGTGTAAAAACGATATCAAGTAGTGGTACCGGGCCGGTGCCGGGCCAGTAATAATTTTGATGCCGGCAAAACTCCGTCGCCGGTGTAAAAACGATATCAAGTAGTGGTACCGGGCCGGTACTAATTTTGATGCCGGCAAAACTCCGTCGCCGGTGTAAAAACGATATCAAGTAGTGGTACCGGGCCGGTACTAATTTTGATGCCGGCAAAACTCCGTCGCCGGTGTAAAAACGGTATCAAGTAGTGGTACCGTGCCGGTGCCGGGCCGGTACTAATTTTGATGCCGGCAAAACTCCGTCGCCGGTGTAAAAACGATATCAAGTAGTGGTACCGTGCCGGTGCCTGGCCGGTACTTATGTTGATGCCGGCAAAACTCCGTCGCCGGTGTAAAAACGATATCAAGTAGTGGTACCGTGCCGGTGCCGGGCCGGTACTAATGTTGATGCCGGCAAAACTCCGCCGCCGGTGTAAAAACGATATCTAGTAGTGGTACCGGGCCGGTGCCGGGCCGGTAATAATTTTGATGCCGGCAAAACTCCGTCGCCGGTGTAAAAACGATATCAAGTAGTGGTACCGGGCCGGTACTAATTTTGATGCCGGCAAAACTCCGTCGCCGGTGTAAAAACGATATCAAGTAGTGGTACCGTGCCGGTGCCGGGCCGGTACTAATTTTGATGCCGGCAAAACTCCGTCGCCGGTGTAAAAACAATATCGAGTAGTGGTACCGGGCCGGTGCCGGGCCGGTACTAATTTTGATGCCGGCAAAACTCCGTCGCCGGTGTAAAAACGATATCAAGTAGTGGTACCGGGCCGGTGCCGGGCCGGTACTAATTTTGATGCCGGCAAAACTCCGTCGCCGGTGTAAAAACGATATCAAGTAGTGGTACCGGGCCGGTACTAATTTTGATGCCGGCAAAACTCCGTCGCCGGTGTAAAAACGATATCAAGTAGTGGTACCGGGCCGGTACTAATTTTGATGCCGGCAAAACTCCGTCGCCGGTGTAAAAACGGTATCAAGTAGTGGTACCGTGCCGGTGCCGGGCCGGTACTAATTTTTATGCCGGCAAAACTCCGTCGCCGGTGTAAAAACGATATCAAGTAGTGGTACCGGGCCGGTGCCGGGCCGGTACTTATGTTGATGCCGGCAAAACTCCGTCGCCGGTGTAAAAACGATATCAAGTAGTGGTACCGGGCCGGTACTAATTTTGATGCCGGCAAAACTCGGTCGCCGGTGTAAAAACGATATCAAGTAGTGGTACCGTGCCGGTGCCCGGCCGGTACTTATGTTGATGCCGGCAAAACTCCGTCGCCGGTGTAAAAACGATATCAAGTAGTGGTACCGGGCCGGTACTAATTTTGATGCCGGCAAAACTCCGTCGCAGGTGTAAAAACGATATCAAGTAGTGGTACCGTGCCGGTACCGGGCCGGTACTAATTTTGATGCCGGCAAAACTCCGTCGCCGGTGTAAAAACGGTATCAAGTAGTGGTACCGGGCCTGTGTCGGGCCGGTACTAATTTTGATGCCGGCAAAAGTTCATCGCCGGTGTAAAAACGGTATCGAATGCCGGAACCGGGCCGGTACTAATTTTGATGCCGGCAAAACTCCGTCGCAGGTGTAAAAACGATATCAAGTAGTGGTACCGTGCCGGTACCGGGCCGGTACTAATTTTGATGCCGGCAAAACTCCGTCGCCGGTGTAAAAACGGTATCAAGTAGTGGTACCGGGCCTGTGTCGGGCCGGTACTAATTTTGATGCCGGCAAAAGTTCATCGCCGGTGTAAAAACGGTATCGAATGCCGGAACCGGGCCGGTACTAATTTTGATGCCGGCAAAACTCCGTCGCAGGTGTAAAAACGATATCAAGTAGTGGTACCGTGCCGGTACCGGGCCGGTACTAATTTTGATGCCGGCAAAACTCCGTCGCCGGTGTAAAAACGGTATCAAGTAGTGGTACCGGGCCTGTGTCGGGCCGGTACTAATTTTGATGCCGGCAAAAGTTCATCGCCGGTGTAAAAACGGTATCGAATGCCGGAACCGGGCCGGTACTAATTTTGATGCCGGCAAAACTCCGTCGCCGGTGTAAAAACGATATCAAGTAGTGGTACCGGGCCGGTACTAGTTTTGATGCCGGCAAAACTCCGTCGCCGGTGTAAAAACAATACCAAGTAGTGGTGCCGGGCCGGTACTAATTTTGATGCCGGCAAAACTCCGTCGCCGGTGTAAAAACGATATCAAGTAGTGGTACCGTGCCGGTGCCGGGCCGGTACTAATTTTGATGCCGGCAAAACTCCGTCGCCGGTGTAAAAACGGTATCAAGTAGTGGTACCGGGCCGGTGCCGGGCCGGTTGTCTTTTAGAAACCGGCCCGGTACCACAGTGCCGGCACCGGTTATTGTCCGACTGTACCACCGGGCCGGTGTCGCACCGGTCGTAGGCATTGGCACACCACCGACTTTTCTGCCTGGGAAGGTGGTCAAGACCCTAAGGTGGTCACCCTAAGAAATTTTTTGTATATTAGTTAGTATCTTCAAATGTTTTCTGTTATTGTTATTATTTGAGAAGACAAAGATTTTAGTAAAGTTTTGAGGTAAATAGTCGTATGAGTCTCCTTGTAACGGGAACGTTGTAAAATTTCTGTTCTTAAATGATCGAGAAATTTTTTTCTCAGGGTGTTAACTTAAAATCATCGAAATTAACCATTTTAAATTAGTAAAAATTGTTATAATTATCTTTATATATCGTACAATAATATTCCAAATGAATATAGTTAATATTGTGCTTTAAAAAATTTTTTCATTAACGTTTAAAAAATTGTGTCTTGGCCCTAAGATGGACACTTTTTTTGCCACAAGGTGGTTACTTTTGATTTTTTATGAAAATGTGTTTATACGCTATATTTATCAACATTCATCACTGTGAATGTGAATTTTATCAATTTTTTAATTTTATGATGAATAATAATGAAATAGAATTATTTTCAAAATTTTACCTGTCTAATACATACACAAAAAGTATCATTTTTTACGAAAGGACAAAGTGCACAAAAAAATATGTAATATGTTTCTGTGATCCTGAAAAATAATTAATTTTAAATAAACAACTTAATAATACGTTTTTTACATTTTTTTATAACTTTTTTAGTGAATTTTCGTATGGTGACCACCTTAGGGACACTTTTTCAAAAGTCGTATTTTCAACTTTTTTAAAAAGTTACATAATTTTTTTTTTATTAATGAAATGATAAAAACTTTATGATAGGAAGTTAGGTAATATGATAAAGCTTCAAACGCCGTATTATTGACCTTTATTTATAATTCCATTTGAAATCTACAGGCTAAATCCATTTCAAATCAGGCAGGTCGACTAACTTCAAGTTATAGATTTAGCTGTCGCTTAAATATGTTATTGTACATGAAAAATAAAGAGACACGTATTTTTTTATTTTTCAAAAAAGTTAAATTTAAAGAAGTTATGCACATTTGAACTTTGAGTGGTAAAACTCGAATGAATAGTGAAAAAAATTGTTTTGCTTGTCATTTTTTTTCTTTTGAGTATAATTTATTTTTCTTTCTTGGGTCTTGTAGATAGTCTTTTCCTCTTCAAAATGCAGTTTTAAATTTGAAAAAATATTTAAAATTATAAAAATAGGGGATGATTTTCTGAAAATAAATAAGATCAATTTTCTCAAAAACACCACCTTTTTTTCTATCCAAATTTTTACTACAAGTTCTTAAAATAATTATGAACATTTCCTATGAATTTCAAGCGGGCTAAACCATTCTGGCAATCAGGAGAATTTTTTTTAAATATTTATTTTCGCAAATTTTCAAATTGTTAACTTGCATTTTTAACCCCTTCGCAGTCCAACTAAAAATCGCTTGTGGTCCAAAAACGGTCCAAGAAAAAAAAGTTTCTAAAAAATGTGATTTTATTGTAATTAAGGTTTTTGGAGTCTCAAAATTCGAATTTGAAGTCAGTTTTTCAAAATTAAAAATGGCGGACCCAAAATGGCGAATTCGAAAATTTTTAATTTTATCAGATTTGCTTGAAACTTGTTACTCGTGGGGTTTTCGGGGTCTCTGATTACGAATCTAATGTCAGATTTTCAAAATTCAAAATGGCGGATCCAATATGGCGGTTGAGAAAATAAAAAATTTAACGGATTTGTTTAAAACTTGTTCCTCGGGGGTTTCGGGGTCGCTGATTACGAATCCGATGTCAGATTTTAAAATCCAAAATGGCGGACCTAAAATTCGATCAAGCTGCAGGAATCCTGAAATTATCCTCCATATTGGATTCACCATTTTAATTTTGTAAATCTGACATCATATTCGTAATCAGCGACCCCGAAAACCCCCAAGTAACGAGTTTCAAGCGTATTTGATAAATTTTTAAATCTTCTTAGTCGCCATTTTATGTCCACCATTTTGAATTTTGAAAATCTGATTTGAAATTCGGATTCAGCGATCCCAAAAACCTTAGTATGCACTTGTTCATTCAAATCGAATTATGTTTAGTATTTTATTTTTGAGATGGACATATATGGCCACAGACGTAAAGGTGGCACGACTTTTTGTGGCCACATATGGGCCATGGACTGTCAAGGGCGTGAACGTTAACAATTTGAAAATTTCCGAAAATAAATATTTCAAAAAAAATTCTCCTGATTGTCAGAATAGTTTGGCCCGCTTGAAATTCATAGGAAATGTTCATAATTATTTTAAGAACTTGTAGTAAAAATTTGGATAGAAAAGAAGGTGGTGTTTTTGAGAAAATTGATCTTATTTATTTTCAGAAAATCATCCCCTATTTTTATAATTTTAAATATTTTTTCAAATTTCAAACTGGATTTTGAAAAGGACAAGACCATCTACAAGACCCAAGAAGGAAAATTAAATTATACTCAAAAGAAAAAAATGACAAGCAATACAATTTTTTTCACTATTCAATCGAGTTTTACCACTCAAAAAATGTGCATAACTTCTTTAAATTTAACTTTTTTGAAAAATAAAAAAATACGTGTCTCTTTATTTTTCATGTACAATAACATATTTTAGCGACAGCTAAATCCATAACTTGAAGTTAGTCGACCTGCCTGATTTGAAATGGATTCAGCTTACAGTCGTTCAAAAGATAGGTGACCACCTTAGGACCCTCTCCCCTATAAAACTTAAAAAATTTATATAATTCACATTCACAGTGATAATTGTTGATAAATATAGCGTATAAACACATTTTCATAAAAAATCAAAAGTAACCACCTTGTGGCAAAAAAAGTGTCCATCTTAGGGCCAAGACCCAATTTTTTAAACGTTAATGAAAAAATTTTATAAAGCACAATATTAATTATATTCAATTGGAATATTATTGTACGATATATAAAGATAATTATAACGATTTTTATTAATTTAAGTGAGAAGATGTAAAATATTGTTTGTTTTCGCTGGTCTTTATTTATACAATTTCAAAATTCGAGCTTTCGTCTTTCCATGAAAGACCTCATCAGGTTATATCAAATCAATCGTGTCAACATACAACAAAAAAGTCACAGACACACAAAAATAAAACATAATGTCAAAAATACATATAAATAATACATTTGATATAACCTGATGAGGTCTTTCATGGAAAGACGAAAGCTCGAATTTTAAAATTGTATAAATAAAGACCAGCGAAAACAAACACTATTTTACATCTTCTCACTACAATTTATTCTGGTCAACACCAAAATACATCTTTAAATATTTATTAATTTAAAATAGTTAATTTCGATGATTTTAACACCCTGAGAAAAAAATTTCTTGATCATTCAAAAACAGAAATTTTACAACGTTCACGTTACAAAACTCAACCTCAAAACTTTACTAAAATCATTGTCTTCTTAAATAATAACATTGACAGAAAACATTTGAAGATACTAACTAATATACAAAAATTTTCTTAGAGTGACCACCTTGAGGCCCTCTTCCCTATATATTTAACTTATAAATTTCACATTTTTTACTAAAATTAATTTTAAAAAATGTTTTACGTGAATGCAGTTTCATATTTTAAAGTAAATTATTTCACTCTGCTACATGTTTCTGTTGTAATTATAAAAATCACGTATACATCAGATTTTCGTTCTGTCTATACGATACAGCCCTGAAACATATGTTACTACACGCGCAATTTCTACATATGTGTGCATACCGCGTGATATGTAGTGATGCACGACGAGACTCTGTCCTTTCATAAAATAAAAGAGATGAAAATATAACATTCAATTGTTTTCATTGTTTTTCTCGCGAGATTCTCGGTTTTTCAAGACGAGACTCGCTCGAAGTGCACCACTAAGTGATATGCCCCAAGAGTGGGAAATCTTAACATCAGCAGAGAGTTAATGTGCGAAGTCCGATGAATGTTCACATTCGCCGGTCAATTTGCACATTCACCGTGCTTTTTGGTAAAAGTGAATAATCTTTCATTGACGGAAGAAATTTCGTACATTTCCGTAATAAATGGGTGATTATACACATTGACCAACGTTAGTTTGTAAATGTGCAAATTGAACGCAAGTATTAGTATATTAATTTTAATGATTTAATTATTATTTAGTTAATTAATTAATAAATAGGTATGAATTTTAATAACATAAGTAATAGGGAAATATAAATTTAAAATAGAAAATGTAAGTGTAAATATAACGAAAAATAATATCATCTCTATTGGAAAAGAGAGAAAATTGATTTCGCCTCTTAGAAAGAATATTGAAAGTTTGAAATATTTCGATTCCAATGAAGAAATATTTGACGTCATACACACTGCACATTGAAATGTCGGCCACATCAGTGTCAGTCAAATATATAAAAATATTAGATCAGAGTAGTAAAATTGTAAAATTGACACATTAAAAGTATTAATTTTACAGACGCAATATTAAATTCCCTAATTTAAAGACATTATTTTATAAGTTTCTATAAAATTCTAAATAAAACTGTAAATCTACAGAAAATTTTTTTTACAGTGCAGATATTGGAAAAGACATGTTCAAACATAACCTCAAATTTGTAGATTATACCTGTTAACATCTGAGATATTAAAACATAACTTCTAGAAGTTATGAAATACCATCTTTTCTTAATATCTAGTTTATCTAGTATACATTTTTAATTATTGCAGCGTAATAATTCTAAAACATACAAATCAAATGATTTGGAGTCGCTGATTACGAATATATCCGTTTTTTAAAATTGAAAATGTCGGATTAAGTTTGGCTAACGACTTTTTTACAATATGATTTAATTCACATACGGTGTTCAATAACTTAACAGTAAGAAAATATATATAAACTAATATCAAATTCGAAATCAGCAACCACAAAAACCCCCTACTAACAAAATTCAAGTGAATTCAATCATATTTTTAAAAAGTCGTCGGCCATATTAGATCCACCATTTTGAATTTCAGAAAACTGATTGCAGATTCATAATCATCCACTCAAAAACCTTCGAGTAACAGATATCAAACGAATTCAATAATATTTTTAAAAAGCCGTCCGCCATATTGGATCTGCCATTTGGAATGTTGAATTACGGATATCAGATTCGTAATCAGCGACTCCAAAAATATTTAGGGGAGACTGGGGTAAACCCGCGAACAGGGTAAACCTGCTCACTAGCGATTTCACGCTTTAAACTCAACTTAAGATGGAGATATTTGTATTGTGCATAGTACTTGACATACAACTAATGTTAACGAATTTTCGTTTAGTTTCATGAATTCGTCATAGAATCTGAGGCGGTATATTGTTTTTAGAAGTGCAAAAAAAGAAAAATGATCTTCAGATTTTTAAGTTTTTCGATTATTATTTTTGAGACTTAATTTATTTGACAAATTTTTTTTATGCTATTGGATGTCCTTTTTCGAAATATATGTGTAGTTTTGTTTGATTTCAAAAAGATTTATTTAAGGGGAGATTCCACAGAAATTAAGGTTTTTTTAAAAAATTTTTTTATAGGTAGTAAAATTAACATTTCTTAGTTAAACTTTTTTTACTATAAAATACTTGTGTTACAGTAATAAAAACCATTTTTTATTTATTTATTTTTTTAATGGAGTCTTAGAAAATGGCTTGCCGAAATGGTCCCCTCTAAAAGTTGTTTACATTTTTTCTCGGCGACAATTAATCTAAACTAAAAAAGTCAAAAATTTTCTTAATCTATACCATTATGGCTATCGTGTAAACTAGAACAAAAAAAATTTATTGAAAAATAACCAAATGGCAGACTTTTTAATTTTTCGACCATAATTTTGCAACTTAAATTGTTAATAACTTTTATAAATATTAATGGATCTTAAATATCCTAGTTTACACGAAAACTACACATTCAAGGAGCATGCTGTCCAAATTGCAAGTTATTTCGTTGAAAATTGTAAAAATGAGAGTGTAAACAAGTTGAAAATGTGTAGTTTCGAGAAAAACGCGTATAAAGTTTGAAGGACCAAATATACAAAAATTTAACTTAAAGTTATATACATAACCTTTGATACGTAACAGTAGACATTTCTTATTACATAAGAACTACTCTTTCAAGCGGTGCGAAAAGAAAAAATGTAAATTTAAAAATAAACAAATTGCAGTTAGGTAATTAATGAAAAAACATGAATTTTCGAGGTGGAAAGGTGATGTTATTCCTACTCTTCTGCTAGCGAGTCTATTCTTATCGCTTCAGACTATTTTTCCCGTATTTTTAGATAATCATACTAACCAAAAATTAAAAAAAAAAAAATTCCGTATTCAAAAAAAAAATCAGTGGAATCTCCCCTTAAATTTATTCTGAAATTTGAGAAATACATTTGGGGTAAAGTCGCTCACATGAAGTCGGGGTAAAGTTGCTCACTTATTAAATTTGTGTAGGAAGCCGAATCAGTATTAACAGCATTTCTTTTTTTGCGATCTTAAAATTTTTAATATTAAAAATATTTATTAAAAGATGAATAATATTCATTTTCTAACAATATTACTAAATTTTAAATGTCCCGTATTTCGCTATTTGTGGCGATTTTTTTCAACAGATGGCGCCAAACTATCAATATTTGTTAGGTTGTAACGGTTCTAACAAATAACACAAACAAATAATCAAAATTTGTCGCTGCCTTTTTCGGCTAAAAAAAGACAACAATCTAAGTTTGTTATCTTTGTTCAGTTCACGTTTTATCATTGTTTGTTTTTAAATTTAAAATTTCGTATTTCATTTGTTATATTTTATCAATAATAAAATCTATAACTTGTTACATCAAAAATTGTAACTATATTTTAATTTTCTCTTGATAAAATATTATTTAAATTCACAGTTGCAATTAATGAAATCTATACTTATTCTTTAATAAACCAATTTATTGTTAATAGAACTAATAATTTATCATTAATAAGTCATACTGAAGTTAGAAATAAGGAGAAATTTAATATATACAAAATAAAACTGTCGGAATTACCTTAAATTCTTAAAAAAATCAAGTGATCGGGTTTACCCAGAGGCGTGAGCGGATTTACCCTGGAAAATTGTGATTTTGAAATTTAGTATACGTGTATTAAAAATTTTACCTAAGTAAAACTAATAAAGATAAATCAAAAATTCTTTTTTATTTTGTTAATAGAAATCATAAGCTTTCAAATTATATGAATTAACTTGGATTTAGAGAATAATTTCCTAGCTTTTCACCGTTCTAAAAAAAGTGAGCGGGTTTACCCCAGTCTCCCCTATTCATGATTTTACATGTAATTACTTTAAAAAATTAAGTATTTTCTTAATTTTTTTTAATAGTATGTGACTTTTCGATTGACTCAGTTGTTTATAACTATTCATTACACGGGCACACAAAAAAAAGTTGTCTGTTTTTTGAACCAGACATACATATGTTATAATAATTTTGCCCGCTGAAAACGAATCTGAAGTCAGAATTGCTCCATCACCCTCAGTTTTTTTAAATCGACAAAACTACCCTTAAATTCAAATTTTAAAGTAAAAAAAATTGAATAACAGATTTCTCTCTAAAACAAAACAATAAATTTATCTACTTTTGCTACAACAACTCAGAAACAATGTCAACATTGCTTAAACACCCTTTGTTTTTTATTAAATTGAAAAAACTACCCCTAAAATGTAAAAATTCAAAATTATAATAGAAAAACCCACCTTGTTTTTCAAAACAGAACAAGAAATTTATGTACTTCTCTTTAAAATTTCAAAAGCAATATCATAATTATATTATCACCCCCTATGTTTTCAAATTGAAAAAACAACCCCAAATATGTAAAAATTCAAAATGTATAATAAAAAAAATTAAAAACCACATTGTTTTTTTAAAATAGAACAATAAATTTATGTACTTCTCTTTCGACAACTCAAAAGCAATGTCAAAATTGCTCCATAACCCTCTGTTTTTTTTAAATTGAAAAAACCTACCCTTAAATTCACAAAATAAAAGTTTAATCTAAAAAAATTAAAAACCACATTGTTTTTTAACCTTCGCGCTACCAATACTTTTTGTATACGCGGACTACCGGACGGCCACCCGGGGTGGCCAAACGCTTTTTTACTATTATGTTCCCAAAACGATTAAAATTCATCAAAAGTTTTGAATATAATTATGTGTTAATACAAATACTGTATCTTAATAATGTTTTATGATATAAAACATTTGTTTTATTATTAAAAAATTATTTAAACAAATTATTGTTATTATTTACAAACTTTTTACAGAATACACCTAGAAAGTTGCAGTTTTTTCCAAATTTTGCAATTAACTAAATCTTACTTAATAACTGATAAAGAATAAAAATTTAACTATTGTTTAAACAATTTTTAAACAAATTATTGTTGTTATTTACCAACTTTTTCCAGAATACACCTAGAAAGTTGCAGTTTTTTTCCTAATTTTGCAATTTACTAAAACTTTTATGATTGCAGATAAAGAATAAAAGTTGAATAAAAATTAAACTATTTTTTAAATAATTTAACTGCAGCTTTCTAGGTGTATTTGGGAAAAAGTTGTAAATAACAACAATAATTTGTTTAAAAATTGTTTAAAAAATAGTTAAATTTTTATTCAACTTTTATTCTTTATCTGTAATCATAAAAGATTTAGTAAATTGCAAAATTAGGAAAAAACTGCAACTTTCTAGGTGCATTCTAGAGAATGTTGATAAATAACAACAATAATTTGTTTAAAAATTGTTTAAACAATAGTTAAATTTTTATTCTTTATCAGTAATTATATAAGATTTAGTTAATTGCAAAATTGGGAAAAAACTGCAGCTTCCTTGGTGCATTTGGGAAAAAGTTGGTAAATAACAACAATAATTTGTTTAAAAATTGTTTAAAAAATAGTTTAATTTTTATTCAACTTTTATTCTTTATCTGTAATCATAAAAGATTTAGTAAATTGCAAAATTAGGAAAAAACTGCAACTTTCTAGGTGCATTCTAGAGAATGTTGATAAATAACAACAATAATTTGTTTAAACAAATAAA
This sequence comes from Leptopilina drosophilae, assembly GCA_032873175.1. Lineage (NCBI taxonomy): Eukaryota > Metazoa > Arthropoda > Insecta > Hymenoptera > Figitidae > Leptopilina > Leptopilina drosophilae. Next base: position 46,691,474 of record CM065478.1, read on the forward strand.
AAATGTATTATAACATCATAATATATTTTATTTATTGATATAAAACAATTTTACTGTAAAAGTTTAACGATTATATTTTTAATTTTTTGCAATATACAAAAACAAACACCCGGTCAATTTTCAGTATTCTCGTACATTCTTTTTTAATTGTTATAAATAAACAAGAAGAATTGTGAAAAAAGAATTTATTTTTGTTTTTTTCGAAAGTAGATAAAATTTTGTTCAGTGAGTTAAAATGGCGATTCGATTGATACAAAATTCGAGGAGATATTCAACATTATGTATTAGTTGGCCACCCCTGGTGGCCGTCCGGTAGCGCGAAGGTTAAAATAGAACAATAAATTTATGTACTTCTCTTTCGACAACTCAAAAGCAATGTCAAAATTGTTCCATCACCCTCTTTTTTTTTTTAAGTTGATAAACCAACCCTTAAATTCACAAAATAAAAGTTTAAAGTAAAAAAATTGAAAACCACATTGTTTTTCAAAATAGAACAATAAATTTATGTACTTCTCTTTCGACAACTCAAAAACAATGTCAAAATTGCTTCATCACCTTTTGTTTTTTCAAATTGAAATAACTACCCCTATTATGTACACTGAAAGAAAATGTATATTAAATTTTGTAAAAGTATTTTACAATTTGGGGAAAAAGTGCAACAAACCGATAAATTGATATAAAAATATTAAACTTTAAAAAAGATTATATCGAATTTAGTATAATGATATCAAATATGAAGAATTTAAATTCAATTTTAAATATTTTAATATAACTTGACTAAATTCTATGTACATATATTTTTTTAAAGTTTAGTCTTTTTTATATTAAAATTTCGGTTTGTTGCACTTTTTCCTCAAATTGTAAAATACTTTTAATTTAATATACATTTTCTTTCAGTGTACATATTAGGGGTAGTTATTTCAATTTGAAAAAACAGAGGGTGATGAAGCAATTTTGACATTGTTTTTGAGTTGTCGAAAGAGAAGTACATAAATTTATTGTTCTATTTTAAAAAACAATGTGGTTTTCAATTTTTTTACTTTAAACTTTTATTTTGTGAATTTAAGGGTTGGTTTTTCAATTTAAAAAAAACAGAGGGTGATGGAACTATTTTGACATTGCTTTTGAGTTGTCGAAAGAGAAGTACATAAATTTATTGTTCTATTTTAAAAAACAATGTGGTTTTTAATTTTTTCAGATTAAACTTTTATTTTGTGAATTTAAGGGTAGGTTTTTCAATTTAAAAAAAAACAGAGGGTGATGGAGCAATTTTGACATTGCTTTTGAGTTGTCGAAAGAGAAGTACATAAATTTATTGTTCTATTTTAAAAAAACAATGTGGTTTTTAATTTTTTTTATTGTACATTTTGAATTTTTACATATTAGGGGTGGTTTTTTCAATTTAAAAACACAGGGGTTGATAAAATAATTTTGATATTGCTTTTGAAATTTTGAAAGAGAAGTACATAAATTTCTTGTTCTGTTTTGAAAAACAATGTGGGTTTTTCTATTATAATTTTGAATTTTTACACTTCAGGGGTAGTTTTTTCGATTTAATAAAAAACAAAGGGTATTTAAGCAATGTTGACATTGTTTCTGAGTTGTTGTAGCAAAAGTAGATGAATTTATTGTTTTGTTTTAGAGAGAAATCTGTTATTCAATTTTTTTTACTTTAAAATTTGAATTTAAGGGTAGTTTTGTCGATTTAAAAAAAAACTAAGGGTGATGGAGCAATTGTGACTTCAAATTCGTTTTTAGCGGGCAAAATTATTATAACATATGTATGTCTGGTTCAAAAAACAGACAACTTTTTTTTGTGTGCCTGTGTTATTTATGCAATATTGTATAATTTAAATTATTTTTTCATTTAGTTATATTTTTGATACTAGTACAAGCAAGAAACTATAATTTATGTTACAAAAGTTGGTCGTTTATTTTGAAAAATTATGAAAAACATATGAGCCGTTCGCTCATAAAACGACCAAAGTCGACTTAGGTGGTTTTTTAAAATTTTCACTGCAAAAATAAGTATCTTATTTGATATCTTAACATAAGATGTAAGATGGAAAAATGGTATCTTACATCTTAAAATAAGATGTTTTCGAAAGTATCTTACAGATTTTTAAGATGCTTTATACGTCTTAGATATTTTTTCTAACTTAAAAAAGTAAGATACTTCTGTAAGTTATTTAAAATATCTTAAATTAAGATGTTTCTGTCTCAATAAGATGTTTAGCGATAAGTTACTTGTGAATTGTAAGATGCGAAAAAAATTTAAGTTACTAAAACCTAAGATGCATAAAATATCTTACATATAAGCCCGTAGTTAACCTCAAAACTTTTTCCCTAAAAATATGTTGGAAAATGTGTACGAAGATACTTTAAACGTCTTAAATTAAGATATTTTTAATGACTAAAAAGTGACTACAATAGCATCTTAGAAATGACTACCAAAACATCTTAATTAAGATACTTCTTTTTGCAGTGTTCTTATCACTGTTCTCTATAAAACCTATTAAATATATTTATTAAGTTTCCAAAGTTTTAGTTCACTATTTATAATTTTATGAGAGGAATGAACCTCCCGGGTCCCACAATTAATGTTCATACGCAAGCGCAAGTTCATGCTTGGCGCTGCGTCACACTATAGGTTATGGCAGTATCTGTCTACACTCAGGGTTGGAAAATGACGCGTCATTTTTGGTTTCTTATGTAGTTTACGTAGAAAACGTAAAATACGTAGACTACTGTAGAAAACCTATGTAAATTACATTTCAAATATGACGTCTGCTCACACGCGGGGAAAGCATATTAAACATAACCTTTTGGAATGTTTACTTCAATATATTCGGTTAAGAATTGTGATTATCTGGTTTTCAATTTAATAAAAAAGTAAAAAAAAATGAGTTCGAAAATAAAAAGTAAACATGCAGTTGGAAAAGAGCTTCGAGAATCACTGAAATTTGTAATTGAATTGATTGACGAGAAAAAGGTGGCAAAATGTTTAATTTGTCAAGAAACACTAAAAAATACTGGCCATAAACGGCTTTTAAGTCATAGGTTTGTTTTTTGAACTAAAAATTTAATAAACTATTTATTTTTGCTTATTAAACTAATTTTGATTATTTGTTATATTTTATTTATAGAAATGTATGTAAGATAACGACGGAAGGAAATCCTGATTTTGCTAGCGCTCGTGTTAATGTTAATGTTTTGCCTGAATCTTCAAGTTCACATAATTTAGATAATAACAATTTACAGAGTTATTTTGAGACAAATGGCTTGGAAAATATTGCTTCTTTTCAAGTAAGTATAAATATTGATTACAACAATTTATTTTAAAAATATAGTAATCAATTAATATACAACATAATTCGAATTTATGCGACATTTTTTTGTTATTTTTAAAATAACTATTCAAACCTATTATTTGTTTAAAAAATTATACTTATTCCAAACATATTTTCTGTTTTGGTTTAAAGAAAAAATATGTTGAATTATATTAATTATAAATAAAGAGGAATAAATGAAGATAACCGGATAATTAATTTTTTTAAAAATTAATATTTCTCAGATTAAAAGATTGATTAATAAAAATATGTCTAAATTAAGCTTAAAAATTAAATATAAATAATTTGAAATCAATCACAACTTATGTTTGAAATAAATAAATTATTTCTTTAAACGAACCTAAAATATGTTTAAATTAAACTTAAATGTGTTTGACTGTGTAGAAACAATATTTTAAGTTTGATTCAAACCAAATATGTTTTAATAAAATAAATTGTTTTCTTAGTGTAGAAGTATAAAGAATTTTCAACTTGTACTTAATTTAATAATTTTTTAGGAAACCGAAAAAGATGATCTGGCTGAAGGTCGAGCTGAAGACCTTTCGGAAAAAGATGAAGCTGTTGCCAAATTTTTCTTTGGTTGTAATATCCCATTCAATGTGGTAGAATCGGATTATTTTTTAAATATGATTAACAAATTATGCCCGTCGTATAAACCACCATCTAGAAAAACACTGAGCGGATCACTATTAAATAAAGTTTATAATAATGTCGTAACTAATAACTCACTTAAAAAAAGACTGTGTATTACTTATCGATGGCTGGAAAAACAAGGTTAAAAATGAAAAGTATGTTGTTGCAACAATCCATAATTGCAATGAAGAAAAATTATTTCTTAATTCATGGGATTTTACTGAAATATCTGAAAATTCACTTGCATTAAAGAAAGTTGTTAACGAGGCTATAGAAGATGCTAAAAAACTATATAACTGCAATATATTTGCTGTAGTAACAGACAATGCTTCAACAATGACATGCATGGGCAAAATGCTAAATATATGGCATCTAACTTGCCACAGTCATAGTGGCAATCTTCTTGCAAAAGAGATAGTAGAATCTTCTTTTGCCGAAAAAGTTAGCAAAATTTCAAAAGAATTTAAATCTCCTAATTTGCAAAGGCAACTTTTAAAACACGGTGGTAAAGCAATGATTTTGCCTGCTGAGACTCGATGGTGTTCTTATCGAGATTGTTATAGATCTTGTCTTGAAAATCTATCAAAAATGAGACAAATTTCAGAGGAAGGTCATAAAATAGATTCGAAAGTACTTGCTTTGATCTATGACCAATCATTTGAAGATGAGCTGCTATCTTTTATCATAATTTTCGATGGAATTTGTCAATTAATTAATAAATGTCAACAATCCAATTTCAGTATTGCTGATGCTGTCGAAGAATGGTTACGACTTGAATTTCCTATTATTAATTTGAACTACGAGTCGCTTCTTTCAAATCGTCTTAAAAAAGTTATAAAACCGATAAATGTTGCAGCAAACCTTTTGCATCCAGGTTATAGAGGTAAAATATTTTCAAATAATGCTGAATACAATCTTATGGCTTCGCAATTTCTCCAACAAAATTTAGATGAAAACGGAAGACTCGATTTAGATATATATGTAAAAGAAGAAGGTATTTTTCAAATTCTCAAGGAAAAAAAAATGACTAACCCAATCACATTTTGGACTCTGGCAGAACCAATGCATCCAGCTCTATCAAAATTAGCTAAATTACTAATGAAAATTCCAAGTTCAACAGCAGCTATTGAACGACTTTTCTCGAATTGGTCATTTATCCACAATAAATTGCGAAATAGACTGACTGCTGAAAGGTCTCAAAAATTAGTTAATATCTATTACAATTTGACAACAAGTGATTCAATTGTTGACTATTTTGATGAAGATAATTGCTGAAAATTCCGGAAAATGTATATATTTAAAATGTAACATAATAAAACTATAAATCTACGTTTATCTGAAAAATTATTAAAATTTATTATTTCTTAAAATATTCAATGTTGTTTATTATAATTTATAATCTTTATTGTAAATGTTGTTATAATTTAAAAATGTGTACAAAACGACTTTCTAATTAAACTTGACAAATATAAACATTTCTTATTGTATTTAACATTGTCGAAGTTTTTATAAACAAAAATACAAAATAATATCTATCGTTTTATATAACAAGTTTATATAAATATTTTTTTAACACTTATTGATTATATCACACAAACACATTTTTCAAAGTTCAAACGTGTATTTAGATTCTTAATTACAGCATAATTTACTTTTAGAATCTGATAAGCTTAAATTAAAATAAAGAGATTCCAACTTTTCTGCTTTTTCTTTTGTTAATGATTGAACATTAAAGCTGTGCTTTATGTTCAGTGCACAAGCAGGAACACTTAATAATTTTTTTGCAAAATTTGAGAGATCAGGACAATCTTTGATTGCCATGTTCCAAAAAACGGTGGGTGAGGTCAACTTTTTTTCAGTTAGTTTCGAAAAGATTCCTCTTTTTTCTATATACTGGGTAAATTGTTCTAAACCGTCATTAGTTAAGTAATCCATAAAAAATTTGTAAACTTCTGAAACTTGTGCTGAAGTCAAATTATAACCTTGATATTGTGGATGTAAAAGATTGGCAGCAAGAGAGGCTGGATGCAAAATTATATTATTTTCAAATGTTGAACGGATCTTATTGTTTGTGCTTTCAGAATGTAAGATTATCAAATTTTCAATGGCATCAACCATGAAGAAATTTTGACCTTTCATTTTTTTAGCTACAGTAGCTACTGACTGATAAGCCTCAAATATATTAACTACATCTGATTCAAAAGATCGGTCAAATAATAATTTCTCGTTGTTCTCTTTAAATTCATATGAATTATCCGCTTCGACTTTTCTTAAAATTTTTACATTTTCAATGAAAAATAAATAAGCTTCATAATGTATTTTCCAAGTAGGTTGATTATCAATCAACTCAGATTTTTCAGTTTGTTTCGTTAATTGTAATAAAAAATCGCTATTAATGCACTCTAACATTATGCTTAAAACCTGTAAATACAAATTATTATTTGACAAAGCGTTTCCTATTAAATTTACAACTGCATTATTGCATGTAAATGAGAACAAATGATGTTGATCTAATTCCTGCAATGAAGAGTCATTTGATACGATAGCAAAAATATCTATATCGTGGTCATTTTTTAATGATTCTACAGTACTCGCAATAGTTGTTTTAATTTCATTTTCAAATCTACTTTCATTATATACTTTTGAAGACTTCAGGAAGAAAGTTTTTCCGTTTATATCGGCTACAAAAATTTTAATGTTGACAATTCCATTTTTGTCAGTTTCTATTGAAGGAAGCAAGATTCCTGATTTGTTATGAAAATTATTTTCATTATGCTTCATTTTCTCAAAGGCTTCATTTAAAAGAACTGAAGACAATTCTTCAATTGTTGGCGGCACATAAGCCGGTCGTAAAACGTGAAGCAATTTTATGAAATAATCAGATTCTATGATACTGAAATCAATGTTACATCCAAAAATGAAGTTCGAGAGAGCATCATTAATTGAAAGTTTATCTTTATCTCCAACTTTATCGAAGAAAGACTTTATTTTTAATTGTTGTCGATTTTTTTCAACTCTTTTAACAGTCATCTGAAAAATAGATTTTTCCTCGTTATAAATTGATCGATTTTAAAGAATAAAAAATTTGTATGTAAACTTTAACTTTACAAAATTATTATTATTATCACCCAGTGGGTTTTCGGTGATTGAAAAATCAAAATCATTTTCTGTTGCTTTCGACATTATTTCGGAATTTTCAATTCTGCTTATCTCCATTGAAACATCACTTTCATTTATATTGCTTTGTATGCTTATGTCCATTTCTTCTGTTAAAATATATTTTTTTCTAAAACAAAATAAAGTGTATATTATTAATAGATAAATAAATCAGTTACTGATAATAATGTACATTTTTCAAAAAATAAAATATAATTTTAGTAATTTCTAAATCTGCGTTATTGCATTGCTGTCAAATGAACAAAATATTTATAATATCATTCTAACTGATAATAATTATAGGCACTTCACTTCATAAATTTTATAAATATATTTTAAATAATTTACATTCTTACCGGTGTGATTTCAACCTTTCTTCCGCAGTATTTTGTAAAAACTTTTGGCACAATGTACAAAGTGCGGTATACTTGCCGTTATCTTTTTTCACCAATTTAAATTTTAATACATCCCAAGATGAATGTTTGGGTCTGCCGCCTTTACTGGCCATTTTAATATAATGGACTGCACACTATTTTTAAATTAACAATAAACTATTACTCTAATAATTTTTATTAGATTCAGTAATTAAAATTTCTCGCATGTACTGTTTTTCGATTACCTAACTTTATAGGTTATGTTCAGGCGTCATTTGTATCGTTTAAATGGAGATCACGTGGACGTAAATTACGTAGAAAACTCTTGACGTAAATTACCAAGTAATCTACATGTAAACAACTACGTAGATTACCTCAGGTAGTTTACGTTCCCAACCCTGGTCTACACACTGTCAGATAGTTTTTTTCTTTTTGATTAACAATTTTTTATTGAAAAATGGACAGTTTAACTACTATGACAACATCAGAGTATAACGATAGCTTAGGATGATAGTAAAAACAAGGAAAAATTACTCGCAATATTATTATAGCGAGTAATTTTTCCTAATATTTACCTGAGAATTGTGCTTTGTAATGTTAATATTTAGTTAAATATTACGGTAAAATATGTTTTTTAATAAAAAAAAATTAGCGATTCAATTAATAAGCAAATTATATGAGTAATTCGATTGTGAATCTTCAATTCAATTTTTTTGTCATAAACCTAAGTCGACTTAGGTCGTTTTTGAGTGAACGGCTCATATGTGGTCAGTAGTACCACACCGTGCTGCTAAGGGTTAATAGACATGGAGTCACAAGCTGACGTTGACTATAAATTTATTTTAAATTATCAAAACCATCACCCGAAATTTCAAACATTAAGTCCTCATGTTGATGATCAGAAGTCACAAAGAATTCTATGGTTGGATTTTACAAATAACATTGTTGATTATCAGTTGACAACTGTGACATATAGACTTGCGTGTGCTCCGTTTCTCACCCTTCGTTCCGTACAACAGCTGATCGAGGATGAAGGTTCCAGATTTCCTTTAGCTGTACCAACTATGACTAATGGAAGATATGTTGACGATACGTTTGGCAGAGCTCATTAAATTAAAGAAGCACAAGAAGTTGTTCATCAAGTCAATGATCTTTAGTGATGCATTTGAGCGAGATATACGAGCAATGAGAAAGAATGAGAAAATATCCCATTGTTTTGTTTTAAATCTCGTCTCATCTCATCTCATACAATCTATAATAGTCCTCGTAGTATTTCTTTCATTCATTCTGTCCGCAGATTGAAGTTAGTTATAGTTATTCTTTTGTTTTTTATACGTTTTGATAGAAAATAGAAATATACATATATATATTATACGTAAGTTTCCTTTCCGTTAGCAAATTATCTGTATTCATTTGTTTTTTTTAATTCATTTTTGTGAGCTATTGTCATTTTTTTAATGTCGAGAAGAAACAAAAAAAACTCGTTTTATTCACTTCACAAAAATTCCATTCCATATTTTTTATTTTCCTGACTTTTTCCTAATTTTCATCAAAAATTTATTTTTTTTATCTTTTTTCTTATCATGCTAATAAATTGAATTTTTGCTACGAATTTTATTATTTATGAAACAATTTTAAAAAATTTAATTCTTGCGAAGAATTTAAAAAAAAATATTCAAAAATAATTGAATTTGCAATGAAAAATGTTATTATTTACTTAATAAGAAAAATGTTATTATTTATAAAAATAATTGAATTTTTCAGAAGAATTTTATTATTTACAAAAATAATTGATTTCTTTAGGCAAATTTTGTTATTTATGAAAATAATTAAATTTTTTTGAAATATTTTATTATTTATTAAAATAATTAAATTCTTGCGAAGAATTTTAAAAAAATTTTTGAAAATAATTGAAATTTTCTGAAGAATTTTATAAACTTTAAGAAAAATTGACTTTTTTGAAGAATTTCACAATTTATGAAAATATTTAAATTTTTTTGAAATATTTTTCTATTTTTATAAAAATTATTAAATTCTTGCGCAGAATTTTTTCTTTAATTTGAAAAAAATTTGGAAAATAATTGAATTTTTATGAAAAATTTTACAAATTTTTAGAAAAATTGAATTTCTGTGAGGAATTACATTTTTTTAAGGATTTTGTAATTTATAAAAATAATTGAATTCTTTCGAACGATTTATTAGAACTTTTTAAAATAATATAATTTCCAAGAGGAAATTTATTTCTTTAAATAATAATTGAATTATTGTGATGAATATTGTTGTTTATGAAAATAATTGAGTTTTGAATAGAATTTTATTGAAATACCTCAAAATAATTGAATTTTCAGGAGGAATTTTTTTATTTATCGACATAATTATTTCGATAAATTAAAAAATTATTTAAAAAATTTATTTATTTTTAAAAAAATGTATTAAAATTGTATTTAAAACAATTAATTTCTTTCGAATAATTTTATTAAATTTTTGAAAATAATTGAATTATTGCGGAAAAGTTTATTAAAATGTTTAAAAAGAATTGAATTTTTGTTGAAAATTTTATTACTTTTGAAAGGAATTGAAATCTTATTAAAAATTTTATGAACATTGATTTAAATAATCAATTTTTAAATGTTATGAAAATCTTATTAGTTTAAATAATTGAATTCTTGTCAAAAACTTTATTTGTGAAAGTAACTGAATTTGACGATTATGAAAATAATTAAATTCATGTTTAGAATTTAATCAAAAATTTTGTTGAAAAAATGGAATTTACATGAAAAATTTTATAATTATTAAAAGTAATTGAATTATTGGGAAAAATAAATTGCATAAAATTTTGTTAAATAAAATTAATTTTTTTCAATATTAGCGAATTAAAAGTAGTGGAAATTCTCTAAAAAAATATTGTTTATATTCTTTGTTCGGAAAGTTAAATATCTATATATAGCTAATAATTTTTTACCTTCTCTATTCTTTAGAATAATTAATATTTTCGCAATGAAGTTTTTTTTTAATTTAGGTATCAGATAACAATTTTTGTGAAATTCAATTTTCCTCGTACAAGAAAGTTTAATTATTTTCAATTTTGATAACCTGATGCCAAATTTGAAATTATTATCGAAATTTGTTAAAGTTTTTTTATATACTTTAAAGTTAAAAAATATAATATATTTTGTAAATTTAATTCGAATTAGTTTTTCAGTTATGTGTCATAATAAGTATTTCTTTAAAAATTACTTAAATTAAAATGACTTGAAATTGTTTACAATAAACATTGCAGCACAACATTCCCGCGCGCTTGCGCGCGGATAATTTTGCTAGTGTTTCCAATAAAATGCAATAATTTATATCTTAAATGAAATATAGTTTTTTAACTCTGTCAGTTGCATAAAATTTGTTAACGCAATTATTGCAGATAAACAAATTCCTCATCATCATAAATTAGTCTAAAATTGTTATAAAAATAGCCAATTTTATTAAAAATATTTAATAAAATTTAAAAACAGCCCGATGAAAGTAAAATTACATTATACTTTCTGTTAATTATTAAAATAAATAATTAACACATGATGAGAAGTATCGTCACTTTGCGTCGAAAATCTTCGACATTTGCTGCTTTCAAATTTAATATCAGGAAAATAAAAATATAAAAGAACACAAAAATAGTTTTAATATAATATATATGTATGTATATAAAATAGATATAAAAGATATGAATAGATAAACATAAAAATTTGGTTAGGAAACTTCTCATAAGGCGATAGGTGGAGAGTAAATACAAATTTTGCTCGAAATGATAACGAAGGATAATAATGAACAAAATGCACGACACTTGAAAATTATTTTCGGTTTAATAGATAAATAAATACTTCTGCATTCAAGATAATTATTAATTAATTAAAAGCAATAAAAATTAATAAACTTTTGAAAATAAGTATATAAAAATATATTCTTTTTTTTTGTCGTTTATACTCCTGCCCTATTGGGCTTACGCTCTCGACAAGAGTCTCTGCTGATACTTTTTGTGGATTAAGCATAACCATTCCACCAAATATTAGCAAATTTATCTAACCTAATGCGCCTACAGTGCGACTTTCGAAGATAGGAGTACTCGCATTTGCCTGGACCACCCGTAATTGGGTTTTCTCGCCAGAGAAGAGGGAAACTGTAGAAAAACCTCTTCTGAGTACAACCGGTTTATCGACAGTCTAGTTTCGGCGGTAGGCATCGGACAATAATCGACAATGCATACCGTCGCACCTAGACGTCAAACCTCCCGCTCGAAATATCTCACCTGTCGGAAAAATCCCCGGCTGACGGGGGGCGCAATCCTCGCTCGCACCACCCGCAAAGCCGGAGCTCCAACCAACTGAGCTATTCCGTCGGTAAAATATATTGTATTAATTAGATAGTATTGTTAAATATAAAAACCTGTAAGCATACAATTTTTTATAAATTTATTAATTTATTCGATGATTTTTCATTTATCTAGTGACAGTTGCTATTATGAGAACTTAGTCGAGAAATGAGACGATACGAGACGATCAAAACAAAAGAAATATTGAAATTCTCAATTTGGATAATTACTTCCGAGCAACGTGAAATGAGCGATATGATCAAAATTCTCATCTTAACGTGCATCACTAATGATCTTTGTGAAACAGGCGAATTTACCCTTCAAAAAAGAATAAACAACAAACCCGCTACTTTGCAGAAACTACCAGCTGATAAGCAATCAGCTGCTGAATCAATATCAATTAACTAAGGTTCTGCAACTTTAATTCACATGTTGGGAATGAAATGGAATCTTACAACAGATACCTTCCATTTCACTTCAACTCTACAATGTGATTCTAAAGTGATGAAAGGACAACTTTATCAACAATTTCTAAATTTTATGACCCTCTTGGACTACTAGCTCCTGTTGTAATTGATGGTAAAATTTTGATTCAAGATTTTTAGGCACTCAAGCTTGGATGGGACGAACAATTACCTCCGCATCTCACTGCAAAATGGAATGCGTTCATGGATCAACTACAGAACATCAATGAACTACCGTTTTCTCGATGGATTAAGATCACACCAGATGAATCCTTGGAATTACATGTATTTTGTGATGCATCTCAACTCGCTTTGTCTGCTGCTGTGTATCTTCGCGCTGTTGTTCCAGACAGAAAGGTACAAACAACTCTTGTTTGCGCAAATCAAAGGTCGCTCCCATTAAACGACTAACCATTCCTCGCTTGGAATTGTCGCTGTAATTGCATCAAAAGTAGTTCATCAAGTTCAGCAGGTTTCATACCTGGAAAAAGAAGCGGACCAAAAGCGGTATGGTTCCCACGTCAAAAAATTACCGTGAAAGTTAATTTTTTGTAATTCTCTAAGAAATTTACACGATTTGATAAGAGATAGCACCAGAAAGTCCCTAAATGATATCCAGGTCAGTACAGGTCACCAATTTTTATAAAATTAAATTCATTTAATATTCATTTAATATTTCGTTTGTTATATTCCTCATCATTGAAAAATTTTATTTATTTCAAACTTTTTTTATTTTTAACAACAATTTAACTTTACAGATTTTCAAGACAATTTAGGTTTATGAAAAACTTTAATAATTAAAATTCTTATAAAATTTGTTATAATTTTTAAAATAAATTTATTCATTTTTAAAAATAATAATGGATTTATGGATGAATTTTACTTAAAACACTAATAAAATTGAATTTTGGAAAAAATATAAATGATTGCAAAAACTCAATTATGTTCAAAAGTTTTTTAATATTCCCGCCAAAAATTCAATTATTTTAAAAATTGTTAACAAAATTTTTGTCATAATTCAATTATTTAAAAGAAATTTAATAAAATTCTTGCCAAAAATTCAATTATTTTCGAAAGATTTCCTCAATTTCATATGAATTTTATTATTTACAAATTTTTTATATATTTCTTTCTTTTTAACAATGATATTAAAAATCTTCAAACGAAATCAATTCTTTCGTATTATTCATGTGCTAAGAAAATTTTATTTTAAAAACCTGGAAAATTTCAATTTTTTTACACTGAAAAAATCAGGAACCTTTTAATAAACAAATACGTGACAACCCTGATCAATTGTTTTATAAATTTCTCAAGCAAAACAAATAATAAAATAAAAATATTTGTGCCCAAAAGTCAGAATATGAATAATAGTAAAATATTTAAATTATTTGAAAATAACTGAAAATATTATTAAAAATTGGGGTATCTAAAACTTGTTTTATAAAATAAAAATTGTTTCATTTTCTATTATAATTTCGATATTGTGGTTTTTAATAAACAGAAATTTGGTAAATATTTTTTCCAAAATAAATATCAAGTTGCTTGATCAAAATTTGAATTATAACTTTTTTCATATTTAAAACTTGTACTTTGTTTATAAATTGTCATTGTGAAGCAGAAAATGTGAAAAATATTTTGTAATTTTAATTTTCCAACTGTTTTTTAAATTTCTTTTAGAAAAAATGAAAATATTAATTACCTAGTCTTAAAATGTTTGTTACAAAGTGCTAATTTTTCTGAAAAGAAGAGAAATATTAAAAAATAATAATAATTTTTGTAGATTAATAAAAATAGTTTTTTATTATTTAGAAAATAAAAATAATATTTTTATATATAATAAATAAATACCTATTATTAAATTTAAATAGTAAGAGTGAAAAAATAAAGAAAATTAGTATTATGTATAAAATCATATCAAAAAAACAAAAGGATCATTCTCACAATCAGGACAAATGACCTGTACATTAGATTTTTTAATGTAAATAATAATAATTTTTCAAAACTTTTACCTCCTAATAATAGCATTTATAATGATTAGATCGGATCCTATTAAAAGTAAATAAATTTTTTTAAATATTTAGCGATACACATGTTTATATAATATAAAAACTCCCCTCCGTTACTGTTCATAAAGTAAGTTTCATTTATAAAAGAGGTATTATCCCAGCGGGCACAATGACAAACAAGTTGTAAATCCAGATGTTCATTACATGAACATTTTGCTTCCTCTATACGATCAGCAAAAAAATTTGCTTCCTCGTGGAGGAAGCACTAACTTATTGTCACGTATTGACATATTTTCCATGTTGTTGTCTTCAAATCTAATTAAAAATTAATTTTAAAAATTTGTTATATTTATTATAATTATAATTATGTATATTAAGTATATTTAATTTTTAAGTAATTTCTAATACGATCTAATATTTATAAAATCAAAAAAATATTCTACATAGGCGCTGCTTCACTATTCTTCATTTTGCAGTGATATTTTGCTGGTAGTCATGCAGGTCCTCACTTCGTATTAACTTTGATTTTCTGTATTTCTTCTCGATTGTTGATTTTGGTCCCCGGTCAGAAGTCTTCATTTTACTGTGCTTTACTATGAAGTGTGTATAGAAATTTTCAAATGTGGTTGCTCTTAGTAATTCCTTTCTAGTCTTCGATAATACTCTCTTGTGTATTTTTGATAACTGAGTGGAGAAAATGTGGAAAACTGAGGTTACATAAATAAAATGTTAATTTTTTCTTGGTTCTTGGAAAAGGAAGTTACATTAAAAATGAAAAGTGGGAGAAAGTTGGAAATTTTGTTCAGGAAGGTTGATTCAAACTATTCTCGTTGCAACAATCTCTAGTTAAAATATTCGGTTTACCACACCTTGAACAGAATTTTAGTAGTCTCGGTCTGCAATTTTTCCGTATATGACTTGGTTTGCTACAGAGCCAACAATGTTTGGAACTGTCGTAGGTTTTTTCTTCTGTTATGCTGACGCAGGCGACGCAAGTTTCGTGCGCGGTCCTCACTTTCTCGTAGCTCTCACGCTGAACGCGACTGTGATGGCTGTGCGTGTGTGACGTATTCTAATTCTCTATATATTAATACACAGCACATCGTTACAGGTAGCCTTGTCAAAATGTTCTTTATTGGCTCGATGAATGGTTGTGTGATGTTTTTAGCACATTTCAAACATCGTCTTGTCGAACGTCAATCAGTAACACGATGTGATCCGAGACAGTTGTAACATAGTTTATTGTTTCTCACTAATTCGGTTCGGTCTTGAACAGTTTTTCCCGTACATTCCGGACATTTAGCTATATAGTGTTTTCCTGAACAAAAAATAGAGCACTGAGTATTGTTCTCTTGGTCCTTTGATGGTAGATTCACTCTTGCAGCTTGTGAACTTGATGAAGTTGGAGGTTTACGTGATTTTTTAACAGCTTTGAGAGTTAAGAGTCTAGTGAAGGGAAATTCAAAGAGTTTTTTCCACATGAGAGGGTCTTGAAAAGAGCCTAAATGCATTTAAACTTATTAAGCTTTAATTAAGTCGCAATCCAGTTTTCGTACAGTTAGAAAAACGAAGAAATCATCCTGCTTATCAACTGGTCTGCGGAGAGTTTCTAAAGAAGGATGAATTTGCGTGACAGAAGTATATAAAGGTCCCATTTCTACAGATGCTTCCTTTGTCATTCTTTTGAGTGTGATGAATGAATGCAAGGCTGAATTAACTAATAAACTTTCATTTTCATAGAAAGCGACTAAAGAATCCTATGCCTTTTGAAAATTGTCATTTGTTAATGTTGTAATTAATATTTAGTAAATTCTTCCACAATTATTTCATAAAATATTTTTTTCGATTTTTGGAAGATGTTTCTTTCTTTTGGAGATATTTCTTCAAATCTATTGAAGTGAAACATGGAAGAAACCGTTCTTCTTCTAAAATCATGGTCACATTTTAAACGTCAACTGGCTGAAATATCATCTTAACGACATTTTTTGCTGAAGTGCAGGAGTCATGGACTACTACCGCAACATCTCCTCAATATAAGTAAACGATCACAACACATTTCATTTTATAGTAATTCAGGCCAGAATAGATTTTACAAGTTTAATCTGTATTATTCACGTACATTACTGAATCATGAAATTAGAGATATACATTTTCATCTCAATTTCCTGAACAAAAAACTAAAATTTTTAGAAAACAAAATATCACACTCGCTTATTGATTCATTAACACTATATAATTTTTTGCTGTTTTCTGAAAGAAAATATTCATTAATTCATTCAGTCTGTAATAAAAAATTATCAAAAAAATTTAATACACTTCTTAATAAAAAACATTCAGATCATAATATTCATACTAAAAAACAAAAGTGGTTAATTAACCTAAGCAATACTGATATTCCTCAAGATGTTTTTGATGTTATTGCTCTAGGTCCAAATTACAGTTGTACTGGACAGAATACTAAGCATGTTACTAAACAGGAAACTATAAATATAATTAAAAATGTAGAATGTACTATTTCCAGTTTAAATATTAGTTCTGAGGTAAAAAATGAGATTAGACAAAAAGTTAGCAATAGTGTCATGTCAAATTTGTCCAAAAAAAATAGTATCACTTTTGAAGACAGAAATTTTGCTATTAAATTAAATTCCGCAAAAAGTTTTTTGAAAGAAAATCCTGATATTTTTTT
Organism: Leptopilina drosophilae; assembly: GCA_032873175.1. Taxonomy (NCBI): domain Eukaryota; kingdom Metazoa; phylum Arthropoda; class Insecta; order Hymenoptera; family Figitidae; genus Leptopilina; species Leptopilina drosophilae. The sequence continues at coordinate 46,708,500 of CM065478.1, forward strand.
CACTAATTCTGACAAGGGAAATGTTTCAGTTTGCATGAAAAAATCTGACTATATTACTAAAGCCTATGACTTACTCTCTGACCAACGCACGTATAAAGAAATTTTAACGAAAGGAGTTTTATCGAAATTACAATCCAGAACTTATAAAATACTAAAAAAGTTAAATGACAATGATTTTCTCAAACATAAATATCATAATAATCAGTTAACAATGACTAATACCTCTTTGGCAAAATTTTATGGTTTACCAAAAATTCACAAAGATAATGCACCTCTTCGTCCAATTATTTCTCTTATAAATAGTCCAACTCATTTTTTAGCCAAAATTATATACGAAGAATTAAAAACTGTAATTCCCTTACCAAAATCTCATGTAAACAACAGCTTCGAGTTAAAAGAAAAATGAAAAGATATTAATGTATTGCCAGATTTTGTATTACTCTCTCTTGATGTTAGTTCACTTTTTACTAATATTCCATGTGATTTAGTTATACAAAGCCTCGATAGAAGACACAATATAATTAACAATAACTGTAAGATTCCCTTTAATGATATTATTGATTGTACAAAATTTCTGTTCGATAATACATATTTTATATTTGATAATAAGATTTACCAACAAATTTACGGCACTCCGATGGGTTTACCAATATCACCATTTTTTGCGGATATTGTAATGGATGACTTGGAAACTGATTGTTTAAATTTACTTAAAAACAAGTTCAATTCTGTTCCTATTTTTTATTTCAGATATGTGGACGACACGCTTTTGTGTGTTCATAAAGATCAAGTTGAACTTTTCATTAACACATTTAATTCCTTTAATATAACTTAAAATTTACGTATGAATTGGAAATAAATAATAAAATTAATTTTTTGGACATGACATTAATTAAAAACAATAATCAACTCATTACTAACTGGTATCAGAAAAACATTTCTTCTAATAGATTAATAAATTATTTTTCAAGTCATCCAATTCAACAAAAGAAGAATATTGTTTACAATTTGTATGACAGAGCTATCTCACTGTCTCACAAGTCATTTCATAAAGAAAATATTAAAAAAAATTTTGAAATTTTACAAAATAATGATTATCCATTAGAATTTATACAAAAAAATATTGAAAAAAGAAAACATTCATTAGTTTACAAAACAATAGATAAAAAACATACTAAAAATAGCGTTACAATTTATCAACAACTACCTAAAGTTTGTATTCCTTATAATAATATTTATTATAAATTATCTAACATTTTAAAAAAATATAATTTATTGTCTATTCCAATTGTGGAAAAAAGCCTAAGCTCTGTAATAAAACTAGGAAAAGACTTGACGGAAAAGTGGGATAGAACAAATATTGTTTATAAATTTAATTGCAATAGTTGTCCAGCTACGTATATTGGTGAATCGAAACGTACCTTGAAAAAAAGAATAAGTGAACACAAAAATAAAAATATCGAATCTGTTGTTAATACACATCAAAGTGAATATAATCATTCTTTTAATTTTGACGATGCAGAAATTTTAGATTATGAAACTTCTTATGAAAAACGATTAATTTCTGAGATGATTTTTATCAAATGCAATAATTTTACTATTAACAAGAAGGAAGATATTCAGTTTCTTAGTAATACCTATTTTCCTTTGCTTAATAAATTGAAATAATAAATTGAAATAATGGTTATAATTCATAATATTTCGATTGCGTGTTATTGAACCCATCGACTGTATATATCGCGAAAATTGTCATCGGCTCAGTCAGTATGACTAATCACTCGTCTTAGTATGTTTGTGATTTGCAAATTTGAATATTTTAATTTTTATTTAATTATTTATTGTATTTTAATTTACTAAAGTGATGTTTGTTTGTTGATTTTAACTAGGTAAAAATTATTTTTAATTTTGTTCAATTTTATAATTTCATATATCATTTTGTATTTATCTGAAAATTATTTTTTATTAAAGTGACCTGATGATGGTGGCGAATCTGACCACCGAAACGTTGTCAATTTTATTAAAAAAGTGAGAGTTAGTGTCTTTTCTTTCACCTTTAAACATCTTCCAAAAATCGAAAAAAATATTTTATGTTAATGTTGTATTTTTTAGTAAATGAGCTGCAGTTCCTTTGAGGAACATTGTTTCAAATAGTAGTTTTCATACCGGTGATAAACCCATTTCAGATTAATTGTTTTTTTATCTTGACGTTTCTGAGTGGCCATCTAATATTAATTAACAACTTGGTTTCTCTAAAGAAAGAAACTTTAAAGAAGTAAATCACGTCGCCAAAAGAGGAATAACATCTTAGTATAATTAAATAATAATATAAGATTAGAAGCAAAAACAATTTGTAACTCAAGTCACTAAAAGTTAAAAAAAACTTTTCCAAGGCGAAAGAACACTAATGTCCAATCTTTCGACAAGTAAAAATTAATATACTAGTCTAGTTTACTGTGACAGCGACATGGCATATTACATAAGCTTATAGAGCAAATAATTTCAAAAAAATTTGGAAAAATTGGAAGATTCACCTCTTATCATGTACTAACCCAAGTAGAAATGATTTGTACGAATTTTGTATGAAGTTCGTACGGAAATCCAACCAGATTCGTACAGACTTCCTATTGAATTCGTATAAAATTATTAGTAAAATTCGTGTGGTGTTTTGAAACGTTTTTTGGACGAATATTCGTACAAATAATACGGGAATTTGAAGTATGGATATTAAAAAAAGTTTCGCTCGGAATTTCGTATAAATTTTCGAACGAAGTGTGAGCTAAAAATTTCTTAAAAAATGTTCGGCTAGATTTCCTTACGAAATTCATACGAACTATCGTGCAGAATTTTGTAAAAAAATTTAATTAATCCGTTCGCAATTCGCTTGAATTTTGTAAGAAAATCTGGCCGAATATTTTATAAGAAATTTTTAGCTGACAATTCGTTCGAAAATCCATACGAAATTTCGTGCTGAATATTTTTGAACAAATTTTATATTTATCCGTTCGCAATTTGTTCGAATTTCGTAAGAAAATCCGTCCGAATGTTTTATAAGAAATTTTCAGTTGACAATTCGTTCGAAAATGGATACGAAATTGCGAGCGAAATTTTTTTTGAATATCCATACTTAAAATTCCGGCTATGTGGTTGTTTCTCTTCCTTACGGTGTATCTAAAGAGAAACCATAGTCGGATCTTCATGAAATGGCGTACCTGAAATGTCGGATTTTTCAAAAAATTGTAGCCTGTTTTTAAAAATTAAAAATGTCAGATCCAATATGGATAAATGCATTTATAAATTTAAATGTATTTAAAGCAAATTATATGTAAAACAACGCGAGGAGTAGTTCACTCACGAATTACTTTAACATTAGTAGATGATTTTATTTGATTCCTAATGATTATAGTCGATTTCTGCGTTAAAATAACTAATATAACATCATATACATAGACTATACAATTTTACTATATTAACAAAATTATATAGAATAATTGTGTAGTCTATGTATATGACGTTACATTAGTTATTTTGACGCAGAAGTTGACTATAATCATTAGGATTCAAATAAAATCATCTACTAATGTTAAAGTGATTCGTAAGTGAAATACCCTTTGGATGATCCCACATATTTACAATACACTATTTTCGTAAATTCGCACTATTGGCACTATTCCCTCATAGCTTACACTAATTCTACTGCGATAAACTTTCAACGATTCTTGCACTATTTGACATTAATTTTGCAGCTTTTTCTGAAATGGACTTTTAAAATACATTCTACTACCGGTCAATTTGAGAGACCACCCATTTTTGGGTCACTAAAAACATTTCAAAATATTACATGTATGAAAATTAAAATTTTTATCTTTATTTTTTCAAAGATGATAAAATTTTAAAATACAAGATCTTTAAGAAGTCATTTGACTTATATTTTATTTAGATATTAAAAAAATCGTATTTTTCAATGTTTCACAATAATTTGAATAACTTAAAAAATAATGAAAGCTTTTTAATGATTTTAGGCCAATATTAAACGTCATTTATTACACTATAAAAATTACTTATAGGTATTAATGTGTAATTTTTTTAGAAAATGCAAGGCCATCAAACTATGACCAAAAAAATTCAAAAAATTTGGAACAATCTTATTAGAACCAATTGTCGAGAATAGTTCCAGTTCTCGAGTAAACAAACTTTGTATTTTACTTAAACATTGTATCACATTGTTAATGCAAAACATGTCATTCTAGTGTTGATCGCAATACACCTTCGGCAACATTCTCAACGCTTGAAGTTTTTCGACATTATTAGGCACTATTCGACATTAAACAGCGTTAACTGACATTATTTTCTTTAAATTCATTATGATTAATTTTACTGATTTGTCTCTTATTTTTACTTGGATGCATTATTTACTTTAGCTAACACTATTACCGTCATTTCAGAATTCATTCCTTATTCGTATGATTTCAAACTTTAAAACTACATGATTCGAAAGTGAAAAACCCCTCGGAACAACTTAAAAAAAATCTTTACACGTTCGTAGACATAAACATATGAATAGTTTCAAAAGAGATGAAAAATATCACAACGTAATTAGAGATGACTTGAAAGATGACAAGACTGACGCTTTTCCTCATTTTATAAAATGGGATGATTTTAAAATTTTACACGTTTCACCAAATCTTAGTAAACGTTTATTTAATAAAATGATTTTTATAAAAGAAAAACAGGATAAAAGTTTAAATTGGATGACAGATTTGGATAATTTTGATAAAACGTATGAAATGTTTTTGGATATTATTTCAAAGCAACTCATTTCTCTTATCCTCTTTTCTTGTATTATTTTGTTTATACATGTATTATTTTATTTATTTGCTTGTGTCCTTAAATTCTTCATTTATTTTTTAATGTTTTGTGTGATAACAATATTTTGTCTATTCATGGATTTTTATGTGATTTTTGTGAATGGATTCTATCTTGGTTGTTAGTTCGTATCATTTATCTTTTATTTTTATAATTTTTATTATTTAATTTTTAAATTTTTATTATGTAATTTTATTATTTAATTAATTACAATTTTCCTTTTATTTTTATTTATTTTATTAATTTTAATTTATTAGTAGTTCCAAGTTACTGTAATAGTTGGCTACAATGAGCCCCATATAACCCTAACTTCTAACTTTGTTAGTGCTCCGTTGTACATACTGACTACGCATAGATACAGAGAGGTCAATGGCGACACATAACACGACGTTCATCAGACGTTTTCATGTACACATGTATTTTTAATATAATAAAGTTATTCACTGTTAATTAAAATTATTATTTTATGTAAAACATTACATGGCGCAGTCGTAAAAGTTTAATTGATTTAAATAACTTGAGATAGATAAACTCGAAAAAATAAATACATAAAGTTGTTATTACGTGTTCTGAAAAAGAAAACAAGCAAATAAAATGGAATCAACGAGTGTTATTTTTAAACCACCTAAAAGTTTAAGCCTTGGAGGAAAGATTAGTAAAAATTGGCGGAAATTTAAACAAGCTCATGACATATTTGTGACAGCTTCCAGAAATTCATCTGAGAAGTTAAAGTTGCAATGTTTTTAAATCTAGTTGGTAAAGAAGCACTTGAACTCTACAATACATTTACGTTAACAGAGGCACAAAAAAAGTAAGCAAAAATGTGATTGATGCATTTAAACAGTATTGTACGCCAAAGAAAAATGCAGTGTATGAACGTTAAATTTTTTACAAACGAGCTCAAAAAGAAGGAGAACAGTTCGAACAATTCTTAACCGAAATAAAAATCATTGCACGAAAATGTAACTTTGGAAATCTACATGACGAAAGGATAAGATACAGAATAGTGATGGGTACAAATGATGCGGGTCTTCAGGAAAAACTTCTTCGAGTAGATGATTTAGACATGCAAAAGACTATAGATTATTGTCGAACATCAGAAATTTCGAAGCTACAAGTCAAAACTTTTATTAAAAAAAAAACAGTGGAGAAGAACGAACACAAAGAAGAACGAAAAGATCCAACTGAGTTTAAATGTCGACGATGTACAAGATGGCATGGTCTTCGGCAGTGTCCAGCATTTAGGAAGGAGTGCAGTAAATGTAAGAAGAAAAATCACTTTGCAGCATAGTGTCGAGTTTAAGAAGTTGCAGAAATATGCACACGCTGAAAAAAATTTTGTGTGGCTGCCGCATGTGTGGTGATCGCGCCACATTATCTTGTCTCGAGTGCTCTGCCCTTTGGTTTTCGGGTGCGTCAACAAATCTCGAGAGCAGGTAGCCTTCCTGAAAAGACGGAAGGCTGTCATACCAATATTTCGAAATTGGTGCAACCTCGTACCAGTGTTGTAGGCTTCTCTCGCGGTGAGGTAGTGTTCCCTCGAGAGTTAATCTCCCTTCCGAAATGGGGATAGTACTTACCATCTGATCTGTGTGGTAGCGACATTCGTAGATAAGGTAGCGACACATAATTTTTTCAGTGCAATTGAAAACATTGATCTGGAAAGCAGCAATTTATGTGTAGAAATGGTATGTACAGAGAAAATTAATAGTAATGTGAATACTTGGAATGAAATCATTGAAGTAGAAAATTCTAATGTTGGATTCAAATTAGACTCAGGCGCGCAACTTAATATTTTATTAAATTACTATTTCAAAAAAGAAAATAAACAATTTAAAATAAAGCCGACGAATATTATATTAGAGACGTTCGGGGGATTTAAAATTAAGCGTTGTGGCATAGTGCGTTTAAAATGTAAAGTTAAAACAGTGAAATATATGATGATTTTATAATAGTTGATAAAAATGTAACGCCAATTTTGGGGTTGAAAGCTTGTGTTAAATTGAACTTAATCAAAAAAGTAGATGGATAACTGAGAATTTACATAGATCCAAAAGATTTAAATAAAGCGAAAATCGAAAACCGAATGTACGTATACCAACTGTGGAAGAAATAAGTGAAAAACTTCGTAACAAAAGCATTTTTACTGTTTTAGATTTAAAGGACGGATTTTGGCACGTTGAATTGAATGATAAATCGAGTAAACTATGTACATTTAGCACTATTTTTGGCAGCTGAAAATTTAACAGGCTACCCTTTGTAGTTAATATGGCACTAGAGTATTTCCAAGAAGTAAATGAAAAAAACTTTGAAGACGTTGAGGGTGTTATTATATATTTTGATGATATTTTTATTTCGGCAGAAACAGAAGAAGAGCATGATAAGATATTAGAACAGGTACTTTAAAGGGCTAGAAAATTAGGGGAAAATTTAATCAAAATAAAATTCAATATAAAATTCTAGAAGTTAAATACTTTGACTATGTTTTCTAAGTGTGCAAATTGATCCGGAGAGAATTAGAGCAATTGATGCAATTAAAAATTCAAAATCAAAGACAGAAATTCAAAAAATATTAGAAACAGTGAATTATGTAAGAAAATTTATACTGAATTTAAGTGAATTAACAGCTCTACTCCGAGAGTTGCTAAAGGATCGTGTTGAATTTCAGTGGTTTCAAGCTCATTCCAAAGCCTTCCTAGAAATAAAAGCTGCTTTAAAACATGAACCTGTTATTGCAAATTTTAACGCGAATATTGAAGTTTTCATCCAGTCTGATGCGTCAAAATCTGGTTTAGGTTGTTATTTAATTCAAGATGAGAAACCCGTATATTTTGCGTCTAGAAGTTGAAATGAAGCTGAAAAAAATTATGCTGTTATAGAAAAATAACTCCTCGCCATTATATTCTCCATCGAAAAATTTCACCAATTTATTTACGAGCGTGAAATTACGGTATTAACTGATCACAAGCCTCTTGTAAATTTACTAAATGTAAAGAATATAGGAGATATACCATCTCCTCGTCTTCAGCGAATGAAAATTAAACTCCTAAAATACGAAATAACAGCAAAATATATTCCAGGTAAACTCATGCATATTGCAGACTTGCTATCGAGATCGTACTTAAAGGAATCGATTGATGAAAATAATTGGATTTCTGAAGTAGTGCATTCTATAAGTAGTAGTTTAAATATAGGGGGGGAAAGAAAATAGAAATGCAAAAAGCCACAGAATCAGATCCAACTTTGAATCAAAATAAAGCATTATTGTTTAGAGAGTTGGCCCAAAAGTAAATCTCAAGTTGAAGAGAATTTAAGATATTATTATAAATTTTAAAATGAGTTGAGTATTCAGGACAATATGATATTTTTTAATTATGAATTGATTGTACCAAATTCATTACGTCAAAATATGTTGAAATTGTTGCATGGATCTCATTTAGGAATTCAAAAAACTAAATCTAGAGCAAAACAGTTACTTTATTGGCCAGGTCTTATGAGTGAAATTGATAATATGATATCGGAATATATTATTTGTGAAAGGTACAGATCTCTGAATAGTAAAGAGCCATTAATAGGGCATGAGATACCTGATATTCCGTATAACAAAGTCAAATGTGATATTTGTGAATTTGCGGGAAAGAATTATCTTGTAATACAAGATTATTATTCAAAATGGTTAGAAATGATAGAATTAAAGAACAAAACTGCTAGTAAAGTTATTATAAATCTCAAAACAGTATTTGCGACACATGGAATACCAAAAATTGTAGTTTGCGATAATCAACTATTCAGTTCTTATGAATTTAACATTTTTGCACAACTGTGGAATTTTTATGATTGAAAGTAGCATTATTAGATTATCGAAATACTTCCATAGCAGGTCTTGATGTATCCCCTTGAAATCCGACATTTTTAATTTTTAAAAACCGACTTCAAATTCGTAACCATTTCAGGTCCTTCATTTTTTATTTGTTTCAAGTATTTTTTATGTAATTAGAGTCACTGAATTCAGATTAATAGTACAAATATGCAGAAAAGTCTGTTGAAGGCACAAAAAGTAAGTCAATTACCACGAAAATCAATTTCTTAGACTTGATCACCTTATTAGGCGTATAAAACAATACCAGCAACAAACTTGTTTAAAAAATTAAGCTGTATTTATTTGATAATTGTTTCTATTTTCAATCTTCTAGTCCAGAGTAAGTACTCTCTTAATCTGAATTAGTAGAAAGTTACTAATGAAATGGTGAAAAGTCGTCCACTAAATGATTTAGTAATAATTCTACTAACAATTAGTAAAATTTTACTAATTGTTATAAGAGCATTACTAATTGATAAGTAGAATTCTACTAAAAATTAGTAATATTCTACTAATTAAAAAGGTAAGAAGTCGTTCATGAAAACTACTAGAAATTAGTTAAATTTTACTAATTCTTAGTAGAATTCTGCTAACTTGATTAAAAAATTAAGCTGTATTTATTTAGTAACTGTCTTTTATTTTCCATCTCTTACTCCAGAGTTTCTTAAATGTCTTTCTCACACACTTTCTCTCCTACTCTTCTCTCTCATAATAATACTTTTCCTCTATTTTCCTTTATCGCCTTTCTATACTCAATCGATTCAATTACACAGGGACACAAAAAAAGTGATCGGTTCATTAAAGCAGTCATCTGTTTTTTTTAAACGAGAAAACTACACTTAACTTTAAAGGCTAAAGTAAAACAAAATTGAATAAAAAAATTCTCTTCAAAACCAAACAATAAATCTTTCTACTTCTTTAGAACAACTTAGAAACAATGTAAACATTGCTTAATCTTCCTTTTTTAAATAAAAAAACTACCCCTAATACGTCAAAATTCAAAATGTAAAATAAAAAAAATTTTAAAGGATTAGATTTTCTCAAGTGGACCCTAAATTTTCAAAAGTTGAAATTTACCAGTGTAAATATGCAAAAAGATAGATCTACTAGAGTTACAAATAACCTGAAAATTTCGTTAAAAAATATACAATTGTTTATTTTTTATAAACAATTGAATTTTTATGCATAAAAAACCTTCCTTGGCCTAAGGTCAAACATTTTGCCAAATTTGGTTTCAAACGGTTAAACCGTTTTTAAGTGATTCGCGAACAAAGATTCTGTGACATACGGACATACATACATACATACACGAAATTTTTTATTGGCATTTTTGGAATCCTGGATGCTTAAAACGAATAAGTATGTGTAAAATTTTAAGTTCTGAGCAATGTACAGACAAAAGTCTCATCTTATATAGATATATATAGTTTTGTTTTTTATTTTAAATGAATATTTAAGATTTTTTTTCTCTAAAAAAAGTTGACAATGTTGTAGAAAATAGTTTTAATATTTAAACAAATAATTAAATAGAAGATTCATATGCTTGTAATCTCGCGGGACTTAGTAAGACTTGAGGGTATTTTCGCGTGTCAAATATCGTGGATGTGTCAATTTTTTTATTGCTTTTTGGATTTTCGTAATAGTTACTCAATTAAAATATAGTAATTGTAAAAAAATAAAAGAAATAATAATAGTTTTTAATAATAAAAATATAATAATCGAAAGAATTTGAATTAAAAATTTTTTGCATTATAATAAATAGACGAATTCAATAATAGTAAACTAGTATCACAAGAAGAAAGATACTTGGTTTTATTATAATTATTTAATTAGTCCCATAATATAATATAATACTCTGATGAAATATTCTAAGGCAACTATTATCAAACATTATTAACGAATCTATGAACTTCCGTTCTAGGCCGAATTTCACGTTTTCTGACATATGGTTGGAAAGATCTTCTAAAGTGGAATGTTTCTTCTGTACATCAGAAAATGTTTGGACAAAAATTGGAAAAGTTATAAACATTTAAAAAAAAATGTCATTACGGTCGAAACAGGTCTTTACGGTCGGGTCGCCGTAGAAAATCAATGTGATATGAAGGAATATTACTAAAATTGGCCCGTAAATTACACAAGCATGCTGAAATACACTTGAAAATGGTAAAAGGAAATATAACAATCAATCTAATCTAAACGTTTTACGTTTGTACTGCTCGCGTACTTCATTGTAACTTAATAAAAGTGACATGAAAAGTTTTCTACCATTATTAACAAGTATTTACATGCAATGGTAAATGGCACCAGTTTGTTACAACTAAGAAACCTGAGGTGACCCAACCGTAAAGGTGTCCCAACCGTAGTGACTCTCCCCTATAATATACAGTGCCGCTCAAAAACTTTTGCCCACCCTACAGCGACTGAAGACTTTACAAAAAGTTTTGTATTTTTTTTACTATTGCAGTTACGAAGCTCAAAAAAATATTGTTTGAAAGCTCATTTCCTCAGCTTTAACATTACATAAAATCGAAATTAAAAAAATAATTTTGTTAATGAGTAAATAATGTTATTGCAAAATAAAATTTACCGTTTTTTAAAATTTTTTTAATGTGATACAGTTTCATTAAAAATCATCATAATTTAATGCCAGACATATCATTTGAAAGCTAGTTTTATCACCTGTAAAACGCATTTTTAAATATTTTTAAACGATAATTTTTTAAGAAAAATATGATCTTTTGTTTAAAAAATCGGCCATTATTTTCAATTGTTGATATCTCAAAAACAATTACTTTAAGAAAAAAATTTTAAGAACATTAATTGTTTCTTTTTGTGTATAGAATTAAAAGAAAATTATTAAAAAAATTTTGTTAAAAAAAATTTTTTTTATTATTTTTTGAAAAAATTTTTTTTTTACATTTTTTAGATTTTTAAGTTTTTTGTGTAGAAACTCGCTTTTTACACTCATTATAACAAACAAACATATTTTTCTTCGTATTTATTCAATTTTTTTAAATAATATTTTATCTCGCCAATCTATTAAATAAGTTCTTAAGCGTTTATTTATTTTATTGTTATTAAAAACGGAAATTATATCAAATCTTCAAATGATTTTGTGAGTTAAAATATTTGGAAAAATTGAATAAATACGAAGAAAAATATGTTTGCTTGTCATAATAAGTGTAAAAAGCGAGTTTCTACACAAAAAACTTAAAAATTTGAAAAATGTCCAAAAAAATTTTTTTAATAATTTTTTTAATTCTATACACAGAAAGGAACAATTTATGTTCTTAAAATTTTTTTCTTAAAGTAATTGTTTTTGAGATATCAACAATTGAAAAAAATGGCTGATTTTTTAAACAAAAGATTTTATTTTTCTTAAAAATTATCGTATAAAAATTTTAAAAAATGCGTTTTAAAGGTGATAAAACTAGCTTTCAAATGATATGTCTGACATTAAATTGTGATGATTTCTAATGAAACTGTATCACATTAAAGAAAACAAAAAAACGGAAAATTTTATTTCGCAATAACATTATTTACTCATTAACAAAATTATTTTTTTAATTTCGATTTTATATAATGTTAAAGCTGAGGAAATAAGCTTTCAAACAATATTTTTTTGAGCTTTATAACTTCAATAGTAAACAAAATACAAAACTTTTTGTAAATCCTTCAATCGCTGTAGGGTGGGCAAAAGTTTTTGAGCGGCACTGTATAAAATAAATAATGTATTACTATTTTTATTACAAACAAGTATTTCAATTTCAAAAGGTTAAAAATTTCAAACAAAATTTCAAAAAAGTATGAAAGCAAAGCTTCTAAAATAAACATGTTACGGCGGGCACAGTGGAGCAGTCGACATACGTCAGACGCGGCAGCGCACATCACGGAAGTTGCGCGCGCCTACAAAAAAATTCATAATTAACAAAATATTTGCTTGAAACATTTTTTTCTTTTTAGTATTTAATCCTAACTAACTACTCTTCAAGTTCTTACTTATAAAATTGAATATGTTCATCCAGAACACATATTATTTTTAATTTGTTTATAATAAATAATTATTTTTTATAACAAATAAAGAGTTTTATAGAGTAAAAATTGTTTTCATGTAGTTTAGAATTTCATAGTTAATTTGCAAAAAAATCATCAAGTTTCGTCAATTTTTGTCAAAGTTATCCATTTTTTAACAATGTTATGCATAAAAATTCAATTGTTTATAAAAAATAAACAATTAAATTTTTTTAACGACATTTACAGGTTATTTGTAACTCTAGTAGGGTAAGTGTGGATATTGTCGAGGAATTTTATATAAGTCATACTTCCAAGTGGTTTAAAAATTATAAATGAACTAGCTGTCGTACCCGTCTTTGACGGGATTTAGTTTCTACAGATACATTTAATAGTGTGTCTACCAGTCTCGAAAAATAAGAAATAGTGGGAAATTTATTTTGACTAGAGAAATTATGATTAGCTACCATGAACTATTTCATTATAAAAATATTACTATTTTAAAACAGTGATTAAATATTTATCATCAAATAATTAATTTTTTATTTATTAAAATGCAGAAAACAATGTTTGTCAATTATTTGTAGAAATTTAATTATAGTATTATAAGTTAATCCTAAATTTCGACCAGTTTTTGGAGTTATAGTAAAGTCAAATTCGAACTAATTGTATCATAATTGCTTAAATGTAAAATAAGACCTATATTACAAGCTGAATTCACAATTTTTCCCGATTAAATAAAATTCCTGTATACTTCCCGTTTTTTCCCAGTTCGTAGATCCCCTGTTAAAGATATTTGTATAAACAAAAATTAAATAAATAATTAAATAGAAGACTCATATGCTTGTAATCTTGCGGGACTTAGTAAGACTTGAGGGTATTTTCGCGTGTCAAATATCGTGGATGTGTCAATTTTTTTATTGCTTTTTGGATTTTCGTAATAGTTACTCAATTAAAATATAGTAATTGTAAAAAAATTAAAGAAATAATAATAGTTTTTAATAATAAAAATATAATAATCGAAAGAATTTGAATTAAAAATTTTATGCATTATAATAAATATACGTATTCAATAATAGTAAACTAGTATCACAAGAAGAAAGATACTTGGTTTTATTATAATTATTTAATTAGTCCCATAATATAATACTCTGATGAAATATTTTACGGCAACTATTATCAAACATTATTAACAAATAGTCAATTTTTTTTGACACTATTGCTCCTTTTTACAGATATTAAAATTTTTTTCCCTAATTATACAGACCTCACTTACTTTGATTTTAATTTTTTATCCCTCCCATTACTCTTTATTTTCTTGCTTATATTTTTTAACTGTTATAAGATTTACTAAAATTCTGAACGTTCAAATAAACGAATTTTTTGTTGTGTCTAAATGTGTTTAACACTTACTGTGCAAAATGGAAAAACAATGTTAATTACAACATTTATTTAGTTGAAAATTAATTCTTAAAAATATATACAAAGTTCTTTTATTAAAATATAAATTAAAACAAGGAAAAATAATATCGGCTATAATTTCAACGTTTTAAACATTAGAGACACACTGCTAACCTTACTTTCAAGGGTTATGATAGGAGCCGCGAAAATACCCACATGTTGGAAAAAATATGTCTCCATTATCGGGAGTGTAAATATTTAATAAAAATTAGTTCTTTTTAACTGAACAAATTTTTTTTATGTAGAATAACACTAAATTTACCAAAATATAAAAAAAGAATCATCTCTTAGAGTTTTATATAATATAAAAACAATAATTTTTGACACCACTGCAGAGTTGAATCTCAAACCAAGGTGAGCCATTTTGAACTTTTTTCAGACAACCAATCTTAAAACATTTTTAATAAATTGATTACTAGAAAAATAATAAAAAATATGATGCATATTATAATGTCTAAGTTATCAGGTTCAAGGAGTGATTTTTTAATGTCAAAAATTTTTAATATTATTTAAAATATTCATTAAAACACAAAATACCGCGATAATACCCACATCCGCGATAATACCCACTTTTACCCTAGATCTATCTTTTTGCATATTTACACTGGTAATTTCAACTTTTGAAAATTTAGGGTCCACTTGAGAAAATCGTTCCCAAAACCACATTGTTTTTAACTCTTTCGTGCCCCCGGGAAATTCAGCTGTTGGATTTGTTTCCAAATTGGTACTGGGGGGTTTTCGAGGTCGCTGATTACGAATCTGATGTCAGTTTCATAAAATTCAAAATGGCGGATCCAATATGGCGGACAAGATATTTAAAAATTGCTTGAATTTGCGTCAATATCGTTACTTGGGGGTTTTTAAAGTCGCTGATTGCGAATCAGAAGTCAGATTTAATAATTTTTTTAAAATTCAAAATGGCGGATCCAATATGGCGGAAAATATTTCAAAAAATTGCTTAAATTTGCTTACATATTGCTTACATAATCGGGGTCGCTAATTACGAATCCAATATCACTTTTAAAAAATTCGAAATGGCGTATCCAATATGGCGAATACAGTATTGGTAGACCCCCGTGTAGAAATATTGAACTAAATTCAAGCATTTTTTAAAAATCTTGTCCGCCATGTTAGATCCGCTATTTTGAATTTTTTAAAATTGATATCGGATTTGTAATCAGCGACCCCGAAACCCCACGAGTATCAATATGTAAGCAAATTTAAGCAATTTTTTGAAATATTGTCCGCCATATTGAATTCGCCATTTTGAATTTTGAAAAACTGATATTGGATTCGTAATCAGTGACCCCGCAAAACCTCGAGTAACAATTTGGAAGCAATTTTGATGAAATTGAAAAAAATTTAATTCGATTAAAAATTTGTCGCCCACATTAGATCCGCCATATTGAATTTTTTAAATCTGACTTAACCACTTCACTGGCAGGGCGTTCCAAATGACGTTCCACGTGCCAAGGCCCAGACTGGCAAAAACATTTACGTATAATATTACCATTCATAATGATCAATAATAGTTATTTATATATATATATATATATATATATATATATATATATATATATATATATATATATATATATATATATATATATATATATATATATATATATATATATATATATATATATATATATATATATATATATATATATATATATATATATATTATCAATAGTTATATTATTATATTATAATATTGTATGTAAATATCTTTTTTCAATAAAAATACAAGTTTTATTGTGTAAAAATTGAAAGAAAGTGGAACGCCATTTGTTCAAAAATATTAAAAATAGTCAATTTGAACGTTCGGAAAAACGTTGAAAATCACAAAAACTTAAATTTTTATTGTGATAATCTTGTTCTCTGATGTCTAAACTATAGAAATATTTCTTTACAACAGTTAAATGTGGTGTACTTTCTTTAAAAACAGAGTTTTTTTAGGAACGCCATTTCGATGTTTTTGCCAGTCTGGGCCTCGGCGCGTGGAACGCCATTTGGAACGCCCTGCCAGTGAAGTGGTTAATTTTAATTATTGTATTTGATCAGTATTAAAGAAATGTAAGATGCATGTAAGAATTTATGTCTGTTAAATAAAATCATTTAATAAGAAGAATTTAACATGTACAATCTAATACTTAATATTACAATTTGAACTATTATAATAAAAAAAGATCCTGATTATTAATACTTTTCTTCAATAATTTGAAGATAAAGTTATTTTCTTTCATAATCATTTGGAAATAAGCAAACATAATTTTGAACTCTGAGAACTTTTCCTTTTATAGCAGCAATAGGAATAGCATTCAGACAATATGAATCTCTTATTAGATGTATAATAGAAGTTAAGCTGAAGTTGATTTCTGTTTGTACTATTTCAGATTTTTTATCTGAAGTTGGTAACAACTGCCGAATAATAGCAAAATAACTATGACTATTAACTACTACAAAACAAATAATTTCACCAAACATTATGCCACGTTGTCCTTTCCAAAGAACACAAGAGTTGCATCTTACTTTTTGCCTTGTGTAAATTTTGGAAGTATAGATATCATCGTGCAACTTATATCTAGCGTAAATTGTAATCTGTGTTTCCAATAATTGTTGATCACTTAGTGCAGTTAGTATTCTTAATGATCTCTTTTGATCATATGTTAATGTATATTCTGTTTTAGGTTCATGTGGTTGATATTCTGATCATTTTTAGGTTTCCGTACACCTTTGAAACTGTTCGATTTTTCTTTCTCTGTTATTTTCCAATGAGGAGATTAATTAGAGGAGAGCTCGAGGTAAAATAAGGCACGGTTGTTTAATTGTAGTGAATGAATTTTATTCGTAAACGTTGAGTCGATTTTTTGTTTCTCTTACAAAGATTGTTTAATCGAAGTAGTTCTATTAATGCGGCGTGACAAGTGAAAATCCACCCATTAAGCGGGCTATGCCACCGAAATTATCTCGAGGAATATCGTTAAAATGAAATAAGTCTGTCGAAAGCGCGTTCGACGGCGCAACTCAAAAAATCATAAATTGATTCGACTTGAATAACTAAATGAAAATTGGAAATTGTCTCGAGGATCGTTGTTAAAGCGAAATGAGTCTGTCGACAATGCGTTCGATTGCGTGACTCAAAAAAAATATAATTTAGTTCAATTTGAATGATTAAATGAAAATTGGAAATTATCTCGAGGATCGTTGTTAAAGCGAAATGAGTCTGTCGACAATGCGTTCAATAGCGCGACTCAAAAAAAATATGTATAATTTAGTTCGATTTGAATGATTAAATAAAAATTAGAATTTATCTCGAGGATAGTCGTTAAAGCGAGATGAGTCTGTCGACAATGCGTTCGATAGCGCGACTCAAAAAAAATATAATTTAGTTCGATTTGAATGATTGAATAAAAATTGGAAATAATCTTGACTTGATGCGAAGTGAGTTTTCCCGGGTTCCTGTTTGAATTTTCCTCCACTCGCGGCCAGGATAGCGCTCATCAATCGACGGCCAACGTAGCTCTCGCGGCAGAAGAACGAAGCTCGGGGGATTTATTTCCTCTGCGGGTAAAGGGCTCACTAAGGATTCACCGCGCGTTGGTAATGTAGTTTTTCTTCACTCGGGTTCATCGGCGGTTGGTGGTGGGCCTGTGCTCCAGGGGGCCCGATGGTCGCTCTAGCAATGTGTTCTTTTGGGAACACATCATCCGTTCGCGCGTCGCAACAGCCTGGGCAGCGTACGCTGCGGGGGTTTCCCCCTTTATGACGGCACTCCCGACGGGGGTTCACTCGCGAAGAAACGCACTCGCGCACTCGCGATTCTAAGGTACCTTTATCGTGACTTACACTAGGGATCGGCAGCCGAGGCAGCGTGCACCGTGGAGAGGAGGAGTTCTTCTCTGATAGTCGAGGTGGCGTGCACCAGAGGATGGTCAAGAGGAGTAAGGGTTCGATGGATAGAGTTGGAGAGATTAAAGAAGCAGCTGCTTTGGCGCCAAGGCGGCGGGCCCAAGAGAAGCCGTCTACGTACCTTATTCACCTTTTTTCGTCGAGACCCGGATGCGCGGATGCCTGGCGGACTCTGGCGGTGAATGGTGCTGATGATCTGGGAGAAGTTTCTCGCTTGGTTGCTGAGCTTCTACTGCCTACCGGCTTCGCTATCCGAATATTTAAAGAGTCCGCTGCTCAACTCACTTGCGGGAAACACTCGACGGTCAATTCTTCTGGTAAAATCACTGAGAGTTCGACACGACAAACTTCACAGTGAAAGAAACCAATGTCAAAGCGTCCCTCATTAAGCCCCGTTACACCGTAGGTGTACTGACGGAACCCTTCTGAAATCACTCGTGTGTCCGTCCCAGCCACGCAAAATGGGGTGTCCCCCCCTTAACTTCTACAAATCTCAACCTTGTGAGCTGAAATTCGGTAGGGATCTTCAGTTTTACATGCAGATTACAGGAAAAATATAGCGAACTCGATTGGCCTACATATTTGCGAAAGGGAAGGAAAAAAAATTAAATCTTGTCAAAAAAATTGCTAAAAATGACCCTGTCCCCCCCTTAACTTCTACAAATCTCTACCTGGTGAGCTGAAATTCGGTAGGGATCTTCAGTTTTAAGTGCAGATTACAGGAAAAATAAAGCGAACACGAATGGCCTACATATTTGCGAAAGGGAAGGGAAAGAAATTAAATCTTGTCGAAAAAATTGCAAAAAATGACCCTGTCCCCCCCACAACTTCTACAAATCTGAACCTGGTGAGCTGAAATTCAGCAGGGATCTTCAGTTTTAAGTGCAGATTACAGGAAAAATATAGCGAACACGATTGGCCTACATATTTGCGAAATAGAAGGGAAAGAAATTAAATTTATTGAAAAAAATTGCCAAAAATGACCCTGTCCCACCCTAACTTCTACAATTCAGAACCTGGTGAGCTGAAATTCAGCAAAAATCTTCAGTTTTAAGTGCAGATTACAGGAAAATTATAGCGAACCTGATTGGTGAACATAAGTATAATTACAGAGAAATATAAAAATGTATTAATAAATTAAAATAATAAAAATATTTATTCTAATCTTATTATAGTATATTACCATTTTGTTTGATTTGTTTATAAATTTTAAAGAATTGTTAACATAAGTTTAAAAAAATTGTGTTTGAATATTTGTGTACGGAACCCTCGATCTTAGTGCGAGTGCAACTCGCACTTATCCGATTTTTATATTGCTCTTTATTTATTAAGTATTTTATTTCCTTGTAAGCATGAATGATTTTAATATTTTAAAAAATTTCAATGTCAATTTTATTAGGTTAATGTACGATTATTAGAAGTTTTCCATTTTCAAACGAAAAAGCAGATCAAACCCACAATGGACCCCACATTCTTACATTGTCTGACAGATGTAATAGCTGATGGACATTTAAGGAGCATTTTCTTTTACTATGAAGGACTTCAAAATGTGACTCAAAAATATTAATTAATGTTTCAGCATAATCTATTTCTACAGGATCTATTTCTGTTTTTAAAAGTAATCTATTTTTTAAAACTATTGGCCTATAGTAAAGGAGAAAAGCTCTAAATTCACTATCTTTCTAAAATTTTAAATATTGAAGACTTTTAGGAGCCCTTCTTACGTTGTCTGGCGGTGTGACTTTTTCTAAAATCTTATTTATTTCTTCTCGAAGTTTCCTCCCGATATAATAATCTTCATTGTGATTAGAGGAATCAAGCTATAGGCTAACAAGTAACATTTTCATTACACCTAAGAGAACTTTAAACGCATTTCTTAATACAGATAAAATTGAGTATACGAGAAACATCCCTTTAATGTTTATATTTTTACAAAAAGAACAATTTCTAACATCCATTATTTCAGACCACAGCCCTAAATTTTTTAAGCAATTATCGCAAACGCGATATTTTATAATAATATCATCTTGTGAATTGGGCAACACTTTTTCAATAAGCTTTATAAACATGTATTTATTTTTCGGTAATGTGCTTGTCTCAGGTAATAGAAAATGTATTGTTTTTAAAATATTTTCCAACGCTTTTTTGTCAATCGATTTTTTATATACAAATTTAAAATGCTTAATAGTGCATCACCACCAACAAGAGTAGAATTTTTAAAAATTTTCGCAATTATTATCTGAATCAGATTCTTCATTAAGTAAAATTCACAGAAAAAATATTAGTAAAGTTTCCTTGGAATTCGATGTAAAGCTTACTTGCAACAAAAATTACTTCTCGTCAACTTCTCGATTAAGTAATTCTAAAAATGTACTATAAATATGAGTGTAATTCGAAAGATTCTGCCAAAAGCTGACAACAAATAATATATCGATTTTTCGGCAACAATAGTCGTAACTTAAGATTGTTCAGCTATTTATATTTACAAAAAATTGTTTTATATAATTATCATTTATATAGTTACAAATTAAAAATACTTTATATATTAAATATTACCAATTATACAATTTATATTAATGTTGAAACTAAATAATTAGTTTAATCAAAAAAATTATTCTCTAATACTTCTTAAAAACCTAAAAGTCTTTTGATGGTTGTCAAGGAAACCAGTCTTGTTTAGTTATTATTTATGTTTATATTGCGTTGACAGAAAAGAAAGTTACCCCAGAAAGAAAAGTTAAAACGTGATTAATTAATTATATTTACACCAATAACAAAATTCTTAACCTTCGCGCAAACAGGGTTTACACGAGTCTTGTACCACTTAAATCAATGGTTTTAAGTACTCAAAAATTCCCTGTAACGCGAAAGTTAACGAGTAACAATAATAAATATATCACTGATACACAAAACAATCTAAACTTATTTTTCCTTAACTCACTATGAATTCTACATGTAATAAAAAACAAACTTAAAGTTATTAAAAAGAATTTGAACCAAAATAAAGTATCAGGTTCTGTCATATTTTCTAGGGCAGTTTAAGATTGGCTGTTTCGGCGTTCGCCCTGCATTAACCATAGATTACATTTTATTGGCCAGATCTGTCGGAATATGTTTGATGAGTATTAGACCATCGTTAACCCTCAAATAACCCTTGGTAAGTGCTGAAATTGTCCATTCTTTAATACCAATTTTCACGTGAAAACTTGATCGACGAACGGTTGATTTTGACTTAAAGACAACTGTTGCGAATTATGACAATTTAATTTACTATGATTAATTTTAATTAAAATTATCAATAAGGAGTAGTTATTCAATTAACCATTAATAATTTCAGCTTTTTTCTATTGTATAATTTCGTTATAGTGCATCATGGAACGTGGTGTGCAAGATAATAATATCGAAATTCCAAAAGCAGACAGTTAGTTAGACATTTAGTTTAAATGTACATCAGTCAACCTAATGTCCATTGCACATACAAAAGTTGTACAGCTGTTTACAAAATCGTAGTTCCCTTAGGTCACACATTAGCCGAAAACATAAAACACTTGTACCTCATGATCCGTGCTGTGATAATAGTCAAAAGATCAAGATAAATAATAAAGGTAATAATGTTGAAACTATTAATAATCTTCATCAGGAGCTTGGCGTAAATAATGAAGATGTTAATTCAATTCCCAAGTTTAATGACAATGGTAATGATACTCCTCATAATCATCTAATATCTGAATCCAATAGTAATGAAACTTTAGTTTCTAAATCAATTGATGATTATGATGGTTTGGATAGTATCTTAATTACACAACACAATGACATTGTTGATAATCTGTCTTTTGAGCCCAATGATGAAGATGATGATCTTGGCAATAATCTGATCCTGCAGCGCAATGAAAATGGTGGTAATCCGTCTTCAGAGTTCAATAAATGGTCCCGAAATAGTTCTGGTTTCAGAATCTTGTGACGATGATGTTATTAATGATTATGATGATGAGTATGATGTTGACAATGATGATACCGATAATGATGATGATCCCGATAATGATGACGATGATCCTGACGATGATGATCCTGATTATGATGACGATGATAATAATTCCGATAATGATGACAATGATCCTGACGATGATGATGAGGCGATTCCAGAACCTAATGACCTACCAACAAGGATGTCATAGAAATTTTAGCCAGTACTTAGGAATTAATTGCTACTTATGTCGCATATTATTTAAACCAAGTTAAAACAATCCTTCAAGAATCAATACAATTAAACTTATCCATTTACGTAGATATTGAAGACGCCATTGAAAATATTGATGTCATCAATAACCTTGATAGTATGTACAATCAAAATAAATATTTCAAAAACATTTTGGGATGGTGTTGCCTAGGAGGATACAATTAGGTGCTGAATTTCTAAATTACAGTTCAGCAAGTAATGAAGGAAACCAACGCATAAAATTAAAAAAAGCATGAAATGGTTCAAATTCCAATAGGTAATGTTTTGTAAAACCGGATTGCAAATGGTTCATATGGAAATGTCACTCAGGAATTGATCAAACGTCAAGATAATATTCTCTCATCATACGCAGATGTAAGTCATTTTCAAAATCATCCATTTAGAATAATCAGTCCTAATGCGAAATTCATAAAGCTTTACTTTGATGAAGTTGTGCTATGTGATATAGCTGGCTCCAAGTCTAATTCTATGAATAAATTAGGTTTGTTCTATTGGATATTCTACAATCTTGCTCCTGCTTATAAATCTCTACTAAAGTTTATAAATCTAGCCGCAATAGTACCGAGTCCTTATATAAAAACATGGAATAAATGCAATTGTGAGACATGTGATTAATGATCTTAAAGAGGCAGAAAATGGAATAGATCTTCCTAACGGAGAAAGAGTACACTGTGCAGTATCAACGTATATTGTCGACAATTTAGAATGTCATCAGATTGGAAGCTGGTTAGAATCATTTAATCCTTACCGTCCTTATCTATATTGCATGGCATCCGTCCATCAAGTCAGAACTACAACTAAAGAAAGTGAAGAGTTACTCTGTACACCAGCAGATCACGACCGTCAGATCAAACAGATTGAAAATGCTCCAGATCAAAGAACTAAAGCAATATTATAAAGAGAGAGTACGGGATAAATTAGAATGGAAGGCAAGCATCAGTTCTTTAAAAGAATAGCCCAAAACTTACGAACTTACAAAAATTTACCGTTGACTTTCGCTCGAAAGCATCAGTTAAATCAATCCGCATTATTGACAGGAAATTTTGAAAATGAAGTACAAACAGAACCTTTGAAGCAAATAAATTTGCGAGAACGACCATTTAGAATGTTATTTCCTGACGAATATTACCTACATATTATAAGTTTGGTGAAAATAAAAAGTATTCAATGCACAGCATCAATATGCTTCATTGCAATCTCCTATAGTACCGAAAATTTACCACAGTTAAGGGCAGTGCATAGCATCGTCTGGAAAAATGGAGAACCAATTTTTGTTTGTCAAAACGTAAAGACATTGGTACTAAATATAGTGGTAATGGCATACGAAATAGAAATTTGATATGATTTCTTAATTCATACATTTCAAGACTTTTAATCATACGAAGTATTCCATTCACACCGACGAGAAGAACAGACCTTTATCATTTTAAAAAAGCACTAGGTCCTTTGTATTAAGTGCTTAAAAAACTTTTATTAAATAAAGGTGAAGGTAATTTTCTTGTTTTATTACTACTTAATAATTATTATTTGCAATTATAAAATTGATTCTATCACTCAGTCGTATTTATAATTAAGAAATATTAAAATAAACGTTTATTACGAGTCAATTAAAGTATAAATTTATTTCATTATTTTAAAAAAAGAAACTATAATTTTTCTAAATTATAACATATTAATAAAATGACTGCAGCCAATGTATTAAGGGGACATTCTAGTTCAAAACAGGCAAAAAGAAGGCTTTTTTAGCATATATCATTATAATTACTATGACATTTATTTAAAAAATTTCTTTTACATGTAATAAATAATTTATTAAAGATTTCCTGAAAAAAAATTTTCATTTTTATTTCAAAATGGCGTCGATATACGCAATTTTCGAAAATTCCCATTTTCGGTGGTAAGATCAATTCCAAACTTTATAAAACAAATAAAACCAAAAACGAAGTGACATTATCTTCGGTGGATATTTCTTCAGGTGTGGAACCTCAAAAAAGTGGAATTTTCTTCCCTCCTTTTTTAGAGTACTTTTTCCCCAAAATATGCAAAAAAGGTGTTTTTATTCAGAATTTCTCTTATAAAAAACAGGAGAGTTGGAAATTTTCCAGTTTTTGAGGTTTCACTTATAGGCATGATGACGCTGAATGAAAAGCCGTTTGAATTTTTAAAATCGCTTCAAAAGAACTCGAGATATCAGTCTTACCAGATCAAAAAAAGACATCTTGAGAAAAACGCATTTAAACTTTTTGTTCATAAGTTTCGACATTTTTAAAAAAAAATCATCGGATTTGCTTGAAAATCGTTATTTGGGTGTTTTTAAGGTCGCAAATTACGATTATGAAATCAGATTTTTAAAATTCAAAATGGCAGATCCAATATGGCGGACATATATATTTTTTTTCATTGGATTTGCTTGAAAATCGTTACGGGGGGTGCTTTGGGGTCGCTGATTACGAATACGACTTAATTTTTTTAAAATTAAAAATGGCGGATGCAATATGGTGGACGAAGAAAAAAAATTAAAATAAAAAAATTTTCTCTTCCTCTATATTGGATCCGAAATTTTGATTTTTAAAAATTTGATATCTAATTTGTGATCAGCAACACCAAATACATTTTTGTTTGTCTTTTTTTAAAAAATACTAATAAGAAATCATTAAAATCATTTGATTGCTTATCCGCATACAAAAACATCTTTGACATGGCGAAGAATAAAAATGTATTACTTTTTTTACATCGAATTTCGCAATAATATTTTAGGAGAGTATTCTTGACACTATAAGAAATCCGAAAATAAAATTTAAAAAAATCAATTTTTTGACATTTTGAACTGGAATGTCCCCTTAAAAATGTATCCAGCATTAAGAAATCCTGATTCGGTACATTTTTCTGCATTTGTTTTTTGTTGAATTGAAAATAAGAAAGCAATAATTTGATTTGAAAATGTGTTTTATAAGATATAAATTTAATCACATTTATATACATAAAATTCTTTTTTATATTTGTCCTTAAATTAATCAATAGATTGTCATTTTTATTTAATTGCTGCGAGAACTATGAAAATTAGTTGATTTACCTGTTTCAAACATCAGGAGGAATTGGATGCAAGCACTTCCAAATTGAAGTTTCAAGTTACAGTTCCTGAAGATGCTACCAATGATGGAAAATGCGTTCACTTGCTTATTAATTTGCCAAAATTGTTTGTTAAGGCGAAGAAATATGGAAAAATTTATCGTTTTTCTCCTGTATATATATATATATATACATTTGTGTCACGGATAGATAAAAGGGACTTACGATCCGATAAAATCGATTTTCACTTTTTTATCTATTGTTATAGTAAATAAGTCTCTCTTTTCAACGCAATAAACCGCAACTTTCTAGCTGCATTAATTTTCTCACAATTTTTATTCAAAGTTAGTTATTTTGACAAAAAACAGTGCAAAAAACTAAGTTGGTAAACTTCGAAATCGTTTTTCTTGAAATCTTTTTTTCAGGTCTTAGGTCTCTTTTAACTGTCCGTGTCACATTTATACTTAAATTGTTAGACATTTAAATATTGTTCTATGCTCTAATAATAAGTGCGATATTTCAATTTAGAACTTGATTTGGAAAGACTAATAAATTTAATTAAGGAACAAAAATTTTTAATTTTTTTGTCAATTAAAAGATCCTTCATGTCTAATCTGTGGTATCCGAAAAAGAAGTCTAAAACAAAAATTCCAAAACCAAAAAATCCAAAGTAAATTAAATCCAAAAAAAGTAAAAAATATAGTTTCACTTTAGAATTAAGTTTTATTTATTTAAATAATTTAATTAAAATATTTAATTTTAAAGCAACCATGAATGAAATTGTCCTTTTTTAATTGCTCAGTTCGATTTACAGTTTAAATTCCTAAAAATAATTAAATTAATCTAGTAATTTAATTGGAATTATATTTCTAAAATGAGTAAATTTTTGCTAATAATGTTATCAAAATTGTTGAAAATAATTGTATTTCTTGGAATAATTGTTTTAAAAATTTTATAGAATAATTGGAATTTTGTAAAGAATTTTTTTAATTTTGAAAATATTTTAATTGTTGTATAGAATTTTATTATTTATGAAAATAACTACATTCCTGAGATTTTAACAACAATATTTTTAATTCCGAACGTAAGTTTTTGTAGTTTGGACTTATTTTCTTAGATTTTTTGGATTGGATTCTTTGCTTTGTAATTTTGTTTAATTCAAATATGTTAAATATTTCTTCTTTTATATTGAGTCTCGTAGGGTAAAAACAATTTAAAAAGCTGATTGTATATTTATTTTATATAATTTTTGAAACGTTCGGAGTAGAAGTAACTTCTTAATTTCATTTTCTTATAAATTAAAATTTAATTATATTTATAAACAATTTGTAATTTGTGACAATATGTGCAAGAAAAATCCCACTCAAAATTGGATAAATTAAAAAAATAATTTTAAACAAATTCCAATATATTTTGATTTATTTTAAATTACTTTCTTTACAATTAACTTAATAATAGATTACACAGCCGCACAAAAAAAATTTAGGTTTGACCTGGAGATCTCATTATGTGTACCTTACGTTTTTGGGGTCGCTGAATCCGAATCCGAGGTCCATTTAACCCCATCAGATCAGGGTTTTTTTATAACCCCAGAAAACCAACATGGCGGACACCATTTAAAAAAATTCATTGGATTCGCATGAAAATCGTTACTCGGGGGTTTTAGGGGTCGCTGATTACAAATTTGATATCAGCTTTAAAAAATTCAAAACGGCGGATCCAATATGGCGGACATTTTTATGTAAAATTCATCGGATTCGCTTTAAAATCGTTACTCGGGGGTTTTAGGGGTCGCTGAATAAGAATTTGATGTCAGTTTTTAAAAATTCAAAAGAAGGGACCAAAAAAATGTCAACCATTTTAGATCCGCCATTTTTAATTTTTCAATAAACTTGCATCAAATTCTGATTCAGCGACCCCTAAAACCCCCAAGTAACGATTTTCAAGCGAATCCAATGAATTTTACAAAAAGTGTCCGCCATATTGGATCCGCCATTTTTAATTTTTTAAAACTGATATCAAATTTGTGATTAGCGTCTTAAACTTTTTATAAAAAAGTGAACGGTTTTTTAAATGATAATTATTTAAAAAAGGGCTGTTTTTTTAAGCAAATGATAATAACTTTCTGAAAAAATATCGTACAATAATTTTTAAAAAAGCATTTTAAAGGTAACAAAATAAGCTTTAAAATGCGTTATATAAGATTGATTTGCGACGACTTATTGAAAAACTACAATTGTTTGAAATCGTCAAAAAAAATTGAAATTTTTGTTTTTTTCTAAACAGTAATAAAACAGTGACAAAAAATTTTTCAATTCATTTTTTCAAAATTGTTAAAAAAGAAGATTAAACTTTAAAATGTGACCTTGAAAACCCCGATATATTTACTAGATATCAAAGCATAAAACTTTTTGTAACACCCTTTACTGTGACAGGGTGAGCAAATCCTGTTGAGCGACACTGTATATTAGAATTACTGTCATCAGTTGAATGAAAAAAGATATTGCTACTGTGCACGCTAGAAAATTGAGTATCAGACGTTGACTTAAACTGTAATTTTTAATATATTTTTTTGTAATAGCAAACGTGTAATCTTATTAGTCTTTTGCATATGTATGGTATTTTGATCAATAGAATTTTTTTAGTAAAAGGTACTTCAACATCACGATAGTGATGATCAAATTCAATTTCTTTATCAAAATCAGTTGAAATGGGGACACATAAAAGGCTTGAATCGTCAATGTCTACAATATCTTCACTTTCTGACATTGCATTGAATTAGATTAGAAGTGAAATACATTTTTTTTCAATTCAATTTATTAATAAAAATTGAATTAAATTAATGTTTTGTTTGAAAATTTTAATAACAATATATTTTTATAATTAAAATTACGTCAATATCATTTTCAAATTCATTTTCTAAATCAGTAATATCACTCAAAACACTAGAATCATCATTCATAAGCAAATTTTCAGCTTCAGATATTGTGATGATTATAACGTATTTTATCCAAGTTTTTCGTCGAATTTAATTTTTTTCTTGAATTACAGTTTGTTATTTAAAAACAAAATTTAAAGACAAATTCACGATGTTCTGTTATATTCGTCTCCCTTAGCAACGAAAAAGATATGAAATAAACTATCAGGTTATTTAATTGTAAACACAAAATGAGTTGTGAATTACAATATTTAATCGATACTACTTAAGATGATGGATGATTTTATATAATAAATAAAACTGCAATTTTAGTAACGGAAATTGATGAAATCGTTGTAGGTGTTAAAGTTCAATTTCTTTATCGAGAAAATGCCGCAAAACCTAAAGTGGGAAAGGAATCATTTTAAAAGAATCAGGTAAATATACTTAATTTTGATTGAAGATATTAAATTTCAAATGAACTAATAAAAATTGCTTCAAAATTTATACTCATCTGTCTAGTATAAAAAATTGTTTTCTTAACAGTAAAATAATTTTTATAAATTTATAGTAAAATAATACTTTTAAGTTTAAAATATTTTAATAATTTTAGAGAACGAAACTGTCTTACAAAATAAAATGTATAGAAAATTTCGCGATCTCGAAAAATCTAACAATTTAAAAAAAGAAAAAAAATTTAATAATAAAGTGGATTTTTTCATTTTATTTAATTCTATTAATGCTAATAAAATATATGCTTTTTATACATAAATCGATTTGTCTTGATGTAATGAAGATTTTTAGTTTGTTTTTAAGTCATGAGTAACATTTTATTATAAGGCAACATGATTTTTAAGAAAGAAATAAATTTATAATAAAAGTGCGAATTTTTGGTTTTAATTATGTTTAATTCTATAAATTGAAATACAATATATACTTTACATATATCAATCGATCCGTTTTAACCACTTCAGCGGCATGGCGTTCCAATTGGCGTTCCATGAGTAAGTGGCAGAAGCGGCAAAAAAATGCGAAAATGGCGTTCCTATTTAAACTTTATTCCTGAACTCTGTAAACAAATTAAGTCAACCAAACCAAAAGTTACTTATTATTTGAGATTATGAATCTTAAATGGATTTAAAAAAATTCAAATAAGCAGATTCAAAATTATCAACTATTTTGGCTGAATATTGGAACGCCATTCGTAAAAAGTATTAAAAATTGGCTACATTAAAACCTTAAAAAAACTATTAAACATCTCTAAAAAATAATTTTTTTTGTCCTATTCATCTTCATTTATCTCAAATAATAAGAATATTTTATTATGGCAAGTTTAACTTGACTACAGACTTTTGAAATCGAGTTCAAGTAGGAACGCCATTTTCGCATTTTTTTGCCGCTTCTGTCACTTACTCATGGAACGCCAATTGGAACGCCATGCCGCCGAAGTGGTTAATGCAAAGAATAAGATTTTATTATATACTAACTTCAATATTCAATTAAAAAAATTTTTTTGAAAAAAAATGTTTTTCATATTTAAATATAATATTTATTTTGCCATTAAATATTGATCAACTTTGCCGTGAATGTGCCATTATAGGGCCGAGAGCTGGTTCAGTTTTAAAAATTTTGAAAATATGACCATCGGCGCCATCATTGGCCCAGCAATGGGACGTTTTGAACACCAGTTATGGTCCAGTAACTACTGCACTGAAAAAAAGTGCTATTGAATCAAATAGCTTCATGCTGTTTAATTTCCCGTTATTAATTCAATAACACATTTATTAATCGAACAGTATATTGCTTAAAACGAAAAAATGAAACTGTTTAAATTAAAAGTACGATACTGTTAAATTAATGATATTCTACAAATTGTCTCTATAATTCATCTATATATAGCAACAGAATAATTTATTGCTTCTTTGACATTATTCATTTGAAACATCTAATAGATAAATTTTAAGAAAATGCGTGTAAATTTGAATCAAATGAAAAGTTGTTTGCTTCAAAGAAGCGCACTTTTGAAAATGAAAGCATATGCTTTCGTTTCAATGAGTGGTGTTTTAAAGAATTAAGGACTAGTTAAACATAAATTCCCTATATAAATTCCCTTATTCACGAGAAAAATCTCGCGCACGGTATTTAACTACAAAGTAACTGCTCAATGTAAGAAGCGAATGTATTACATTGCAGCGCGGCAGTTCTCGTCTATTACGAAAGTTAAGCATGTTTTGTCGCGGTTACTACCTGGATGGGTGACCGATTGGGAACAGCGTATTTTTCAGACTCAAAAAATTATAAAGTGTGTTTGAATGTGTATGTATGTGTGTTTGTCGTTGGAAAAAATTAAAAAAAATAATAAAGATGTCTATGTTAGTGTGTAAAATTGAAAAAAGATGTATATAAGAAGTGTTGTGTTAAAGGTGTGAGAATTAGTATATAAAAAATATGTGAACAAAAATTTCATTTTTTCAATTTATCGTTGGTATATCTTTAACCACATAAAAGAATTGACTTAACAGTATGGTGTTATTCTATCGATAGCAACAACTAAAAAAATTAAAAGTACAAATTTTTGAATCATAAAAATGATGCTTTTAAATTTAAAAACTATAGTCATTGACTCAAAAGCATATACTGTTAAATTAAAAAATTTTGATCGTTGATTCAAAAGGAATACCTTCAAATTAACATAGTATGCTGTCAATTTAAGAAATATGCTTTTGTTTCAATGAAAGTGATACTATCGAATCATTAGAATCGGTGCTTTCAAAACAACAGCATATACGTTTGGCAGCCCGTTATAACACTATTCAATGAATCAAACTCATATGTCTTTGATTCAACAGCATTTTTTTCTCCGTGTGCCAAATCTCGGCAGAACCAATGATGGCCTGTTTTTGCAGTCTTGGCATTTCGCATTTGGGCTCGCATATTTTATTGAGAAAAACCTATTATATTTAAAATATGAATAAAATGATAACCAATTTTAACCCTTTACAAAAAAATAACTGGAGGATAGATTTTTTTATGTAAATGGATTTTCCATTCCTCTACAACTTTTTGAAAATTGCATAACAATTTTTAAAGTTTAAATAAAATATTTTCTATTTTAATATTCTTTGTTATAAATATATACAATAGAAACCAAAATTGTCAATACCGTAATAATATTTGATGATCTAAATTATAATTTCATTGCTGATCCATTACGCCCCGGCTCGAGGCAAAATTTCTCACCTTACATTTCTCCAAAAACTTTGTTCTACAAAAAACAGTGTAAGTGATATTAGGGCGTACTTTTTTTAATTAAAAGCTGAGATGTTAGGCTAAGTGTTCCACATGATGAAATTTTTATTAAAGCAAGAATGACGAAGTTACAAAAAGTAAAAAGTGATCCATTACGCCCCGGTCTCCCCTAATGCATTTTTTAGAATAAATTAAATTAACTGAATTCTACATAAATTACTTAGTTGCAGATTATCGAATTAGGCAACAATAGCGGAGTATATATAAATAAACATGGATTGAAGCGGGCAATAGCAAGATCAAATAATTCCAAAGTTTTGGCGAGGTTAATTTTAGTTGAACTGTTCAAAAATGAAGCTTTGACAAACTCAACTTTAGAAGGAAAAGGGTTTTAAGAAAATAATAGAAATCAACATCGTTTACCAGAAAATGCTATTGAAACTTTATTAAGTAAATAACAAAATTGAAATTTTTAAATTTAACAGAAAAATCTAAAAATTTATGTATTAATCTAAGCTTTAATAATTTGTATTGCCTTTTACTTAATATTAAAAGTAATTAAAAAATTGTAATTTTACACTAAATGCTTCCAATTCAATAACTCACCCGACGCTAGGACAAACGCGTCAATGCCAGGCGGGTGATTTATCGAAAATAAACTATTTAAAATAAATTTTAAAGTAACAGAAACATTCCTATTATAGGATATGTGCAAGGATATTCTAAGAAAATGCATTAGCAGCTTTTGAGAGAAAACGACATTAAAGTTAGTTTACGGGACAAGATAAAATTAATAAAGAAAAAGGAAAAGTCAACAAATAAGTTTATACTTCTTTCACTTTGACTTCATATTTAATTTACTGTTTTTCCTATTTTTCTTGATATATTATCTGTTTTAAAGTTGTGAATCCAATAAAATATGAAAATTATAAGATCTAATATTCTATCATAATTGTAATAAAATCTACTATTGTAAGACTTTTATTATTATTTACATTAAAAATTGAGTCAGGTAAGATTTACAACATTTTTTTTAACTTCGTGAGATGCAGCTAAGTAGTCAAGTGGAAATTAATGATCTGCAAAGAATTTGAAAGCAAAATCAGATATTCATTTTTCTATTTCAATTTTTTTAATACTGATTTAATGCAATAACAAAAACTAAATCTAACCTCGCCATGACTTATCGATTTTTAAATTTCAAAACTTTTCAAACTTGCTTTTGAATTTTTGTTATTACTATTTTTACAAGTTTTTCTTTAAACAGTAAGTATCACAATATCATACAATTTTTTATAGGCCATAAGTCCTCAAAACAAGTTTAAAACACCTAGAAAATGATGAAAAAATGAATTTTGCAAATAAATTGCAACAAAGCTCATTAATAAACTCTAATCATGATCGAAATGTTGAAATAATATAAAAATTAAAATGTGCAGAATTTCCGTAACTGATTATAAATATGATGTTAATTTTTCAAAATTCAAAATGGCGGACAAAATTTTTAAAAAATAATGGAATTCCACAGCATTGGATATTTTTGGGTTTTTGGGGTCGCTGATTATGATTCTGTAGTCGGATTTCGAAAATTCCAAATGGCGTAACCAATATGTCGGATGAAAATTTAAAAAAATAATTAATTTTTATAAAAGTGGGTATGAAAGGGTTTTTGGGGTCGCTAATTATTATGAATCTGAATTTAGTTTTTTCAAAATTTTAAAAATGGTTTCAAAATGTCATAAAAATTATTGATATTTCAAATGCGGTTTTTAAAAGATTTTTGTATTAATTATAATTAAAAAACAATAGAAGTAAATAAATAAATAACCACGAGATATAATTATTTTAATATTTTAAAAAAATTTCTAGTTTTATTTTATATTTAAAGTACAAACAGTATGAACAAAATATTAATAACATTTAATTGGAAGTTTTACTTCTCTTTCTTTATCCATAATTAATATTATTTAAATAAAATACATAATATCTACATTCGGCAATTAAAACATTTTGACACATTAACCCAAGTAGAAATGTCCGGAGTTATGACGGAGTTAAACACGGACATGGTACTGACTCAGTACTGATCGTCGGTACTGACATTCGGAACCCGATCAGTACTGCGAGTATACTGACTCCAAAACCGAATCAGTAATATGTCGGAGTTAAAAAAGTGTTAAAATCAGTACTGGCAGAAAACTGGCATAACACCAAATCAGTACTGCGAAGGAGTTATAAAAAACAAACAAACTTTGTTATAATGGCATTAAACCGGCCACTATTAATAACAACATTGTTTGATTTATTAACTATTAAAATATTTTCCAATATTTTTAAAAACATTATTCATCAACAATAACGCCAAACACTTAATTAACATATTATTAATTATTAATTAACAGGTATATGTCATAATAATAATAAATTATTATTTATTAATTATTTTTACTATTATGTGTTATTAATAATAAATTAAAAAAAAATTTTTTTTAATGTAAAAATATACACATTTTTCTATTATTATTTAAATAAATAATCAAA